>OX439483.1:123799475-124399475 GCA_949320155.1 Melangyna quadrimaculata | reverse complement strand
CCGGCCCTGGATATGCGGTATATTTCCTCTGAATATCGATGAAGTTTTAAGCCGTATTCCAAGAAATACTTGTGATGAAAATGAAATGCAATCTGCATTTCTTGAATACCCTGCGTCGAGAAAGGTAGATGTTACTACAATTGTCAAAACCCGAAAACAGAAAATGAACATTCCAGCTGGAAAAAGCGGCTGCGCCACCGAAAACGCCCCGGCATTTGATGAAGTTCCAGTTACTATTGAAAATGATGAGGATAGTCCCAGTACTTCTCACCAAATGCAGGAGGATCTCGACAATCAGCCCAGTACATCTCACTCCGTGATGGTTTTCGATGATGATTCTTGTGAAGACATAAATTTGGAGGATCTTGTTAACGAGGACGAAGATGAAAATTGGTTTATCAATTTCCTAAAAGGCAGAGCTATCGGCGATCGAAATGAAGTCATTTTGGAAAAAGTTGTTCGAGAGATAGGGAAGTTTGTTGCATTCATATATGAGGGACAAATATTCCCCGGAGAAATTGTCGCATTCGACGAAAATACGGTCATCATCAACTCTATGCGCGGATCTCTTAAGCTATGGAAGTGGCCTTCTCAAAAGGATGAAATTTTATATCCTTGGACCGATGTTTCGGGGTCCATCAATCCACTGAAACAAGTGTCGAAGAGGGGCACTTTTTCCGTGGAAGAGCTTAGTGACATATTTTCTTAAAGATTTTTATATTTATCATACACTTTTTTGAATTCCTTATAAAATAACAATTTTTGAATTCTAAAATACTATTTTTGTTTTGTTTTTTAAAGTAAATTATTTTTTTGTTGTTTTGAAAACTATTATTTATGTTTATTTTTTTTATACTTTAATTTTAAAGCCTTTGAAGCAATAAAAGAGCTACGTTTTAAAAAATTAAAATGGTTTTTGAACATTTTAAAATTTTTTTTTTTGCAGATATGATCCTTTTGACCAGGGCAGTGTTGGCAACGTAAGTTACTCCGAGTAAGTTACCCATATAGTTACGCGTAACTAATTATAATTAGTTACACCTCATTTTCCGCGTAACTAATGTAAGTTATGTTACTAATGTATTTAATATAGCTAAAAAAAATTTGACTGACTGACCATTGAACAAAATAAACAATAACATTTATAAGTAAACACAAATTTTTATTCCATAAAAACAACAAATAACAAAAGAAAGATTATAAAAGAATTCAGAGATCAAATATATGTATGTAACTCAAATACGTATGTAGGTATTAAATTAATTGAACTCGTCAAACTCAAAGTCCTCCAAAGATAATTTTACGTCTTCCATTCTTAAAAATCAATAAAGAAACATTAATTTTTTGGAACGTTCGAAAGACAGTCGATTTCTCAAAGGACTGTGAATTAAAGACCATAAAGCTGTCCAGTTTTGTTGTCTTGTTTTCCACCCGCGATCTTTTAAGAAACTTTGAATAACGATTTGAATGTTTTGGAGACGATTGTATGCCCGATGAAGATGATCGTAAAGATGACGTTGACAGAAGAGACCACGTTGAAATAGACGCTTCTCCAGATGCTCGCTTATCTGATGAACCCATACCCGTAAAAGTTGACGGTATAGAAGAGGAAGTTGAGGGCAGAGACTAAGTGCAAACTGAAACTTCTCCGGATGCTTGATTGTGTGCTGATGCTGAGTCCAAGCTGGCTTTAGCTAGAAGAACTTCATTTGTTGAATCGTTGACCATGATGGATTGTGGAACTGTTGTGATTTCGACTCCATCTTCACACAATTGAATCTAAACACATACTGATTTTACACTTTAGCTTTCTCACAAGTATAAAAATATTTGATGAATATTGTGGTTATATTTACTAATTTATCTCCGTCAAAAAAAAATCATATGTTTGTTCTTCATTGCGCTCGGAATTCACTAGAGGCATCTTAAAAGTATTCCTGAAGATCACAATCGTTGCAAAACACTGCTTTGCACAAAACCACCAATCTTGAGGTTTCAGGGCATCTTTTTGGTATGAATCCCAGATCCGAATATGAATTGGTAACTGGCCTTCCGGATTGACGCTTTATTCATTTTTTGACTCCGACATTTTAAATCAGAACTTTATAACTTATAAAACGTGACTTTTTTTCTGGAGAAATATCAAAATCATAGATTAGTTACAATATTTACATTAGTTACGTAACTAATTCAATTAGTTACATTAATTACCCGTAAGTAATTAAAATTTGTAAAACTCGCGTAACTTACCAAGATGTAGCAAAGTAACCCCATCCCTTCGACGACTTTGCCCCACTTTTCAACCCAAAAAAAAGTATTTAAACTATTATTTAAACGGTTTTCATACCGAAAATGCTTTCTTTCACATCCTATTAATGAAACGGCGTTGAAAAACAAATAGATACAAATTATTTGAGTACAATTTTTAAGAGATTTCTGAAAACAGTGCAAAAAACGGAGCAATGTAACCCCACTTAACGGTACCTTTATTTTTATTTCAGTTAGTAGGAATGTACGAGTAAGTACAATTTTTTACAATATTTAACCAGAGATTTCAGTTTCAATTTTAAACCATGATTCATTCTTAACTAAATATTTCATTTTGTTTGTCTGTTCTGGCGTTCAGTCTACCACCAAGTTTTCCTAATTGAAATGCACACGAAAAACTTTTTCGTCCGCAATTCTGACAGTGGAATGAGTGAAATTGGAACTCAAAATATTGGAATTTTTTGTTCCACTTTGTGGGAAATTAGGATCAGCTGGCACGAAAAATGAATTTGCATCAGGAAAATAGAAAAAATACACTTTTAACAAAAGATTATTGTTTAATTGTAAATTTTATTTGATCAAAAAATTCTATGAGTTATTTGTCATCGATAAGTGTAGCATTTGTGTTTCAAATCGAATGAAAATAGTGTACAAAATGCATTTAAAAGTTTTTCCTGATTCGTTTTCCTGATCGCTATAACCGGCTCCTAAGGTAAGTCTTCATTCACACAAGGAAACTGAGTTGCCAGCAACTGGAAATTTGTCGATGAGAAGGGCAGGAAGTAAGGGGGCGGAAAAAAGTCTTCCCGGTCAACGATTTGAAAAGATTTTTATCACATTCCTTCTTACACTGACCGTTATGTGCGTTCAACCAACAGATTTTATAAGGACACAAGCTAAAATCTCTGGAAATTTTATTTCTAAGTATGAAAAGTACAGGGCAATTAAAGGAAAACGTCAAAAAAAAACTTCAGCAACTGGTTTCCCCGTGCGAAAGAGCATTAAGACAGAAAAGTTTATCAATATAGCAAGTCAGAGATCAAAGAATTCCCCCTTATTTGTGTTGTATATTATACTTGGCCCATAACAGAAAGAGAAAAATCTTGAATGCACAATACAAATTGCAACGATATTTCAGAATTTGTTGAATGCACTTAGCGTAAAAAAATATTAGGGGTATTCACGATCCGATGCAACTGGCCTAGTACCATTGTAAAAGTGCAAAAGTGTAAAATCTTACAACACTACAACAACAAAATATACAATGTGCAATCTTACAACAGTTTCGCACTTTAGCAATACACGAATCCTATTGCAACATAAAAATACAACATTAGGGGTATTCACGATCCGATGCAACTGGCCTAGTATCATTGTAAAAGTGCAAAAGTGTAAAATCTTACAACACTACAACAACAAAATATACAAGGTGCAATCTTACAACAGTTTCGCACTTTAGCAATACCCGAAACCTATTGCAACAGAAAAATACAACATTGTAAAATTTGTAAATTGTGTTTTTGACAGCTCACTCATTCTTGATTACGTTAAACAGAAACAAAGGTATGTTCATTGGATACATCCAATTTGCTATCTTGATTGTATTGATGTGACGCCGTCATCATCTTTTACTATTATTTTCCATTTAAAATTCGGACGATAATTAAGATTTGGTAATATTTTCTTTTTCCGTTTTTTTGGCATCTTTTTATAAACAAAATTTAAATTAAATCAAATTGAAATTTTCAGATATGTTCGAAACAAAAACAAATAACAAATGTCAAACTAATTTTGACATTTGCTTTAGTGTTGCAAGAAGATAAGAAAAGTGCGTTCACGATCCACTTAAAAAAAATAAAATTTCGCACTTTTACTAGGCTCGTTGCACCAGATCGTGAATACCCCTATAGTAAAATTTGTAAATTGTGTTTTTGACAGCTCACTCATTCTTGATTACGTTAAACAGAAACAAAGGTATGTTCATTGGATACATCCAATTTGCTATCTTGATTGTATTGATGTGACGTCGTCATCATCTTTTACTATGATTTTCCATTCAAAATTCGGACGATAATTAAGATTTGGTAATATTTTCTTTTTCCGTTTTTTTGGCATCTTTTTATGAAAAAAATTTAAATTAAATCAAATTGAAATTTTCAGATATGTTCGAAACAAATGTCAAACTAATTTTGACATTTTCTAGTGTTGCAAGAAGATAAGAAAAGTGCGTTCACGATCCACTTAAAAAAAATAAAATTTCGCACTTTTACTAGGCTCGTTGCACCAGATCGTGAATACCCCTATTATTATTGTGGGAAATTATGAATTTATACGTTACAACTTTATTCAGCTCTCATTTTTGGCACTTGCGATAGACGGCTTTCACACAAGGAAGTTGAGTTGCCAGAAACTGGCAAGTTTGTTGGCGAGAAGGGTGTGAGGGGAGATTTTTTGTCTTCCTTTTACGCCCTTCTTGCCTACAAACTCCCAGTTGCCGGCAACTCAGTTTCCTCGTGTAAAAGGGGTCATAGTTTTGAAAACATCGATGTTTTTCGATAGTTTAAACTATCGATTACTATAGATAGACTATTGATGTTTAAGGAACTATTTTTTTCCATGACCTAATTTCTGGCAACTTAGTTACCGTGTGTTCAATAGATTTCCCATTGTTTTATTTTACGAACAATTACTTTTTCTTTGATATTTTTTGTGTTCCAATTTTGTGAAAGTTTTCAATTTAAAGACAAATGTCTACGATGGATATGGAATTAAAAAAGGTGATCATTTATTTAATTTTGTAGAATAACTATTAAATCTTGTAATGCAGGCGTTTACCGAAGTGCAAATCAATCGTATTGAAACAACAAAAAAAATGAATATCTTGGATATGAAGCATGACATGGTTAAAACGGGAAAACATAAATGTATCCTTACTGTTAAAGGTACAAGTGATTTACCTGATGATGCCAGGTAAAACAAATTAAAAGAAAAATACTGTGATGAAATTAAGTACTTGTAAATCATTTCAGAGTATATCTGTCTGTTGGTAGGATGTTTGTCTTGACTAATGTACAAAACATGCGTACTGATTTAAAGGCCAAACAAGAAAAATGCCAAAAAACTCTCGATTTACTGAATAAAAAGAAGGAATTCCTTGCTAAAGGTTTGAAGGATCAAGAAGATAACCTCCGGGAGTTGGTTAAACATAAAAAAGATTCTGGCACGAAGGTTTTACAGCACTCACAGTCAGAATAAGGAAAGCGAAGGATTTCATGAAATTGTAGTTTTTATAATAGTTGATCTAAATTAAAATTTGCATAAGAAACAAATTGATTTGCGAGATTTCTTTCATGTTCTGGACGAAAGTTGCATCGTTTGAGGTCCAAATACTTGACCACCCAAGGTTCGACAACTTCCCCTGAACAAAAAATTAGTTTTCCATTTGGCTTTTTCAGTTTGTTGATAATTTGTGCTGTTTTTATAATACATTCCTCAGAGAGGAATGGCGGATCGGCTATTATTATATCGTAAATGGCAGCGTGATCATCCAAATATTCTGGCCCACGGAAAGCTTCATTGTAATCGTAGAAAATAAAATCATCTCCGAATACAGAGAATCTTTTGTCGAATTCGAATATTCTTACTGAAATGAGAAATACTGTTAATCTTTCTATTGCTAATCCTACTACGGATTTGTTTTAATGACGCGGCTCTAGAAGCGAAAATAAGCGTTGACTAAAATGAAATTTTCGTCCTAAGCCGTGTCGGGTGAGTAAAACAACCGTAATAGGGGTAGGGTTAATTATTACCATCGTTATGAATGCGTTTGATGGTCCTATAAAGTGATGGACAGGACAGGAGAGCTACCAGTTTTCCTGCTGTTAAAAGCTTTCCGACTATCTTTTTAAGAGCAATCTTTGTCTTGTCACTGTACCAAAACTGGCTCAGTTGCTGGAATATTAATCATTTAAAAGATAGTAATATAGTTTATATTTTCATTTATTTCACCCAGTCCTCATCAAACATTGAATCTGATTTAGCTAAGACACTATCTTGTTCTTGTTCTCGTTTGGCTTTCTCAAGAAGAAATTCATTTAGAATGGCGAGGGTGTCTGGAGAGAGGGTGAGTTCAGCGTCTTCTAATGAGGCCATTTTTATTGAAATTATTTTCTTTATTTCTCAATGCCAACACACGCAAGAAGAAACGTCTCACAAATTACAGGCTTTTGTCGATTTCGATTCAATAATTTCGGATTTGGTGATCGGGTCAGACCATCAGATCAAACATCAAACGTGGTAAAAAGAACACTCAAACGTGATTTGGTTTATGTTTGCAATTGTGTGAGTGAGGTTGGGCTCGTTAATATTTGGCGTTTTTCTTTTTTAGTTCAGAGCAGAGCCTGAACTGTCAAACAAAAAATTGTGTTTCTTTTTTACCTCTGAACGTTCAGAGCTTCAAATTTGTGTTTCGTTTTTAGTTCTGAACGTGTTCTGAGCTTGTTCAGAGCGCGCTCTATGAGCTCAGAATAAAATAACTGAGCAGACCGAGTTGAATGCTGAACACAAGCATTTGATAGGTAAAATTGCAAAAAAAGTGACAGTTTAGTGTTCAGGCCCTTCAAGCAAGCGAGCTCGTTTTCGGTCCGCAAACGTATCAAACAACGTATGGACGACTTCGCATTCGGATCCAAATACGGATCGAAAAACTGCGTTTTGCGGCTCAAATTAGTATGGAAATTAGAATCACCACGGAACCATTATGTGAATGTATTGTGAGAGAGAGAGTTTTTCAATTCACCATACTCGGAGAACCGAAACCAAATGGAAACTAAAACGGTTCCAAAAAAAATGAATGAAAAATGTATTAAAAAAAACTTCCCATCTAGCTCAGTTTCTCCATTGCCTACAAAAATAAAACAAACAGATTTTTTTTCATTTCAAGAGTTTTTTTTATTTATCATTCATAAAAGGTTTTCTAAAGACTATTTCGCACATGACATATTTCCACAAATATAAATTAACATTTAATAAATAGAAACTTGCATTTCTGATTGAAAATTTTTCAAATTTTTAACAAGAAAAAAGAGACAAAATAGCAACCGTCTTCGCCACGCTACCTACAAAACTGAACTAAAAAAAAGTGGTGGAAATTAAGGCAAAATGATTGTATACTTCGCCTATACTCTCTCTCTATTTCTCGATGCTTAAAAAAAATACTCTCGATTCTCGTTCTTTTAACATGCGTACACAGAAAATTTGTTATTGTGTGTGAGGCACTCATTTTTTTTTGAGTCCCAAGTGAACCGAGAAATTTGGGTCAGTGATTTTGCTTGAAGGGGGTGTGTTTCAAATATAATTCTGAGCGCTCAAAACCAGAACACGCTTTGTTCAGAGGATGTTCGGGGCATGCTCGATATGCTCGGACTCTGTTCAGAACTCTTTTCTGAGCTAAAGCCTAGTATACAGTTCCTCAACAAAAAAAAACTACATGCATTTCTTATGAGAAAGATTTTTGCGGAAAAAGAAGTTTGACATTTAATTTTTTTTTATCGAGCTGTGAACCAACCCTGACAAACAATTTTGTACTCACCACTGCTCACCACAAATATTTTTCGCGCAAAACAATGTAAGTGACAGTGAAAGTGAAAAAAAATGATGAAATTTTTCGTGTCACCCCAGATGTTAATAAAAATATTTCTCATCACTAATTTTTTTTTTTTCGTTCTAAAGAACTGTATACTAGGCTTAAAAAAGAAAAACGCCTATTTTATCTCGATCATAGATAAACAATACCTAGATGGGAAAATGGCTATCAAACGTCAAATAGCGTGGTGAACATCGGATTTTTAACCTAGCGTAAGTGCAGACGACCGTGGTGTAAATCGAATTTTTTCACTAGTGTACGTGAAAAAAATTCGAGTTTCACCTCGGTTCGTGAACAAAATGGCGGATAATTTAAAAATTCAAGGGTTTGTTCAAAAAGTGCTGAAATTCGTATACTCTGTTCAAGTTCGTATTTTCAGTACAAAGAAGATAGGGTGATTGCCTCTCACCCTTACTTTTATGGATTTCAATAAGCTATCTCTTTTTTATAAAGCTTTTGTATTTTCCATGGTTGCCGTATCGCGCATTATAAATTGGCATATTTCTCTCTTTCGAATGTCAGTAGGATTACCAACTGCTGATTGAGATTTCATAATCGCAAGCCCTGAGTTCAGCCATCGATAATCGTCGGCACGTTTGAGCACGCAGCACAAATCAATTATTAACTTATTTCATTTACATTGACGTAGTTATCGGTAAGATGATACCGTTTGGGCAGTCAAACTGCATCAAAGCAACTACTAAAATGCGTTCAGTTCAATGCACGACGATTTCCTCTGGTGGGTTAGGTATGTATGTTCAACATCCCTCCCTTTTGTTGCGGGGCAAGAGGAGGGGAAGGAAAAGGAATAAGTGTGGAGGTAGGGTAAGAAAAAGGAATAGGTAGGAGACCAAAAAAAGGAAGTGTTCGGAAAAGGAAACTAATGCTAAGTTCCGAAGGATGCGGCCTGCTTGCGATGCACGTCAGTTAGCTCGCCGGAATGGGGGTATCTTGCCCCGAAACTCAACCTCACCAGCAACAAAAACACATATCAGGCCTGAACTCACAAATGGTGAAAACGCGGACGGACACTTACCACACACAAGGGCACTGCTGTTGTTGTTGCAGTGTGGCCATTACCCACCCGACCTGGAAATCCAGTGGACATTATCTGGATTCCCCCAAAAAGGTTGATGATCGGCTTCAGATCATACCATCTTCACCGAAAAAACTTGGCTACCTTAGGCCCCCCTAAAATTTCCTCTTCAATAAATCATGTTCCGTATACACGAAACAAACAAAAACATAACTTTCAACCATACGGGCGTTGACCTGAAGTTTTATTTGAAACTAACATTAACATTAGAAAAAATAACAATTTTTAATAGTGACTTGACTAATCAGAGAAAAAAATTCAAATATAATTTAGGCAAAAAAAAAAGAAATAAGGAAACCTTTACATAACCAAAGAAACTGGGCTTCAACAGTACCCTTTTCGGTACCTAAGATAACTGAAAAAATAAAACAATTCCCTACCAACATTGAGCTTGATCGAGGAGGATAAATATTGTAGTGAATATGCCCATTTATGCAAGCAACGACATCTTTTATTCTTATATAACAGAATAAATTAGTAGCGCCATTTTTGGACAAAAGATGAACAAATGTTATCCAATACCTAAACCGCTGAAACTGCTATAATTATTAGAACAAAAGCTTTACCACTGAAACTGCTATAATTAATTGAACGAAAGCTTTTGAGAGCTTTTTAGCTACTTGTGGAGACTTGTGGAGGAGAAGCAAATTCCAGCATATTCCAAAAGCCCTAGAAGATTCTAGTAGCTTTTTCTCGGATATAAATACACGGCCACCAGTCCGAAGATCTCAGTTTGATTTTGGAAGTGAACGAATAAACGCCGCCGGTGTAAAATAGTGAATTAAGAGTTGTTGTGTGAGTTATAATAAAAGTATTGGAATTAAAGTATTTGAAGTGAAATAAAGGTGTGTTATTTTTGTAAAGTAAGTGTTGTTCAGTTTGAATAAAAGGAATCAGTTTTATTGACGAAACCTTGGCAAAATATTACATTGGTGTCAGTAAAGTGGAATAAGACTTATGTTATCTGTGCATTCAGATAATTAATGGTGAAAATTGACAAAGTGTGTGAATAAATAAGCAAATAAGAAGCTTGTGAAGAGTGACATACATGAATATAAGAATAAAAATAGAAACAAAATGGGTAAAATTGTGAATGCATTGAATTGTGTTGAACTTAAGGCAGAACTGAACAGACGAGGTCTTCCTACTGCTGGAACGAAAAATGACCTCATTATTCGTCTGCAGGAAGATTTAAGGCAACACGGTGAAAATCCAGACACGTTTCTATTTGAAATTGAAATGTCGGAAGATCAAGTGAGTACAAGCTTAGACATTACCAATATGATGGCTCAGCTGCTCGCCCAGTTTGTAGACCAACGAAAGGAGCAAAAGAATCTTCTGGAAGATCAACGTAGTGAACAAAAGAATCTTCTTGAGAGATTTGAAGAACAACAAAATGAACAGAAGAATGAATGAATCTGCTTGTACGATTGGAAGAATAACGCAACGAGCAAAGGAACCTTCTAGACGACCAGAAAAACCTAATCAAGAGTAAGCTAAACTCATTTGAAAATAAATTCATGGCTCTTGATGAACGTGTTGAAAACGTCGAAAAACAGTTCTCGAAAGTTGACACAAGCTTCGAAAAATTTGAAGACAAAATGCAGAACTTTGCCAATGAGTTAGAAAAAGTTCGAAAAATGAAGGTTCGAGAAAGTTCTGGTGACTGCTCAAGGAAAAAGGAAATGCATCCACCAACCTTTGATGGACAAACTTCTTGGTCAATCTACAAGAAGCAGTTTGAGGAAGCCGCAACGACAAATGGATGGGATGACGAAGAAAAGTTCATTGCCCTGACGCTTGCCCTTAGATGTTCTGCTGCTGAATTATTGCAAACCTTACCAGCAGACAAGAACGGCAAGTTCAGTGCTCTTGCTCAGGTCATTGACAAGCGATTTGGGGATGGCCATATGCAAGAAGTCTTCCGCGTTCAACTCAATACCAGAGGCCAGAAAAGAGGACAAAGTCTGCAACAACTCCAAGCAGACATTGAACGGTTGGTGCATCTAGCATACCCAACTGCAGGAGATGAAATTACCAACCAGTAAGCAACAGATGCTTTTGTCCGTGCAGTGTCCGCCCTCAATCTCCAGCGAGCAATTGAACTGCTGAAAACGAACGCTTTATGAAGCATTAGCCTTCGCGCTCACTATGGAAGCATCAGAACAGGCTTCTTTAGGAATTCATCGGGTAAGAGAACTTGAAGTTGTTGCGCGGCAAGAGGATGTAGGATGAGGACGAAGTGTAATGGTGGTGTAGGAAAAAGGAAGAAGTAGGATATAAGGAAACGGATCGGAAAAGGAAGGGAATGGAATGCCAAGTTCCACGGGACGCGGCCTGCTAGCGATGCTCGGCAGTTAGCTCGCCGGAATGGGGGGGGGGGGTCATGCCCCTCAACAAAACATTGATGAGGCCTGTAGGAAAGAGAAAGGAAAAAAACTTGGAAGTCCGCGGACCGACTTCACCACACTAGGGTGCTGCGGATGTCGGTGTAGCATATGGCCTAATCCCACCCAACCTGGAAGCTAGTCAGCCTATATTAAGCTTCCCCAAAAATCTACGGCTCTATTCCATTCAGGTCATCGCGTCAGGTCACCGAATAATCATCCTTCCACACCCCTGAAAAATTCCTGCTTACCAAATCATGTTTTCGTTAAACAATCAAACGAAACACACACTTGTTCTATCATGAGTCTAAACAGATTTTTATTTATTATCGTCTAAAATTTATTAACATCCTTGATAACATAGAAAAGAAAAAAAAAATTTAACATTACTTCCGCAACTTGCGCCCCCTATCGTTTATTCGGAAACGCCTTTTCAGCTCAATCAATTACCTTCCCGGCCTCGAAACCCCCTGCCTAAAAGAGCTCTCTTAGATAAGGTACTTTAAATAGGTTCGTCTTTTCCCCTTTTTTTACTTTTTTTTTTTTTTTTGTACAAATGACACGAACTTAATTCACAAAAAAAAAGGTGGACAAAGAGGGAACTTTACATTGACAAAGAATCAAGGTAACTAAATTTTAGGTAAGTTATTTAAGTAACAATTTATCCCTTAAAAGTTATAGGTATTTTTTTTTTTTTTTTGTTTTAAAGAAATTTTAAATTCTTACTTTAAATTTGAAGTTTTAACTTTTGTATAGTGATACGTATTCTTAGGGAAGTTAAATTGTTCATCAGTTTTAGGTAAATAAAAAAAGAACGTGTTAATCCCTGTACTTAGTATTAAGTTTTAACTTTTAAATAGTTGTAGATAGTATTAAGTTTTACCTTTTAAATTGTTGTAAATAGTTTTAAGTTTTAACTTTAAGATGATAGTACGTTTTCCTGAGTACGTTTTAATTAAATATTTTTTAAATCTTAAATTTAACTAAGTTTTAACGTTAAGGTAACAACAAATAATTTTAAGTGGTAATTTCGAGGTAATAGCAAGTAGTTGAACATTTATGGAATGGTAAGTAATTTTAAGTTAGGTAATTTTAAAAAAATTTTAATTTTAAGTTTTAACTTTTATATGGTGTTAAGTATTCTTAGGTAAGAATTTATAGCTTAGCTTTTAACTTTTATAGAGTAGTAAGTAATTCTACACTAGTTTATTCTTTGAGTTTTTTTTTTGAGTTAAGGCAAACTTGGTTCTTATAGGTATGTAACAAAAATCTTTTCTTTCTTTTTCTTTATAAATTGTTTAACTCAGTTTTTTTTTCACCATTAAATTCTAGGTTTTACTTATCTTGGCGTTTCTTTTTGTATTTTAGGAGTATGAAGTTACAGTTTGTCTGGGGAACAGGTAGGATTTTTTGTGCTCTAGTGTACTGCTCCTTTTTTTTTCTTGTAGTGGGGTGTAATTCCTCGTGGTGGATATGTTTCCCAAAAAGAACACTGAACGGAGGGTACCAACCCAGGCAATATCCCTAGATCACGGCAAAAACGGTGGGCGGCCCTGACTCCCCAACTAACAATTTATCAATTTAGCTTGTAGTAGGTCCGATTTTCATAATTTCGAAAGCTATTGCTTGTATATAATTTGCACAAGGCTTATACTACGTTTTCATTAGAGCCGAAATGAGGTAATTTCGAAATTTGGCAAAAAAGTGTTTTCATTATCAAATTAGCTAATTTCATTTGACATCTCATTTCATTTTGAATTTTGAATGGCAGTTAGCCGTTTATTTTTGTTGTTTTCTCTTTCTGTTTTATGTTGTTGAGTATAGTGTATTGATATTTTCATGCAAAAGCTTTTAAGAGCTTTTGAAACTGATTCCCGCTGGATGCATTCACCTAATTTCCAACCTAATTTCGTGCAAATGAGGTTGAAATTACCTCATTTCGAAATGTGATTTTGTATGGGAAATTAGGTAATTTCGGATCTCATTTGGAAATTTGCAACGAAATTACCTCATTTGGCCCAGTGAAAACGCCATATTAGTTATGCAAATCAAACATTTTTGTTGGTATTTTTACCCAAACAATTTCCATAAGGCCTTTTAGAATAAGTTATATAGCAGCCAATGAGGTTAAACTCTCATAAGGTCTTTTTAAGACCTGCCAACATTGGTAAGATAAAGCGCGAAAATAAATAGTTTGTATATAGCATTCTGCTGCAAGTCTAATACAAATCATGCCGCGTGGATTTGCACATAGCGAACTACTACAAGCTATAGCTTTTGCATTATGCTCTTATTCAAATCATACCACGTGGATTTGTATATAGCAAACTACTTCAAGCTATAGCTTTTGCATTTTGTTCTTATGCAAATGTGCAGGTTCTGGCGGTTTGCATATAGCCAACTAATACAAATCATGCCACGTGGGCTTGTATATAGCAAACTATAAGCTATACCTTTTACATTTTGTTCTTATGCAAATATGCAGGTTTTTGTAGTTTGGATATAGCCAACAAATACAAATCATGCCACGTGGATTTGTACATAGCAAATTACTACAAGCTATAGCCTTTTCATTTTGTTCTTATGCAAATGTGCAGGTTTTTGCGGTTTGTATATAGCCAACTAATTGAATTTTTGAACAACAACAACAACTTAAAGGCGCTACCACCAATTGTTTGGCCGGAGATATAGCTATTTCGTGCTTTGCCACTTTTGCACTCATCAGTCTCCTTTTTGTGGTGCTGAGCTTTTATCCAATTTTATTTGAAAAACTTTTTATGCACACCATAGGATTCGAACCTACGCATATCAGATTTGCTCAGTCTTAGTAGTCGTGTGCACTACGCACTCCACCGCTTTAGACCACTGACGTCACAGGTCGAGATGTGTTATTTTGTTTATCAAATGCATTTGGAGCATCAGCATTTTTATAAGCGCCTCTAAGTATGCTGTCTTGTTCCGCCTCCATTTTTCTCCATACCTTATTTCGATAGACTACAATTCGCAGTACGTATCAAAGAGGGAGAGGTTGGATGATCGGTAACGAACCAGACTATTAAGTTATTATTGTTATTATTGTACTATTCGTACTAGAATGTCAGCTTATTAGGCCTGACCATTCTTTATTCCGTCAATATCATTGAATTTTTGAACAACAACAACAACTTAAAGGCGCTACCACCAATTGTTTGGCTGGAGATATAGCTATTTCATGCTTTGCCACTTTTGCACTCATTTGATATGCGTAGGTTCGAATCCTATGGTGTGCAATACAATTTTTTCAAATAAAACTGATGAGTGCAAAAGTGGCAAAGCACGAAATAGCTATATCTCCAGCCAAACAATTGGTGGTAGCGCCTTTAAGTTGTTGTTGTTGTTCAAAAATTCAATGAAATTGACGGAATAAAGAATGGTCAAGCCTAATAAGCTGACATTCTAGTACGGATAGTACAATAATAACAATAATAACTTAATAGTCTGGTTCGTTACCGATCTTCCAACCTCTCCCTCTTTGATACGTACTGCGAATTGTAGTCTATCGAAATAAGGTATGGAGAAAAATGGAGGCGGAACAAGACAGCATACTTAAAGGCGCTTATAAAAATGCTGATGCTCCAAATGCATTTGATAAACAAATAACACATCTCGACCTGTGATGTCAGTGGTCTAAAGCGGTGGAGTGCGTAGTGCACACGACTGCTAAGACTGAGAAAATCTGATATGCGTAGGTTCGAATCCTATGGTGTGCATAAAAAGTTTTTCAAATAAAATTGGATTAAAGCTCAGCAGCACAAAAAGGAGACTGATGAGTGCAAAAGTGGCAAAGCACGAAATAGCTATATCTCCAGCCAAACAATTGGTGGTAGGGCCTTTAAGTTGTTGTTGTTGTTCAAAAATTCAATGAAATTGACGGAATAAAGAATGGTCAAGCCTAATAAGCTGACATTCTAGTACGAATAGTACAATAATAACAATTATAGCCAACTAATACAAATCATGCCAAGTGGATTTGTATATAGCAAGCTACTACAAACAATACTTTTTGCATTTTGTTCTTAATCAAATGTGCAGGTTTTTGCCGTTTATATATAGCCAACTATTACAAATCATGCCACGTGGATTTGTATATAGCAAATTACTTCAAGCTATAGCTTTTGAATTTTGTTCTTACGCAAATGTGCAGGTTTTTTGCGGTTTGTATATAGCCAACAAATACAAACCATGCCACGTGGGTTTTTATATATAGCAAACTACTACAAGCTATAGCTTTTGCATTTTGTTCTTATAAAAATCAAACCACGCGAATTTGTATATATCAAACTACTACAAGCTATAGCTTTTGAATTTTTTGTTCTTATGCAAATAAGCAGGTTTTTGCTGTTTGTATATAGCCAACTAATACAAATCATGCCACGTGGATTTGTGTATAGCAAATTAATATAAGCTATAGCTTTTGCATTTTGTTCTTATGTTAATGTGCAGGTCTTTGCGGTTTGTATATAGCCAACTTATACAAATCAAGCCACGTGTATTTGTATATAGCAAATTACTACAAGCTATAGCTTTTGCATTTTGTTCTTATGCAAATAAGCAGGTTTTTGTTGTTTGTATATAGCCAACTAATACAAATCATGCCACGTTGATTTCTTTATAGCAAATTACTACAAGCTATAGCTTTTGCATTTTGTTCTTATGCAAATAAGCAGGTCTTTGCGGTTTGTATATAGCCAACTAATACAAATCAAGCCACGTGGGTTGTTAAATAGCAAGTTACTACAAGATATTTTTTTTTTGCATTTTTGTTTATAGCCGTCTTGTATAAATTCATGGAACTACAACAGCATTTGTACGTTTTGGGTTTGCTGAACAAAATATAAGTATGTATATGCATATAAATATTCATATAAGGTTGGCAACACTGCTGTGAAAGTGATTCGTTCAATTAATATATCGCTCTGAATAAAATTTAAATAAAATACTTAATTTCACAAAAAAAGGATAAATCCCTAACAATCAAGTCAATTATACCAAAAGTTGTAAAAGTGAATTGATAAACAATCAGGTAACATTAGTTAATAAGCTAAAAAACATAATTTATATCTGCTACTGATGTCACATGACTGACAACAAAAGAAAAGTTGATCAAACTTCTCCCGATAACACCACTATACCTAAATCAAAATTTGCTGTCAGACCGACAAAAACGCACCACTCTCGTTTAATTATGCCAATATCCGAGACAGATTTTCAAAAAATTAAAATAATAATTGACTCATCATTGCAAAAGGAGCTTGCAACAGTGACCGCCAGACTCGCTACGAAGGACGATCTGCAGAAATTGAACGAAGAGATAAACTCGTTGCGAATCCAAAATGAAGAACTGACCCGAAAGGTGCAACAATTTGAAAACAGGTGTGATGTATTGGAAGAGGAGCTTGAAATGCAGAACCGGGAACTACGTGGTCAAAACATCATTCTCACTATACCGAACCATAATGTTGACCCACAAGAAAAGATACAAAGCCAACAAAATAACAAAATCATTAAACTAAAAATTAACACCGGATCAATACAAAATGCAACACAAATGCTTAAAAATTCATCAAAACTTAAAGGCTAAGGTGCTTTTCTCCAACGAGATCTATCAAAGCAAATGCAGATCAAACGCCGGATTCTTCTTGGCTACCGGAAATTAATCAAGTCAAAAGAACCAATTCTAGCAATACAAATAAAAAACAATTCGCTAATAGTATCTGAAAAAACATTTTATTTAAACAACTATAATAATCTTAAATATAAAAATGATGACGGAGAACAAAAATTGCGAGAAATGTTTGGCGAACTAGACTTCGAATATGTTAAAATCTTGTCGCTGCCAAATAGACGTCATGACGAATGGTCTAGACCATTGTATATAAATATCTATAGTACTATCAAAAAACCAAAACGACGGTGGCGGTGCCACTGGCCTGGGAGCGCATTTGCTCTGTAGATAATGTAGAGTTAAAAACACATTGAAAATCTCATTAAATCTCTTAAGCGACAATCACTCCACCTATAGGCCTAGACTATCGTCCCGAAATTCGACTCATTGATAGTACTATAGGTTTTATATACAATGGTCTAGACCAGTTCATTCTGCTGCACCAGAGATGCACTTTATCAAAATGGTCCCAGTAATAGTGGGGCAAAATTGTGATGTCGTCAGCTCACTAAATTTAAGTACAAATAATATTTTATCGTATAATGTATCAGGACTTAATAATAAACTTTTATTTGTGGATTTTTTTGATTTTATAAAAAGTTATGATGTATTTTTTTGTATGAAACGCATGTTACTACAGAAAATGATAATAAGTTTACAAAATATTTCAATGGTTACAAATTAATTTGGAACGCAGCTGTTAAAATATATTCAAAAGGGCGTGCAAGTGGTGGAAGTCTATATGGTATTAAAATAACGCTGCTAAAAAGATATAGTTTCGAAGAGCATCAAGGAGTCACGGTTGTAAAACTTTTAAACAAAAATAATTTGTATATTATTCCTTTCTATATTAACTGCAACAAATGGAACGAGGACTACGAATGGCTTAACAACATTATGTTGCACCTTGCCAGCAAAAGCATTTTGGTAATTGGAGATTTTAATGCGTGAATCGGTGAATTACAAGTGACAACAATTTGAAATACGAACAACAGTGTTATAAACCAGGGTCACAGAATCAAAATGGACGGAATATGTAACCAGAATGGTGCTAATCTGTTAGAACTTCTTCAGATGTTTGACTGTACAATTTTAAATGGCTGTACCAACGGTGATACTGAGGGAAGCTTAACGTTTCTCGGAGGACAAGGCAAATCAGTCATCGATTATAGTGCGGTCAGTAACAATTGGAATGAACTAGTGCAGAAGTTGGAAGTCCAGCGTAAAATTTATTCCGATCACATGCCGATAATTGTTGAATGGTTAGATGATACCACACAAAACTCAACAAATCTTAAACTGCTACCACGGTTAAAATGGAATGAGAACAGTGTTAATGTTTAATAGCAAAGCTTGGATGAAAACCTCTCGAGCTTAAATGATGTACTGACTGAGTCAGCTGAAATGGATGCAAACAAACTTATTTCTTGTATACGGAGCTCCACAAATAATACTTGTAACAAAAAATGCTCCAAATTTAAAGAGAAATGGTTTGACAAGGATTGTATGCAAGCCCGAAAGAAATCATTTGCTCTTTTGAATGCAGTGCTTAACTCAAACTCTCCAAGTATTAGGAAGTGGTACTTCGAAGAAAATGCACGTTACAAAAAACTTTGTTTAAAAAAGAAAACAGAGTTTGACAATAATCAAGTGTGTGCACTTGGCCAAGTGAAAAACTCGAAAGAATTTTGGAAGACTGTCAGGGAGATCAACGGTAAACATTTTTCAGTTGGATTAGGAACTTCCGCTGATGATCTATCTTTGCATTTTCAAAGCCTCTTATATGGCAGGTCTGACGTCCAATTTTCGTATGCGGTACCGATGATCCTCGATGAAATTTTGGATAGTGAAATCTCGCTTAATGAAGTAAACGCTGTTATTATGAATGGACAAAATGGAAAAGCACCCGGCGAAGATGGAATCCCAAATGAATTTTTCAAGAATGCTACCGTTTCTTTTCATGCCCATATTACGTCACTGTTCAATAAAGTTTTTTTGAGAGAAGATGTCCCGTTATCTTTCAAAAAGACGGTTATTTTTCTAATCTATAAAAAAGGTGACTCGAGCAATGTGGAAAATTATCGAGGAATCTCTTTCATGAATGTTTTGGCAAAATTATTCGGTGGTGTCCTGGTTAAAAGACTGGAAACATGGGTCGATACTAATAACATCCTCTCATACTTTCATGCTGGTTTCAGAAAAACCTTTTCAAATATTGACCATATTTTCACGTTAACGTCAATTGTCAAAGCGTTTCAGGCCCGAAACAAGAAAGTATATGCCTTTTTTGTAGATTTTAAGGCAGCTTTTGACCTCTTAAATCGAAATGCTCTCTTTTACAAGCTATCACAACTAGGCATTTCTACAAAATTCATACGTGTAATAAAAGAGCTATACTCGGAGTCAGAAGCAGCTGTGTGGGATGGCTCAAGCTACTCAGAATGGTTCCAAACTGATAACGGTATAAAACATGGATGCCCTCTTAGTGCTCTTTTATTTGCACTTTTCATAAACGATGTGGTATCGCACCTTCCTGGAGGAATCCGAATCGCAAGTTTAAACATCAATGTTCTATTGTATGCCAATGATCTAGTGTTACTTTCCGAATCACCAGAAAATCTCCAACTAATGATCAATCGACTAGCTGATTACTGTCATAAATGGGGTCTTGCCATTAATTCAAACAAATAGAAAGTCATGGTTTTTGCAAGAGCAGCATCAAGGAACCCGAATCCTTACAATTGGTCTTTCAATGGTGATAGCTTGGAGATCGCTGAGGAATATAAGTATTTGGGAGTTAAGCTGAATAGGACACTTGATTTCAGCAAACATATTACAGAGAAGTCAAATGCTGCACAAAGTTTGATCAATGTGTCATGGAGAACCATCTTTGTGAATAATCACATCAAATTTTCAGTAAAGTACAAAATATTTGATGCTGTGATAAAGTCTACATTGTGTTATGCTGCCCAGGTGTGGGGAATAGAGGAATATGAGGCCATCGAACAATTCCAAAGGAACTACTTAAAAAAACTTTTTAACTTACCGCTCAGATCGCCAAATTTTGCACTTTATCTCGCAACAGGACTTCCTAAGTTATTTACTTATACTCTGAAATTGCAAGCTGACTACATCGTGAAGGTGCTATCTTATGTAGTAAGTTAGAGGTTTGCTAATCTTGAAAGATTGAAAAAAAAACAATATTGTATCGAAAGCGAAGGACTGGCATGCTGGCATCGCTCGGCTCGAGCTCGCCGGAAATGGGTGGGAACTTGTCCACGCAATTCAAAACTCGCTTACTATAAAACACATATCATGCCATTAATTCGAAAACAAATAATTTAAAACGATTTAAGAATGATTTAAAGTGAAATTAACGGACGGACATTACCACCAGAGGGTGCTGGGATGATATCAGCGGAGCCTCTTACCCACCCTGCCTTGGGAATCTGCGGCTAGGTTATGATTCCCCCTTTCTACCCGGACTCACCTTTTCTTAGTGTGCTCAGTTCACTTCCATCTCTGGCTATCTGGTTACCGTCCGCATCCCCTGAAAATCCTAAAGTTAGCAATGCATCAAGCTATATGCTTGAATAAAACACAGAATTTCAACCATCATATGGCACGATTTACACTTTGATTTATTTACTCTAAAGGGTTCAAGAAATTAAACTTTGTTTTCTTTTTATAATCTTCACCATTCTTAATCATAAGGAAACACAAAAAAAAACTAGAATGGTCACTCTAAAATGTGTGATGTAATACTTAAAAAAAAAGGGAAACTAATATAAATTTTAGGGTAATATTAAGTACAAATCTATTTAGTATTTAGGAAATTTCTCTTTCTAATAAACGAACAAATATGGTGCTTCCTCCTCCTCAGCTATAATATCTTCAAATCGTTGCAAAAAAAAAAAACAAAAAAAAAAATTGCACTCTGTGCCACTATCGGATTCACTGCCTAATCGAGCTCAAAAAGGGATAGCTAATCTGATTGTGTGATATGTCTGCTATATCTTAATAACTTTAATTTGTTTTGATTCTCTTGAGCGAATAAGGGGAAAACACGTTGTTATACTTAGGAACCGAAATATAAAGCTACTTCCTTAATACTTGATATGAGATTTTTTTTTTCTCTAAGTTTATTTTAATGAAAGAATATAAATGAGCGAACCCAGAATTACACTAAAAAAATTTATGATAAATATCGTGCCTTTTTGGGATAAATCTTGAAAAAAACAGGAACTATTCTTGAATTACCGGAACTATTCTTGAGTAGGTTCTTGACTAATCTTGAAATACAGGAACTATTCTTGGATTGTCTTGAATTACAGGAACTATTCTTGAATTACCGGAACTATTCTTGAGTAGGTTCTTGATTAATCTTGAATTACGGGAACTGTTCTTGAGTCCAAAAAAAAGGAGGGGGCGATCAGGACTCCGATGACGTAAGTAGTCCTTGATCGCTGTATGGAGAACCCTATTAATAACACAAATTTATTAACTTTTTATATCACCTACATTTAGGAATCATTCAATTAATACGATAAGGTATAAACTGAGTGAAATATTCGTCAAAATAATTATAACTCACCCTCCGAAATTGAGATATACACCTAAGTATGTAGGTTTAGCTGCAACACAGTTTTGCACGTGCCGCAATGCATCTACCCACATCCAAAAAAAAGGTTTTCGTGAATTGATCACAACTAACGTTTCCAGCCACTTGAGGAGGCCCATATAAATCCTGATTCCTAAATAAAAAAAGGAAACAGTTTAAAACGGAACTATGGTTGATTGAAATGAATTATACGCAAAACTATTGTACCTACATATATATATAAATATGCATATAGATATATATAAATATATAGGTACATTTCAGAGCGTCCAAGAAAATTTCTTTAAAATTCCTTTTTTTTTCTTTTTGTCCGGAGGATGACTTACCCTAAATGAGGTACTTTTATCCTCAAAAGTATAATTTGTACGGGATAATTCCAACACGAAATTACGTTGGAAACACTAAAACGTGCTTTTCGGATCAGTTAAAATATAAAATTCTAATTTGTAGAATCTTTTGCGCGAATTTATTCTAGGGACAACTTCACTGGGTGCCGATCAATTCCAAAATGACATTGTCTAACCCACCATCTCGCTTCAACCCGCAGCACTACCAAAACTCCTTGGACATTTTGTTTCGCCATCCAATCAAAATCCGACACGTCGTCAAGGTTCATGATTATCGGATTTCATGGTTTTGAACGAACCCGTTTCTCCCTATCGTCACGCACGACACCTGGAGATTATTTTAACCTTTTCCTGTGTGGCGTTCAGGTGAGTAAATATTTATGTTTCAGGTTTACATGTGGAGATTAATTTGGATAGAATCGAAATCCGGTAATCATCTGCTGGTTTGCGTTAAAACAGCAACAAACTCATAGCGAATCAACTTTTTCGTCTCCTATACAGCGATTTAGGTGATAGCTTAATCCCGAATTTCGAAATGGTTGCACAGAAATTGATATAAAGTTACTAGCAACTTTATAGCATACCTCGCTGGACGATACGTCGTGAACAAGGCCAGATCGTATCATAGATTGCTGTCTGAACGAAATCAACCAAAAGTCTTCACGGAAAATGACAGACACTAGTCAACCAAAAATCAAAACAAAATCATACAATGGCGGTGTGTATTTTCATTCGGCAGCTAAATCATAAACAACAACAAACGGGTAAGTTAAATTTTATACTAATTTAATTACGGATTGTAATAAACAAATAACCTAATTTCAGATGTATCGAAATACTCCAACATCAGTGCCAGTAGTGAAGCACATAAACAAAACAACGTCACGACCTCGATTGTGCAAGGTAAAGAGATTAGGTAGTCCATGCAATAAGTGTTAGAAATCTTATATTTTATGCAGGTGAATTTGTTGATGCCTTTATCTTATATTTTAGGTGGATGGTACGCGTAACAAAACACTTTTCGAGAATGAGAACATGGTGACATTGAGAAGAGTGAACCCACCATCACCGATGATTTCGTTTTGAATCATCCTACTAATGGAGAGTTTTCTCCTTTAAATTCCATCTTCAACACCATCATTATAATTTTGATAAAAGTAGGTATAAGTAAGAATAAAGGCATTTAAATTTGACTATATATAGATTCATGTGTTAGCCCAATTTCTGATTTACTACTTCAGCTAATAATGTAGCTATCGGATTTGACCTATATACTTAGTTCACTTCACGATCACGACAATTTCCAACGTCAGGGTATATTAATCTACCTATAAACTATAAAGAGGGTAGTTTTATTATTTTATTTTGAATGTTCACGGGATAATTTACTGTGAATACTGGACGCTAATGAGTGATGTGGTGAAGAACCCACTTCACAAGCCGGGCAAAAGTAAGTCCTACCATCCGGATAATTTATACAAAGTTTTGTTAGCGTATTTCATTTTTTGTGAGATTGATAGGAAGGTATGATCGAAAGTTGGCAAATCACAAGATATATGGGGACATTTTATGTGTTTCGAAACAAAAAAAATCAGTACATGTATAGGTACAGTGTTTTTGGTGCGAAGTATCTAGTTTTGGTTGTCCCTTAGACTAATTAAATTTATTGTACATATCATGCTGAAGACACATAGATAAGAGGAGTTAATTTTGTAGGTAAACTAGGTAATATATAAACAAGAACAATAAATAAATAAATTAACACATGAGTAAGTTAAAGGAATCTGTAAACAAAATACATTGATTGTATGACAAATAAATAGAAAGCTAAATAAATAAACTAATCAACTAATAGGTGGTTGAATTAAACAACAGAAGCAAATAACGAATAAATAAATGAATCAAAAATTTAACGTATATATAAATAAATAAATAAATAGATGAATTAATAAATTAGTAAATAAATTAATAAATAGATAGATAAATTAATAAATAAATAAATATATTAACTAATAAATAAATAATCTGACTATACTTAAACTAATTAAATACTAGCATCGCAAACTTAATCTATAATAAATAAATAACTACTATATCACAGTACTGGATTTTATTTCATTGTTTCAATGAAAATGTGAAACAATGAAAGATATCACAGGTCAGAAGGACTTCACTGATTTAATAAATAATCAATAAATTAACATATATGTATATAAATCTCTATGGGAACAGATATATTAAAATAGGGTTCGTAAACAACATAAGTAAAGATAAATAACTTATGAAATGATACGAAAGTATATATATAACTAATAAATACCTTAATAACAAGAAGTTGTAAAGATAATAAACAAATATATAGATACATTTTAACTAAACTTATTGTTTGATATCTTTAGCATGATAGACACCTATGGCTTTACCGGACAAGTTTTCTAATTCGTATAGGTTTTTTCCAACAGCTTTAACAACTCTACATTTAACAAATTTAGGACAAAGTTTAGCGCTGAGGTATTTTGAACTGTCACTTAGGACAAAATTCCTTCGGAAAACCTCTTGCCCAGGTACAAATCGTATATCGCGAATGCGAGTATTATATTTTTGAGCGCTTTTCTCACCAGCTTTCGCTATACTTGCTTTAATATTATCTCGCATACATTGTAGTCTAGTTTGACGAGAAAGGGTCATGAACTCACCATCTTCAACAGAGTTAAATTTTTGAGCAGGCTCATAACAATTACCGTGAGTCATCATGTTTATGCCAAAAAGTGCAAAATATGGTGACACACCTGTTGAAGTATGAACGGAACTTCTAAGTGCACATGCAATTTCGCTTAAATGTAAGTCCCAATCTCTCTGGTCATCCTTAAGATATGATCGAATGGCGGCAGAAGAGTGCGATTCACTCTCTCCGACGCATTCGATTGAGGTGAATAATTAGCCGTTTTAAAATGTCGAATACCATAGGACTGCAAAAACCGCTGAAAGTCTTTAGCCACAAACTGCTTTCCATTGTCGGAGTGTATGATTTGAGGCACTCCAAACATGTGATCGGGTACTGGTCTCGTCCATCCGGACTTGACTTGCCAAACAAATAAGCGCGAGTGTTGAACAAGAGACAAAAATAGCAACACTATAAATACTCTGTCGGAAATGACTGGCTGTATAAGTCGGCTGAAGTCCTAGACGAGCCCATCAGAAGGAAGGTGTGCGGCGGATGAATTCATCAGAATCAACGGTGTCACCAACAGTATGGACGACAGAGACCTTACGTGAGCTACTCTGAAATATTTAGAGCTGAGGTCGGTAAGGAATTTCAGTACTAGCCAGGGTGCTGAAAAAGAGATGGTGGCGGATGAACCCTTCAAGGGTCAACGGCAGCACTCATATCCCCGTAGTGGGCTACTGGTATCGGATTATCCGGCCTGCTGTCCTAAGGCTACACAAGGATCCGGCCCTCCGGGTCTGGGGGTCGTGTGACGGGTTGGCAACCTACCACATGTAAAGAAATCAACCGCTTCGAATCGGCAACTACAGCCTCGGATAAGGAATGATCAAACGATGACGACTTTTGGCTATCGAACAAGGACAAAGATTGGATTCTGGAATGTTAAAACTCTTCTCGATAACCGCGAAGAAGGCCCTAACAACGCCAGATTCCTCCAACTTGAGAAAGAATTCCTACGGTACAACCTAGACATCTTGGGTCTGAGTGAAGTGAGATGGTTGAGCGCAGGGCAGGTGGATTCACCTTCGAAAAGCACTTTCTTTATTTACTCCGGAAAACCAGTTGGAAGCTCCCGATGTTCCGGCGTAGGTTTAATGTTGACTCCAAAGGCGCGGCAAAGTCTTATAACCTGGAAACCCATCAACGACAGGATATTGACAGCCAGGTTCCAGAGTAAATTAAGAAAAATCATCATCATCCAGTGCTATGCCCCAACTGAGGAAGCGTCGGATGCCGAGAAGGACGAATTTTACAGCCAACTTAGCGCGGTTTTCAGAAGCTCGCCGAATGGAGACATCACTATCGTAATGGGAGATCTCAATGCTAAGGTTGGCCAGGACAACACAGCGTTGAAGCACGTTCTGGGTAACCACGGTATCGGGGAACGGAACGACAATGGAGAGCGGTTTGTTGACTTCTGTAACGCAAATCAGCTAGTCATTGGAGGTACTCTGTTCGAGCATAGGATCTCGCACAAGATAAGTTGGTTATCCACAGATCGTCAATGTACAGCGAACTTAATCGATCACTTTGCTATTAGCAAGCGCTTTAGAAATTATCTTCTCGACGTCCGAAACAGATGCGGTGCTGATGTAGGGTTAGCTCGCGATCACCATCTTATGCTTGCCTACGTTCGTCTTCGAATTGCTTCAGTGGATGGAAATCGGCAAAACTTCCTGCGTACACCCAGGTACAATACCGACAGATTACGGGATCCTACAGTGCGCCAAAAATATAAGGACCATCTCGCCGCAGAAGCAGAAGTCATCAGCATTGCCACGCCAGAAAATGCAGACCAACACTGGAGCAATGTGAAAAAGGCCTTTGCAACTGCCGCAACTGAGTCTGTGGGTATAAGGCAGAGAAGCCAAAGCACATGGCTTTCGCAGATACATGGAGCAAGATTGAAGAAAGGAACGCGATTAGATCCCAACTTGCGGCTGCCCCAGTAGGTGAGAGATTTAACATCGAGTCTCAGTACCGTAGGAAAAGGAAAGAAGTGCAGCGTAGTGCCAGACGTGACAAAAGGAGGCGCGTAAATGTTCTCGCAGAACAGGCAGAGGAAGCAGCATCAAGGTGCGACAGTGGTACCGTCTACAAGATAACCAAGGAATTGGTTGGAAACAACAACTCCCGGAAACAACACCTCGTCAAGGATGTAGACGGCACCCTGCTAGTTACGGATGAGGATCAGCTCAGGAGGAACATTTTGCTAGCGTGCTCAACCACATAGGCGATAGCGGAGGTGTTCCAGCCCCTAACCCAAATGAGCTATTCGTAGAAACTAGTTCCCGTATTCGCACCTGCCCTCCCAGTTTAGCCGAGATAACATCAGCAATCAAATCCCTCAAGAACAACAAAGCGGTAGGTTTGGACGGAATTCCCGCTGAGCTCTACCAAGCAGATCCACAAACATCAGCGAAGTTGCTACACCCCTTAATAGCACAGGCATGGGAGAACGAAAGTTTCCCCATTGAATGGAAAAAAGGGATGATCGTCAAACTGCCAAAAAAGGGAAATCTTACGGATTGCGGAAACTGGAGAGGGATCTGTGTCCTCCCCGCGGTGGCAAAGATAATGGCGAAAATAATCTTGGAACGAATCAAAGAACATCTCGATTCTACTCTCGACAAAGAGCAAATGGGATTTCGTGCAGGCTCATCCTGCACACCTTGAGGATCATAATAGAACAATGCGTGGAGTTCCGTTCCCCTCTTCATTTGCTCTTCATCGACTTCGAAAAGGCTTTCGATAGTTTGAATCGAGATTTCATTTGGTCAGCTTTACGTAGGGGAGGAGTACCCGAGAAGATTATCGCTGTTATAAAGGCTACCTACGAGGGTGCATCGTGTCAAGTCTTACACAACGGAAAGGTATCAGAGGACTTCGATATCCATAGCGGAGTTCGTCAAGGATGTTTGCTATCTCCGCTACTTTTCCTGGTGGTTATAGGGGATGTCCTTCATGCAGCTCTAGCCGAGCAAGCGCGTGGAATTCGATGGACGATGTTTTCGTTCCTGCAACATCTTGATTACGCTGACGATATTTGTTTGCTCTCGCACAACATTATGGATCTTCACCATATGGTGACTAATCTGGAATGCGAGGCAAACAAAGTCGGTTTGAGGATCAACACCGGGAAAACAAAAATCCTCAACATTTCTGAATCTTCTTCTCAAGTTGTCGTTGCGGGACAGCAGGTTGAAGCGGTGGACAACTTCCTGTACCTCGGTAGTGTTGTCTCAAAAGACGGCGGTGGTACGGATGAAGATGTTAACTGCCGAATCGGCAAAGCTAAAGCTGCTTTCGGCATGCTGTCTAAAGTTTGGAGGAGCAACGTCTACAGTACGAAGACCAAGCTGCGACTGTTCCGGTCGAACGTAGAGTCAGTACTACTATATGGGTGTAGTACATGGAAAGTGACCGCCTCTGTCACAAGGAAGCTACAAACTTTCGAAAATAGATGTCTCCGAAACATCCTAAGGATTTTTTGGCCGAACACCATCTCCAACCAAGAACTCCTTCGGAGAACGGGCCAAAGTCCTATTGACATCGAGATTAGGAAAAGAAAGTGGCAGTGGATTGGTCACACCCTACGTCGTGGTGCAGACTCTATTGCAAGACATGCAATGGAGTGGGATCCACTCATCCAAGATGGCAGAAGACCTGGAGGCCAGAGAAAATCTTGGCGCAGAACAGTCGACAAGGAATCACAAAAGCTCGGTAAAAGTTGGGGAGAGCTAAAATACATTTCCAGAAACCGAACGAGATGGCGTGTAGCGGTAGTTGACGCCCTGTGCCCCTTAGAGGGGTCAAGGATCTAAGTAAGTAAGTAAACATGTGAAAAACATGTTCTTGCAAAAATTTGATAATACTCGAAGAGTTAGCATATCGTAAGGACTTCAAAAAGACAAACTTGGACATGTGATCAAGGACAACAAAGATGAAACTATTACCAGATTTGGAACGTGGATACGGACCTAAGAAGTCAACATATAACTTTTGAAATGGACGATCAGTACTATATGCACTAGACATAGGAGGATGTAGGATTTGGTTGGACGGTTTACATTGGATACATGTGGTACATTTCGCTATGTATTCGCGTATTTGGACTGTCATATTCGGCCAGTAAAAATACTCTCGAACTCTATGTAGGGTTTTTGCTATTCCACCGTGGGCAACTTGTGGTGGATTATGAGCACGAACGATAATGTCGTTAGTAAGACCCGCCGGTACCCACAATCTCCAGGTGTGTTCAACCGTGGTGGTATCTTCAATTGACGGAAAGGATCTTTTGTACACAAAGTTATCTTCAACTTTCAAATCTGGTAGCCTGTCTTGATTTTCTTTTACATTTTTTAGCAGACTTTTATATTCCTCAGATTCAAATTCTTTTGATTGAAGATCTATTAACGGTACAATATTTTCTAAGTCGATACTTTCAACTTCCATATAGACTCTAGACAATGCATCAGGGACAACATTTAGACTTCCTTTACGGTGTTCGATATCGAACGAAAAAGCTTGGAGTTGCAGGCTCCATCGCGCAAGTCTTCCACTCAAGTCTTTAAGACTCATGAGCCATTTAAGGCTTGAATGATCCGTGATGACCGTGAATGTCATTCCTTCAACATAAGGTCTGTATTTTTGGATAGCTAGTACGGCGGCCAGACATTCTTTCTCCGTTACACTATAATTTTTTTGACATCTGTTCAACTTTTGAGAGAAGAATGAAAGTGGTGTTTCTTCCTCGGCGTCATTTTTCTGGAATAGCACCGCCCCTACGCCGGTGTCAGACGCATCACATTGAATGTAAAAACGTTTGTTAAAATTCGGATGCGTTAGCGCAGGAGTCTCCGCCAAGGCCTTCTTTAACTTCTCAAATGCCTCCAGAGCTTCTTCTGTCATTTTAAACTTCTGATTACTCTTTTTCAGAGTGTCCGCGATTGGAGCCTTCAAGGTCGAAAATTCCCGAATAAACCTACGGTACCACCCTGCTAGACCAAGCAGCCTGCTAACCTGTTTTGTCGTTTTTGGAACCGGGAAGTTTTCGATCGCCTCGACTTTGGCAGGATCGGTTTTGATATTCCCACCACCAACAATGAAGCCCAAGTATTTCAACTCCTTAAAACAAAATTTGGACTTCGTCACGTTGATGGTGAGGCCGGCTTTATTGAGGCATACAGCAACTTCGTCCAACAGAGCGATATGTGTCTCGAAATCTGGAGCAATGACGAGCAGATCATCGAGATATACAAAGACACGGTCCCTTAACCTTGAGGGAATGACCTTGTCCATCAACTGACATAGCCTCTGGGCCGCATTACACAAACCAAAGGGCATGACAGTAAAATGATACAAGGGCCGTCCCGGTATCGTAAAAGCAGTTTTTTCCCTACTCTGCTCGTCCAACGGTATTTGCCAAAATGCGTCTTTAAGATCGATACTACTTATAAAAATAGTATCACGAAGACGACTGAAGATACCTTCGAGGTTTGGGAGCGGATACGCGTTTTTTTTCGTGACGGAGTTCAGCTTACGTGAGTCTAAGCACAGACGATTTTTGCCGGGTTTCTGGGCTTTCGCTCTCCTCAATCACTCCAAGGCTCAACATTCTGTCTATCTCTGCATACATAAGGGCTTGTATCGCTGGAGAGACAGGGTAGTGACGCTGCTTTATAGGTGCTGCCTCCCCGGTCTCGATGACATGCTCGACAAGCGTCGTTTTTCCGAGGCCGTATTTAGTATAACACCGGAACTTTTGACTGACTGCGTCCAATCTCTTTTGTTGCTCTGGAGACAATTGGTGAGTATTTGAAGGATCCTTGACGTCCGTTATCACGATTTCGCTGACTATTCTAGGCGCAAGGTTGAATGCTCTCCAGAAATCGACACCGAGATACATTTCCTGATCCAAACTAGGAACGAGGTAAAAGGTGATGTTCCGTATTGTGTTTTTATATTGAACGTCTAATTCGATTCTACCGACGATGGACTGGTTATTTCCATCAGCCGTTTTAACGTTGGATGTAAAAGGAGAGATTTGAACGTTCAGTTCGTTTATAAAACTTCTACATCCTTTGCCAAGTATACTGACACTTGCACCGCTATATAGCAAGCCTAAAACTTCCTTGTCAGCTATTTTTACTTTGGCATACGGCCTGGGGTCTCCAGATACATCGATAATAGTGGATAATAAGTTGCATTTTAATTGTTTTCTTAACTTATATCTATGTCTAGCTTTAAGTATTTTGCTACTAACCGTACTAACTTTAAAGATTCTTTCTCTTGCTTTATAATAATCGTTAATTCTTATATGTAAAGGTTTTCTACTACTAAATTTATTATTATCTCTGTTTTGTTCTAACCCTGTATTTTCCTTTTTCAAAATTGTAATCCGTTTTCCATCTCCCTCCCACGGTAATAGTTTTTCTAAGTACCTTGTGTTTTCGTAGTTTCGGGGTGTTGCTTCGAACGCGACTCCCCCGTCGTAATCGCGCTCTTCTGACCGTTTTTCGATTTACACTTGGGACAGTTCGCAACTATGAAGTTTTCTTCACCGCATTTAAAACAAAAGATATTTTGTTGAGGTGAAGGGCACTCCCAATACAAATGTCCACTAATCTTGCAATTCCAGCAGGTAAGGACTTTATTGGCGGGTCTTGGCCTATTATTATTAATGTATTGCATAGCGGATATATTATCTTCAAGTGGGTTTTGATCTTCTTCATTATAATTAAGTTCGTTATTTAGGAATTTTTGAGGTGGCCTGTGATACCTAGTGGAATTAGAATGCTCTCTGAGTGGGAAAGCGTTCTCAGCTTCCTTACAGGCGAATCTGAGTTGATCGATCGAGAAAATTGCCATTGGATAGACGAGTTTGCCTATTCTATCATTTAAGTTTCGCTTAATCATTTTGATGAGCTCCACTTCTGGCATAGGAGTTTTGAGTTGTGATTTTATTTTGGATATGGCCGAGAAATAAATATCACAGGATTCAGATGGACCTTGTTTGCGATCCGAGAGATCACGCATGATTTCAAAGTCAGATTTAGTGTTTCGAAAATGAAGTAACAAGGCTTCACGCAACATTGGCCAGTCCGGACGGTAATTAGATTTTTGGAAGTCCCAATACCAGTCGCGAGCATCTCCTGTGAGAGACAGATGAAATTGTTTTAATATCTCGGTCCACGGACACCCATAAATAGATTGAAGAAGTTCCACTTGCAAGATAAAATCTTCGACTGTCAAAATTTCGGGTTTTCCTTCAAATCTCAAACCCCACCTGTCGAATCTAATATATTCTGGGTAAACTTTGACAAAATTAGGGTTTACAGGGGGATATGGATTCGCCAACGGTTCACTATAAACATTCGAGTTATCTACATCCGGCTGAGTCGGTTGTTGTATTTCAGAATTACTAATAGGAACACATTCGAGGGTTGTGAAAATGCTGACCCATTACTTTGCAAATTCAGATTTCGTGTTTGTTTGAGCTGTTGATGTTGTTGGTAAGGAAGATTCTGTGGAAGTAGTTGGGGATATGGAACATTTTGAAAACTTTGTTGTGGGGTGTGATTGTGACTCTGTAGCTGTTGCATATTTAGGTTAGTTTTGTTTTGTAGTTGTTTTAGAATAGTAGGATTTTGTAAAGATTGGTTCTGCTGAAAGTTAGGGTTTTGAAGGGAATACTGTTGGAAGCTAGGGTTTTGTAAAGATTGTGGTTGTAGTTGCTTATGGGAGTTTCGTTGAGGTTGAGAATTTTGGTGGTACTGTACCGAACGTTGTTGTTGTGAATGCTGTTGCTGTGAATGTTGTTGCTGTGAATGTTGTTGCTGTGGGTACTGAGGTGATGGTTTTCTAACATCTTTGGAGCTTGATCGTGAATTCAGAATCGGTTCTTCACGTCGCAAGGATCGTGTTGTGGAGTTTATTTCGCCGAGAAATTCAACAAAATTGTCTTTTATGGATTTCTTTATACTTTCAGAAATATCCGATTTCATCGATTCCGCGTAGGATGAAAAGGCATTCACCACAGCCAAATTCACATAGGCTTTCAGATCATTAGGTACTGAATTGGTGTTAGTAATCTTTTCGTTAGTGTGATCTATAATCGGTTCGTTTCGAACCACGAAAGCTGCACCTAAGTTACTCAGACTGCTGTAAGACGGAGCTCTGATCGACTCAGATTCCACTGACCTATTAAGTGGTGCTAGACACAAATTGAAATCCATAGTGCTAAATGATTCTTGCTGCTGACCCTGATTTTGAATAGGATTTACGATTGGATTCTGGATTTGATTGACGATTGGATCTTGAACTTGGTTTTCGATTGGATTTTGAATTTGGTTTTGACTTCCGTTATTATTGTTTGCTAGTGGAGTACGTTCTAATCGTGGACGCGATTGAAGACCATTCAGAGATTTGTTAGGAGTATTAAGATTGTTGGTAGGGTTTGAAGCTAATATAGACTCGGATCTAGGTCGGTTATTACTGGTTGATTGTGGATTATCTGGAACTAGAGGGCTTAAACTATAAAGCAAGCGTTCTTGCTGGTCAGGATATAACCTGGCTGAAGATCTTGAACCCTTCTTCTTGATAGTACCAGTTTTGGAACTTTGACTCATATTTGTTTTATTTTGAATTCTGTTGTTTTTATTTCTAAAAAAAAACTTTGGAAAGTTGTACCGAGTTATATATTTTTTTTTTTTTTTTTTTTTTTTTTTTTTTTTTTTTTTTTTTTTTTTGTGTAAGCTCAATTAAAAAGCTTAAACACACAAAAATTAAGAAAAAAAAATGAAAAGCTTAAATAGTAGGAAGGAAAAGCACAAAAAACTTGAAAAAAAAATATTTGAAGAAAAAGTATAGATACGTTATATTGAAAATCCCAACGGAATTTTGAGTACTTAGTTTCAATTGTCTTAAAAGGAAATGATAAGAAAAAGAAATAGTAAACAAAATACTTTTTTGAATACCAAACACCAACAAAATTGAAACAAAAAAAAAATTTTAAAGCTTACGAGACTAAAAAAAAATATATAGTTTGCCAACTAAAGCTAAAGAACTAACAAGTTGGAAAAACCTAAACAAAAATGCTTCAAAAGAAATGAAAACAAAAAAAAAAAAAAAAAAAAAAAAAATAGGTAAACGAGTCCAAGAACTGAATGTGAACTATGAACACTAAAAAAATTATTAACTTATTGTAAACTTTATAATAAGTATTGTTTTAAATAAGTGTAATTTTTTTTTTGACAACACTGTTGAGCACCTTTAGTTAATTTTTACTAATAGGTAAAAATAAAAAGGTGATAATGAACAAAGAAAACAAATAAAGAAATGGAAACGAAAAGTTTGCAAAAAGAAAGTACGAAAACTTTTTTTTTCCAATAACAAAAATAAACCGACGAGCGAAGTAATTTTTGACAAAAAAAAAAATAGATGGTGGATCAAAAAAAAATTGACAATTAGGTATATGTAAATGTTTTTTTAAATTCTGTGTTAGTTATTAGGATTTTGTAAATAAATTTGGAAAAACTTATTTTTTTTGAAAATTGTATACTTGGTTTGTTTTTTTCATATATAAATTCGGGGATTCTTCAGGTAAACTCTGCGGTGATGGTATTTTTGAGGAAGTGTGAACTGAGCTGAGAAGGTAAGTAACTTGTAATTTTCGAAGACTGTCGGACGGACTTGTTTTGAAAATTTCCCTCTGAGTAGTAAGTAGATACAAAAAGGTTCAAACTTAAGACAAAATTTGGTTGCTATCCAATCTCTTCCGCAATTTTAATGCAGCCTGGGGCTATAGATTGAAGACTTGAAGACATTGGATGAGCAAAACAGAAAAGGAAGAAGAAAAAGAAAATTGTGCAACTGTGTGACACTTCGTCACTAACAGGTCACAACTCTTTGAAGAAAACGAGACAAGTAAATGAAAATTGAAAAATTAGAATGATAGAAAAGTAAAATTGGAACATTTAAGGAAAAGGACAAAACATGCTTGAAATATTATTGCCATCACCATCTTGTTATCTCGTCGCAAATGAAAAGGTATGTTAATAACTTTCCTTATTCATGACCTACGAGTTGCCGATGGTGATGACAAGAACAATTCGGGATTAATGAAACTGGGAAAAGGAAAACAAAAACGAAGACTCACGTTGCGGGCACCATTTGTAGTAAGTTAGAGGTTTGCTAATCTTGAAAGATTGAACAAAAAAACAATATTGTATCGAAAGCGAAGGACTGGCATGCTGGCATCGCTCGGCTCGAGCTCGCCGGAAATGGGTGGGAACTTGTCCACGCAATTCAAAACTCGCTTACTATAAAACACATATCATGCCATTAATTCGAAAACAAATAATTTAAAACGATTTAAGAATGATTTAAAGTGAAATTAACGGACGGACATTACCACCAGAGGGTGCTGGGATGATATCAGCGGAGCCTCTTACCCACCCTGCCTTGGGAATCTGCGGCTAGGTTATGATTCCCCCTTTCTACCCGGACTCACCTTTTCTTAGTGTGCTCAGTTCACTTCCATCTCTGGCTATCTGGTTACCGTCCGCATCCCCTGAAAATCCTTAAGTTAGCAATGCATCAAGCTATATGTTTGAATAAAACACAGAATTTCAACCATCATATGGCACGATTTACACTTTGATTTATTTACTCTAAAGGGTTCAAGAAATTAAACTTTGTTTTCTTTTTATAATCTTCACCATTCTTAATCATAAGGAAACACAAAAAAAAAACTAGAATGGTCACTCTAAAATGTGTGACGTAATACTTAAAAAAAAGGGAAACTAATATAAATTTTAGGGTAATATTAAGTACAAATCTATTTAGTATTTAGGAAATTTCTCTTTCTAATAAACGAACAAATATGGTGCTTCCTCCTCCTCAGCTATAATATCTTCAAATCGTTGCAAAAAAAAAAAAACAAAAAAAAAATTGCACTCTGTGCCACTATCGGATTCACTGCCTAATCGAGCTCAAAAAGGGATAGCTAATCTGATTGTGTGATATGTCTGCTATATCTTAATAACTTTAATTTGTTTTGATTCTCTTGAGCGAATAAGGGGAAAACACGTTGTTATACTTAGGAACCGAAATATAAAGCTACTTCCTTAATACTTGACATGAGATTTTTTTTTTCTCTAAGTTTATTTTAATGAAAGAATATAAATGAGCGAACCCAGAATTACACTAAAAAATTTATAATAAATATCGTGCCTTTTTGGGATAAATCTTGATAAATCTTGAAAAAAAACAGGAACTATTCTTGAATTACCGGAACTATTCTTGAGTAGGTTCTTGACTAATCTTGAAATACAGGAACTATTCTTGGATTGTCTTGAATTACAGGAACTATTCTTGAATTACCGGAACTATTTTTGAGTAGGTTCTTGATTAATCTTGAATTACGGGAACTGTTCTTGAGTCCAAAAAAAGGAGGGGGCGATCAGGACTCCGATGACGTAAGTAGTCCTTGATCGCTGTATGGAGAACCCTATTAATAACACAAATTTATTAACTTTTTATATCACCTACATTTAGGAATCATTCAATTAACACGAGTAGGTATAAACTGAGTGAAATATTCGTCAAAATAATTATAACTCACCCTCCGAAATTGAGATATACACCTAAGTATGTAGGTTTAGCTGCAACACAGTTTTGCACGTGCCGCAATGCATCTACCCACATCCAAAAAAAAAGTTTTCGTGAATTGATCACAACTAACGTTTCCAGCCACTTGAGGAGGCCCATATAAATCCTGATTCCTAAATAAAAAAAGGAAACAGTTTAAAACGAAACTATGGTTGATTGAAATGAATTATACGCAAAACTATTGTACCTACATATATATATAAATATGCATATATATATATATAAATATGCATATATATATAGATATATATAAATATATAGGTACATTTCAGAGCGTCCAAGAAAATTTCTTTAAAATTCCTTTTTTTTTTCTTTTTGTCCGGAGGATGACTTACCCTAAATGAGGTACTTTTATCCTCAAAAGTATAATTTGTACGGGATAATTCCAACACGAAATTACGTTGGAAACACTAAAACGTGCTTTTCGGATCAGTTAAAATATAAAATTCTAATTTGTAGAATCTTTTGCGCGAATTTATTCTAGGGACAACTTCACTGGGTGCCGATCAATTCCAAAATGACATTGTCTAACCCATCATCTCGCTTCAACCCGCAGCACTACCAAAACTCCTCGGACATTTTGTTTCGCCATCCAATCAAAATCCGACACGTCGTCAAGGTTCATGATTATCGGATTTCATGGTTTTGAACGAACCCGTTTCTCCCTATCGTCACGCACGACACCTGGAGATTATTTTAACCTTTTCCTGTGTGGCGTTCAGGTGAGTAAATATTTATGTTTCAGGTTTACATGTGGAGATTAATTTGGATAGAATCGAAATCCGGTAATCATCTGCTGGTTTGCGTTAAAACAGCAACAAACTCATAGCGAATCAACTTTTTCGTCTCCTATACAGCGATTTAGGTGATAGCTTAATCCCGAATTTCGAAATGGTTGCACAGAAATTGATATAAAGTTACTAGCAACTTTATAGCATACCTCGCTGGACGATACGTCGTGAACAAGGCCAGATCGTATCATAGATTGCTGTCTGAACGAAATCAACCAAAAGTCTTCACGGAAAATGACAGACACTAGTCAACCAAAAATCAAAACAAAATCATACAATGGCGGTGTGTATTTTCATTCGGCAGCTAAATCATAAACAACAACAAACGGGTAAGTTAAATTTTATACTAATTTAATTACGGATTGTTATAAACAAATAACCTAATTTCAGATGTATCGAAATACTCCAACATCAGTGCCAGTAGTGAAGCACATAAACAAAACAACGTCACGACCTCGATTGTGCAAGGTAAAGAGATTAGGTAGTCCATGCAATAAGTGTAAGAAATCTTATATTTTATGCAGGTGAATTTGTTGATGCCTTTATCTTATATTTTAGGTGGATGGTACGCGTAACAAAACACTTTTCGAGAATGAGAACCTGGTGACATTGAGAAGAGTGAACCCACCATCACCGATGATTTCGTTTTGAATCATCCTACTAATGGAGAGTTTTCTCCTTTAAATTCCATCTTCAACACCATCATTATAATTTTGATAAAAGAAGGTATAAGTAAGAATAAAGGCATTTAAATTTTACTATATATAGATTCATGTGTTAGCCCAATTTCTGATTTACTACTTCAGCTAATAATGTAGCTATCGGATTTGACCTATATACTTAGTTCACTTCACGATCACGACAATTTCCAACGTCAGGGTATATTAATCTACCTATAAACTATAAAGAGGGTAGTTTTATTATTTTATTTTGAATGTTCACGGGATAATTTACTGTGAATACTGGACGCTAATGAGTGATGTGGTGAAGAACCCACTTCACAAGCCGGGCAAAAGTAAGTCCTACCATCCGGATAATTTATACAAAGTTTTGTTAGCGTATTTCATTTTTTGTGAGATTGATAGGAAGGTATGATCGAAAGTTGGCAAATCACAAGATATATGGGGACATTTTATGTGTTTCGAAACAAAAAAAATCAGTACATGTATAGGTACAGTGTTTTTGGTGCGAAGTATCTAGTTTTGGTTGTCCCTTAGACTAATTAAATTTATTGTACATATCATGCTGAAGACACATAGATAAGAGGAGTTAATTTTGTAGGTAAACTAGGTAATATATAAACAAGAACAATAAATAAATAAATTAACACATGAGTAAGTTAAAGGAATCTGTAAACAAAATACATTGATTGAATGACAAATAAATAGAAAGCTAAATAAATAAACTAATCAACTAATAGGTGGTTGAATTAAACAACAGAAGCAAATAACGAATAAATAAATGAATCAAAAATTTAACGTATATATAAATAAATAAATAAATAGATGAATTAATAAATTAGTAAATAAATTAATAAATAGATAGATAAATTAATAAATAAATAAATATATTAACTAATAAATAAATAATCTGACTATACTTAAACTAATTAAATACTAGCATCGCAAACTTAATCTATAATAAATAAATAACTACTATATCACAGTACTGGATTTTATTTCATTGTTTCAATGAAAATGTGAAACAATGAAATTTATCACAGGTCAGAAGGACTTCACTGATTTAATAAATAATCAATAAATTAACATATATGTATATAAATCTCTATGGGAACAGATATATTAAAATAGGGTTCGTAAACAACATAAGTAAAGATAAATAACTTATGAAATGATACGCAAGTATATATATAACTAATAAATACCTTAATAACAAGAAGTTGTAAAGATAATAAACAAATATATAGATACATTTTAACTAAACTTATTGTTTGATATCTTTAGCATGATAGACACCTATGGCTTTACCGGACAAGTTTTCTAATTCGTATAGGTTTTTTCCAACAGCTTTAACAACTCTACATTTAACAAATTTAGGACAAAGTTTAGCGCTGAGGTATTTTGAACTGTCACTTAGGACAAAATTCCTTCGGAAAACCTCTTGCCCAGGTACAAATCGTATATCGCGAATGCGAGTATTATATTTTTGAGCGCTTTTCTCACCAGCTTTCGCTATACTTGCTTTAATATTATCTCGCATACATTGTAGTCTAGTTTGACGAGAAAGGGTCATGAACTCACCATCTTCAACAGAGTTAAATTTTTGAGCAGGCTCATAACAATTACCGTGAGTCATCATGTTTATGCCAAAAAGTGCAAAATATGGTGACACACCTGTTGAAGTATGAACGAAACTTCTAAGTGCACATGCAATTTCGCTTAAATGTAAGTCCCAATCTCTCTGGTCATCCTTAAGATATGATCGAATGGCGGCAAGAAGAGTGCGATTCACTCTCTCCGACGCATTCGATTGAGGTGAATAATTAGCCGTTTTAAAATGTCGAATACCATAGGACTGCAAAAACCGCTGAAAGTCTTTAGCCACAAACTGCTTTCCATTGTCGGAGTGTATGATTTGAGGCACTCCAAACATGTGATCGGGTACTGGTCTCGTCCATCCGGACTTGACTTGCCAAACAAATAAGCGCGAGTGTTGAACAAGAGACAAAAATAGCAACACTATAAATACTCTGTCGGAAATGACTGGCTGTATAAGTCGGCTGAAGTCCTAGACGAGCCCATCAGAAGGAAGGTGTGCGGCGGATGAATTCATCAGAATCAACGGTGTCACCAACAGTATGGACGACAGAGACCTTACGTGAGCTACTCTGAAATATTTAGAGCTGAGGTCGGTAAGGAATTTCAGTACTAGCCAGGGTGCTGAAAAAGAGATGGTGGCGGATGAACCCTTCAAGGGTCAACGGCAGCACTCATATCCCCGTAGTGGGCTACTGGTATCGGATTATCCGGCCTGCTGTCCTAAGGCTACACAAGGATCCGGCCCTCCGGGTCTGGGGGTCGTGTGACGGGTTGGCAACCTACCACATGTAAAGAAATCAACCGCTTCGAATCGGCAACTACAGCCTCGGATAAGGAATGATCAAACGATGACGACTTTTGGCTATCGAACAAGGACAAAGATTGGATTCTGGAATGTTAAAACTCTTCTCGATAACCGCGAAGAAGGCCCTAATAACGCCAGATTCCTCCAACTTGAGAAAGAATTCCTACGGTACAACCTAGACATCTTGGGTCTGAGTGAAGTGAGATGGTTGAGCGCAGGGCAGGTGGATTCACCTTCGAAAAGCACTTTCTTTATTTACTCCGGAAAACCAGTTGGAAGCTCCCGATGTTCCGGCGTAGGTTTAATGTTGACTCCAAAGGCGCGGCAAAGTCTTATAACCTGGAAACCCATCAACGACAGGATATTGACAGCCAGGTTCCAGAGTAAATTAAGAAAAATCACCATCATCCAGTGCTATGCCCCAACTGAGGAAGCGTCGGATGCCGAGAAGGACGAATTTTACAGCCAACTTAGCGCGGTTTTCAGAAGCTCGCCGAATGGAGACATCACTATCGTAATGGGAGATCTTAATGCTAAGGTTGGCCAGGACAACACAGCGTTGAAGCACGTTCTGGGTAACCACGGTATCGGGGAACGGAACGACAATGGAGAGCGGTTTGTTGACTTCTGTAACGCAAATCAGCTAGTCATTGGAGGTACTCTGTTCGAGCATAGGATCTCGCACAAGATAAGTTGGTTATCCACAGATCGTCAATGTACAGCGAACTTAATCGATCACTTTGCTATTAGCAAGCGCTTTAAAAATTATCTTCTCGACGTCCGAAACAGATGCGGTGCTGATGTAGGGTTAGCTCGCGATCACCATCTTATGCTTGCCTACGTTCGTCTTCGAATTGCTTCAGTGGATGGAAATCGGCAAGACTTCCTGCGTACACCCAGGTACAATACCGACAGATTACGGGATCCTACAGTGCGCCAAAAATATAAGGACCACCTCGCCGCAGAAGCAGAAGTCATCAGCATTGCCACGCCAGAAAATGCGGCCAACACTGGAGCAATGTGAAAAAGGCCTTTGCAACTGCCGCAACTGAGTCTGTGGGTATAAGGCAGAGAAGCCAAAGCACATGGCTTTCGCAGATACATGGAGCAAGATTGAAGAAAGGAACGCGATTAGATCCCAACTTGCGGCTGCCCCAGTAGGTGAGAGATTTAACATCGAGTCTCAGTACCGTAGGAAAAGGAAAGAAGTGCAGCGTAGTGCCAGACGTGACAAAAGGAGGCGCGTAAATGTTCTCGCAGAACAGGCAGAGGAAGCAGCATCAAGGTGCGACAGTGGTACCGTCTACAAGATAACCAAGGAATTGGTTGGAAACAACAACTCCCGGAAACAACACCTCGTCAAGGATGTAGACGGCACCCTGCTAGTTACGGATGAGGATCAGCTCAGGAGATGGAAGGAACATTTTGCTAGCGTGCTCAACCACATAGGCGATAGCGGAGGTGTTCCAGCCCCTAACCCAAATGAGCTATTCGTAGAAACTAGTTCCCGTATTCGCACCAGCCCTCCCAGTTTAGCCGAGATAACATCAGCAATCAAATCCCTCAAGAACAACAAAGCGGTAGGTTTGGACGGAATTCCCGCTGAGCTCTACCAAGCAGATCCACAAACATCAGCGAAGTTGCTACACCCCTTAATAGCACAGGCATGGGAGAACGAAAGTTTCCCCATTGAATGGAAAAAAGGGATGATCGTCAAACTGCCAAAAAAGGGAAATCTTACGGATTGCGGAAACTGGAGAGGGATCTGTGTCCTCCCCGCGGTGGCAAAGATAATGGCGAAAATAATCTTGGAACGAATCAAAGAACATCTCGATTCTACTCTCGACAAAGAGCAAATGGGATTTCGTGCAGGCTCATCCTGCACACCTTGAGGATCATAATAGAACAATGCGTGGAGTTCCGTTCCCCTCTTCATTTGCTCTTCATCGACTTCGAAAAGGCTTTCGATAGTTTGAATCGAGATTTCATTTGGTCAGCTTTACGTAGGGGAGGAGTACCCGAGAAGATTATCGCTGTTATAAAGGCTACCTACGAGGGTGCATCGTGTCAAGTCTTACACAACGGAAAGGTCTCAGAGGACTTCGATATCCATAGCGGAGTTCGTCAAGGATGTTTGCTATCTCCGCTACTTTTCCTGGTGGTTATAGGGGATGTCCTTCATGCAGCTCTAGCCGAGCAAGCGCGTGGAATTCGATGGACGATGTTTTCGTTCCTGCAACATCTTGATTACGCTGACGATATTTGTTTGCTCTCGCACAACATTATGGATCTTCACCATATGGTGACTAATCTGGAATGCGAGGCAAACAAAGTCGGTTTGAGGATCAACACCGGGAAAACAAAAATCCTCAACATTTCTGAATCTTCTTCTCAAGTTGTCGTTGCGGGACAGCAGGTTGAAGCGGTGGACAACTTCCTGTACCTCGGTAGTGTTGTCTCAAAAGACGGCGGTGGTACGGATGAAGATGTTAACTGCCGAATCGGCAAAGCTAAAGCTGCTTTCGGCATGCTGTCTAAAGTTTGGAGGAGCAACGTCTACAGTACGAAGACCAAGCTGCGACTGTTCCGGTCGAACGTAGAGTCAGTACTACTATATGGGTGTAGTACATGGAAAGTGACCGCCTCTGTCACAAGGAAGCTACAAACTTTCGAAAATAGATGTCTCCGAAACATCCTAAGGATTTTTTGGCCGAACACCATCTCCAACCAAGAACTCCTTCGGAGAACGGGCCAAAGTCCTATTGACATCGAGATTAGGAAAAGAAAGTGGCAGTGGATTGGTCACACCCTACGTCGTGGTGCAGACTCTATTGCAAGACATGCAATGGAGTGGGATCCACTCATCCAAGATGGCAGAAGACCTGGAGGCCAGAGAAAATCTTGGCGCAGAACAGTCGACAAGGAATCACAAAAGCTCGGTAAAAGTTGGGGAGAGCTAAAATACATTTCCAGAAACCGAACGAGATGGCGTGTAGCGGTAGTTGACGCCCTGTGCCCCTTAGAGGGGTCAAGGATCTAAGTAAGTAAGTAAACATGTGAAAAACATGTTCTTGCAAAAATTTGATAATACTCGAAGAGTTAGCATATCGTAAGGACTTCAAAAAGACAAACTTGGACATGTGATCAAGGACAACAAAGATGAAACTATTACCAGATTTGGAACGTGGATACGGACCTAAGAAGTCAACATATAACTTTTGAAATGGACGATCAGTACTATATGCACTAGACATAGGAGGATGTAGGATTTGGTTGGACGGTTTACATTGGATACATGTGGTACATTTCGCTATGTATTCGCGTATTTGGACTGTCATATTCGGCCAGTAAAAATACTCTCGAACTCTATGTAGGGTTTTTGCTATTCCACCGTGGGCAACTTGTGGTGGATTATGAGCACGAACGATAATGTCGTTAGTAAGACCCGCCGGTACCCACAATCTCCAGGTGTGTTCAACCGTGGTGGTATCTTCAATTGACGGAAAGGATCTTTTGTACACAAAGTTATCTTCAACTTTCAAATCTGGTAGCCTGTCTTGATTTTCTTTTACATTTTTTAGCAGACTTTTATATTCCTCAGATTCAAATTCTTTTGATTGAAGATCTATTAACGGTACAATATTTTCTAAGTCGATACTTTCAACTTCCATATAGACTCTAGACAATGCATCAGGGACAACATTTAGACTTCCTTTACGGTGTTCGATATCGAACGAAAAAGCTTGGAGTTGCAGGCTCCATCGCGCAAGTCTTCCACTCAAGTCTTTAAGACTCATGAGCCATTTAAGGCTTGAATGATCCGTGATGACCGTGAATGTCATTCCTTCAACATAAGGTCTGTATTTTTGGATAGCTAGTACGGCGGCCAGACATTCTTTCTCCGTTACACTATAATTTTTTTGACATCTGTTCAACTTTTGAGAGAAGAATGAAAGTGGTGTTTCTTCCTCGGCGTCATTCTTCTGGAATAGCACCGCCCCTACGCCGGTGTCAGACGCATCACATTGAATGTAAAAACGTTTGTTAAAATTCGGATGCGTTAGCGCAGGAGTCTCCGCCAAGGCCTTCTTTAACTTCTCAAATGCCTCCAGAGCTTCTTCTGTCATTTTAAACTTCTGATTACTCTTTTTCAGAGTGTCCGCGATTGGAGCCGTCAAGGTCGAAAATTCCCGAATAAACCTACGGTACCACCCTGCTAGACCAAGCAGCCTGCTAACCTGTTTTGTCGTTTTTGGAACCGGGAAGTTTTCGATCGCCTCGACTTTGGCAGGATCGGTTTTGATATTCCCACCACCAACAATGAAGCCCAAGTATTTCAACTCCTTAAAACAAAATTTGGACTTCGTCACGTTGATGGTGAGGCCGGCTTTATTGAGGCATACAGCAACTTCGTCCAACAGAGCGATATGTGTCTCGAAATCTGGAGCAATGACGAGCAGATCATCGAGATATACAAAGACACGGTCCCTTAACCTTGAGGGAATGACCTTGTCCATCAACTGACATAGCCTCTGGGCCGCATTACACAAACCAAAGGGCATGACAGTAAAATGATACAAGGGCCGTCCCGGTATCGTAAAAGCAGTTTTTTCCCTACTCTGCTCGTCCAACGGTATTTGCCAAAATGCGTCTTTAAGATCGATACTACTTATAAAAATAGTATCACGAAGACGACTGAAGATACCTTCGAGGTTTGGGAGCGGATACGCGTTTTTTTTCGTGACGGAGTTCAGCTTACGTGAGTCTAAGCACAGACGATTTTTGCCGGGTTTCTGGGCTTTCGCTCTCCTCAATCACTCCAAGGCTCAACATTCTGTCTATCTCTGCATACATAAGGGCTTGTATCGCTGGAGAGACAGGGTAGTGACGCTGCTTTATAGGTGCTGCCTCCCCGGTCTCGATGACATGCTCGACAAGCGTCGTTTTTCCGAGGCCGTATTTAGTATAACACCGGAACTTTTGACTGACTGCGTCCAATCTCTTTTGTTGCTCTGGAGACAATTGGTGAGTATTTGAAGGATCCTTGACGTCCGTTATCACGATTTCGCTGACTATTCTAGGCGCAAGGTTGAATGCTCTCCAGAAATCGACACCGAGATACATTTCCTGATCCAAACTAGGAACGAGGTAAAAGGTGATGTTCCGTATTGTGTTTTTATATTGAACGTCTAATTCGATTCTACCGACGATGGACTGGTTATTTCCATCAGCCGTTTTAACGTTGGATGTAAAAGGAGAGATTTGAACGTTCAGTTCGTTTATAAAACTTCTACATCCTTTGCCAAGTATACTGACACTTGCACCGCTATATAGCAAGCCTAAAACTTCCTTGTCAGCTATTTTTACTTTGGCATACGGCCTGGGGTCTCCAGATACATCGATAATAGTGGATAATAAGTTGCATTTTAATTGTTTTCTTAACTTATATCTATGTCTAGCTTTAAGTATTTTGCTACTAACCGTACTAACTTTAAAGATTCTTTCTCTTGCTTTATAATAATCGTTAATTCTTATATGTAAAGGTTTTCTACTACTAAATTTATTATTATCTCTGTTTTGTTCTAACCCTGTATTTTCCTTTTTCAAAATTGTAATCCGTTTTCCATCTCCCTCCCACGGTAATAGTTTTTCTAAGTACCTTGTGTTTTCGTAGTTTCGGGGTGTTGCTTCGAACGCGACTCCCCCGTCGTAATCGCGCTCTTCTGACCGTTTTTCGATTTACACTTGGGACAGTTCGCAACTATGAAGTTTTCTTCACCGCATTTAAAACAAAAGATATTTTGTTGAGGTGAAGGGCACTCCCAATACAAATGTCCACTAATCTTGCAATTCCAGCAGGTAAGGACTTTATTGGCGGGTCTTGGCCTATTATTATTAATGTATTGCATAGCGGATATATTATCTTCAAGTGGGTTTTGATCTTCTTCATTATAATTAAGTTCGTTATTTAGGAATTTTTGAGGTGGCCTGTGATACCTAGTGGAATTAGAATGCTCTCTGAGTGGGAAAGCGTTCTCAGCTTCCTTACAGGCGAATCTGAGTTGATCGATCGAGAAAATTGCCATTGGATAGACGAGTTTGCCTATTCTATCATCTAAGTTTCGCTTAATCATTTTGATGAGCTCCACTTCTGGCATAGGAGTTTTGAGTTGTGATTTTATTTTGGATATGGCCGAGAAATAAATATCACAGGATTCAGATGGCCCTTGTTTGCGATCCGAGAGATCACGCATGATTTCAAAGTCAGATTTAGTGTTTCGAAAATGAAGTAACAAGGCTTCACGCAACATTGGCCAGTCCGGACGGTAATTAGATTTTTGGAAGTCCCAATACCAGTCGCGAGCATCTCCTGTGAGAGACAGATGAAATTGTTTTAATATCTCGGTCCACGGACACCCATAAATAGATTGAAGAAGTTCCACTTGCAAGATAAAATCTTCGACTGTCAAAATTTCGGGTTTTCCTTCAAATCTCAAACCCCACCTGTCGAATCTAATATATTCTGGGTAAACTTTGACAAAATTAGGGTTTACAGGGGGATATGGATTCGCCAACGGTTCACTATAAACATTCGAGTTATCTACATCCGGCTGAGTTTGAGGAAAATTTGTCGGTTGTTGTATTTCAGAATTACTAATAGGAACACATTCGAGGGTTGTGAAAATGCTGACCCATTACTTTGCAAATTCAGATTTCGTGTTTGTTTGAGCTGTTGATGTTGTTGGTAAGGAAGATTCTGTGGAAGTAGTTGGGGATATGGAACATTTTGAAAACTTTGTTGTGGGGTGTGATTGTGACTCTGTAGCTGTTGCATATTTAGGTTAGTTTTGTTTTGTAGTTGTTTTAGAATAGTAGGATTTTGTAAAGATTGGTTCTGCTGAAAGTTAGGGTTTTGAAGGGAATACTGTTGGAAGCTAGGGTTTTGTAAAGATTGTGGTTGTAGTTGCTTATGGGAGTTTCGTTGAGGTTGAGAATTTTGGTGGTACTGTACCGAACGTTGTTGTTGTGAATGCTGTTGCTGTGAATGTTGTTGCTGTGAATGTTGTTGCTGTGGGTACTGAGGTGATGGTTTTCTAACATCTTTGGAGCTTGATCGTGAATTCAGAATCGGTTCTTCACGTCGCAAGGATCGTGTTGTGGAGTTTATTTCGCCGAGAAATTCAACAAAATTGTCTTTTATGGATTTCTTTATACTTTCAGAAATATCCGATTTCATCGATTCCGCGTAGGATGAAAAGGCATTCACCACAGCCAAATTCACATAGGCTTTCAGATCATTAGGTACTGAATTGGTGTTAGTAATCTTTTCATTAGTGTGATCTATAATCGGTTCGTTTCGAACCACGAAAGCTGCACCTAAGTTACTCAGACTGCTGTAAGACGGAGCTCTGATCGACTCAGATTCCACTGACCTATTAAGTGGTGCTAGACACAAATTGGAATCCATAGTGCTAAATGATTCTTGCTGCTGACCCTGATTTTGAATAGGATTTACGATTGGATTCTGGATTTGATTGACGATTGGATCTTGAACTTGGTTTTCGATTGGATTTTGAATTTGGTTTTGACTTCCGTTATTATTGTTTGCTAGTGGAGTACGTTCTAATCGTGGACGCGATTGAAGACCATTCAGAGATTTGTTAGGAGTATTAAGATTGTTGGTAGGGTTTGAAGCTAATATAGACTCGGATCTAGGTCGGTTATTACTGGTTGATTGTGGATTATCTGGAACTAGAGGGCTTAAACTATAAAGCAAGCGTTCTTGCTGGTCAGGATATAACCTGGCTGAAGATCTTGAACCCTTCTTCTTGATAGTACCAGTTTTGGAACTTTGACTCATATTTGTTTTATTTTGAATTCTGTTGTTTTTATTTCTAAAAAAAACTTTGGAAAGTTGTACCGAGTTATATATTTTTTTTTTTTTTTTTTTTTTTTTTTTTGTGTAAGCTCAATTAAAAAGCTTAAACACACAAAAATTAAGAAAAAAAAATGAAAAGCTTAAATAGTAGGAAGGAAAAGCACAAAAAACTTGAAAAAAAAATATTTGAAGAAAAAGTATAGATACGTTATATTGAAAATCCCAACGGAATTTTGAGTACTTAGTTTCAATTGTCTTAAAAGGAAATGATAAGAAAAAGAAATAGTAAACAAAATACTTTTTTGAATACCAAACACCAAAAAAATTGAAACAAAAAAAAAATTTTAAAGCTTACGAGACTAAAAAAAAATATATAGTTTGCCAACTAAAGCTAAAGAACTAACAAGTTGGAAAAACCTAAACAAAAATGCTTCAAAAGAAATGAAAACAAAAAAAAAAAAAAAAAAAAAAAAAAAAATAGGTAAACGAGTTCAAGAACTGAATGTGAACTATGAACACTAAAAAAATTATTAACTTATTGTAAACTTTATAATAAGTATTGTTTTAAATAAGTGTAATTTTTTTTTTGACAACACTGTTGAGCACCTTTAGTTAATTTTTACTAATAGGTAAAAATAAAAAGGTGATAATGAACAAAGAAAACAAATAAAGAAATGGAAACGAAAAGTTTGCAAAAAGAAAGTACGAAAACTTTTTTTTTCCAATAACAAAAATAAACCGACGAGCGAAGTAATTTTTGACAAAAAAAAAAATAGATGGTGGATCAAAAAAAAATTGACAATTAGGTATATGTAAATGTTTTTTTAAATTCTGTGTTAGTTATTAGGATTTTATAAATAAATTTGGAAAAACTTATTTTTTTTGAAAATTGTATACTTGGTTTGTTTTTTTCATATATAAATTCGGGGATTCTTCAGGTAAACTCTGCGGTGATGGTATTTTTGACGAAGTGTGAACTGAGCTGAAAAGGTAAGTAACTTGTAATTTTCGAAGACTGTCGGACGGACTTGTTTTGAAAATTTCCCTCTGAGTAGTAAGTAGATACAAAAAGGTTCAAACTTAAGACAAAATTTGGTTGCTATCCAATCTCTTCCGCAATTTTAATGCAGCCTGGGGCTATAGATTGAAGACTTGAAGACATTGGATGAGCAAAACAGAAAAGGAAGAAGAAAAAGAAAATTGTGCAACTGTGTGACACTTCGTTACTAACAGGTCACAACTCTTTGAAGAAAACGAGACAAGTAAATGAAAATTGAAAAATTAGAATGATAGAAAAGTAAAATGGGAACATTTAAGGAAAAGGACAAAACATGCTTGAAATATTATTGCCATCACCATCTTGTTATCTCGTCGCAAATGAAAAGGTATGTTAATAACTTTCCTTATTCATGACCTACGAGTTGCCGATGGTGATGACAAGAACAATTCGGGATTAATGAAACTGGGAAAAGGAAAACAAAAACGAAGACTCACGTTGCGGGCACCATTTGTAGTAAGTTAGAGGTTTGCTAATCTTGAAAGATTGAACAAAAAAACAATATTGTATCGAAAACGAAGGACTGGCATGCTGGCATCGCTCGGCTCGAGCTCGCCGGAAATGGGTGGGAACTTGTCCACGCAATTCAAAACTCGCTTACTATAAAACACATATCATGCCATTAATTCGAAAACAAATAATTTAAAACGATTTAAGAATGATTTAAAGTGAAATTAACGGACGGACATTACCACCAGAGGGTGCTGGGATGATATCAGCGGAGCCTCTTACCCACCCTGCCTTGGGAATCTGCGGCTAGGTTATGATTCCCCCTTTCTACCCGGACTCACCTTTTCTTAGTGTGCTCAGTTCACTTCCATCTCTGGCTATCTGGTTACCGTCCGCATCCCCTGAAAATCCTTAAGTTAGCAATGCATCAAGCTATATGTTTGAATAAAACACAGAATTTCAACCATCATATGGCACGATTTACACTTTGATTTATTTACTCTAAAGGGTTCAAGAAATTAAACTTTGTTTTCTTTTTATAATCTTCACCATTCTTAATCATAAGGAAACACAAAAAAAAAACTAGAATGGTCACTCTAAAATGTGTGATGTAATACTTAAAAAAAAGGGAAACTAATATAAATTTTAGGGTAATATTAAGTACAAATCTATTTAGTATTTAGGAAATTTCTCTTTCTAATAAACGAACAAATATGGTGCTTCCTCCTCCTCAGCTATAATATCTTCAAATCGTTGCAAAAAAAAAAAAACAAAAAAAAAATTGCACTCTGTGCCACTATCGGATTCACTGCCTAATCGAGCTCAAAAAGGGATAGCTAATCTGATTGTGTGATATGTCTGCTATATCTTAATAACTTTAATTTGTTTTGATTCTCTTGAGCGAATAAGGGGAAAACACGTTGTTATACTTAGGAACCGAAATATAAAGCTACTTCCTTAATACTTGACATGAGATTTTTTTTTTCTCTAAGTTTATTTTAATGAAAGAATATAAATGAGCGAACCCAGAATTACACTAAAAAATTTATAATAAATATCGTGCCTTTTTGGGATAAATCTTGATAAATCTTGAAAAAAAAACAGGAACTATTCTTGAATTACCGGAACTATTCTTGAGTAGGTTCTTGACTAATCTTGAAATACAGGAACTATTCTTGGATTGTCTTGAATTACAGGAACTATTCTTGAATTACCGGAACTATTTTTGAGTAGGTTCTTGATTAATCTTGAATTACGGGAACTGTTCTTGAGTCCAAAAAAAAGGAGGGGGCGATCAGGACTCCGATGACGTAAGTAGTCCTTGATCGCTGTATGGAGAACCCTATTAATAACACAAATTTATTAACTTTTTATATCACCTACATTTAGGAATCATTCAATTAACACGAGTAGGTATAAACTGAGTGAAATATTCGTCAAAATAATTATAACTCACCCTCCGAAATTGAGATATACACCTAAGTATGTAGGTTTAGCTGCAACACAGTTTTGCACGTGCCGCAATGCATCTACCCACATCCAAAAAAAAAGTTTTCGTGAATTGATCACAACTAACGTTTCCAGCCACTTGAGGAGGCCCATATAAATCCTGATTCCTAAATAAAAAAAGGAAACAGTTTAAAACGAAACTATGGTTGATTGAAATGAATTATACGCAAAACTATTGTACCTACATATATATATAAATATGCATATATATATATATAAATATGCATATATATATAGATATATATAAATATATAGGTACATTTCAGAGCGTCCAAGAAAATTTCTTTAAAATTCCTTTTTTTTTTCTTTTTGTCCGGAGGATGACTTACCCTAAATGAGGTACTTTTATCCTCAAAAGTATAATTTGTACGGGATAATTCCAACACGAAATTACGTTGGAAACACTAAAACGTGCTTTTCGGATCAGTTAAAATATAAAATTCTAATTTGTAGAATCTTTTGCGCGAATTTATTCTAGGGACAACTTCACTGGGTGCCGATCAATTCCAAAATGACATTGTCTAACCCACCATCTCGCTTCAACCCGCAGCACTACCAAAACTCCTCGGACATTTTGTTTCGCCATCCAATCAAAATCCGACACGTCGTCAAGGTTCATGATTATCGGATTTCATGGTTTTGAACGAACCCGTTTCTCCCTATCGTCACGCACGACACCTGGAGATTATTTTAACCTTTTCCTGTGTGGCGTTCAGGTGAGTAAATATTTATGTTTCAGGTTTACATGTGGAGATTAATTTGGATAGAATCGAAATCCGGTAATCATCTGCTGGTTTGCGTTAAAACAGCAACAAACTCATAGCGAATCAACTTTTTCGTCTCCTATACAGCGATTTAGGTGATAGCTTAATCCCGAATTTCGAAATGGTTGCACAGAAATTGATATAAAGTTACTAGCAACTTTATAGCATACCTCGCTGGACGATACGTCGTGAACAAGGCCAGATCGTATCATAGATTGCTGTCTGAACGAAATCAACCAAAAGTCTTCACGGAAAATGACAGACACTAGTCAACCAAAAATCAAAACAAAATCATACAATGGCGGTGTGTATTTTCATTCGGCAGCTAAATCATAAACAACAACAAACGGGTAAGTTAAATTTTATACTAATTTAATTACGGATTGTAATAAACAAATAACCTAATTTCAGATGTATCGAAATACTCCAACATCAGTGCCAGTAGTGAAGCACATAAACAAAACAACGTCACGACCTCGATTGTGCAAGGTAAAGAGATTAGGTAGTCCATGCAATAAGTGTTAGAAATCTTATATTTTATGCAGGTGAATTTGTTGATGCCTTTATCTTATATTTTAGGTGGATGGTACGCGTAACACTTACCAATATACAAAGTGGCAAAGCACGAAATAGCTATATCTCCAGCCAAACAATTGGTGGTAGCGCCTTTAAGTTGTTGTTGTTGTTCAAAAATTCAATGAAATTGACGGAATAAAGAATGGTCAAGCCTAATAAGCTGACATTATAGTACGGATAGTACAATAATAACAATAATAACTTAATAGTCTGGTTCGTTACCGATCTTCCAACCTCTCCCTCTTTGATACGTACTGCGAATTGTAGTCTATCGAAATAAGGTATGGAGAAAAATGGAGGCGGAACAAGACAGCATACTTAAATGCGCTTATAAATATGCTGATGCTAAAAATGCATTTGATAAACAAATAACACATCTCAACCTGTGACGTCAGTGGTCTAAAGCGGTGGAGTGCGTAGTGCAAACGACTGCTAAGACTGAGAAAATCTGATATGCGTAGGTTCGAATCCTATGGTGTGCATAAAAATTTTTTCAAATAAAATTGGATTAAAGCTCAGCAGCACAAAAAGGAGACTGATGAGTGCAAAAGTGGCAAAGCACGAAATAGCTATATCTCCAGCCAAACAACTGGTGGTAGCGCCTTTATGTTGTTGTTGTTGTTCAAAAATTCAATGAAATTGACGGAATAAAGAATGGTCAAGCCTAATAAGCTGACATTCTAGTACGAATAGTACAATAATAACAATTATATCCAACTAATACAAATCATGCCAAGTGGATTTGTATATAGCAAGCTACTAGAAACAATACTTTTTGCATTTTGTTCTTAATCAAATGTGCAGGTTTTTGCCGTTTATATATAGCCAACTATTACAAATCATGCCACGTGGATTTGTATATAGCAAATTACTTCAAGCTATAGCTTTTGCATTTTGTTCTTACGCAAATGTGCAAGTTTTTTTGCGGTTTGTATATAGCCAATAAATACAAACCATGCCACGTGGGTTTTTATATATAGCAAACTACTACAAGCTATAGCTTTTGCATTTTGTTCTTATAAAAATCAAACCACGCCGATTTATATATAGCAAACTACTACAAGCTATAGCTTTTGATTTTTTTTTCTTATGCAAATAAGCAGGTTTTTGCGGTTTGTATATAGCCAACTAATACAAATCATGTCACGTGGATTTGTGTATAGCAAATTACTATAAGCTATAGCTTTTGCATTTTGTTCTTATGTTAATGTGCAGGTCTTTGCGGTTTGTATATAGCCAACTTATACAAATCATGCCACGTGGATTTGTTTATAGCAAATTACTACGAGCTATAGCTTTTGCATTTCGTTCTTATGCAAATAAGCAGGTTTTTGCTGTTTGTATATAGCCAACTAATACAAATCATGCCACGTTGATTTGTATATAGCAAATTACTACAAGCTATAGCTTTTGCATTTTGTTCTTATGCAAATAAGCAGGTCTTTGCGGTTTGTATATAGCCAACTAATACAAATCAAGCCACGTGGGTTGTTAAATAGCAAGTTACTACAAGATATTTTTTTTTTGCATTTTTGTTTATAGCCGTCTTGTATAAATTTATGGAACTACAACAGCATTTGTACGTTTTAGGTTTGCTGAACAAAATATAAGTATGTATATGCATATAAATATTCATATAAGGTTGGCAACACTGCTGTGAAAGTGATTCGTTCAATTAATATATCGCTCTGAATAAAATTTAAATAAAATACTTAATTTCACAAAAAAAAAGTATAAATCCCTAACAATCAAGTCAATTATACCAAAAGTTGTAAAAGTGAATTGATAAACGATCAGGTAACATTAGTTAATAAGCTAAAAAACATAATTTATATCTGCTACTGATGTCACATGACTGACAACAAAAGAAAAGTTGATCAAACTTCTCCCGATAACACCACTATACCTAAATCAAAATTTGCTGTCAGACCGACAAAAACGCACCACTCTCGTTTAATTATGCCAATATCCGAGACAGATTTTCAAAAAATTAAAATAATAATCGACTCATCATTGTAAAAGGAGCTTGCAACAGCGACCGCCAGACTCGCTACGAAGGACGATCTGCAGAAATTGAACGAAGAGATAAACTCGATGCGAAACCAAAATGAAGAACTGACCCGAAAGGTGCAACAATTTGAATACTGGGCGACCCACATCAAATAGCAGAGACAGTTAAGTTAAACGAAAATAACAAAATCATTAAACTAAAAATTAACACCGGATCAATACAAAATGCAACACAAATGCTTAAAAATTCATCAAAACTTAAAGGCTAAGGTGCTTTTCTCCAACGAGATCTATCAAAGCAAATGCAGATCAACGCCGGATTCTTCTTGGCTACCGGAAATTAATCAAGTCAAAAGAACCATTTCTAGCAATACAAATAAAAAACAATTCGCTAATAGTATCTGAAAAAACATTTTATTTAAACAACTATAAAAATCTTGAATATAAAAATGATGACGGAGAACAAAAATTGCGAGAAATGTTTGGCGAACTAGACTTCGAATATGTTTAAATCTTGTCGCTGCAGTTCATTCTGCTGCACCAGAGATGCACTTTATCAAAATGATCCCAGTAATAGTAGGGCAAAATTGTGATGTCGTCAGCTCACTAAATTTAAGTACAAATAATATTTTATCGTATAATGTATCAGGACTTAATAATAAACTTTTATTTGTGGATTTTTTTGATTTTATAAAAAGTTATGATGTATTTTTTTGTATGAAACGCATGTTACTACAGAAAATTATAATAAGTTTACAAAATATTTCAATGGTTACAAATTAATTTGGAACGCAGCTGTTAAAATATATTCAAAAGGGCGTGCAAGTGGTGGAAGTCTATATGGTATTAAAATAACGCTGCTAAAAAGATATAGTTTCGAAGAGCATCAAGGAGTCACGGTTGTAAAACTTTTAAACAAAAATAATTTGTATATTATTCCTTTCTATATTAACTGCAACAAATGGAACGAGGACTACGAATGGATTAACAACATTATGTTGCACCATGCCAGCAAAAGCATTTTGGTAATTGGAGATTTTAATGCGAGAATCGGTGAATTACAAGTGACAACAATTTGAAATACGAACAACAGTGTTATAAACCAGGGTCACAGAATCAAAATGGACGGAATATGTAACCAGAATGGTGCTAATCTGTTAGAACTTCTTCAGATGTTTGACTGTACAATTTTAAATGGCTGTACCAACGGTGATACTGAGGGAAGCTTAACGTTTCTCGGAGGACAAGGCAAATCAGTCATCGATTATAGTGCGGTCAGTAACAATTGGAATGAACTAGTGCAGAAGTTGGAAGTCCAGCGTAAAATTTATTCCGATCACATGCCGATAATTGTTGAATGGTTAGATGATACCACACAAAACTCAACAAATCTTAAACTGCTACCACGGTTAAAATGGAATGAGAACAGTGTTAATGTTTATCAGCAAAGCTTGGATGAAAACCTCTCGAGCTTAAATGATGTACTGACTGAGTCAGCTGAAATGGATGCAAACAAACTTATTTCTTGTATACGGAGCTCCACAAATAATACTTGTAACAAAAAATGCTCCAAATTTAAAGAGAAATGGTTTGACAAGGATTTTATGCAAGCCCGAAAGAAATCATTTGCTCTTTTGAATGCAGTGCTTAACTCAAACTCTCCAAGTATTAGGAAGTGGTACTTCGAAGAAAATGCACGTTACAAAAAACTTTGTTTAAAAAAACAAAACAGAGTTTGACAATAATCAAGTGTGTGCACTTGGCCAAGTGAAAAACTCGAAAGAATTTTGGAAGACTGTCAGGGAGATCAACGGTAAACATTTTTCAGTTGGATTAGGAACTTCCGCTGATGATCTATCTTTGCATTTTCAAAGCCTCTTATATGGCAGGTCTGACGTCCAATTTTCGTATGCGGTACCGATAATCCTCGATGAAATTTTGGATAGTGAAATCTCGCTTAATGAAGTAATCGCTGTTATTATGAATGGAAAAAATGGAAAAGCACCCGGCGAAGATGGAATCCCAAATGAATTTTTCAAGAATGCTACCGTTTCTTTTCATGCCCATATTACGTCACTGTTCAATAAAGTTTTTGTTGAGAGAAGATGTCCCGTTATTTTTCCAATCTATAAAAAAGGTGACTCAAACAATGTGGACAATTATCGAGGAATCTCTTTCATGAATGTTTTGGCAAAATTATTCTGTGGTGTCCTGGTTAAAAGACTGGAAACATGGGTCGATACTAATAACATCCTCTCATACTTTCATGCTGGTTTCAGAAAAACCTTTTCAAATATTGACCATATTTTCACGTTAACGTCAATTGACAAAGCGTTTCAGGCCCGAAACAAGAAAGTATATGCCTTTTTTTGTAGATTTTAAGGCAGCTTTTGACCTCTTAAATCGAAATGCTCTCTTTTACAAGCTATCACAACTAGGCATTTCTACAAAATTCATACGTGTAATAAAAGAGCTATACTCGGAGTCAGAAGCAGCTGTGTGGGATGGCTCAAGCTACTCAGAATGGTTCCAAACTGATAACGGTATAAAACATGGATGCCCTCTTAGTGCTCTTTTATTTGCACTTTTCATAAACGATGTGGTATCGCACCTTCCTGGAGGAATCCGAATCGCAAGTTTAAACATCAATGTTTTATTGTATGCCGATGATCTAGCTGATTACTGTCATAAATGGGGTCTTGCCATTAATTCAAACAAATAGAAAGTCATGGTTTTTGCAAGAGCAGCATCAAGGAACCCGAATCCTTACAATTGGTCTTTCAATGGTGATAGCTTGGAGATCGCTGAGGAATATAAGTATTTGGGAGTTAAGCTGAATAGGACACTTGATTTCAGCAAACATATTACAGAGAAGTCAAATGCTGCATAAAGTTTGATCAATGTGTCATGGAGAACCATCTTTGTGAATAATCACATCAAACTTTCAGTGAAGTACAAAATATTTGATGCTGTGATAAAGTCTACATTGTGTTATGCTGCCCAGGTGTGGGGAATAGAGGAATATGAGGCCATCGAACAATTGCAAAGGAACTTCTTAAAAAAACTTTTTAACTTACCGCTCAGATCACCAAATTTTGCACTTTATCTCGCAACAGGACTTCCTAAGTTATTTACTTATACTCTGAAATTGCAAGCTGACTACATCGTGAAGGTGCTATCTTACCAAGATCATCGCTTATCGAAAAAAATGGCGTTGTACGAATTGAGGAACAAGGATTGTTGGATGGCAAAGTGGAAGAGTATAGGAGATACTTGTGGAGAGGTTGATCCGGCGAACGCAGAAAACTTAAACTTATTTAAAGAACAGCTTTATAGTATTATTCAAAAACATGAAAGTTCTGTGCGTAATACCTTCATAGTGAAAGCTCGCGAATAGGAGAGTAGAATACTATACGCACAGCTCAATTCCAACTTAATGTCAAACAACTACTTTAATAACCTGCTTAGCTATAGAGAAATATCACTTATATTTAAAGCAAGACGTGAAGTGATCGCTCTTAACGGAAGCCCTTACAATGGAAGTTGCAACCAATTCTGTTCGTTGTGTAATCTTAAATCTAAAGAAGACTGCTTCCACTTTGTTGCTATATGTCCGGTATTTTCTCCACAGCGACTTAATAACTTTGGGAAGAAAACTTTAACGATGCAGGAATCAATCTTGATTTTGAACGGGTTAAACTGGAAATCACTGTACAACTTTCTAAAAGTAATATATAAATATAGGTTGTTACTGATAACAGAATTTGTATAAAAAAAAAAAATTATAATAGGTATATTTATATTCTACAATGCATTAATTTTTGTAAATTATATTTGCTAACCGACCTGACGGCAAAGCCATAGCTTTAAAATTCATCTTATTGTTAAACAATGTACTTAGAAGAAAGAAAAATAAATGAATTATTTACTTACTTACTTACTTATATTCATATAATGTACCTATCATACTTTTTGTGCGTTGTAAATTAATTTGTATTTCATGGAAATTCAGCGATGAGTAGTGACTAAATATTGATGTTAATATTCATTTTGTTTTAACTTCATTGTTAACAAAACAAACAAAATTGGTTACCAGCAGGATATGAACCCCGTAGCACGAAATTTTCATCAAAAATCACAATCACAATATGAAAAACAAACCCTGTATGTGTTATCAATTTTTTCCGATTTTGCATTCAAAGTTTCCCACAAGAGAAAACGAAAAAGGGCCTAAATTAAATAGCAGTAATTTTCCTAAATACTTTTGTATGAATAGGTATTCATAATACAATAATTGCAATAGAACAATTAAACATGTGATTTTGTAAATCAAGCGTAATATATATCGAAAGTGATAAATAAAATGCTTTTCTTTGTGGGTGTAAAATAATGCTTGGTTAGAAAAAAATCAAGACAGAGTCGTAGCTAGGAGTATTAACAATTTATGTGATTCGGAAAAATTTGTTAGTTTTCAAAATGAAGTTATGTATTTGAATGGATGAAAGTTTTTTTCCACTGCAGTTCTTGCAATGAAACAGATGAACGTAATCCAGATTTTTAATATTCGATAGAAAAAGAACAGAAACAATAAAAAAGGAGTAACTCCAGACTATCAAATGAAAACGAAATAAATATATAATTTAATTTTGTTCATCTCAATTTTCCATAGATTTCTACATTTTTACATTAAAGATAGTGAAGAATTTTAAGTGGAAATTTGCTCATTTTCTTATGGAGTTAGAGCGTGGACCGTGGGTTTGTGACATCTCGCCCCCAACTATCAACTGTCAAAGTGAAAGGTGTGATTTTTCCGTTGTTCGACATTTCGTCACCACTGTCAACTGTCAAAGTGTTGAGTGCGATTGTATCGCTTTCCACTGGGCTTAGAGTGCTGGGGCCTTACTATGCAACTCGATTCTAAAGTAAAACTGTTCGAATTCGCAAAATCGGAACTCTGTAATTCTATAAGCAAGTTCTGAAAACGAAACTCGAACAGCTCTAGTACTGCCAAGTTGTTTTTTGTTTTTAGAACAAAATTGGTACTACGTTTGGCTAAAGTTAATGTCAAAATCTTGCGAATTCGCAAATAATCATTCTACATCAAATGTGCTTGCGAAAAGGTCGATCGAGGAGGTTTTTTTTCAGAATGTAAGTAAATAAAAGTTATAAATTAATAATTCTCAAATATTTCATAAACATAGTAATATGTATGTATAATTAATATGTTTTTTGTTCCAGGGCATCATCTAAAATTCCAAATACTAAAGTATCGCAGTTTGAGATAATGGTCAATTATATCACCCAGCACCCAGACTTGTCCAAGGGTTATTTAAAAACACCCGAAGCCAGACAAAAATCAAAGCATTTATGGACCAATCTGTCAAACGATTTGAATGCTGAAGGTCCACCGCAGCGTGATGCAGAGGGATGGAAAAAGGTAAACAATGTTTCAATATTGACCAATTCTTTAATATTATTATTTTTGTTTCATTAGGTCTGGGCCGATTTTAAGGTTCATACCAAAGCCAAGCTAAGAAAAAATAAAATTAATTTGTCCGGAACTGGTGGTGGTCCCCCGAAACATCATCCACTTACTCCACTGGAAGAGAAAGTCAGTGAGTTGCTTGACTTAGGTAAAGCAATCGATGGGATGAATGGATCCCTTAGTTTTGGGTTGCAAGACACCAGTATGAGCTGCAGTTGTCAACACCATGAAGAAGATGAAGATGTCGCGGAAATGTTTGAGGTTATTGCTGAAACAGAAACAAATATTAACGACAACATTAGCGAAAAGGAAAACCTACCACAGCCACGAAAAACACCAATAAAAAGACAGTCACTCCTCGAGAAGCAAGTTGAGCATCAAATACTTTACCAAACCAATTCCACCGATGCTGTGAAGGAGATTAATGCAAATTTAAAAGGAATTTTAAAATACAAGAAAAGAGATTCTGAACTGAACGAAAAAAAAACTACAAATTAAAAAAAGAGAAACTGGAACTAAAAAAACAAAAATTTGAATTCCAAAAAAAAGTTATGTTGAGAAAAACAAAAATACGGTGGCTAAATTGCAAATTAAAAGAGAAATTCTACGTCTTCGACAGCAAATAAATACACCATATGTGCCTGAGTAAATACCAAACAAATATTTATGTTTTAAAAAGTGAATTTATGTTTATTTATGTTTTTTAGTTTTAAAAGTGAATTTATGTTTTTTAGTTTTAAAAGTGAATTTATGTTTTTTAGTTTTAAAAGTGAATTTATGTTTATTTATTTAATTGTAGTTGTAAGCCGTACATAAATATTTATCAATGTACATTATGTGGTTATTTTGAAGACTGAACATTTTGTTAAATACACATTAGTAAAAAAAAAATAAAAGAAACAATTTTTTTTGTTGTACAAACTAAGCAGTATTTTATTAATTTTGTTTTTCGTTGTATAGTATATATAGTATATATAGTATACCCGTATCCAACGCATCACACGGGATGTAAAATTTTCTCGTAAAGTCCGGATGGGACAATACAGGTGCGGTAGTAAGAGCTGTTTTGAGTCTTTCAAATGCTTCCAGCGCCTCTCCCGTCATTTGGAATTTTCCGTCCTTTTTCTTCAGCAGGTCCGTCAAGGGGGCTCGAAAAATCTCGAATAAACTTGCGATACCACCCTGCTAGACCAAGCAGGCTCCGAACCTGACGAGAGGTTTTGGGAACAGGGAAATCCACTATTGCCTCTACCTTCGCCGGATCGGCTTTGAGTTTCCCATCACCAACAATGAACCCCAAATACTTCAGTTCCTTGAAGCAGAACTTGGATTTGTTCATGTTGATGGTGAGATTGGCTTTTCGTAAACACTCAGCTACTTCATCTATGAAGGCAATATGGGTCTCAAAATCTGGTGCCATGATAAGCAAGTCGTCTAGATACACGAAAACGCGGTCCCTAAGTCGTGCAGGAATAACCTTGTCCATTAACTGGCATAACCTTTGGGAAGCATTGCACAACCCAAAAGGCATGACAGTGAATTGGAACAAGGGTCTTCCCGGTACCGCAAAGGCAGTCTTTTCCCTACTCTGTTTCTCCAGCGGTATTTGCCAAAATGCTTCCTTGAGGTCGTTACTACTAATGTAGAGGAGCCCCTTGATATGGGGAGAGGATTAGCGTTTTTCTTCGTCAGTGAATTCACCTTGCGAGAATCCAGACAAAGTCGATTCTTGCCTGTCTTTCGCAAGAGAACCACTGGCGAACACCACGGACTCTCGCTCTCCTCGATAACGCCGAGGCTCAACATCCGGTCTAGCTCTTCATACAAGATGGTTTGTACCGCTGGCGAGACAGGGTAGTGACGCTGTTTCACAGGAGCTGCGTCCCCTGTATCTATCACATGTTCCATTAGTGTTATTTTACCGAGACCATCGCGGTCAAAACACAAACATTTCTGCCTGACTGCATCCAATCTGGCTTGCTGTTCCGGAGACAACTGGTGAGCATTTGAAAGATCGGCTTTTTCTGACATTGAAATTGAACTTATTATATTCGGGGCGAGCTGGAAGGTACGCCAAAAGTCGACTCCCAAATACACGTCTTGGTCCAAGTTAGGAACCAAGAAAAACGTTATTTGTTTTTCTTCTTCTTTGTATTTTACTGGAGTCATTATTTTTCCCACTATATTTTGACTCTTCCCATCAGCCGTTTTTACTCCTGATTTAAGAGGTATTACCGGACAGTTAAGAGCGTGGATCAGCTGCAAACAATTTTTGCCCAGAATGCTTATGCTGGCTCCACTGTCTAATAAACCTAAAAGTTATTTCCCACCGATAATGATGCTAGCATAAGGTCTAGGATCAGAGTCTATTTCCAATATGGTGGACAATATATTCGCTCTTTGTTCTTTTCTAGCTCGATACCTTTTCCTTGTTTTTACAATACTGTCTGACACTATCCCTTGATGATTATTAAAAATCCTATCTCGGGCTTGTTTGTATTCAAAAATTCTTTGATGTAAGGGTTTTAAATGTGAGGGATTGGGTTTACCATAATTTTGCTTTCTTTTTCATCATTGGGTCGCTTTAAAATTTTTATTTTCTTTTTCAGGTCGTTCTTCGTCTAAAGTTTTATGGGATTGACTGTGGTTGGTTAAAATTTTTACTGTTGGGGGTTTTGGACTTGAGTCGAACGCGACTCCCCCGAAGACTTCGCGTTCTTCGACCGGTTTTCCGGGCTACATTTGGGGCAGAAAGGAGTTTTCCCCCTCATTATCGCACTTGTAACAAAATACGCTGAGAACCTCAGAACCACATTCAAAATAAGTGTGACCCGGAGCTTTGCAGTTCCAGCAGATCAACTTAGTGGCATCCGCATATTTCCGTCGAGGAATTTTTGGACGAGCTCCGCCCACTTGAAAAGCAGCCACTTACTCATCCACTGGAAACTGCTCTTCCTCATCGTAGTCAAGTTCATTGGCCGTAAACTTTACCGCTGGCTTCTGGAAATTCGGATCCCCCCTCATAAAAGAAAACTCCGCATCTTTGCACGCATGCCTCAACTGATCCATGGTAAATGGAGTCATAGGAAACACTAAAGTTCTGAGCTTTTCATGTATGTTTTTCTTTAGAATTTTAACCACATCCACTTCGGGTATCTGGATCCTCAACTGCGACTTCATCTTGTTAATGGCTGCGAAATAATCGTCGATAGTCTCACTATAGTCCTGCTTCCGTTCCATAATGTCACGCATAATTTCATAATCGGATTTTAAATTCCTGAATTGGCGCATTAACGCGTCTTTCAACATTGGCCAATCTGGACTATAATGATTTCGCAGGAATTGCCAGAACCATTCGTAGGCTTCTCCTTTCAGCATCAGGTGAAAATCACGTAGAGTTATGGACCAAGGACATCTATGGTGGACTTGAAGCCTTTCCACCTGAAAGATGAAGTCTTCTACCGTTCGATGTTCAGGCTTTCCGTTGAACGTGATGTTCCACCTATCAATACTAACGGGTTCCTTACTAGGACGATAATCGGTGTTGAAATGCAGTGGAGGTTGACTAAACACCGCATTGGGTGGGTCTCTGGGTGGTTGGAAGAAGTAATTATCTGGAAATGGATTGGCTTGGAAGTTCCGTTCTTGCCCTTGTCTACTGGGCTCGTTTTGCCTATAATCTGCCGGCCCTACTGGTGCAAAAGCTCTATACCTCAGATCATATTGAGGTTGCGGTTGAATTGGTGGCTGAACCGGATGCTGATACTCTGAGAAGGGACGTTCTGATCTTGGTGGCTAGTCAACTGAAGGAGCTGCTCGACTGAGGCTTAATTCTCTCATCAGCCCGCCGATTTGGTTTTGGATCTCATCCTTCAACGTGCTGGTGATTTCCGTTTTTACAGACGATTAATACGACCGTTTGGATTCGGCATAAAATTGTAGGTCCCTTCCATTCCTGTCGAAAGGCGCACACAGGAATGGTTGCGAGTTGTTAGTCACTAGGCCCTGGTTCTTCATGAGCCGTTGTGCCACCCGATTTTTTTATTTAAGATCTTCAGGGACTATAACCCTTTCCCTACCACTACCACTAGGCCTATTCACCGCGGTGTCGAAAAGTTTTTTCGACGCTCCAGTATCATTAGAGACGAATCTTGGATTGTTGGTCCTAGGGACCCTAGGTGCTACTCTTTTGACAGTGGCTCCCTGATCGCTTAAACTACTGTAAGAAGGTGGTGTGATTGAATTAATGGGGGTGCCAGGTAAATTCGGTGGTAACTGAGCCGTTGCCCTGACAGAATCGACTGGCGGAGGAGGTGGATACTGCATACTCAGTGCTGAAGGAGAACGTTGAACCAGTGGCATTTCTCTACTAGGAATGTCACAAGCCAACTCCTGATTACAATTGATTGGTTCTATCTCCGCATCTCGTATCAGTCTTCGTACTCTTTCCTCTTCATGGCTATTGTGTACAGCCATTTTTAAAAACAATTGAACAAAACTACTATAAACGCAACAAAAACAATAGCCCTAAAATAGGTGAGTTCCGAGAATGCAAAAGAACGGTGACGTGTCTTAACAAAAAAATAAAAAAAACGATGTTCAAAAACTTTCGAAAATTCAAAGAATTTTTCAAAACTTGTAGCAAGTTCTTGGAAACGACGGAAGCAAAACACTTAATGAATAATGAAAGTTTTTATAAGCTTTACTTTAAATAAACTTTTTACATAAAATGAAAATGAGTATTAAAGAAGGTTTTCTTTAAACAATTGAACTATTAACGAATACTTAACCAAAAAAATGATAAATAACTTGGAAGATTATCAAAAAAACTTGAAAAAAAAACTATCACCAATTTGTCGATTAATCTTATTGTAGGATGAAAACTAGAATTATACTTAATCTCAAAGTATAATGTAGTTAAATGCCTACTAACTATAAACTTAACTTTAAATCTTTATCAAAAGTTTTTCTGTTATCCTATAATGAGAATTGGAATCTTTTGAAAACTAACAATAAAAAAAATTAAATATATTGAACAAAAATATTTCTTTGAAAACTTAAAAACTAAGTTTAGAAAAATTGGAACACATCGTTTTAAGTTAATCTTAACGATAATATTTTTTTTATAATTTTGGAAAATATTTCGAGAAAACTCAAAAACAAAGTTGACTAGGAACTATATGAACAACAAAAGTTTCAGTACTAATTTGTAAGAAACAACAAATTAATATTGAAAACCAGGAACAACAATGAAATGTGAAATCCAAAAAGTAAACAAAAACTTTAGTTAAGTAGGAAATACTTGAAACCATAAATATTGAAAAAAAACTTAAACAAAAGCAACCATAAACAAACTTCGAAAATTGAACAAAAAAAAACAAAAAAATAAATAACGAAAAATTGAAAAAAAAAAAAAAATCAGTAATCTTCAAAAAGAAATGTATAACTTTTCTTTTCAACCAAAACTCTTCTTTCTCAGAAATTTATGCATACATTTTTTTTTTTGAAAGAAAGTTGTAAAAAAATTACTAAAGATTCGAAACACTTAACAGCTAACAAACTATTATAAAGAAACTTGATATGTTTGAATCAAAAACGAAAATTTTTGAATTTGAAAAAAAAAAACCACAATGAAATGGTAAATTGAAACAAACTATGTAAATGTAAATATATTTTAATAAGTATTTAAGACTCACCTTTATTAAATTTTTCTTCTTAAAGGTGTTCTTTAAAAGTAAGCTATAAACTCTTTAAAACAAAATAAATAAATAAATAACGAAATGCAACAAAAACTTCTTCTTCCTAACTGGAAATCTAACTTTCCTGGCTGCTTCAGGAGGCTTTTCGGTGACGATATTATTTGTTTGACGATATGGAGTGACCTTACAAAAATATACCTCAGAAAAAATAAAAGACTTCGGACGGACATGAAAATAAATCCCTTAGTGTGGTAAAATAGGATTGGAAATTAAAGCTCTTGACAACAGTACGTTGTTTGATCAATGTGTCATGGAGAACCATCTTTGTGAATAATCACATCAAACTTTCAGTGAAGTACAAAATATTTGATGCTGTGGTAAAGTCTACATTGTGTTATGCTGCCCAGGTGTGGGGAATAGAGGAATATGAGGCCATCGAACAATTCCAAAGGAACTTCTTAAAAAAACTTTTTAACTTACCGCTCAGATCGCCAAATTTTGCACTTTATCTCGCAACAGGACTTCCTAAGTTATTTACTTATACTCTGAAATTGCAAGCTGACTACATCGTGAAGGTGCTATCTTACCAAGATGATCGCTTATCGAAAAAAATGGCGTTGTACGAATTGAGGAACAAGGATTGTTGGATGGCAAAGTGGAAGAGTAAAGGAGATACTTGTGGAGAGGTTGATCCGGCGAACGCAGAAAACTTAAACTTATTTAAAGAACAGCTTTATAGTATTATTCAAAAACATGAAAGTTCTGTGCGTAATACCTTCATAGTGAAAGCTCGCGAATAGGAGAGTAGAATACTATACGCACAGCTCAATTCCAACTTAATGTCAAACAACTACTTTAATGACCTGCTTAGCGATAGAGAAATATCACTTATATTTAAAGCAAGATGTGAAGTGATCGCTCTTAACGGAAGCCCTTACAATGGAAGTTGCAACCAATTCTGTTCGTTGTGTAATCTTAAATCTAAAGAAGACTGCTTCCACTTTGTTGCTATATGTCCGGTATTTTCTCCACAGCGACTTAATAACTTTGGGAAGAAAACTTTAACGATGCAGGAATCAATCTTGATTTTGAACGGGTTAAACTGGAAATCACTGTACAACTTTCTAAAAGTAATATATAAATATAGGTTGTTACTGATAACAGAATTTGTATAAAAAAAAAAAAATTATAATAGGTATATTTATATTCTACAATGCATTAATTTTTGTAAATTATATTTGCTAACCGACCTGACGGCAAAGCCATAGCTTTAAAATTCATCTTATTGTTAAACAATGTACTTAGAAGAAAGAAAAATAAATGAATTATTTACTTACTTACTTACTTATATTCATATAATGTACCTATCATACTTTTTGTGCGTTGTAAATTAATTTGTATTTCATGGAAATTCAGCGATGAGTAGTGACTAAATATTGATGTTAATATTCATTTTGTTTTAACTTCATTGTTAACAAAACAAACAAAATTGGTTACCAGCAGGATATGAACCCCGTAGCACGAAATTTTCATCAAAAATCACAATCACAATATGAAAAACAAACCCTGTATGTGTTATCAATTTTTTTTTTCGATTTTGCATTCAAAGTTTCCCACAAGAGAAAACGAAAAAGGGCCTTAATTAAATAGCAGTAATTTTCCTAAATACTTTTGTATGAACAGGTATTCATAATACAATAATTGCAATAGAACAATTAAACATGTGATTTTGTAAATCAAGCGTAATATATATCGAAAGTGATAAATAAAATGCTTTTCTTTGTGGGTGTAAAATAATGCTTGGTTAGAAAAAAATCAAGACAGAGTCGTAGCTAGGAGCATTAACAATTTATGTGATTCGAAAAAATTTGTTAGTTTTTAAAATGAAGTTATGTATTTGAATGGATGAAAGTTTTTTTCCACTGCAGTTCTTGCAATGAAACAGATGAACGTAATCCAGATTTTTAATATTCGATAGAAAAAGAACAGAAACAATAAAAAAGGAGTAACTCCAGACTATCAAATGAAAACGAAATAAATATATAATTTAATTTTGTTCATCTCAATTTGCCATAGATTTCTACATTAAAGATAGTGAAGAATTTTAAGTGGAAATTTGCTCATTTTCTTATGGAGTTAGAGCGTGGACCGTGGGTTTGTGACATTTCGCCCCCAACTATCAACTGTCAAAGTGAAAGGTGTGATTTTTCCGTTGTTCGACATTTCGTCACCACTGTCAACTGTCAAAGTGTTGAGTGCGATTGTATCGCTTTCCACTGGGCTAGAGTGCTGGGGCCTTACTATGCAACTCGATTCTAAAGTAAAACTGTTCGAATTCGCAAAATCGGAACTCTGTAATTCTATAAGCAAGTTCTGAAAACGAAACTCGAACAGCTCTAGTACTGCCAAGTTGTTTTTTGTTTTTAGAACAAAATTGGTACTACGTTTGGCTAAAGTTAATGTCAAAATCTTGCGAATTCGCAAATAATCATTCTACATCAAATGTGCTTGCGAAAAGGTCGATCGAGGAGGTTTTTTTTCAGAATGTAAGTAAATAAAAGTTATAAATTAATAATTCTCAAATATTTCATAAACATAGTAATATGTATGTATAATTAATATGTTTTTTGTTCCAGGGCATCATCTAAAATTCCAAATACTAAAGTATCGCAGTTTGAGATAATGGTCAATTATATCACCCAGCACCCAGACTTGTCCAAGGGTTATTTAAAAACACCCGAAGCCAGACAAAAATCAAAGCATTTATGGACCAATCTGTCAAACGATTTGAATGCTGAAGGTCCACCGCAGCGTGATGCAGAGGGATGGAAAAAGGTAAACAATGTTTCAATATTGACCAATTCTTTAATATTATTATTTTTGTTTCATTAGGTCTGGGCCGATTTTAAGGTTCATACCAAAGCCAAGCTAAGAAAAAATAAAATTAATTTGTCCGGAACTGGTGGTGGTCCCCCGAAACATCATCCACTTACTCCACTGGAAGAGAAAGTCAGTGAGTTGCTTGACTTAGGTAAAGCAATCGATGGGATGAATGGATCCCTTAGTTTTGGGTTGCAAGACACCAGTATGAGCTGCAGTTGTCAACACCATGAAGAAGATGAAGATGTCGCGGAAATGTTTGAGGTTATTGCTGAAACAGAAACAAATATTAACGACAACATTAGCGCAAAGGAAAACCTACCACAGCCACGAAAAACACCAATAAAAAGACAGTCACTCCTCGAGAAGCAAGTTGAGCATCAAATACTTTACCAAACCAATTCCACCGATGCTCTGAAGGAGATTAATGCAAATTTAAAAGGAATTTTAAAATACAAGAAAAGAGATTCTGAACTGAACGAAAAAAAACTACAAATTAAAAAAAGAGAAACTGGAACTAAAAAAACAAAAATTTGAATTCCAAAAAAAAGTTATGTTGAGAAAAACAAAAATACGGTGGCTAAATTGCAAATTAAAAGAGAAATTCTACGTCTTCGACAGCAAATAAATACACCATATGTGCCTGAGTAAATACCAAACAAATATTTATGTTTTAAAAAGTGAATTTATGTTTATTTATGTTTTTTAGTTTTAAAAGTGAATTTATGTTTTTTAGTTTTAAAAGTGAATTTATGTTTTTTAGTTTTAAAAGTGAATTTATGTTTATTTATTTAATTGTAGTTGTAAGCCGTACATAAATATTTATCAATGTACATTATGTGGTTATTTTGAAGACTGAACATTTTGTTAAATACACATTAGTAAAAAAAAAATAAAAGAAACAATATTTTTTGTTGTACAAACTAAGCAGTATTTTATTAATTTTGTTTTTCGTTGTATAGTATATATAGTATATATAGTATACCCGTATCCAACGCATCACACGGGATGTAAAATTTTCTCGTAAAGTCCGGATGGGACAATACAGGTGCGGTAGTAAGAGCTGTTTTGAGTCTTTCAAATGCTTCCAGCGCCTCTCCCGTCATTTGGAATTTTCCGTCCTTTTTCTTCAGCAGGTCCGTCAAGGGGGCAGTCAGGCTCGAAAAATCTCGAATAAACTTGCGATACCACCCTGCTAGACCAAGCAGGCTCCGAACCTGACGAGAGGTTTTGGGAACAGGGAAATCCACTATTGCCTCTACCTTCGCCGGATCGGCTTTGAGTTCCCATCACCAACAATGAACCCCAAATACTTCAGTTCCTTGAAGCAGAACTTGGATTTGTTCATGTTGATGGTGAGATTGGCTTTTCGTAAACACTCAGCTACTTCATCTATGAAGGCAATATGGGTCTCAAAATCTGGTGCCATGATAAGCAAGTCGTCTAGATACACGAAAACGCGGTCCCTAAGTCGTGCAGGAATAACCTTGTCCATTAACTGGCATAACCTTTGGGCAGCATTGCACAACCCAAAAGGCATGACAGTGAATTGGAACAAGGGTCTTCCCGGTACCGCAAAGGCAGTCTTTTCCCTACTCTGTTTCTCCAGCGGTATTTGCCAAAATGCTTCCTTGAGGTCGTTACTACTAATGTAGAGGAGCCCCTTGATATGGGGAGAGGATTAGCGTTTTTCTTCGTCAGTGAATTCACCTTGCGAGAATCCAGACAAAGTCGATTCTTGCCTGTCTTTCGCAAGAGAACCACTGGCGAACACCACGGACTCTCGCTCTCCTCGATAACGCCGAGGCTCAACATCCGGTCTAGCTCTTCATACAAGATGGTTTGTACCGCTGGCGAGACAGGGTAGTGACGCTGTTTCACAGGAGCTGCGTCCCCTGTATCTATCACATGTTCCATTAGTGTTATTTTACCGAGACCATCGCGGTCAAAAACACAAACATTTCTGCATCCAATCTGGCTTGCTGTTCCGGAGACAACTGGTGAGCATTTGAAAGATCGGCTTTTTCTGACACTGAAATTGAACTTATTATATTCGGGGCGAGCTGGAAGGTACGCCAAAAGTCGACTCCCAAATACACGTCTTGGTCCAAGTTAGGAACCAAGAAAAACGTTATTTGTTTTTCTTCTTCTTTGTATTTTACTGGAGTCATTATTTTTCCCACTATATTTTGACTCTTCCCATCAGCCGTTTTAACTCCTGATTTAAGAGGTATTACCGGACAGTTAAGAGCGTGGATCAGCTGCAAACAATTTTTGCCCAGAATGCTTATGCTGGCTCCACTGTCTAATAAACCTAAAAGTTATTTCCCACCGATAATGATGCTAGCATAAGGTCTAGGATCAGAGTCTATTTCCAATATGGTGGACAATATATTCGCTCTTTGTTCTTTTCTAGCTCGATACCTTTTCCTTGTTTTTACAATACTGTCTGACACTATCCCTTGATGATTATTAAAAATCCTATCTCGGGCTTGTTTGTATTCAAAAATTCTTTGATGTAAGGGTTTTAAATGTGAGGGATTGGGTTTACCATAATTTTGCTTTCTTTTTCATCATTGGGTCGCTTTAAAATTTTTATTTTCTTTTTCAGGTCGTTCTTCGTCTAAAGTTTTATGGGATTGACTGTGGTTGGTTAAAATTTTTACTGTTGGGGGTTTTGGACTTGAGTCGAACGCGACTCCCCCGAAGACTTCGCGTTCTTCGACCGGTTTTCCGGGCTACATTTGGGGCAGAAAGGAGTTTTCCCCTCATTATCGCACTTGTAACAAAATACGCTGAGAACCTCAGAACCACATTCAAAATAAGTGTGACCCGGAGCTTTGCAGTTCCAGCAGATCAACTTAGTGGCATCCGCATATTTCCGTCGAGGAATTTTTGGACGAGCTCCGCCCACTTGAAAAGCAGCCACTTACTCATCCACTGGAAACTGCTCTTCCTCATCGTAGTCAAGTTCATTGGCCGTAAACTTTACCGCTGGCTTCTGGAAATTCGGATCCCTCCTCATAAAAGAAAACTCCGCATCTTTGCACGCATGCCTCAACTGATCCATGGTAAATTGAGTCATAGGAAACACTAAAGTTCTGAGCTTTTCATGTATGTTTTTCTTTAGAATTTTAACCACATCCACTTCGGGTATCTGGATCCTCAACTGCGACTTCATCTTGTTAATGGCTGCGAAATAATCGTCGATAGTCTCACTATAGTCCTGCTTCCGTTCCATAATGTCACGCATAATTTCATAATCGGATTTTAAATTCCTGAATTGGCGCATTAACGCGTCTTTCAACATTGGCCAATCTGGACTATAATGATTTCGCAGGAATTGCCAGAACCATTCGTAGGCTTCTCCTTTCAGCATCAGGTGAAAATCACGTAGAGTTATGGACCAAGGACATCTATGGTGGACTTGAAGCCTTTCCACCTGCAAGATGAAGTCTTCTACCGTTCGATGTTCAGGCTTTCCGTTGAACGTGATGTTCCACCTATCAATACTAACGGGTTCCTTACTAGGACGATAATCGGTGTTGAAATGCAGTGGAGGTTGACTAAACACCGCATTGGGTGGGTCTCTGGGTGGTTGGAAGAAGTAATTATCTGGAAATGGATTGGCTTGGAAGTTCCGTTCTTGCCCTTGTCTACTGGGCTCGTTTTGCCTATAATCTGCCGGCCCTACTGGTGCAAAAGCTCTATACCTCAGATCATATTGAGGTTGCGGTTGAATTGGTGGCTGAACCGGATGCTGATACTCTGAGAAGGGACGTTCTGATCTTGGTGGCTAGTCAACTGAAGGAGCTGCTCGACTGAGGCTTAATTCTCTCATCAGCCCGCCGATTTGGTTTTGGGTCTCATCCTTCAACGTGCTGGTGATTTCCGTTTTACAGACGATTAATACGACCGTTTGGATTCGGCATAAAATTGTAGGTCCCTTCCATTCCTGTCGAAAGGCGCACACAGGAATGGTTGCGAGTTGTTAGTCACTAGACCCTGGTTCTTCATGAGCCGTTGTGCCACCCGATTTTTTTATTTAAGATCTTCAGGGACTATAACCCTTTCCTTACCACTACCACTAGGCCTATTCACCGCGGTGTCGAAAAGTTTTTTCGACGCTCCAGTATCATTAGAGACGAATCTTGGATTGTTGGTCCTAGGGACCCTAGGTGCTACCCTTTTGACAGTGGCTCCCTGATCGCTTAAACTACTGTGAAAAGGTGGTGTGATTGAATTAATGGGGGTGTCAGGTAAATTCGGTGGTAACTGAGCCGTTGCCCTGACAGAATCGACTGGCGGAGGAGGTGGATACTGCATACTCAGTGCTGAAGGAGAACGTTGAACCAGTGGCATTTCTCTACTAGGAATGTCACAAGCCAACTCCTGATTACAATTGATTGGTTCTATCTCCGCATCTGGTATCAGTTTTCGTACTCTTTCCTCTTCATCGCTATTGTGTACAGCCATTTTTAAAAACAATTGAACAAAACTACTTTAAACGCAACAAAAACAATAGCTCTAAAATAGGTGAGTTCCGAGAAGGCAAAAGAACGGTGACGTGTCTTAACAAAAAAAATAAAAAAACGATGTTCAAAAACTTTCGAAAATTCAAAGAATTTTTCAAAACTTGTAGCAAGTTCTTGGAAACGACGGAAGCAAAACACTAAATGAATAATGAAAGTTTTTATAAACTTTACTTTAAATAAACTTTGTACAAAAAATGAAAATGAGTATTAAAGAAGGTTTTCTTTAAACAATTGAACTATTAACGAAAACGAAAACTTAACCAACAAAATGATAAGTAACTTGGAAGATTATCAAAAAAACTATCACCAATTTGACGATTAATCTTATTGTAGGATGAAAACTAGAATTATACTTAATCTCAAAGTATAATGTAGTTAAATGCCTACTAACTATAAACTTAACTTTAAATCTTTATCAAAAGTTTTTCTGTTATCCTATAATGAGAATTGGAATCTTTTGAAAACTAACAATAAAAAAAATTAAATATATTGAACAAAAATATTTCTTTGAAAACTTAAAAACTAAGTAATCTTAACGATAATATTTTTTTATAATTTTGGAAAATATTTCGAGAAAACTCAAAAACAAAGTTGACTATTAACTATATGAACAACAAAAGTTTCAGTACTAATTTGTAAGAAACAACAAATTAATATTGAAAACCAGGAACAACAATGAAATGTGAAATCCAAAAAGTAAACAAAAATTTTAGTTAAGTAGGAAATACTTGAACCATAAATATTGAAAAAAAAACTTAAACAAAAGCAACCATAAACAAACTTCGAAAATTGAACAAAAAAACAAAAAAATAAATAACGAAAAATTGAAAAAAAAAAAATCAGTAATCTTCAAAAAGAAATGTATAACTTTTCTTTTCAACCAAAACTCTTCTTTCTCAGAAATTTATGCATACATTTTTTTTTTTGAAAGAAAGTTGTAAAAAAATTACTAAAGATTCGAAACACTTAACAGCTAACAAACTATTATAAAGAAACTTGATATGTTTGAATCAAAAACGAAAATTTTTGAATTTGAAAAAAAAAAACCACAATGAAATGGTAAATTGAAACAAACTATGTAAATGTAAATATATTTTAATAAGTATTTAAGACGCACCTTTATTAAATTTTTCTTCTTAAAGGTGTTCTTTAAAAGTAAGCTATAAACTCTTTAAAACAAAATAAATAAATAAATAAATAACGAAATGCAACAAAAAACTTCTTTTTTTTTTCTTCCTAACTGGAAATCTAACTTTCCTGGCTGCTTCAGGAGGCTTTTCGGTGACGATATTATTTGTTTGACGATATGGAGTGACCTTACAAAAATATACCTCAGAAAAAATAAAAGACTTCGGACGGACATGAAAATAAATCCCTTAGTGTGGTAAAATAGGATTGGAAATTAAAGACACTTGACAACAGTACGTTACTTCAAACCCGCAATTCAAGTCTGTCTCTCGAACTTTCTTTGAAAAAGTTTCAAAAACTCATGTTTGGAAAACGTTGCAACGATGTTCGGCAACCCGCCAAACACGGACACGATCCCAAGAAAAAAACATAACCTATACTGGACTAAAAGGATAAGAAAATAAAATTTAGAAAGAAAAGTAAAATAAAGTCAGGATAGGAATAAGGAAAAACAGTACTGGGAAGGTCACTGTCGTCACTGTAAGTTTCCAATAATCCGTCGCAATTTACCTAAGTGCGTCTATGACCTTCTTGATGAAGAGTTACGGAAATTGAAAACTTACAGCAAGTTCAGAAACATGCATTAACCGCAGTCACTATGAACTTCCAAGGAATCGTCGCAATACTTCTAAGTACGTCAAAGACCTTTGACATTGATCAGGCCTGTAGGAAAGAGAAAGGAAAAAAAAACTTGGAAGACCGCGGACGGACTTCACCACATTAGGGTGCTGCGGATGTCGGTGCAGCATATGGCCTAATCCCACCCAACCTGGAAGCTAGTCGGCCTATATTAAGCTTCCCCAAAAATATACGGCACTATTCCATTCAGGTCATCGCGTCAAGTCACCGAATAATCAGCCTTCCACACTCCTGAAAAATTCCTTTTCACCAAATCATGTTTTGGTTAAACAAAACAAACGAAACACACACTTGTTCTATCATGAGTCTATACAGATATTTATTTATTTATCGTCTAAAATTTATTAACATCCTTGATAACACAGAAAAGAAAAAAAATTTTAACATTACTTCCACAACTTGTGCCCCCTATCGATAATTCGGAAACATCCTTTTGGCTCAATCAATTACCTTCCCGGCCTCGAAACCCCCTGCCTAAAAGAGGGAAGTTTACATTGAAAAAGAATCAAGGTAACTAAATTTTGGGTAAGTTATTGAAGTAACAATTTATCCCTTAAAAGTTGTAGGTAATTTTTTTTTTTCTGTTTTAAAGAAATTTTCAATTCTTACTTAAAATTTGAAGTTTTAACTTTTGTATAGTGATACGTATTCTTAGGGAAGTTGAATTGTTCATCAGTTTTAGGTAAATAAAAAAAGAACGTGTTGATCCCTGTACTTAGTATTAAGTTTTAACTTTTAAATAGTTGCAGATAGTATTAAGTTTTACCTTTTAAATTGTTGTAAATAGTTTTAAGTTTTAACTTTAAGATGATAGTACGTATTCCTGGGTAAGTTTTGATTAAATATCTTTTAAATCCTAAATGTAACTGAGTTTTAACGTTAAGGTAACAACAAATAATTTTAAGTGGTAATTTCGAGGTAATGTAGTTGAACATTTATGGAATGGTAAGTAATTTTAAGTTTAAACTAGTTTTAGGTAATTTTTAAAAAATATTAATTTTAAATTTTAACTCTTATATATAGTGTTAAGTGTTCTGAGGTAAGAATTTATAGCTTAGGTTTTAACTTTTATAGAGTGGTAAGTAATTTTACACTAGTTTAATCTTTGAGTTTTTTTTTTGAGTTTAGGCAAACTTCGTTCTTTTTCTTTATAAATTGTTTAACTCAGTTTTTTTTTTCTTTGAAATTCTAGGTTTTACTTATCTTGGCGTTTCTTTTTGTATTTTAGGAGTATGAAGTTACAGTTTCTCTGGGGAACAGGTAGGATTTTTGGTGCTCTAGTGTACTGCTCCTTTTTTTTTCTTGTAGTGGGGTGTAATTCCTCGTGGTGGATAGGTTTCCAAAAAAAAAAAAACACTGAACGGAGGGTACCAACCCAGGCAATATCCCCAGATCACGGCAAAAACGGTGGGCGGCCATGACAATTGTTGCCTGTCAGTGACCGCCAAGACCACACCTAATCCAAAATTTATTAATTAGCACTTTTTTTAAGGTTTCTTTTTTTTCCCTTTAACTCACCACAAGTTAATAATATTAAATTCTTATAAGTTAAGAGCTTTCCACCTTAAGATATTTTCCACACGTTTTACAACTAAAAAGAATTAATTTTTTTTATAACGCACGCACTGTTAAAACTTTTTTTTTTCTTATTTTTAAATTTACCTCTCGCGAGCAAATCTATTTCTTTTGGAGCAAAACTAGTCTGTATGACTTTTGACTGGAGGAGATCCGGTGTGAACAATAGTGGTAAAGCGAATGGGAATGACGAGATTAACGAGATCCATATAAAGAACCTTGTATATATAACTATACGGAATTTAAACCACTACACTTATCCGTTTAATCACACCACCTCTCTAGCCAATCCCAATTTTCCTTCCTAGAATCCGTTTTTTTCAATTTTTTTTATTTCCCCTAATAAAATAGTGGTATTGGTATGAACGAATACTAAAGCGAACACCTACGCAATCCTAATGCCGAACAGATTCTCATACCTTCCACGTTCCACCGAGGGTCTTTCGCTTTTCCAGCCACTGTCTCTGTCGCTTCTCTCTATATTTTTCTGAATTTCAAAAGATAAATAAAAGGAACGCCTGCAAATCTGGAAAGAGGGAGGAAGCTCCGTCTGACCCTTCTTGGCATTTGACTGCGAAGGATCGACCTTTAAACGCTGTTGGGGTGGAAAGTTCATTTATTCCCCACCGTTCCACTTGTGCCCACAACTCAACACGGTGAATTTAGGCTATTTCAGTCTCTGGAATCTTCCCTCGACCCATACACAGCTGATTTTGTGGAACCTGTGTCTCTTCATATTTTTTTCCATTTTCCCTAGCCGAACCTTCCAGTTAACTAAAGACTATCCAATCACAAATCAACACAAAAAGAAAAACAAACATAAAATTGCGACCGGAGTTGTGGATGGCTTAGTATCTTTTCTTTTTTCCTATTCTATTTTATTAATCTATTTTGTTATTCTAGGTACTTTTTGTCTTTCTATATTTGCAAATGCTTTAAATTTTTTTTTTTTGTTTTCAGGCATTATTTTCCGCCAACCGGGCACAAATTTCCATGAACAAGCCTCGTTCACCCACATTAACATTAGTCCCTGGATAGATGGCCGCGACAATCAGTCCGAAACAAATGGAGCCAACTATTGCCAGTGCGTAAACATTGGCATGACCCATTGAATCTTTTTCAAGGAGCTGAATGCCAGGGACTTCATTGGGCAACCGATAAGGAACCGCTGACCCACTATTACCTGAAGCCTCATGCCCAGGATGAGCGAACAGTTTGTGTTTCTGTGCAGGTGATGCTGGCAAAGCTGAGCCTCAGATCGTGCAAACAGACTCGCAAGAACGTCTTTTCGGCCCTACATGACGTACCTGCTTTTCTGACAAAAATATTATCAAATTTTGAGTTCAGTGGCTATGCTGTATTGAAAAGTAAAGTAATATTTTCTGCTATTTTCTTGGTTTATTTATTGGAACAAAAATTAATACGTGCCTTTGTTTTTGGGATCAAAGAAAATAGTATTTTTCTTTCTCTTTCAAAATCTTATAAGATTAGCATTGGGGTGAACAGATTAAAAAAGTTCATACAAAAAATGATCACCCATTCCTCTAGCCCATAAAAAAGTTGAGGAATGTTCTTGTCAGAGCTGAATTCCAAAGAAGGCAGCGAGAAAAGGACCTGCTCGATGCTGGAATTGCAACAAAACGGGACATCTCCAGCGGCAGTGCAGATTGCCACCGAGAAGAGTCACCTGTCAACATTGTGGAAGCAGAAATAATACCCGCGAACAGGTTAGCAATAACATCATCGCTCCTGCTCGCCCTGGTATCGATGGGGCCAGAACCATAATCCAAGTCTCGCAGACTAAACGAAACAATAAAAGTCTGACAGTGGACGCAAAATTAAATGACAAGAAACACGTGGCTACAATTGACACTGGTGCCACAGCCTCCATTCTAAGAAAAGACTTGGTCAAGATGACATGGCTACATAACACATAACAGGATGATTATCGAGTAGACGTGTGTAGGAGTGTGAATTACGTTGTGAACTTCCTAGTCAATAACCCTATCAATTGATAATAAATATCACATCAACTGCAATATTCTGTTTTTTTCCTTTTCTATTGCCGCTTATGTTCAAAAGGGTAGTTATGTGCATTCAAGAGGACACAAGCGTCCACAGGTTTTTCTCAAAATCCACCTCTGTCTACCAACTCCTACTCTCACCTCCACGTGGTGAACATCGGGTGTCTAGTACCTCAGCTGGAGACGGGGTTTAAATCCCCGTGGAAAGCTGTTGGGGACAGCCAACGAGAGAGGGGGGGGAGGAGTGTTCCCACTAAGGCACTTCTCCTTTCATCGAGGCGGCAGCGGACGAATTCTCTAGATGGAATCAACGGTGGCGTCTACAGTTCCAGTTAGGTTGAACTACTTAGTGAACACCTTATATGGGCTACTACGACATATTTGTAGCTCAGGCCTATAAGGAGCGGTTTATCCGGCTCCCCACCCTTGGAGTTATACGAAGGGTCTGGTCCTCCGGGTCGGGGGTTGTGCGTCGGGGTAACTTCCCTACCACGTAAAAAAAAGTTGTTCCGAAACAACAACAAGCCTCGGATATGGATGATTTTAAAGTTGACGACCCCAGCAAACGAAACAAGGACAATGAATTTCGGATCTGCACGTGGAACGTCCTGTCCTTATACAGAACACGTGCAGCCGAACAATTAGTGGAGAACCTGGACAGGCTAAAGGCTGACGTAACAGCCATCCAGGAAGTGCGATGGGATGGAGAGGGCGTACGGAGACTGAAAACGTGTGACATCTACTACGGCGGGTGCTTGAAGGAACCGGGTCAGCGGCTCTTGGGTTGTGGTTTTGTGATAAGGGGAAGACTTAGGCAAGAAGTCTTGGGCTTCCGAAGTGTAAGCGAGCGCCTGGTCACAATCCGCATCAAAGGCAAATTTAAGAACATTTCGCTGATTTGTGTTCACGCCCCCCATGAAAGGAGAGAAGACTCAACCAAAGAAGCATTCTACGATCTCTTGGAGACAACGTATGATATGTGCCCGAAGTACGACGTGAAGATCATTCTTGGTGACTTCAACGCAGGATTCGGAAAGGAGGGCATCTTTGGTTCGATAGTCGATGTCATCATCTCAAGCACCTACTTCCCACACCTCAATATACACAAGGGGACTTGGCGGTCGCGTGATCAGGTAACCGTCAACCAAATCGACCACGTTGCGATAGACGCGAGACATGCTTCCAGTATCTTGGACGTCCGAACGTTCCGAGGGGCCAACATTGACTCGGATCACTACCTGGTGGTAGCTAGACTACGTATGCGGATATCCATGACGCGACAACGCAGAGCAGATGCTGTGAAAAGATTCGATGTCGAGAAGCTTAAATCGCAAGAGACTGCCAGAACTTTTGCAGACCACGTAACTCTTAATCTCTCAGGAGGTCCGCTACCAGCATCAAGTGCAGAGGACCAGTGGGAACACTGTCAACAAGCCATTAGAAGTGCCGCCTCTGATGTGCTGGGTTTCACTAGGCGAATACAATGAAACCCCTGGTTCGATGAGGAGTGCCGGCTAGCGCATGCAGCTAAGGACGAGGCCTACCAGGCAATGCTGCAGACTCGAACAAGAGCTGCTGAGAGAGTGGCCCGGGAGCTCTACGGGCTGAAACGAAAAGAGGAACGCCGACTTCTCAGGAGGAAAAAGAGAGAGCACGAGAAGCGGGCGGTAGAGTCTATTGAGGGTTGTAGCGGTAGGGGAGATGTTCGAAAATTTTATCAGAGGGTGAAGCGATCCACCCAAGGATTCAAGGCTAGAACGGAAGCCTGCCGAGATGAGAGTGGGAATATGGTAGTAGACACACAGTCAGTGCTGAGGATCTGGAAAGAACACTTCTCTAGACTGCTTAATGGCGAAGACAGCCAAGATGCCGCTAATAGGCAGAACGCTCCATTCAACTTGGACGATGATGGCCAAGAGTTCCGTCCACCCGACCTAACCGAAGTTCGGCTGGCGATATCCAAACTTAAGTCGTACAAGGCTGCAGGTGCGGATGGCTTACAAGCCGAACTATTTAAATCAGCGGGAGATGAATTGGCTAGGAGCATACACCAGCTCATCTGCAAAATTTGGTCGGAGGAAAGTATGCCCGATGAATGGAACCTCGGTATAGTGTGCCCCATCCATAAAAAGGGAGATGTTCTGAAATGTACCAACTACAGAGGAATTAGTCTCCTAAACGTCGCTTATAAAATCTTGTCGGCCATCCTGTGTGACCGCTTAAAACCTTTTGTCAACGATCTGATCGGCCCTTATCAGTGCGGTTTTAGGCCAGGCAAGTCAACCGTCGATCAAATGTTCACACTCCGACAGATTTTAGAAAAATCCCGGGAATTCCAGATCGATACACACCACCTTTTTATCGATTTTAAAGTCGCGTATGATAGCGTGAAAAGGGACGAATTATACAGAGCCATGTCGAGTCTCGGCATCCCTGCCAAACTCGTCCGCTTGTGCAGGATGACGATGGAGAAATCTCGCTGCTCCGTCAAAATTGGTAAGAACACCACCGATTCCTTTGATGTTGAGAAGGGATTGAGGCAAGGCGACGCGTTATCATGCAACCTATTCAACATCGTTCTTGAAGCCATTGTACGCAACGCACATGTCAACACCAGCGGTACAATCTATCAAAAGTCCGTTCAATTGCTTGCATATGCGGATGACATAGACATTGTCGGCAGAACGAAGCGAGCTGTGGCAGGGGCATTTGCGAGCATTGAATCGGAGGCGGCTAGAATGGGATTGGCGGTTAATGAGGACAAGACGAAGTATATGCTGTCATCGAGAGAGGAATCTCAACATCGTCGACTCGGGCAAAATATCACGATGGACAGATATAACTTCGAAGTTGTCAAGGACTTTGTCTACCTGGGCTCCACTATTACATCGCAGAATGACATCAGTGCAGAGATCAAGCGAAGAATTACTCTTGCCAACCGCTGTTTCTTCGGTCTAAGAAGGCATTTAAGTAGTAAGGCCCTCTCTCAGAGAACCAAGGAGACTTTATACAAAACCCTAATCATCCCGGTCCTGCTTTATGGGTCAGAAGCATGGACACTGAAAGATTCGGATAAAAATCTGCTAGGGTGCTTTGAGAGGAAGATTCTTCGTGTGATTTTCGGTCCGGTGTGTATCGAAGGAGTATGGAGGAGAAGATTCAACGACGAGCTATACGGGCTATACAGCGACGTTGACCTGGTGAAAAAGCTGAAAATACAGCGGCTTAGATGGCTGGGGCATATGGACAGCAACGCACCTGCCCGACGAGTCTTCGAATCCAACCCCGATGGGGTACGCAGCAGAGGAAGAACCCGTAACAGGTGGCGCAATCAAGTGAATGACGACATCAAAGCACTCGGTGTGCGCAACTGGAAGCGGCTAGCTAGGGACAGAGCTGGCTGGAGGGGCTTGTTAGTTGAGGCCGAAGCCCATCCTGGGCTGTGAGCGCCATCAAAAGTAAGTAAGTAAGTATTGCCGCTTATTATAAAAAAAAAATAAATAAATAAAATATCCATTTCCCTCTAAAATATAATAAATAAAAAAAAAAAAAATTAGAAAAACAAAACCAACACAAATCGCCCCGCGCAAATCAATAGAATCAATAGCCAACATACATACTTAAACAAGTTACAAATAAAAAAAAAGTGCAAGTGCCAGTGCATAAAAACAACAACAAAAGTGCACCCGTGTAGCGACGTTTATGATGCTCAAACCACAAACATTTATAGCACAGCGGTAATTCCTAATCTCTCCTTTCCACTTCACTCACAGTGCTTTGGCTTAGTTATTATATGTAGTATATGTATGTATCATTACATGCAATTCTTACGATGGACTAAGCCGAAGCATATCAGATAAATTGCTGTTATTGATTTTGTGTATCCAGGGGCGGATCAGTACACTGCTTTTTTAGGCATAACACTAGTAGTATTGTACTGTGAAGTCATTTGGGGCCCAAACTTGATATCAGCATAGATAACTGTCTGATTTGGTTTGTTATGTCTGTTTATTGTAATGGTGGGTGAATTTAGGGTTGACTACAGCAACATTCGGGGACTGAGGCAGAATTTTTGTGCTGCATATGTCCATACTGTGAAAAACAGGCCAGCTGTTTTGGCACTAAGTGAAAGCCAGGTAGGGGAAAATACCGATCACTCGGAATTCAGCCTACATGGTTATAGCTTAGTGCCTCTATTTTTTCCACATCATGGTCTCGCCGTGTATGTTCGCAGTGATGTAGCTTATCAGCTTCAACCACAATATGGTTCATGTTTGAATACGAACTTTTATTTCATGTGGTTTAAATTCACCATCCATAAGCGCATCATCCATACTTGATTTATTTATCGTAGTCCTAGTTTGGATAGTAATTCGACTTCCAACGAATTCGATGCACTATCCGACTCCATCCAGAGAATTATTTCCCATTTTCCGCACAGTGAAATCGTTGTTACGGGCGATTTCAATGTACATAATTCTTCGTGGCTACGCTATTCGGGTCAGACAACACCCGAAGGAAGGTATGTCGAGATTTTTGCTGAGATAAACAACCTAACTCAGCTGGTCGACGAGCCTACTCGGATTCCTGACGTTGCAGGTCAATCCGCCAACACTCTATATTTGTTTCTTACCTCTGACCCTGATAAATACACTATAAGTGTATTATCGCCTCTAGGCACATCAGACCATTGTGTCATATCTGCGCATTTCTCGTGCCACCAAAACACAGTTAAAGAAAAAAACTCCCAAGAGAACCGTTTGGCAGTATGAGAAAGCCAACTGGGACGGTCTCAATGTTTTCTTCAGGAACTTTAACTGGTCACTATGCTTCCTCGATAGTGACGTAGATTCCAGTGCAGATATGATTACAAACTTAATTCTTTGTGGAATGAGAAACTTTATCCCGAATAGGGTGAAACCTATCAAACCCAAAGAAAACTCATGGTTTGATTCGAGCTGTAAAGAGGTTATTAGGGTTAGAGAAGTAAGCTTCCGAAGTTATAAAGCCAACCCTACAGAGGAAAACCGGAAAAAGTTTCAACAAGCTAGAAAGACCTGTAACGTTCATATTCGACGAACCAAATTTTTACATGATCAAAAATTACGGCAAACAATTCTACAATGTCCCAAAGGTAGTAAAAATTTTTGGTCATTTGTAAAAAACATACGAAACACCACCTCGTCCTCGGTTCCAACGCTCGTCTTCAACGATACTCCTTTTGTCAGCTCAATCGATAAAGCCAATTTGCTTGCAGCACAGTTTGCTGTTAATTCGTCGCTGCCTGAAAGTGTTATGACTCCTCCTGTACTTGAAAGCGCAAATGATTCTATGGGAAAAATCTTCTTCCGCACTCGTGCAGTTGCCAGAGTTCTGAAAGATCTCGATAAACACAAATCCGCTGGCCCGGATAGTATCCCTCCCATTGTTCTGAAGAGGTGTTCTTCAACGCTGGCAAAACCACTGCGTAAGCTTTTCCATCTGTCCTACTCGACTGGTCTCTTTCCGAGTGGATGGAAAACAGCATTTGTCCAGCCTGTCCCTAAAAAAGGCGTGTCCTCTTCCCCCTCCAACTATCGGTCAATTGCGCTTACGTCCCTTCTTTCCAAGGTCATAGAAACGCTGATTTATTTTCAGCTAAAGAAATATCTCGAAGAACGAAAGCTTCTTAATGACCGGCAGTACGGCTTTCGTAGCAATAGGTCCACTGGTGATCTGAAAGTATATCTCACCGAACAGTGGCACAAATCCTTACATCGTTTTGGAGAAAGTAAGATTATTGGGCTTGATATTTCTAAAGCATTTGATAGAGTTTGGCATCAAGCTCTCTTATCGAAAATGCGTGCATTTGGTATCGATGAATCTCTTCTTCGTTGGATTAGAAATTACCTTTCGGACCGTTCAATACATGTTGTATTGGATGGTTTCAAGTCTGAAATTCACAAAATAAATGCTGGTGTGCCCCTGGGCTCCGTTCTGTCTCCGACTCTCTTCCTTATATTCATAAACGATCTTTTATCTGAAACTTCTAATCCATTAAATTGTTTCGCTGACGACAGTACCTTCAGCTTCTCATATTCGTTTACAGATTCTCATCCATGTCCTTCGGATGTGGAACTTGAACGGCAGGTTTACCCTTGAGCCCAATTTCGGACGTACTGTTAAGTACAGAGATTCTTTCTTTAGTCGCACTACTCGAATGTGGAATGCTCTACCCAGCTCAATTTTCCCCTCCCATTGTGATCTACAGACGTTCAAAACCAATGTGCATCGGTATCTCCTTTTAAATCCCCTCCAATCTACCTAATCGCTCGTGCTGTGTATATCATCTTAAGGGTAGTCACAACCCCTTTTGCACGCGCTTAATATAAAAAAAACACCAATAGTTACCGTCTGAAAACTGCGACAGGTAAGGCGGCAAGAGTATATGGAGAAGTTCGTCTGAAGATCTGTTTGGCAGAATAAGAGTTTTCGCGTTATCAGACCTTCAAGAAGTCCGTTTGCCAGCCCAATACACCTGGTGAGAAAGAAAGATAATGACTGGAGACTCTGCGGAGATTATAGACAACTGAATGCCATAACCGAAGCTGACAAGTATGCTCCACCACTTATTCAAGATCTCTTTCTTCGTCTTCATGGAAGTTGCATCTTCACCAAACTCGACATGGACAGAGCTTACCATCAAGTTCCAATGCATCCGGACGATATACACAAATCAGCCATCATTACACCTTTCGGCCTGTTCGAATATTTGGTTATGCCGTTCGGTCTCAGGAACGCGACACAAACATTTCAACGGTTCATGGATTCGATATTCAGAGATCTTGATCTTGTCTTCGTTTACATCTATGACATACTCATCATGTCAAAGGACAAAGATCAACATGAATCCCATCTCAGAACAGTTTTCCAACGCCTACAAGAGTTTTCTTTGAGCATCAATTTAAAAAAATGCGTCTTTGGTCAAACAGAAGTCAACCATCTTGGTTACAAAATAAGCTCTCACGGATATTCGCCAATGAATGAACGAATTGACGCAATACTCACCTTCAAGAAACCCGAAACAATCGAAGAACTCAGACGTTTCCTCGGAGTAACCAACTACTATTGGCGCTGCATTCCCAATGCAGCTGTTTCTCAGCTCCCACTCAACGGATACTTACAACGCTCCATTAAAAACGACAAAACAAAATACAGTGGACTGAAAAATCAACAAAAGCATTTGGGGAATGCGAAGAGAAAATCGCAAACATAACTCTACTTGCATACCCGTCACCAGACGCTACCATGACCCTCACCACTGATGCATCATCAACTGCAATTGGAGCCAAACTCGAGCAACTTGTAGACAACACCTGGCAGCCATTGGGTTTCTTCTCCCACAAACTCAGTTCAGGAGAGCAAGGCTATTGCACCTACGACCGAGAGTTACTTGCCATTTTTGCGTCAATCCAATTCTTCCACCACATGCTTGAATGTCGTAGTTTTACCATCAAGACCGATCATAAACCCTTAATCTATGCGTTCAAACAGAGACACGAAAAGGCTCCTGAACGAAGACTCCGGCAGCTCGACTACATATCACAGTTTTGTATAGACATAGTCTATCTAAAAGGTGATGACAACATTGTAGCAGACGCCTTGTCACGCATCAACACCATTAACATGCCGACCATTTTGGAACCAAAAATAATAAGGGACGAACAACTAAACGATGAACATCTACAGGATCTCATCCAAAATCCATCATCACTTCATCTGCACAAACTGCAAGCTGAACCAGGCATCAACTTATACTGCGACATATCACAAGGTATCGTCAGACCATATATCCCATCATCATTGCGAAGAACAGCGTTCGAAACCATTCACAACCCCACACATCCTAGTGGCAGAACAACTTCACGTCTCTTACGAGAAAAATATACTTGGCCTGGTCTCGAGAGTGCATGGCATGTCAAAAAGCCAAAGTTCATCGTCACAACAAACTTCAACCTGACCACATCACAGTTCCAGATTCAAGATTCAGTCATGTCCACATTGACATCATCTTTTTACCAATGGTTAATGGTTACCAATACTGCCTTACCATGATAGACCGATTTTCAAGATGGCCAGTGGCAGTTCCCATTCAAGACATGACCACTGACATTGTCGCAACAGCACTGTTCGACCACTGGATCTCACATTATGGTTCTCCCATCACCATCACATCAGACCAAGGTAACCAGTTTGAGTCAGCTCTATTCCAAGCTCTCACCAATCTTGTTGGAACTAAAAAGACAAGGACTACACCCTACCATCCTCAGTCCAATGGCATAGTCGAACGTATGCATAGAACCTTGAAAGCGGCACTGATGTGTTCTCCAAAACCCTGGATTGAAATACTGCCAACTGTTTTGCTCGGATTGAGAACATCATTCAAAGAAGATCTTCAAGCCACACCGGCAGAAATGCTCTATGGAACACGTCTGAGAATACCTGGAGAATTTTTTGTCTCATCAGATCTTCCATCAAATGCTTCTTTGTTCATCGAAAAACATAGCGAGTTCATGCGTGGAATCCGTCCAACACCAACTGCTCATCACAACAAAGCAAAAATGTTCATATTTAAAGACCTCAATACTTGCTCGCACGTCTGGTTACGCTGTGATAAGGTAAAAGCTCATTTGGAACCACCATACCAAGGTCCTTATAAAGTCATCGAACGATCATCAGACAGAGTCTACAAATTAAATATTAATAATGAAGAAAAAAGTGTATCAATCGAAAGACTCAAACCTTGCTACACCAGTAAATCCGATGATGACGAAACAAATGAAACATCTGAGTGTTTTTTATAATACAAATTCTATATACTACTGAAATACATCAGCCAAGTAGAAGACTTAGCATTATTTAATTGGACTTGTTGAATTATTGATTCAATATAGCTTTTAACGGCCTTTAGTCCATAAAAATTGGCGTTTCGTCCCGGCGTTCTCACTTGGACTCTTCAGTTGACAGTGAGGGCCTTGTCAAGACGCAATTTTTATTAAGTTCAGTCCAGCTTACATTAATTTTACAGCGAAAATCGAATGTGAACTAATCCAACCCAATTAGAATTTCTAATCAAGAATTGTTGGAAATTTTGTTACCCGTGGCCTGGCATTGTTAACATATGAGTGTTTTTTATAATACAAATTCTATATACTATTGAAATACATCAGCCAAGTAGAAGACTTAGCATTATTTAATTGGACTTGTTGAATTATTGATTCAATATAGCTTTTAACGGCCTTTAGTCCACTGTGTTCTCTACTGGCTTCGAAAATGGCAAGCCAGTTGACGAGAAAGTTGCTCAGATTTGTATGTGTTAGTAAGAAAATATAAATGTATTGTAACTTGTAAACCTCAGGGTAAACAAACCTATTATTAAGTTAGTGCTATACCTGCTTTCACACATGGAAACTGAGTTGCTGGAAACTGGGAGTTCCTAGGCGAGAAGGGCAAGAAGCAAAGGGAATGAAAAAAATCTCCCCGGTCAACGTTTGAGGAGATTTTTATCACATTCCTTCTCACACTGTCCGTAATGTGCGTTCAGCCAATAGACTTTATATGGAAACAAACAAAAATCTCCGGCAATTTCAGTTTCCCTGTGTGAAACGTACAAGGCAATTAAAGGAAAACGTCAAAAAAATCTCCGGCAACTGGTTTCCCTGTGTGAAAGGGGACTAGCAAACCCTTAACAAAACTTACCTACTGGCAGTTCCACTCATCTTCTATCTCACGCAGGCAGCGCACTTGTCGTTTAAAACCTACCTCTTTTCAATTCCAGAACCCCCTTTCGTTAAGTTCAATTTACTCTATGCACGAACCGTTCGCAGCCATTAGTTAAAGTAACAAAATGGTGCGTATCCGTAATTCTGTCTTTCCTCTTTCAAGTTTACCCATACCGAGAGTTTTTTTTTTTCTTAATACCTAGCGCTAAGATGTTACACATCAAAAATTTATAAAAATATATTTTTTCTTAAAAATTAAAGAAAAATAGATAAAAATACAGTTTTTGTTTAAAAAAATAATAATTTTGATTTACTTATACTGCTGTTGTCACAAGAAAAAATGTTGGTCTTTATTAACTTCCCATTGGAAGTTATTGTAATTTGTGCGATTTGTCGAATTGAAAATGTTGAAATATCTTCACGTTTTGAGTTCTCTAGAATCAGAATTTTTCGTCCACCTTATCTCGAGAAGGAATAAAAATATCGACCTCGGATCATCATACTAAACTTTGGTGAGTGTTGCTAATGAAACGCATTCAATTCAATGTTTTTGATTGAATTATCGATTTTTTAAGCCAAATATGTACATATGTATATAGCTTTCAGCGGCACCAATGGGAAGTTATTTATTTATTTATTTCCCTTTTTTCTAAATGCTTGCGATCGCGTTTTGGGTTTTTGGGGAAACTCTAGATTAACTACAGTTGGCAATGATGAAAAGTTTATCGGATTGTCCGTCGCTTTTAGCAACAAAATTTTTCTTAGAATCAAAAATAACGGTACCTGCCATACAATTTTTTTCGCCAAACAGGAAAATAATATTTTTGTCAAAAACGGCTGCGAGGATTTTGTTAAAAAAAAATTCAAATAATACAGAGGAGTAAATGCTATTTTCTTATAATTTTTTTATTTTCAAAAATTTGATATTTTTGGTACCTCTGGTATAACCATTTTTTTGGTTTTGATACTCTCGAAAGCAGTTTAGTAGAAATTTTTAATTTTTTTGTATGAAAAATCTTCTAAAATAAAAATTATAAACATTATCGTGAATCGAAAATTAATTTTTTTTTTTTTTTTTGAAAATAAAAAAAAAATCAATTATTGTTTTTGAAAACCACTTGCTCAATATTTTTAAAACTAGGTGTAAAATATTTTTTTATTATTATGTATTCATTATTATTTTTTATATTATGTAGAATAAAAATAAATTCAAAAATGAAGCTACCTTCCATATAAATGTTGAAAACCCTTATTTTTATCGAAAAAGGCTCCAAGAATTTTGATAAGAAAATGTTCGTTTATTATTTAAGGTATGTTCAATATTTTGATAAATCAAATTTTTACCAATAACGGTTATTAACGGTTCCTATAATAGAACCAATTTATTTGGTTTTCAAATTTTAGCTGAAAATAACATTTGCACCGATTTCAACCAACATTTTTATACAAGATGGTCCAGCTCCTCCACAGTTCTAGGACACCCTACCCTGTAGATCAGGGACTGTTCTAAGTGGTAGTTGTTATGTTTTCTGGTAGTTGATATTTGAAATTGGTAGCTCTAAATCACGTTTCTGGTAATTTTTATTTAACACTTCACCTTTTCTTCGACCAGTTGAACACAAAGTAGGCTCGAATATTTATTGCCTATTTATTAATATTGATATTTGTTCCGATTATCTATGTAGAGAAAATATGTTCAACTTTTATCTGATCTCAAGATTTTAATCAGATATATGTACCTATTACCCGCACAGAATTTTTGCACTTGGTTTTGTTGCCTCAACGACTTCACATGTAATTTCAATTGAAAGTCAAACTGAAACCCACATTTTGAGCGACGTATTTATGATTTTCCAGCAATTTATTGTACTGTGATAAAAAATACGTATATATAAGCAAGCAAATAAATCAAATTTCCTCAACAGCCTTCTCACAGCCAAAGTCTTAATATTTTCTGATTTCCGAAGCTATGAGAACTACCTATGTATATACATAAGGGTGTCCGTTATTTCCCAAACTCATGCCTCTAAGGTCATACTTTTCACATTCAAAATTTGTATGGGAATTTCACACTCTTCACATTTTATTTTTTTTTCTCTTAAACTATAACCGTTATTCAAAATTTTTTGTGAATTTATGATGGATTTATTAGTCTTTTAGGTCTTTTAAAAAACTGCATTTAAAAATGTATTAAAAAAATTTAAGTTATGATTTATTTCGATTTTTAAAGTCATTAAATGCTTTAATATTTACCTTCTATCTCTTTTTTATTCCCTCGATCTTCAGCATTTTAATGGTTTTTTTTTATTGTTTATCATTTAGTAATATGTTTTTTTTTTAAATTGCATTAAACAAATAATAAAAACCAATAAGAAGTCATTTATTAATGTGGTCTTTAACAAGATATTGTTCAAAACAAGTCATTCAAAAAATACCAGAAATATAATTATTTGATAAGACAAAAAAAAAAATACTCAATATTTTGAAAAATCGAGGTAAATTATTTCTTATTTGTTTTCATATATTTTGCAGTTTTGCAATAATTCATTTTTTTTTAAATACTTAAAATAATAACTTTAAAAATCGAAATAAATTATAATTTAAATTTTTATAATACATTTGCAGTAATACAAATGCAGTTTTTTAAATGACCAATAAATCAATCATAATTCACAAAAAAATGTATGAATTTATTTGTATGTGTACAAAAATTAACGCCGGCTTAAATGTCCAACTTTGACCACTGCACTGACGCAAAATTTTCGCAGTGCACTTAATTAAGATTACCTCTCATGCCGAACCTATCACACCAATTTGAATCGGGTTTCGATATTTCATTTTGTAATTTCCTATAGTACTTAAGTCCACATTTGAAGTAGAATTGGACCATTTTTTATCTGTTAGTTTAGTCCTCCAAAACTACTCTGTTTCTTACAGCTTTTTTCTGACTTCAACGCTGTATAGCAACAAAAATATAATACCAGAAAATTTTACATAAATAGCATCTTGTAAAGAATTTTATAACAAACAAATTTGTTTTGATTTTTTTTCTTAAGATGTATATTTCCAAAGTTATATAAGAAAATAATACAAAACAGGGAGTGAATAATGAACTTTCTTTCACGTTTTTTCCTGCAAATAGCACACCTTTTTGAGCAACCACATATTCTCGTTGCTTATATTATTTGTGATCCAATACCACTAAAATCTAAGAAGCTATAATGTTACATACACAAATGTTTCAATTTTATCCTAATTTGCCTGGACAATATACAAATATTTTTTTTCCAGGCTGAACTCGATGGAAATCATACAACCGAAAATGTAATTAAAAACGTTTCACGACCAATTGCTTTTGATGCAGGAATGTGAGTTAGAACGTTAGTCGGGAGTCCTGCAACATATATCTATGGACACTATTTTATGTCTAACACAACCGATGTTGAACTGTTACTATTAGTAAGAAGATAAATTTAAATAACTCTTCCACAAAACCTTAAACTATATTTTTTATAAGATCCCAACAAAGCTATTGAAATTGAAATCAAGCATAACGATAAACTACGACCAGGGTAGATAAAATGATGAACTAATTTTTTGTAGTATAAATGGAACGGGAACTTTAACTGGTACGAAATAATATTGAATTTAATTTTAAGGAATTGATAACTATAGATTGAATGAGAATAAATAGAATGCTCTTTTCCTTTTCATATTTTTTTTATTAAAATATATTCATCAATATTTTTTATATTTAGTCTATTTTTATAAATAAATTTTAATTAATTAAAATGATTAGTTTTTTTTTTTTTAATAAAAGAATTTATTGTGAAAAATAATTGAGGAATGAAACAGCAACAACTTTTCTCCATGTTTGCATTCTGTAGTCTCTAGTGGATAGTTTCTTGAATCCAATGTGTAGGTATGTACATACCTAATGGCTCGGCAAAAATCCTCGTATCAAACCCTCCAAGTGGGTGCCGGGCGGTTAATGGTCACCACAGTTTTTATCTTGTGCGATGTCAAGATGGTGATCAGCTAAAATCAGGTCGAATTGCTGAGACGTTCCTTTACTTCTCAATAGTTTAACGCTCAGCAATGCGTTTTGACCATAGATACGGGGTCTCTAATTTTCAGTGGTGGTGTGAGCAATTTTCATAATCCGTGCCGAAGAAATGGAAGGCTGGGGGGTAAACCAGTCGCTAACGAGCTCTTTCGGACGCCTTGGCAGGGTCCGTCATACTATTTGCCTTACCCCGGTATATCGGCTCTGCCGGGGCTGACCTTTCCTTTCCGACCTACTCGTGGGACTCTTATTTAATTTTTTCACACTATGGACGATTTAGACATGACAGACGTTTTACCATCCGCAGACACAGAGGATGAACTTTTGGCCTCCAGTCAGGAGACCATTGTAAGGCAACCTACAGAAACTGGAAGCACAGGCAGTACCAGCCACAGTACCCCTGTGTTTCGACCGACAAAACCCAACGTACCCTCAGGTAGCAACGCCAGCCATAGCGGTGCTGCCCGGGGTAAAAAGCAATCAGCGGGTGTTCTTCGCAGGTTGGAGTTTAAGAAGGCCACCTTTATTCTTGACAAAATTGCCAAGAATGAGGAGGCTGGAATTATTCTTGAGAAGGACCTCGCTGACAAAATTACGTACCAGAAGATCGTTGAAGAGTACAACTGTCTTCTGGCTACTAAGGCCAAAAACACCGCCAAGCGCAATAGGTCTCGTGAAGAGACCAGCCAGCCTATGAAAAAAAGCAAGCTTGACAGTACGAAAGGATCTACCAAAGCGCCATCTTCCGGAGCAGCGCAACCGCGTACTCTAAGTGAGGTTGTCAGAGACGACCTCCAAGTAGCAGTTGTGGATGAGCTCACCACAACCTGCAGAGCTCTGCTTATTGTGTGGAACCTTATCGAGGCCAAGCTCTCGAAGATGGTGTTTTCGTATACCATTTCGTCGATCGAGGGCCCTTACCCTAGTTTTGACTCTGACAAGGTGCTCAGGGGATACAGGGTGATCAGGTGCGCAGACGTGTTCTCTGGGGAGTTCCTTAGGACCTGCATCGCTAAGATTAGCAATGACTGGGAGGGCTTGAAGCTCAAGCTCATCCCAGCTAAGGACGTCCCTAAACGACCTAAGGCTCGCATCTGGTTGCCCCTCATGAGCATTAAGCCAAGCGGATAGGAGCTGATCCGTGGTCTTCAGAGGTTAAATCCACTGATTCCGATGCACGACTGGACAGTCATTAAGGCGGAGGAGCCGCAAAGGAACAGTGAATCTTACCTTCTGATGATCAGCGAGGAAAGCATTGGGGCTCTCGAGAAGGCCGAATTCAAGCTGCGTTTTGGCATAAGATGTGCGAAAATTAAGATTCTGCAGAACCAGGGAGCAGACCCCGGCAAAGTTGGTGACAACGTTGAGCTAGACGATGTCACTGATGGATTCGAGGTCCTTAGCGAGTCGCCGGGCCCTGGCTTTGCAGAATTGAAAGAAAATTAAAAAACGCGCTGCTAAAAGTCATTCAGATTAACCTGAAGCACTCAAAATGTGCCTCGGATAATCTGAGAGTTTTCCTGAGTGAGGAAAATATAGATGTAGGCATTGTTCAAGAATCATGAGTCAATCGCTCCAGAGTGAGAGGCCTCCAAGATAAACAATACGACCTGATCTACAAGATCGCAACCACAAACGATGGTAAGCCTAGAACTAGTATTTTAGCTAAAAAACACTTAAAAGCTTTTCTGTGTCCTAATCTTAGCACTCCTGATCTGACAGTCGTCAGGTTGGAGCAAAAAATGCAGACGGCTTAACCTTGGCGTCTGCTTACTTCGGGCATGGCCAGCAGTCACCACCAGAAGAAGTGTGCGCACTCATAGCCGAGGCGAAAGCGCAAAAAACAAACCTCCTGTTTGGATGTGATGCAAACGCAAGACACACCCTTTGGGGAAGTTCCGAGATAAAAGAACGAAGTGAGTCTCTTTTTAATTTTGTCATTGATACTAATTAAACTGTTTGTAACAGAGGTAATACTCCCACTTTCGTCTTTCCGAGCTCTGAAAATTTTGAAGGTTGGGAGGATGTGCTCGATGTTACTATTGTCAACAATAATTTTAATCTATTAATGGAAAATTGGAGGGTATCTCTTCTGAATTTGTTTTCGGATCACAGGTGGATACTCTTCAGCATAGGTTTTGAGTCTGAAACCCCTCCTCCTTATAGAAATCCCAAACGACTTGACTGGAAGAAGTTCAGTAAAATTTTTAATTCTAAACTGCGCAATATACCCAATTTGAGTCTAGAATCAGTTGCAGATCTAGAGTCAAAGGTGAAAACCTTTGAAGCATCTATGAACACGGCGTTCAAGATCTCTTGCCCAGTTAAATATAGCCGAAAAACTCTCCCTCCATGGTGGAATGAAAATCTGTCTGAACTCAGAAAATCGACAAGGAAAATTTTCAACATCTGCCACAAAAACAAATTTTATCAACCGTATAAAAATAGCCTTAGAGTATACAAGCGAGCTGTCGCATCAGCCAAGAAACAAGGCTGAAGGGAGTACTGCGAGTCAATAGAAAACATCAAAGACTCCGCAAGACTTGGTAGAGTTCTGTCAAAAGAGCATTGCAACCCGTCTTTTTTGAAAAAGAACGATGGGGACAGGGCAGACGGCCCTTCACGAGGTAGTTCGTACAATTGAGAAAACTATTAACTTCAAAGAATATACACTCGCCACCTTCTTAGATGTAGAAGGGGCTTTCAACAACGTCCTAACTGAGTCCATTCTAGAAGCCCTTACTGACTTTGGTGTAGAGCTCTACATCCGGGAGTGGATAGTTTCCATGCTCAGGGATAGAGCATGCTGGCCAGGCAAGGTTGAGCCCTTCATAACTCACTTGCGGAAAGAGTCAGTATTCCTCTTGGAGTTATGAATCTCAGAATCTAATCGTAGGTGGAATAGTTTAACTAACTGCATTATTGCTAGAAAAATCTGGCCTACCTATAATAAATCCCGAACTATTAACCTAATGTGCAGACCCAGACGAGACATAGCAAGGATTGTTGCAACATGCACTGGACACTAGCCAATAGGAGAACATGCGGCGAAGCTTGGCATCCCCTACAATACTCACTGTCGTAGTTGTGGGGACCAGCAGGAAAAGGAAACAGTCTTTCATTTCCTCTGTAAATGTCCCGCTTTGGCCAGAATGAGGCAACAATCTTTTGGGAAGCCCTTTTTTGCCGACCTAAACGAAATCTCCGGAACGAAGATCAAAGATTTGACTTCTTTCCTCAACGCGACGAAATGGATCTAGGATTTACTTCAATTCCTCTTGCACTGTCTTCTTCCCCAAACTCCTATGACTGCAAGCTAGCAGACTAACGGTTTTTGAAGGTGGCTCATGGTGCACGAGGACCGGACGATCACACAATTGGGCCGATCTCCGCTTCAATACCAGCCAACAAGTGCCTAGGTGGCACAGTGTAGATGGGTCTTAGTTAGAATGTTTCAATGGATCTAGAATTAACCTCGGTTACCTTTTGCACCATTTTCTTCCCCAAACTCCTATGACTGTGAGCTAGCAGACTACTGGTTTTTGAAGGTGGCTCATGGTGCACGAGGACCTGAGGATCACACGGTTGTGCCAACCTGCGCTTCAATACCAGTCAACAAGTTGCCTAGTTGGCACAGTGTAGATGGGTTTTAGTTGCGAACTTTGGTCCTATCGGGTGTTTTTCCTATGTCCAAATCCTTAATAAGTTTCATCTCATGTCTAAATCCAATGAAAGCGTCTGGTCATACAGGCGGGTGGTACTTTCTCTGATTACCACAAGTCATGTTGTGCAAATAGACGGAGGTGCACAGAGATTACCATATCCGAGTGTGCGACTAGACGATCACCCTAAGGGATATAATCGTATGCGTCCCGGGCAAATCAGCAAATTGCTTAGCGAAGCATACTGCAGCTGAACTCGGGCGTGGGCGATGATCCGTTGGGAGATCTATCACCAAATACCCTCTTTTTCTTTAAAAATGTTCTTTTAACCCACAGGTCAAACGAGTTTTGGTATCAAAACGACGCATTACAGCGTTAATTGGGTCATCGAACAAGGATGCTTGTGACCGCCATCTCTACCTAAATATGTACATACCTATATTTTGTATGTTTATACTGCAGCCAGAAGTAATATATTATTTTTGCAAACCTTTGAACTCAGGCTTACTTACCTAAAATGTTCTACACATTTACCATTTTTTTGTAAATAAAAAGAATACATTTTTTTTTCAAATTTATTGCCCCATGAATTGTACAATTTTAGTAAGTTTTTGTCTCACCACTTTTTTGTGTTCATTAATATTTGTTTGTTTTGCCATATGGTGTAACAAAACTTTAGAACATTTTTAACTTCGTTGTGAATAAGAAGCCGTTTGTACGCTGAAGCAAACTGTGCTGACGTTGGATTGTTGTTAAATCCACCCCTTGAGCGTATGCTCGAAAAAAATAGTTCAAGGTGGTCCTGAGATAATTTATAACTTAAAATGTAATCGAGGATTTTATTTTCCTCGACATTCATTTTATAAACATTTTTCAAATTTTTCATACCAACTTTAAACCCTACAAATCCTATTTTACTCTTGGTCTTAATAATTTTTTCTGTTCCAAGACTTAAATCGGATATGTATTTAATTGATTTGGTACAAAACTCGAAAATAGCGTGTTTGTTTTGTTCACATAAACCCTTTTTAAATTCAAAGCCGAATTTTGATTTTACGTTGAGGCAATCAAAAACACTGTTAATAGTTTTCAAAAATGTGATCGTTGCCTCACACCCATGGAAACCAGAAACTCTAGAATCCAGCAAAAACGAAAGAGCATTCGGTGTGCTTTCGCTTAGGGTCTCTGCTGCTAGCTTAACATTCATCATTTTTGAAAACCAATTAAGGCACATCAATGTATGCATTATCAATTTCATCACTGCAATTATTAAAAAGGTTTTGTTAAAATCTTTCTCATAAAAACCATAATAAAATTACTATTCGATGGAATGATTAAAGTCTTCATTGGACAGTTCTTGAGTGGGCAAGTTGTTTGGGTTCGCTTGCGAAGTGGAAGGCACATCAATGTATGCATTATCAATTTCATCACTGCAATTATTAAAAAGATTTTGTAAATAGCGTTTTTATAAAACCGTCACAAAATTACTATTCGATGAAATGATTAAAATCTTCATTGGACAGTTCTTAAGTAGGCAAGTTGTTTGTGTTTGCTTGCGAAGTGGAAGACATATCTATGAATGCGTTATCAATTTGATCACTGCTATTATTAAAAACATTTTGTAAATAGCGTTTTTATTTAAAAAAAAAAACATTAACAAAATTACTATTCAATGAAATGTTTGAAATCTTCATTGGAAAATTTTTAAGATGGGGAATTGATAAATGAATTATCAATTATTATTTTACATTAACAACCATTTTGTTGGTCTTTGATTTTCTCGAAAACGGTAAGATTGAAATTTTTCATTTTTTATAATAAATCTTCTAAAAAGATTAAACATTATTGTGGAAATTTAAAAAAAAGACTCAGTCAATGTTTTTAAAACTTGTTGCAAAATATTTTTTTATTATTTTGTAGAATACTAGAAAAAGAATGTTTCCAGACAAATGTTAAGAAAAAACCGTTAAGAAAAAACTTATTTTTCTCGAAAACGGCTTCAAGAATTTTGATTAAAAGAAAAGCATTTACTATTTAAATTATTTTTAATATTTTGATAACAAATATTTTACTCTTAACGGTTATTAACGGTACCTGTCATAGAAGCCATATTTTAATTTTCAAATTTCTCGTTATGGGCTACACCGATATCAACCAAAATGTTTATACAAGAGCTCCTTTACAATTCAAACAATTTTCCATATACATATACATTGGACCGTATTTTTTCAAAGATGCTGTTGGACGCAACGTTACGGTGAATGGCGATCGCTATCGTTCAATGCTAACAAACTTTTTGTTGCCAAAAATGGAAGAACTGAACTTGGTTGACATGTGGTTTCAACAAGATGGCGCTACATGCCACACAGCTCGCGATTCTATGGCCATTTTGAGGGAAAACTTCGGAGAACAATTCATCTCAAGGAATGGACCGGTAAGTTGGCCACCAAGATCATGCGATTTGACGCCTTTAGACTATTTTTTGTGGGGCTACGTCAAGTCTAAAGTCTACACAAATAAGCCAGCAACTATTCCAGCTTTGGAAGACAACATTTCCGAAGAAATTCGGGCTATTCCGGCCGAAATGCTCGAAAAAGTTACCCAAAATTGGACTTTCCGAATGGACCACCTAAGACGCAGCCGCGGTCAACATTTAAATGAAATTATCTTCAAAAAGTAAATGTCATGAACCAATCTAACGTTTCAAATAAAGAATCGATGAGCTTTTGCAAATTTTATCCGTTTTTTTTTTAAAAAAAGTTCTCAAGCTCTTTAAAAATCACCCTTTACAAATTTTTGAAAAATTTGTTTGTATTTTTATAAAAATATTGATTTTTTTTTTGAAAATTCAATATCTTGAAAACGGGCTTATATCTCCAGGCCTGGATGGCATACTGCCTATTATGCTTCCAAAACTGCAAGATGTGGTTGTTCCTTGGCTGGAAATAATTTTCAAAGGTTGCCTCTATCTCAACCATGTACCCGAGACATGGAGACATGTCAGAGTAGTTTTCATCCCGAAGGTCGGTAGAAGGGGCCATGAATCCGCGAAGGATTTTCAACCAATTAGTCTGACCTCTTTCGTGCTTAAAACGTTGGAGCGCATCCTAGACAAACACATTAGGGACATCCTAGTTGGATGCCCTCTTGAAAACTCTCAACACGCATACCTAAAGGGTAAGTCCACGGAGACGGCCCTTCACGAGGTAGTTCGTACAATTGAGAAAACTATTTACTTCAAGGAATATACACTCGTCACCTTCTTAGATGTAGAAGGGGCTTTCAACAACGTCCTAACTGAGTCCATTCTAGAAGCCCTTACTGACTTTGGTGTAGAGCTCTACATCCGGGAGTGGACAGTTTCCATGCTCAGGGATAGAAGGATTCAATCTACGTTAGGAAATACAATGTTAACCAAATACGTCAGTAGAGGAACACCCCAGGGTGGTGTTCTGTCTCCTCTTCTTTGGCTTTTAGTCATGAATAAAATTCTCGCTAAGTTAGAGAGGGGTGGAGTGAAGGCGGTCGCGTATGCCGATGATTTGGTGCTACGGGTAAGTTTACCCCTGTGATAAGTGAGATCACGGAGGTGGCTTTAAGGAAGGTTAGTAACTGGGCTGCGGGCTGCGGACTGAGTATTAATCAAAGCAAAACTGAACTTATACTTTTTACTACCAAAACAAAGATAGACCCCTTCAATCTACCTCGACTCAACGGTCAAACAATTTCGCTCTCCTCCAGTGCAAAATATCTGGGTATAATTCTCGACCCTAAATTAAACTGGAAATTAAACATTGAAGAACGGGCTAAGAAGGCCTGTATAGCTTTCTATGCCTGTAGCAAAACTTTTGGTAAGAGGTGGGGCCTCCAGTCAAAAATGATTTTATGGACATACACAGCCGTGGTGCGACCTATTCTCACGTATGGTTCGATTGTGTGGTGGCCAGCATTAAAGAATTTGTATAATATCAACAAACTTAGGAAGGTTCAAAGAACAGCTAGCATTGGCACCACAGGGGCTATTCGATCCTGTCCAACAGAGGCTTTAGGAGTTTTTCTACACCTTTTACCACTAGATTAACACATTAAATACCTAGTATCTTGCAGCGCGATAAGACTAAAAGAATCGAACTCCTGGTTTGCCAAACCCTATGGGCACAGCAACATCACGGGTTTAATTCCAACCGAAATGTTTTCGACTCCCACTGATTACTGCACCCCTTCAATGAGCCTCGGTAAAGATTTTAAAGTTATATTCTCATCCAGAAATGATTGGAATGATGACGTCGTGACGAAAGACTTCGACACAACTATCGGTGTTGGTGCGGGTATTTTCTCAGAGTCCCTAAAAATATCCAGGTCTTTTCGGCTACCTGACTTTGCTAGTGTCTTTCAGGCTGAAGTACTGGCGATCAGGGAAGCATGCAAGCTACTTAAACAAAATCCAAACCAGAACCGAAATACAGCTATTTTCTTAGACAGTCAAGCGGCTGTCAAAGCCATTAATTCGGCTACATCATCCTCAAAATTAGTACGACAATGCCAGGAAGAGCTTTTGACTCTGAACACTAACCTCAGGGTCACTCTTATCTGGGTTCCGGGTCACAGTGGCATTGAGGGGAATGAGCGGGCTGACGAGCTGGCCAGGCAAGGAGCCCTTCATAACTCACTTGAGGAAAGAGTCAGTATTCCTCTTGGAGTTATGAAGGGCAATATATTGTAATATTTTGCCAAGGGTTCGCCAATAAAACTTATTTCTTAAACTGAACAACAATTACTTTACAAAAATAAAACACCTTTATTTCACTTCAAATACTTTACTTCCAATACTTTTATTATAACAAGCACAATTCACTATTTTACACCGATGTTTATTCGTTCACTTTCAAAATCAAACTGAGGCCTTCGGACTGGTGGCCCTGTATTTATATCCGAGAAAAAGCTACTAGAATCTTCTAAAGTCCTGGAATGTGCTGGAATTTGCTGGAATAAGCTTCCCCTCCACAAGTCTCCACAAGTTGATCAAAAGCTCTCAAAAGCTTTCGTTCAGTTTATTATAGCAGTTTTCAGTGGTTTATGTATTGGATAACATTAGTGTGGTTAAAGTATTGGACAACATTAGTTAATCTTTTGTTCAAAGATGGCGCTTCTAATTTATTCTGTTATAGAAGAATAAAAGATGTCGTTGTTTGCATAAATGGGCATATTCACCACATTGCCCCCCTCTTAGGATTGATCGTCCCGATTAAATCCATTACTCCCGTCATCACCGTTATAGCGATGTAAACGGTCACAGTGAACTACCTTAAGCTTGCCTCTCAACCCTCTCTGAATGCGGTACACCACATCATTGATTCGCTTCACAACGGTGTATGGTCCTTCCCAGTTTTGTTGAAGTTTTGGTGACAATCCTTTTTGTGGATGGGGATTGTAAAACCACACCAGGTCTCCTTCTTGGAATCCAATCGTTGTTGCACGAGCGTCGTACCGTGTTTTTATCCTATCACTGGCTATTTTTATGGTTTTCCTTGTCCGTTGATGAATGTCAATGAGTCTTTCTTTGAGGATATCCACATATTCATCTGGCTTTTCCGGTTCCATAGTACGGCATCCAAATTTAACATCACTAGGCAGCCGTATTGTTTTGCCGAACAGGATCTCCGATGGTGTATGTCCTGTTGAACTATGAACCGCACTTCGGTAGGCCATCAAAAACAATGGAATATGGCGATCCCAGTCTCGTTGGTAGTCACCTACAACCTTGGACAGATGTTCCTTAAGCGTCCTGTTGAATCGTTCGACCATTCCGTCAGATTGTGGATGAAGCGGTGTTGTCCTCGTCTTCTTGATGCCAAGGAGAGAGCAAACCTCCTGGAAGATGTTAGATTCGAAGTTCCTTCCTTGGTCAGAATGCAATTCCAAAGGAACACCGAACCTGCTCACCCAATTGAATACAATCTGATCAACCACTGTTTTGGCTTCTTGGTTTGGGATGGCAAATGCCTCAGGCCACTTGATGAAGTAATCCATGACTACAAGGATGTATCGGTTTCCACTGTTGGTCTCCGGAAACGGACCTGCGACATCTACAGCTATCCTCTCGAAAGGGGTGCCCACATTGTACTGCTGCATTTTACTTTGAAGTATTTTACCTGGACCCTTTGTAGCAGCACAAATATCACATTTTCAGCACCACTTTTTGACATCATCTCTTGCATGTAGCCAGTAGAACCGTTGTCGTATCTTTTCCAGCGTTTTGTTGACTCCCAAATGACCTCCAGATGCTCCATCATGCATCTCTCGAAGAACATCATTAACCTTTGACCTGGGCACGTTTAACTGCATCACATACGATTTACCATCTGCAGACTCCCATTTACGCCTTAGTACCCCTTCTTGGACATGAAGAGAGTCCCACTGTGCCCAATACGCTTTGAGAGCTGGACTTCTATCGGAGATTTCACCCCATCCTGGTTTTTCTTCGTGCTCTTTCCATGCAAGAATGGGCTCTATATCTGATGAGTTCCTGAAAACTTTTCTCGCACTTACTTGATCATTTGAACGGCTTCCCCTTTTCAGTTAGTTGATGCAAGCTCTTAGCGATTCCAGCAAAGTCCTTCACAAAGCGCCGATAATATGTGGCTAGACCAAGAAAGCTACGGAGTTGGTGTTTATCCTGTGGTGTTGGCCAATTCTTCACAGTGTCAACTTTTTCCGGATCAGTCTTTATTCCTCGGGATGAGATGATATGTGCCAGGTATTTAACTTCGGCATTGAAAAGCGCACATTTCTCTGGATTTAATTTTAAGTGTGCTTCTCGAAGCCTCTGGAATACGGCCTTAAGGTTCTTACAATGTTCGTCAAAAGTTTTCCCATAAACGATGACATCGTCCAAATACACAAGGCATGATTTCCAGGTAAGTCCTTGTAGGACACACTCCATTAGACGCTCAAATGTTGCCGGAGCATTGCAAACTCCGAATGGCATAACTTTAAACTGCCACAGACCATTTCCTGTAGAGAAAGCTGTCTTCTCGCGATCTTCTGGATGGATTTCTACCTGCCAGTAGCCACTCTTTAAGTCCAGCGTCGAGAACCATTGAGCTCCTTCCATTGCATCCAAAGTATCGCTGATTCTGGGTAAAGGGTAGCTGTCTTTCTTTGTCACATCGTTCAGCCTACGGTAGTCCACACAAAACCGGGTGCTTCCATCCTTCTTTTTGACAAGAACTACTGGTGATGCCCAAGGGCTTTTGGAATTTTCGATTAGCCCATCTTTCTTCATTGTCGATATCATCTCTTCAACTTCGGCTTGTTTGGCTAATGGGAGACGTCTTGCTGGCTGTCGAATCGGTCTAGCGTCACCTGTGTCGATTCGATGCTGAACCAGTTGTGTTCGACCATACTGCCCACTCGGTGAAGAAAATATATCAGCGTATTCATGAAGAAGGCTTCCAGCAACACTAAGCTAATGTTGACTTAGATTGGATGGCTTCAGAATTTTGGCTTTTATGGTGCTGAATTTTCTGGGGTCCATAGATTTGTCTGTGTTCATTTCTGTGATCTTGGTTATTGCGGACACAGATTCACATTTTCCAACTATTTCTCCTTTCTTGAGCTTGACTTCGTACGGTTTGATGTTCAGTATCCGTACGGGTACCATGTTGTTCTTTGGTTCCACAAGAGTCTTCCCTAAGATGATGTTTTGGGAAGATTGCTCAGACTCTGGTTCCACCATGAGGTATCGATGGCTACATAAATCGCCCTCTATTTTTGTCCACACAAACACTTCCGAAGAGGGAGGCAAGCATATGTCTTCTTTGATGACAGTTCTTAGAGTTGATGAGTTTTCGTTGCCATAAACCATAGGAATCTCTACATTTTGGTACTTGAGAACTTGCTTACCGAGATCCAGAATCAATCCGTGCTCTTTCATAAAGTCAATTCCAATTATGCACTCGTCACATATATCTGCTACCAAAAATAGATGCGAAAACTCTAGTTCTGCCAAACGGATTTTGAGACGAACTCCTCCATACACTCTTGCTGCCTTACCTGTCGCAGTTTTAAGACGGTAGCTATTGGTGTTGTGTAGCCACGTCATTTTGACCAAGTCTCTTCACACAATGGAAGCTGTGGCACCGGTATCAATTGTAGCCACGTGTTTCTTACCATTTACTGTTGCGTCCACTGTCAGACTCTTATTGTTTCGTTTAGTCTGCCAGACTTGGATTATGGTTCTGGGCAAATCGATACCAAGACGAGCAGGAGCGTTGATGTTATTGCTTACCTGTTCGCAGGTATTATTTTTGCTTCCACAATGTTGACAGGTGACTCTTCTTGGTGGCAATCTGCACTGGCGCTGGAGATGTCCGATTTTGTTGCAATTCCAGCATCGAGCAGGTCCTTCTCGCTGCCTTCTTTGGAATTGCCTTAAATCTTCCTGCAGACGAATAATGAGGTCATTTTTCGTTCCAGCAGTAGGAAGACCTCGTCTGTTCAGTTCTGCCTTAAGTTCAACACAATTCAATGCATTCACAATTTTTCCCATTTTGTTTCTATTTTTATTCTTATATTTTTGTATGTCACGTTTATTACTTTATTTATTTACACACTTTATCACTTTTCACCATTAATTATCTGAATGCACAGATAAAATAAGTTCTATTCCACTTTACTGACACCAATGTAATATTTTGCCAAGGGTTCGCCAATAAAACTTATTTCTTAAACTGAACAACAATTACTTTACAAAAATAAAACACCTTTATTTCACTTCAAATACTTTACTTCCAATACTTTTATTATAACAAGCACAATTCACTATTTTACACCGATGTTTATTCGTTCACTTTCAAAATCAAACTCAGGTCTTCGGACTGGTGGCCCTGTATTTATATCCGAGAAAAAGCTACTAGAATCTTCTAAAGTCCTGGAATGTGCTTGAATTTGCTGGAATAAGCTTCCCCTCCACAAGTCTCCACAAGAAGATCAAAAGCTCTCAAAAGCTTTCGTTCAGTTAATTATAGCAGTTTTCAGTGGTTTATGTATTGGATAACATTAGTATGGTTAAGGTATTGGATAACATTAAATAATCTTTTGTTCAAAGATGGCGCTTCTAATTTATTCTGTTATAGAAGAATAAAAGATGTCGTTGTTTGCATAAATGGGCATATTCACCACAATATTCTCAATTTTTCTCTCAGAATCTAATCGTAGGTGGAATAGTTTAACAAACTGCATTATTGCTAGAAAAATCTGGCCTACATATAATAAATCCCGAACTATTAACCTAATGTGCAGACCCAGACGAGACATAGCAAGGATTGTTGCAACATGCACTGGACACTAGCCAATAGGAGAACATGCGGCGAAGCTTGGCATCCCCTACAATACTCACTGTCGTAGTTGTGGGGACCAGTAGGAAAAGGAAATAGTCTTTCATTTCCTCTGTAAATGTCCCGCTTTGGCCAGAATGAGGCAACAATCTTTTGGGAAGCCCTTTTTTGCCGACCTAAACGAAATCTCCGGAACGAAGATCAAAGATTTGACTTCTTTCCTCAACCCGACGAAATGGATCTAGGATTTACTTCGGTTCCTCTTGCACCATCTTCTTCCCCAAACTCCTATGACTGCAAGCTAGCAGACTAACGGTTTTTGAAGGTGGCTCATGGTGCACGAGGACCGGACGATCACACAATTGGGCCGATCTCCAGAAGCCAGAAGTAATATATTATTTTTGCAAATCTTTGATTTACCATTTTTTTGTAAATAAAAAGAATACATTTTTTTTCAAATTTATTGCCCCATGAATTGTACAATTTTAGTAAGTTTTTGTCTCACCAATTTTTTGTGTTCATTAATATTTGTTTGTTTTGCAATATGGTGTAACAAAACCTTAGAACATTGTTAACTTCGTTGTGAATAAGAAGCCATTTGTATGCTGAAGCAAACTGTGCTGACGTTGGATTGTTGTTAAATCCACCCCTTGAGCGTATGCTCGAAAAAAATAGTTCAAGGTGGTCCTGAGATAATTTATAACTTAAAATGTAATCGAGGATTTTATTTTCCTCGACATGCATTTTATAAACATTTTTCAAATTTTTTATACCAACTATAAACCCTACAAATCCTATTTTACTCTTGGTTTTAATAATTTTTTCTGTTCCAAGACTTAAATCGGATATGTATTTAATTGATTTGGTACAAAACTCGAAAATAGCGTGTTTGTTTTGTTCACATAACCCCTTTTTAAATTCAAAGCCGAATTTTGATTTTACGTTGAGGCAATCAAAAACACTGTTAATAGTTTTTTAAAAATGTGATCGTTGCCTCACACCCAAGGAAACCAGAAACTCTAGAATCCAGCAAAAACGAAAGAGCATTCGCTGTGCTTTCTCTTAGGGTCTCTGCTGCTAGCTTAACATTCATCATTTTTGAAAACCAATTAAGGCACATCAATGTATGCATTATCAATTTCATCACTGCAATTATTAAAAAGATTTTCTTAATATCGTTCTCATAAAAACCTTAATAAAATTACTATTCGATGAAATGATTAAAGTCTTCATTGGACAGTTCTTGAGTGGGCAAGTTGTTTGGGTTCGCTTGCGAATGGAAGGCACATCAATGTATGCATTATCAATTTCATCACTGCAATTATTAAAAAGATTTTGTAAATAGCGTTTTTATAAATACCGTCACAAAATTACTATTCGATGAAATGATAAAAATCTTCATTGGACAGTTCTTGAGTAGGCAAGTTGTTTGTGTTTGCTTGCGAAGTGGAAGGCATTTCAATTTATGCGTTATCAATATGATCACTGCTATTATTAAAAACATTTTGTAAATAGCGTTTTTATTTAAAAAAAAACATTAACAAAATTACTATTCAATGAAATGTTTGAAATCTTCATTGGAAAATTTTTAAGATGGGGAATTGATAAATGAATTATCAATTATTATTTTACATTAACAACCATTTTTTTGGTCTTTGATTTTCTCGAAAACGGTAAGATTGAAATTTTTCATTTTTTATAATAAATCTTCTAAAAAGAATAAACATTATTGTGGAAATTTAAAAAAAAGACTCAGTCAATGTTTTTAAAACTTGTTGCAAAATATTTTTTTATTATTTTGTAGAATACTAGAAAAAGAATGTTTATAAATTCAAAAATAACGGTACCTTCCAGACAAATGTTAAGAAAAAACCTTTAAGAAAAAACTTATTTTTCTCGAAAACGGCTCCAAGAATTTTGATTAAAAGAAAAGCATTTACTATTTAAATTATGTTTAATATTTTGATAACAAATATTTTACTCTTAACGGTTATTAACGGTACCTGTCATAGAACCCATTTTTTAATTTTCAAATTTCTCGTTATGGGCTACACCGATATCAACCAAAATGTTTATACAAAAGCTCCTTTACAATTCAAACCATTTTCCATATACAAATTTTTGAAAAATGTATTTTTGTATTTTTATAAAAATATTGATTTTTTTTTTGAAAATTCAATATCTTGAAAACGGGCTTATAAATATTTTTGTTTACTATCTGTTAAATTGTATTTTATGAAATACTTAATGTTGGCATACAAGATTTTATTTTTGAAAATGAGCAAGAAATCTTATATATGTACAATTAAAAAAATATTTTTTAAGAAAACCGCTCAAACGATTTTTGATTTTTTTTTTTCATACATTTATATTTATCAAACAAATAAGATGGCATACTTTATTTTGATCTCTTAACTTTTTAAGCCATTAAAATCACAAAAATCGCAAGAACTTGCTTTTGTAGCCTAAAACTATGATAATGCATAAATTTGTATCTGTTTATAAAAATATATTTAAAGAATTAGTGCATTACCCATTTATTGAACTATTTAGGTTCATTTTCTGAAACGAAACCTAAGCGTTTATGTTCAACATAAGAACTCATGTGACAGTTTATGCTGGGGAAAAAGTGATACATAAGCGCTTATATTGAACTTAAATATTTATGTATCGTATCAGCAAACGGGCCTTAGAGTAGAATAATGCAAAAACTAGGAAATTTTCTCTAAAAAGTGAACATTTTTTTTAAGCATACCTTCCTGCTTCCAATAAATTTGGAAAAATAGTTGAAATTGCATTCGGTGTGAGACACATTTGTATACCTATTTTTGAAAAACAGTTTTTTTTTTCAAAATGTCTATCACAAATCCTGAATGACTTTGACAATTTCAGCTCGGAATAACTGCCATTTAGTGATAAAATTGAATTGATCCAGTCATCTCTGTACTGGCCTCCCCGAAACAATCTAAAATACAATTATTAAAGGAAATAATATTGGACGTTATACTCTGGTAATTAAGGAAGTACTTGCCTGTGAAGCGACACGTGCTGGTCCAATAAATGTGATTTGAATCCAGCTATAGAACACCTCATTTTTTTTTTATTTTAAGCGATGTTGTTTTTTCGCAGCTTGTTTTCTTTTTAATTGTAATCGATTTTTTGACAAAGATAACTTTTTCAATAAAATATTGTTTTTGAAAATAAAACAAGTGCTTTTTTTTTAAGGTATTCAAAAAATCTTATATATTTCTTTCTTGTGAGCGATATCTAAAGTTCCTTAAATCGAATTGCCAAGATAAAGATTTTTGGCTTAAGCATGAAAATATCTTCTCCTGTAGTAGATATATAGGAATTTAAATCCCAAGTGCCGGGTTCAACTGGACCAAGTAAAAAACAGCTGAGTCAACTCTACAAACGAGCCAATCTTCAGAAGAGCCTTCACAAATTTCATATTCTGTATAAGATGTCACATGCTTTGCAAAAAGGCTTCCAGCTTAGTGTTAGCCGAATTTGATTTAGTTCAGAGCATTTTATTTTACAAGCTTAATAGAAATAATAAAATAAGAAGAAGAGTATCATACTTGACGTTTTTATAATTTATTTAAAGTTTTCGAAATTTATATTCTGGCTGAACGCTTTAATTTCGTCCAATTAATAAAATAATAATAAATTATTTTGCACTATAAAGCACCGTTCATAGACAACAAACTAAATTCTAGATAAACCAAGATTCTAGCAACGAAAGGATATTTAACTCAAAACAGTACTTTTCCTGATGTCTTCTATTTGTTTCCCATTTTCTGGTCTGAATTTCTTTCAATGAGAATGCATTTGTGCATTAGAATTAAAAGTTTTTGTTCAATGCGGACATGGTTTGTCAAGTGTTCCTAGAAGAAGACAATGTACGTTGTTATATAAGAATATAACACATAAATGAGTAAAAAATTAGCCGAGTTTTTGCATGTTCTCATTAATTACTCACGTTTCAATTTCAAAGAGTATTCTAATTTGTTTTTACAAAATTGAATAATTAATGAGTATGAAAATAACTCGACTAACATGTATCTCTGAACTTACTTTCAAGTAAAGGGGTTTCTTAAATGTATATGTTCGTTCTGATGAGTGGACATAATTTATATGACTCCGTAAAGCACTTTGATTGGTGCCACTTTTTCACAAGCATTGCTCATATGCATCTTTCCTTCTTCATTTAACGGAGCAAATATTTTTGTAAGCTATGCTTGTTTTTCAACCATGGTCCAGATTTTTCACATTGAATTTCTGGCTGTTTAACTCAATTATATTATTGTGTTCTAGTTGATATTTTTTAATTATTGCTCATCCACGAATAACTTTGGCACATTGTGTCTATTTAAAAATGGGTGTTTAACGTATTTTCACTTGGAAATCTGAAATGAAAATTTATCAAAGTATAAAATAGAATATAGTTTGTTCTAGGGCAGCAGTGGTACAGAAATAATAATTGCCAATTTAGAAACAATTAGTAATTTTTAAAATAATTTTTGAAAAAGTTTGAGAAAGATAGCATTCCATAATGACTTACACTTTTGGACAAAAATCTCAAGGAAACTTTCACTCCTCTATTAAAGCATGAATAACTTTGTGCTGCTCGCAGGTTTGCTTGATGAATTTCTTGGCACAATATTCAAATTGAAGTGGATTCTCCTCATCGGATTGATGTATTATGAGCATGTGGTTCTTTAAGCACTATTTATCGGCAAAAACTTTATTGCAACTTTGGCATCTGTAAAAAAGAATTATAATCAAACTTAGAAAATCTAAATACAACTTGTAACTCATCAATGGAAACACTTAAAGTATTCTGGATCCAGATGCAACTTTCGCTGGTATACAGAAGCTCTTCCGCATTGGGTTTGATGTCAACATCTTCATGCTGGAAGATATTATTGAAAATGATGTCTAAAATACATTTTGTTGAATGTTACTTTTATATTTTCTTGTTTCTTCAATTGTTTCAACGACGATTCCATTGTCGACTAAAAATTCAGATTCTTCGGGGTTTTCTTCTGAGTTATAAAAACATTCCAGTGTTTTTTTTTTAATCTACGAATTTTAAATTGCAAAATATTTAAACAGTTTTTACTAAACAGTGAAAAAAGTAATTCTTAGCTAATTCCCTTAAAAACAAAAGGCTATTTAAGATACCCTCAAAATGATACAATCTAAATTTGTAAAGTAGTTAAACAAAATATCTCTATACTTGAAGCCGAATAAAAACTAAAAAAACAAATGCATATAGTTTACTAGTTTTAAGTAGTCTTAGGCATTTAGATTTAAGTAGTATATACAAAGAATTACAGTAAAGTAATTACAGTTTGACAGCTGTGTAACTGAGAAGAAGTTTAATTTGTGGCTCTCCGTTTTTTATGGTGTTTTAATATATTAAATTATTTTGTTTGAAGATAAATTAAACCAAACTGAGAAAAAAACGCGTCTAGTTAAATAGTTTAACAATAATTTCCTATCTCCCGCAATTTCAAGTCATAATTAAACGCACTATCACCTTGTCAGTCACCGATTTTTACGTACATATACATAACCTTCCTACATAACCTTTCTTTATATGAACAATAAAAGAAGGGTAGGCGAAATCTCACCTGAACATTTATCTGCAAGCAAAAAAGGACCATCCGAAAATAAATTCGTCCAAATGGCTGTGGGTAATATGTCAATCGAGGATTTAAAAACCCTCCTCGAAAAATGTATAACCAACAAACTTGAAGTCATCGCATCAAAACAAGAAGCCATCTCGTCTGAGATTCAGTTGTTGCTATCACAAAACACTTGTCTTCTGAACAGAGTCTCTACAATGGAAAACTATTGCCAACTTCTTGAACGTCAGTATGAAAATTTCTCACGTAAGCAAAATGAACATTCTGTGGTGATACGTTTCGAATCGAAAAGGTCTGCAGATAAAACTGAATTCGCAAAACAAACTTGTAAAGGTTTTCTTATATACAAGATAATGCACTTCTCCCGATCAAAAATGCAAAAGAATTCACAAATATCAACAACAACCAAACCACCGTCGTACTTGACTTCCACCCAGCTGACACTGTAAACAAACTCATTGCCGCTGTACCACAATTAAAAGGCTCAGGCATTGTTATTCATCGCGAGCAGTCAATGATCAATCGAGAAAAGCGTAAATCTCTGTATCAAATAAAAACTAAATTATTAACGCTAACACGAAAAAATTTATCAAAGGCACTAAATTACAACTTGGGAATTGCTTATTTGCATACGACTTTCCTCGAGGGCTTATTCCAAACTCGGAGCAGGATTTGACGTTTGTAAGATCTACATTTGGTGTAGAGCATTGCAATATTTCGACGGCATCATGAAACAACTGTTGCTGTTGTTCAACGAATTGAACCCTTTCATCAACGTGGGAACGAGCAAGTAGTACTCGACCAATTAATAATAATAATATATAGGATAGCGTTGCCGTCTGTCATTATCTTGTAAGTTTTAAAATTGTATGCTATAATATTTCTGGTCTAAAAAACAAAGTAAGTTGTCCTAATTTTTTTAATTTATTCAACAATTCGATATAATTATATTAATTGCAACCTTTATTGAAGAAGGTAATGAAACTGAATTATTAAAATATTTTAAAAATTTTACTGTTAAATGTATTCCGGCCACAAGAAACAATCAATTTGGTAGAGCAAGTGTTGGCATCTTGTGTGCTTTTAAAAATTGTACTAGTAGCTATGTGAATTTTAAATCATTTGGCAGTAAACTTCTAATCGAATTATTATATCCCAATATTATCCCAACGTATTTAAACTGTAGTCAGTGGAATAACGACTTTCAAGAGCTTTATAATTTTTTAAATGAATTTAATTTTAAAAATATAATGATTTTGGGAGATTTGAACGCCCGTATTGGTGATTTTCAAAACTCTCATTTACTTCTGGATTGGATTATACTGGTTTCCGAGATAAAAGGGGCGCTTTAGACAAGACACTTAACAGTTGTGGTAGAAGTTTTATTGCGTTGTGTGAGGATTTTGCAATGTTGGTTTTGAATGGGAGCACCCAAAGTGATTTAAGAGGGGAGTTTACATTTATCTCTACCTTAGGTTCTTCTACAATCGATTACTGTGTTGTTAAAGGTGACTGGTTAAATGTAATTGATGATTTTGAGGTTTCTTTTGTTAACTACTCGTCACATCAGCCAACAGTTACTTCACTTAAGTTTCAAGAATTGCAACAAAGATCTATGGATAATTCCATTGAGTTACTTAAGTGGGTAGAAAGTAAGAGTTATCAGTATAAACTCAATCTTGATGGAATTATCTATGAAACAGATCTGGAAAATCTTTCTTGCGAGCAGGGGGCTGAGAAAATACTTCAAATAGTTAAACAATCATCTGTTTCAAATAACTCCCGTATTAAAGATTCTTTTAAAGAAAAATGGTATGATTGGAAAAGTCAACAGCTCCGAAAAAAATCTTTTCGGTTTCTAAAGTTGTATAGAAAATTTAACAGTGATTTCTTTAAATCCCTGTATCTTTCCGCTTATAAAGAATACAAACAAACTTCCAAATCCAAGCAAAAGAGTTATTTAAGTGATGTAGCATTAAGTTTGTAGTCCTGCAGAGACTCAAAATCATCTTGGCGTAAGGTCCGTTCAACAAGGAGTGTTGGCGCCCTTGTAACATATTTCAAAAATCTTCTTAGCCCAGTTGCTAATCCCACGTTGTTTTTTTTACTATGCATTACCTGATGTTTTTATTGCTGAATTAGATGATGAGATATCGATGCTTGAATTACAGCAAAGTCTTCATAATATGAAAAATAATAAGGCGGTAGGTGTCGATGGAATTCCTATCGAGTTTTTTAAATACTCAACGCCTTCGTTTTATTCTTTTTTTTATTCTTCTGACATTTTTTAATAAACTTTTAAATGTGGAAGTAATCCAACAATCTTTTTTGAAGTCACTCATATGTCCAATATTTAAAAAGGGAGGTAGTACTCTTCCCGAAAATTACAGAGGAATCTCTATATTACCGGTTTTGAGAAAAATATTTACTAATATCCTATACCATAGACTTTCTAACTGGGTAGAAACAAATAATCTCCTAAGCCCCTACCAAGCTGGTTTTCGCGCTGGACTTTCTGAAGTTGATCAAATATTTGTTCTCACAAGCGTGGCAAAGCGATATGTTGAAAACAAAAAACAGCTTTCCACGTTTTTTGTAGATTTTAAAGCTGCGTTTGATACCATAAACAGAAGCTACTACTTTACAAACTTTCGAAAATTGGGTTGTCCTATAAGTTTCCTAGATTATACAATCAATTAATAACCAACACATCGTCTTCAATTTGGAATGGTATCAATTAATCTGAGTTTTTTGAAACTAAGACAGGTGTTCCACAAGGATGTGTTTTGAGTCCGATCTTATTTGCGCTATTTATTGATGATGTAACCAAAATCTTAAGTGGCGGTATAAGGGTGGGTGATGAAGAAATTAGAATGTTACTCTATGCAGATGATCTGGTCTTGCTAGCAGAAACCCCTTCCTCACTACAGCTCGTTATTAATCGTCTTAAAAGCTACTGCATATTATGGGACCTATAAAAAAACACCTCCAAATCGAAGATAATGATTTTTGAATTAATAAACAGGAGAGTATTACCTCGTGATAAGTGGTATCTTGGCTCTGAGTCCATAGAAGTTGTAAAGCAGTACAAATATCTCGGTTTTTTTATATCAAGTAACTTGGACTTGCGTCCTCATATAAAAGAAAAATGTATAGCTGCCAAAACTGCAATTAATGTTATGTGGAGTAGATTCTTTTGCAATAAAAAAGTAGATTCATGTTCCAAATTTTTTTCACGATAAATGCCTGTCTTTGTTACGCAAATCAAGTTTTTGGGTTCAAGTTTGTTGAAGAGTTCGAAGCAGTACAAAGATTATTTTTTAAGCGCATCTTCAGGCTACCATCGACAACGCCAACATATGCTTTACACGTGGAATCGGGCATTCCCCAAATTTTCGTTAAAAACTTGAAAGCAAATGCTGAAATAGTGAAAGTAATGTTAAGGCCCGATTCTAATCTACAAAGTAAAATAATGAAATATACGTTTAGGTGTAGGCTTACTCCATTTAAGGAATGGTACGATATTGCTGGTATCTATGGAGTGGATCTCAGTTTATCTAATCAGTCGATTGCATGCTGGCGCGAGGCATTTTATAACTGCATCGCATAAGTAGATGAATCTTTTTATCTCCAATGCATTCACAGCGCACAATCCTCGTCAAGTCGACTGATTTACAGAGAACTGAACCACTCCTTAGGTAGTAGCAATTATTTCAGTAATTATCTCTCTACATACCAAATAAGTATGATATTTAAAGCTAGAGGAGAAATCTTGGGGCTCAATTTTAAACCACACAGGCAAGAAATCTCATCAGTTTGTAACTTATGCAATAGAAATTAAAATGAAAACGTTAACCACTTCTTAGAAATATGACCAGTTCTGCAAGAGTTGAGAAGACTTTACTTTAAAAAGAGCTTATTATCTTTCTTAGAAACCAAAGATATTCGAAATGGAAAATGTGGATGGAAATTAATTTTAAGCTTTTGCGAACATGCCCTTAGATATCGAAATAGTTTTGAGGTACATTAACCATGTTTTTAGTTTCCAATATACAGAAAAATGTAATACAAAAAAAAAAAATTAAATAATAATAATAAAAGTTATACATACTTACACAAAACCATGTGGATAAACAAATTTTAGTGATTATACATATATTATATATTAAATTTCTAATTATGAAAAAAAATAGTGTCTATAAATTAATTACTGTCGGGAATCAATTAATTTCATACCTAAGAATTGCTAAACAAATTGTTTTAAAATAATTTATAATTTAAATATCTATATATGCAAAAAAAACAAGAAAAAAAAATTAAATCTACTATTTTACTATTATATACAATATACATTCTTCTATTTTTTTATATTTAATGAATATGTCAAATTAATTTCGACAGACGGCAACTATTGCCATGTTCTATTTTCTATTATTAACCTCTTTTTATATATATATTTATTTTAAATAAAGAAGTTTTTAATAATAATAATAAAATAAAGAGAGTTATAGAACAATGTTCTAAAGTTTTGTTACACCATATTGCAAAACAAAAAATATTAATGAACACAAAAAATTGGTGAGACAAAAACTTACTAAAATTGTACAATTCATGGGGTAATAAATTTGAAAAAAATGTATTCTTTTTATTTACAAAAAAATGGTAAATGAGTAGAACATTTTAGGTAAGTAAGCCTGAGTTCAAAGATTTGCAAAAATATTATATTACTTCTGGCTGCAGTATAAACATACAAAATATAGGTATGTACTTACCTACTCATTGGATTCAAGAAACTATCCACTAGAGACTACAGAATGCAAACATGGAGAAAAGTTGTATGCTGTTTCATTCGTCAATTATTTTTCACAATAAATTCTTTTATTTAAAAAAAAAAAAAAATACTCATTAATTAAAATTTATTTATAGAAATAAACTAAATATAAAAAATATTGATGAATAGATTTTAATAAAAAAAATATATAAAAGGAAAAGAGCATTCTATTTAATTCTCATTCAATCTATAGTTATCAATTCCTTAAAATTAAATTAAATATTATTTCGTACCAGTTAAACTTCCCGTTCCATTTATACTACAGAAAATTAGTTCATCATTTTATCTACCCTGGTGGTAGTTTGTCGTTATGCTTGATTTCAATAGCTTTATTGGGATCTTATAGAAATATAGTTTAAGGTTTTGTGGAAGAGTTATTTAAATTTATCTTCTTACGAACAGTAACAGTTCAACATCGGTTGCGTTAGACATAAAATAGTGTCCATAGATATATGTTGCAGGACTACCGACTAACGCTCTAACTCACAATCCTGCATCAAAAGCAATTGGTCGTGAAACGTTTTTAATTACATTTTCGGTTGTATGATTTCCATCGAGTTCAGCCTGGAAAAAAAATATTTGTATATTGTCCAGGCAAATAAGAATAAAATTGAAGCATTTGTGTATGTAACATTACAGCATCTTAGATTTTAGTGGTATTCGATCACAAATAATTAGAGTAGATGATGAGATATCGATGCTTGAATTACAGCAAAGTCTTCATAATATGAAAAATAATAAGGCGGCAGGTGTCAATGGCATTCCTATCGAGTTTTTTAAATACTCAACGCCCTCGTTTTATAGAATTCTTCTGACATTTTTTAATAAACTTTTAAATGAGGAAGTAATCCCACAATATTTTTTTAAAGTCACTCATATGTCCAATCCTTAAAAAGGGAGGTAGTACTCTTCGTGATTGGAAGTGATTAAAAATAATCTTTCCGTCGGCTTTTTTTGGTCACTGTAGTTTTTGCAATGAAACAATTAAGTTACATTAGTGACCAAAAAAAGCCGACGGAAAGATTATTTTTAATCACTTCCAATCACAATTATTAATTCCAAATTGGTCAATAAATCATTTTTGGTAGTACTCTTCCCGAAAATTACGGAGGAATCTCTATATTACCGGTTTTGAGAAAAATATTTACTAATATCCTATACCATAGACTTTCTAACTGGGTAAAAACAAATAATCTCCTAAGCCCCTACCAAGCTGGTTTTCGCGCTGGACTTTCTGAAGTTGATCAAATATTTGTTCTCACAAGCGTGGCAAAGCGATATGTTGAAAACAAAAAACAGCTTTACACGTTTTTTGTAGATTTTAAAGCTGCGTTTGATATCATAAACAGAAACTCTCTTCTTTACAAACTTTCGAAAATTGGGTTGTCCTCTAAGTTTCTTAGATTATACAATCAATTAATAACCAACACATCGTCTTCAATTTGGAATGGTATCAATAAATCTGAATTTTTTGAAACTAAGACAGGTGTTCCACAAGGATGTGTTTTGAGTCCGATCTTATTTGCCTTATTTGTCCTAATGTTTTTTAATTTATTCAACAATTCGATATAATTATATTAATTGCAACCTTTATTAAAGAAGGTAATGAAACTGAATTATTAAAATATTTGAAAAATTTTACTGTTAAATGTATTCCGGCCACAAGAAACAATCAATTTGGTAGAGCAAGTGTTGGCATCTTGTGTGCTTTTAAAAATTGTACTAGTAGCTATGTGAATTTTAAATCATTTGGCAGTAAACTTCTAATCGAATTAATCTACAGGCATGATCGCTATTATATTATCCCAACGTATTTAAACTGTAGTCAGTGGAATAACGACTTTCAAGAGCTTTATAATTTTTTAAATAAATTTAATTTTAAAAATATAATGATTTTGGGAGATTTGAACGCCCGTATTGGTGATTTTCAAAACTCTCATTTACTTCTGGATTGGATTATACTGGTTTCCGAGATAAAAGGGGCGCTTTAGACAAGGCACTTAACATTTGTGGTAGACGTTTTATTGCGTTGTGTGAGGATTTTGCAATGTTGGTTTTGAATGGGAGCACCCAAAGTGATTTAAGAGGGGAGTTTACATTTCATTTATCTCTTCCTTAGATTCTTCTACAATTGATTACTGTGTTGTTAAAGGTGACTGGTTAAATGTAATTGATGATTTTGAGGTTTCTTGTGTTAACTACTCGTCACATCAGCAAACAGTTACTTCACTTAAGTTTCAAGAATTGCAACAAAGATCTATGGATAATTCCATTGAGTTACTTAAGTGGGTAGAAAGTAAAAGTTATCAGTATAAACTCAATCTTGATGGAATTATTTTTGAAACAGATCTAGAAAATCTTTCTTGCGAGCAGGGGGCTGAGAAAATACTTCAAATAGTTAAACAATCATCAGTTTCAAATAACTCCCGGAGTAAAGAATCTTTTAAAGAAAAATGATATGATTGGAAAAGTCAATAGATCCGAAAAAAATCTTTTCCGTTTCTAAAGTTGTATAGAAAATTTAACAGTGATTTCTTTAAATCCCTGTATCTTTCCGCTAATAAAGAATACAAACAAACTTGCAAATCCAAGCAAAAGAGTTATTTAAGTGATGTAGCATTAAGTCTGGAGTCCTGCAGAGACTCAAAATCATTTTGGCGTAAGGTCCGTTTAACAATGAGTGTGGGCGCCCTTGTAACATATTTCAAAAATCTTCTAAGCCCAGTTGCTAATTCCACGTTTTTCTACTATGCATTACCTGATGTTTTTATTGGTGAGTTAAATGAGAGATATCGATGCTTGAATTACAGCAAAGTCTTCATAATATGAAAAATAATAAGGCGGCAGGTGTCGATGGAATTCCTATCGAGTTTTTTAAGTACTCAACGCCCTCGTTTTATAGAATTCTTCTGACATTTTTTAATAAACTTTTAAATGAGGAAGTAAACCCACAATATTTTTTGAAGTCACTCATATGTCCAATATTTAAAAAGGGAGGTAGTACTCTTCCCGGAAATTACAGAGGAATCTCTATATTACCGGTTTTGAGAAAAATATTTACTAATATCCTATACCATAGACTTTCTAACTGGGTAGAAACAAATAATCTCCTTAGCCCCTACCAAGCTGGTTTTCGCGCTGGACTTTCTGAAGTTGATCAAATATTTGTTCTCACAAGCGTGGCAAAGCGATATGTTGAAAACAAAAAACAGCTTAACACATTTTTTGTAGATTTTAAAGCTGCGTTTGATACCATAAACAGAAACTCTCTTCTTTACAAACTTTCGAAAATTGGGTTGTCCTCTAAGCTTCTTAGATTATACAATCAATTAATAACCAACACATCGTCTTCAATTTGGAATGGTATCAATAAATCTGAGTTTTTTTGAAACTAAGACAGGTGTTCCACAAGGATGTGTCTTGAGTCCGATCTTATTTGCCTTATTTGTCCTAATTTTTTCAACAATTCGATATAATTACATATATTAATTGAAACCTTTATTGAAGAAGGTAATGAAACTGAATTATTAAAATATTTTAAAAATTTTACTGTTAAATGTATTCCGGCCACAAGAAACAATCAATTTGGTAGAGCAAGTGTTGGCATCTTGTGTGCTTTTAAAAATTGTACTAGTAGCTATGTGAATTTTAAATCATTTGGCAGTAAACTTCTAATCGAATTAATCTACAGGCATGATCGCTATTATATTATCCCAACGTATTTAAACTGTAGTCAGTGGAATAACGACTTTCAAGAGCTTTATAATTTTTTAAATGAATTTAATTTTAAAAATATAATGATTTTGGGAGATTTGAACGCCCGTATTGGTGATTTTCAAAACTCTCATTTACTTCTGGATTGGATTATACTGGTTTCCGAGATAAAAGGGGCGCTTTAGACAAGACACTTAACAGTTGTGGTAGACGTTTTATTGCGTTGTGTGAGGATTTTGCAATGTTGGTTTTGAATGGGAGCACCCAAAGTGATTTAAGAGGGGAGTTTACATTTATCTCTACCTTAGGTTCTTCTACAATCGATTACTGTGTTGTTAAAGGTGACTGGTTAAATGTAATTGATGATTTTGAGGTTTCTTTTGTTAACTACTCGTCACATCAGCCAACAGTTACTTCACTTAAGTTTCAAGAATTGCAACAAAGATCTATGGATAATTCCATTGAGTTACTTAAGTGGGTAGAAAGTAAGAGTTATCAGTATAAACTCAATCTTGATGGAATTATCTATGAAACAGATCTGGAAAATCTTTCTTGCGAGCAGGGGGCTGAGAAAATACTTCAAATAGTTAAACAATCATCTGTTTCAAATAACTCCCGTAGTAAAGATTCTTTTAAAGAAAAATGGTATGATTGGAAAAGTCAACAGCTCCGAAAAAAATCTTTTCGGTTTCTAAAGTTGTATAGAAAATTTAACAGTGATTTCTTTAAATCCCTGTATCTTTCCGCTAATAAAGAATACAAACAAACTTCCAAATCCAAGCAAAAGAGTTATTTAAGTGATGTAGCATTAAGTCTGTAGTCCTGCAGAGACTCAAAATCATCTTGGCGTAAGGTCCGTTCAACAAGGAGTGTTGGCGCCCTTGTAACATATTTCAAAAATCTTCTTAGCCCAGTTGCTAATACCACGTTGTTTTTTTACTATGCATTACCTGATGTTTTTATTTGTGAGTTAGATGATGAGATATCGATGCTTGAATTACAGCAAAGTCTTCATAATATGAAAAATAATAAGGCGGTAGGTGTCGATGGAATTCCTATCGAGTTTTTTAAATACTCAACGCCTTCGTTTTATAGAATTCTTCTGACATTTTTTAATAAACTTTTAAATGAGGAAGTAATCCAACAATCTTTTTTGAAGTCACTCATATGTCCAATATTTAAAAAGGGTGGTAGTACTCTTCCCGAAAATTACAGAGGAATCTCTATATTACCGGCTTTGAGAAAAATATTTACTAATATCCTATATCATAGACTTTCTAACTGGGTAGAAACAAATAATCTCCTAAGCCCCTACCAAGCTGGTTTTCGCGCTGGACTTTCTGAAGTTGATCAAATATTTGTTCTCACAAGCGTGGCAAAGCGATATGTTGAAAACAAAAAACAGCGTACACGTTTTTTGTAGATTTTAAAGCTGCGTTTGATACCATAAACAGAAACTACTAAAGAAAATTGGGTTGTCCTATAAGTTTCTTAGATTATACAATCAATTAATAACCAACACATCGTCTTCAATTTGGAATGGTATCAATAAATCTGAGTTTTTTGAAACTAAGACAGGTGTTCCACAAGGATGTGTTTTGAGTCCGATCTTATTTGCGCTATTTATTGATGATGTAACCAAAATCTTAAGTGGCGGTATAAGGGTGGGTGATGAAGAAATTAGAATGTTACTCTATGCAGATGATCTGGTCTTGCTAGCAGAAACCCCTTCCTCACTACAGCTCGTTATTAATCGTCTTAAAAGCTACTGCATATTATGGGACCTACAAAAAACACCTCCAAATCGAAGATAATGATTTTTGAATTAATAAACAGGAGAGTATTACCTCGTGATAAGTGGTATCTTGGCTCTGAGTCCATAGAAGTTGTAAGGCAGTACAAATATCTCGGTTTTTTTATATCAAGTAACTTGGACTTGCGTCCTTATATAAAAGAAAAATGTTTAGCTGCCAAAACTGCAATTAATGTTATGTGGAGTAGGTTCTTTTGCAATAAAAAAGTAGATTCATGTTCCAAATTTTTTTCACGATAAATGCCTGTCTTTGTTACGCAAATCAAGTTTTTGGGTTCAAGTTTGTTGAAGAGTTCGAAGCAGTACAAAGATTATTTTTTAAGCGCATCTTCAGGCTACCATCGACAACGCCAACATATGCTTTACACGTGGAATCGGGCATTCCCCAAATTTTCGTTAAAAACTTGAAAGCAAATGCTGAAATAGTGAAAGTAATGTTAAGGCCCGATTCTAATCTACAAAGTAAAATAATGAAATATGCGTTTAGGTGTAGGCTTACTCCATTTAAGGAATGGTACGATATTGCTGGTATCTATGGAGTGGATCTCAGTTTATCTAATCAGTCGATTGCATGCTGGCGCGAGGCATTTTATAACTGCATCGCATAAGTAGATGAATCTTTTTATCTCCAATGCATTCACAGCGCACAATCCTCGTCAAGTCGACTGATTTACAGAGAACTGAACCACTCCTTAGGTAGTAGCAATTATTTCAGTAATTATCTCTCTACATACCAAATAAGTATGATATTTAAGGCTAGAGGAGAAATCTTGGGGCTCAATTTTAAACCACTCAGGCAAGAAATCTCATCAGTTTGTAACTTATGCAATAGAAATGAAAATGAAAACGTTAACCACTTCTTAGAAATATGACCAGTTCTGCAAGAGTTGAGAAGACTTTACTTTAAAAAGAGCTTATTATCTTTCTTAGAAACCAAGATATTCGAAATGGAAAATGTGGATGGAAATTAATTTTAAGCTTTTGCGAACATGCCCTTAGATATCGAAATAGTTTTGAGGTACATTAACCATGTTTTTAGTTTCCAATATACAGAAAAATGTAATACAAAAAAAAAAAATTAAATAATAATAATAAAAGTTATACATACTTACACAAAACCATGTGGATAAACAAATTTTAGTGATTATACATATATTATATATTAAATTTCTAATTATGAAAAAAAATAGTGTCTATGAATTAATTACTGTCGGGAATCAATTAATTTCATACCTAAGAATTGCTAAACAAATTGTTTTAAAATAATTTATAATTTAAATATCTATATATGCAAAAAAAAACAAGAAAAAAAAATTAAATCTACTATTTTACTATTATATACAATATACATTCTTCTATTTTTTATATTTAATGAATATGTCAAATTAATTTCGACAGACGGCAACTATTGCCATGTTCTATTTTCTATTATTAACCTCTTTTTATATATATATTTATTTTAAATAAAGAAGTTTTTAATAATAATAATAAAATAAAGAGAGTTATAGAACAATGTTCTAAAGTTTTGTTACACCATATTGCAAAACAAAAAATATTAATGAACACAAAAAATTGGTGAGACAAAAACTTACTAAAATTGTACAATTCATGGGGTAATAAATTTGAAAAAAATGTATTCTTTTTATTTACAAAAAAATGGTAAATGAGTAGAACATTTTAGGTAAGTAAGCCTGAGTTCAAAGATTTGCAAAAATAATATATTACTTCTGGCTGCAGTATAAACATACAAAATATAGGTATGTACTTACCTACTCATTGGATTCAAGAAACTACCCACTAGAGACTACAGAATGCAAACATGAAGACAAGTTGTTTGCTGTTTCATTCGTCAATTATTTTTCACAATAAATTCTTTAAAAAAAAAAAACTACTCATCATTTTAATTAATTAAAATTTATTTATAGAAATAAACTAAATATAAAAATATTGATGAATAGATTTTAATAAAAAAAATATATAAAAGGAAAAGAGCATTCTATTTAATTCTCATTCAATCTATAGTTATCAATTCCTTAAAATTAAATTAAATATTATTTCGTACCAGTTAAACTTCCCGTTCCATTTATACTACAGAAAATTAGTTCATCATTTTATCTACCCTGGTGGTAGTTTGTCGTTATGCTTGATTTCAATAGCTTTATTGGGATCTTATAGAAATATAGTTTAAGGTTTTGTGGAAGAGTTATTTAAATTTATCTTCTTACGAACAGTAACAGTTCAACATCGGTTGTGTTAGACATAAAATAGTGTCCATAGATATATGTTGCAGGACTACCGACTAACGCTCTAACTCACAATCCTGCATCAAAAGCAATTGGTCGTGAAACGTTTTTAATTACATTTTCGGTTGTATGATTTCCATCGAGTTCAGCCTGGAAAAAAAATATTTGTATATTGTCCAGGCAAATAAGAATAAAATTGAAGCATTTGTGTATGTAACATTACAGCATCTTAGATTTTAGTGGTATTCGATCACAAATAATTAGAGTAGATGATGAGATATCGATGCTTGAATTACAGCAAAGTCTTCATAATATGAAAAATAATAAGGCGGCAGGTGTCAATGGCATTCCTATCGAGTTTTTTAAATACTCAACGCCCTCGTTTTATAGAATTCTTCTGACATTTTTTAATAAACTTTTAAATGAGGAAGTAATCCCACAATATTTTTTTAAAGTCACTCATATGTCCAATCCTTAAAAAGGGAGGTAGTACTCTTCGTGATTGGAAGTGATTAAAAATAATCTTTCCGTCGGCTTTTTTTGGTCACTGTAGTTTTTGCAATGAAACAATTAAGTTACATTAGTGACCAAAAAAAGCCGACGGAAAGATTATTTTTAATCACTTCCAATCACAATTATTAATTCCAAATTGGTCAATAAATCATTTTTGGTAGTACTCTTCTCGAAAATTACGGAGGAATCTCTATATTACCGGTTTTGAGAAAAATATTTACTAATATCCTATACCATAGACTTTCTAACTGGGTAAAAACAAATAATCTCCTAAGCCCCTACCAAGCTGGTTTTCGCGCTGGACTTTCTGAAGTTGATCAAATATTTGTTCTCACAAGCGTGGCAAAGCGATATGTTGAAAACAAAAAACAGCTTTACACGTTTTTTGTAGATTTTAAAGCTGCGTTTGATATCATAAACAGAAACTCTCTTCTTTACAAACTTTCGAAAATTGGGTTGTCCTCTAAGTTTCTTAGATTATACAATCAATTAATAACCAACACATCGTCTTCAATTTGGAATGGTATCAATAAATCTGAATTTTTTGAAACTAAGACAGGTGTTCCACAAGGATGTGTTTTGAGTCCGATCTTATTTGCCTTATTTGTCCTAATTTTTTTAATTTATTCAACAATTCGATATAATTATATTAATTGCAACCTTTATTGAAGAAGGTAATGAAACTGAATTATTAAAATATTTGAAAAATTTTACTGTTAAATGTATTCCGGCCACAAGAAACAATCAATTTGGTAGAGCAAGTGTTGGCATCTTGTGTGCTTTTAAAAATTGTACTAGTAGCTATGTGAATTTTAAATCATTTGGCAGTAAACTTCTAATCGAATTAATCTACAGGCATGATCGCTATTATATTATCCCAACGTATTTAAACTGTAGTCAGTGGAATAACGACTTTCAAGAGCTTTATAATTTTTTAAATAAATTTAATTTTAAAAATATAATGATTTTGGGAGATTTGAACGCCCGTATTGGTGATTTTCAAAACTCTCATTTACTTCTGGATTGGATTATACTGGTTTCCGAGATAAAAGGGGCGCTTTAGACAAGGCACTTAACATTTGTGGTAGACGTTTTATTGCGTTGTGTGAGGATTTTGCAATGTTGGTTTTGAATGGGAGCACCCAAAGTGATTTAAGAGGGGAGTTTACATTTCATTTATCTCTTCCTTAGATTCTTCTACAATTGATTACTGTGTTGTTAAAGGTGACTGGTTAAATGTAATTGATGATTTTGAGGTTTCTTGTGTTAACTACTCGTCACATCAGCAAACAGTTACTTCACTTAAGTTTCAAGAATTGCAACAAAGATCTATGGATAATTCCATTGAGTTACTTAAGTGGGTAGAAAGTAAAAGTTATCAGTATAAACTCAATCTTGATGGAATTATTTTTGAAACAGATCTAGAAAATCTTTCTTGCGAGCAGGGGGCTGAGAAAATACTTCAAATAGTTAAACAATCATCAGTTTCAAATAACTCCCGGAGTAAAGAATCTTTTAAAGAAAAATGATATGATTGGAAAAGTCAATAGATCCGAAAAAAATCTTTTCCGTTTCTAAAGTTGTATAGAAAATTTAACAGTGATTTCTTTAAATCCCTGTATCTTTCCGCTAATAAAGAATACAAACAAACTTGCAAATCCAAGCAAAAGAGTTATTTAAGTGATGTAGCATTAAGTCTGGAGTCCTGCAGAGACTCAAAATCATTTTGGCGTAAGGTCCGTTTAACAATGAGTGTGGGCGCCCTTGTAACATATTTCAAAAATCTTCTAAGCCCAGTTGCTAATTCCACGTTTTTCTACTATGCATTACCTGATGTTTTTATTGGTGAGTTAAATGAGAGATATCGATGCTTGAATTACAGCAAAGTCTTCATAATATGAAAAATAATAAGGCGGCAGGTGTCGATGGAATTCCTATCGAGTTTTTTAAGTACTCAACGCCCTCGTTTTATAGAATTCTTCTGACATTTTTTAATAAACTTTTAAATGAGGAAGTAAACCCACAATATTTTTTGAAGTCACTCATATGTCCAATATTTAAAAAGGGAGGTAGTACTCTTCCCGGAAATTACAGAGGAATCTCTATATTACCGGTTTTGAGAAAAATATTTACTAATATCCTATACCATAGACTTTCTAACTGGGTAGAAACAAATAATCTCCTTAGCCCCTACCAAGCTGGTTTTCGCGCTGGACTTTCTGAAGTTGATCAAATATTTGTTCTCACAAGCGTGGCAAAGCGATATGTTGAAAACAAAAAACAGCTTAACACATTTTTTGTAGATTTTAAAGCTGCGTTTGATACCATAAACAGAAACTCTCTTCTTTACAAACTTTCGAAAATTGGGTTGTCCTCTAAGCTTCTTAGATTATACAATCAATTAATAACCAACACATCGTCTTCAATTTGGAATGGTATCCATAAATCTGAGTTTTTTTGAAACTAAGACAGGTGTTCCACAAGGATGTGTCTTGAGTCCGATCTTATTTGCCTTATTTGTCCTAATTTTTTCAACAATTCGATATAATTACATATATTAATTGAAACCTTTATTGAAGAAGGTAATGAAACTGAATTATTAAAATATTTTAAAAATTTTACTGTTAAATGTATTCCGGCCACAAGAAACAATCAATTTGGTAGAGCAAGTGTTGGCATCTTGTGTGCTTTTAAAAATTGTACTAGTAGCTATGTGAATTTTAAATCATTTGGCAGTAAACTTCTAATCGAATTAATCTACAGGCATGATCGCTATTATATTATCCCAACGTATTTAAACTGTAGTCAGTGAAATAACGACTTTCAAGAGCTTTATAATTTTTTAAATAAATTTAATTTTAAAAATATAATGATTTTGGGAGATTTGAACGCCCGTATTGGTGATTTTCAAAACTCTCATTTACTTCTGGATTGGATTATACTGGTTTCCGAGATAAAAGGGGCGCTTTAGACAAGGCACTTAACATTTGTGGTAGACGTTTTATTGCGTTGTGTGAGGATTTTGCAATGTTGGTTTTGAATGGGAGCACCCAAAGTGATTTAAGAGGGGAGTTTACATTTCATTTATCTCTTCCTTAGATTCTTCTACAATTGATTACTGTGTTGTTAAAGGTGACTGGTTAAATGTAATTGATGATTTTGAGGTTTCTTGTGTTAACTACTCGTCACATCAGCAAACAGTTACTTCACTTAAGTTTCAAGAATTGCAACAAAGATCTATGGATAATTCCATTGAGTTACTTAAGTGGGTAGAAAGTAAAAGTTATCAGTATAAACTCAATCTTGATGGAATTATTTTTGAAACAGATCTAGAAAATTTTTCTTGCGAGCAGGGGGCTGAGAAAATACTTCAAATAGTTAAACAATCATCAGTTTCAAATAACTCCCGGAGTAAAGAATCTTTTAAGGAAAAATGATATGATTGGAAAAGTCAATAGATCCGAAAAAAATCTTTTCGGTTTCTAAAGTTGTATAGAAAATTTAACAGTGATTTCTTTAAATCCCTGTATCTTTCCGCTAATAAAGAATACAAACAAACTTGCAAATCCAAGCAAAAGAGTTATTTAAGTGATGTAGCATTAAGTCTGGAGTCCTGCAGAGACTCAAAATCATTTTGGCGTAAGGTCCGTTTAACAATGAGTGTGGGCGCCCTTGTAACATATTTCAAAAATCTTCTAAGCCCAGTTGCTAATTCCACGTTTTTCTACTATGCATTACCTGATGTTTTTATTGGTGAGTTAGATGAGAGATATCGATGCTTGAATTACAGCAAAGTCTTCATAATATGAAAAATAATAAGGCGGCAGGTGTCGATGGAATTCCTATCGAGTTTTTTAAGTACTCAACGCCCTCGTTTTATAGAATTCTTCTGACATTTTTTAATAAACTTTTAAATGAGGAAGTAAACCCACAATATTTTTTGAAGTCACTCATATGTCCAATATTTAAAAAGGGAGGTAGTACTCTTCCCGGAAATTACAGAGGAATCTCTATATTACCGGTTTTGAGAAAAATATTTAGTAATATCCTATACCATAGACTTTCTAACTGGGAAACAAATAATCTCCTAAGCCCCTACCTAGCTGGTTTTCGCGCTGGACTTTCTGAAGTTGATCAAATATTTGTTCTCACAAGCGTGGCAAAGCGATATGTTGAAAACAAAAAACAGCTTAACACATTTTTTGTAGATTTTAAAGCTGCGTTTGATACCATAAACAGAAACTCTCTTCTTTACAAACTTTCGAAAATTGGGTTGTCCTCTAAGTTTCTTAGATTATACAATCAATTAATAACCAACACATCGTCTTCAATTTGGAATGGTATCAATAAATCTGAGTTTTTTTGAAACTAAGACAGGTGTTCCACAAGGATGTGTCTTGAGTCCGATCTTATTTGCCTTATTTGTCCTAATTTTTTTAATTTATTCAACAATTCGATATAATTACATATATTAATTGAAACCTTTATTGAAGAAGGTAATGAAACTGAATTATTAAAATATTTTAAAAATTTTACTGTTAAATGTATTCCGGCCACAAGAAACAATCAATTTGGTAGAGCAAGTGTTGGCATCTTGTGTGCTTTTAAAAATTGTACTAGTAGCTATGTGCATTTTAAATCATTTGGCAGTAAACTCCTAATCGAATTAATCTACAGGCATGATCGCTATTATATTATCCCAACGTATTTAAACTGTAGTCAGTGGAATAACGACTTTCAAGAGCTTTATAATTTTTTAAATGAATTTAATTTTAAAAATATAATGATTTTGGGAGATTTGAACGCCCGTATTGGTGATTTTCAAAACTCTCATTTACTTCTGGATTGGATTATACTGGTTTCCGAGATAAAAGGGGCGCTTTAGACAAGACACTTAACAGTTGTGGTAGACGTTTTATTGCGTTGTGTGAGGATTTTGCAATGTTGGTTTTGAATGGGAGCACCCAAAGTGATTTAAGAGGGGAGTTTACATTTATCTCTACCTTAGGTTCTTCTACAATCGATTACTGTGTTGTTAAAGGTGACTGGTTAAATGTAATTGATGATTTTGAGGTTTCTTTTGTTAACTACTCGTCACATCAGCCAACAGTTACTTCACTTAAGTTTCAAGAATTGCAACAAAGATCTATGGATAATTCCATTGAGTTACTTAAGTGGGTAGAAAGTAAGAGTTATCAGTATAAACTCAATCTTGATGGAATTATCTATGAAACAGATCTGGAAAATCTTTCTTGCGAGCAGGGGGCTGAGAAAATACTTCAAATAGTTAAACAATCATCTGTTTCAAATAACTCCCGTAGTAAAGATTCTTTTAAAGAAAAATGGTATGATTGGAAAAGTCAACAGCTCCGAAAAAAATCTTTTCGGTTTCTAAAGTTGTATAGAAAATTTAACAGTGATTTCTTTAAATCCCTGTATCTTTCCGCTAATAAAGAATACAAACAAACTTCCAAATCCAAGCAAAAGAGTTATTTAAGTGATGTAGCATTAAGTCTGTAGTCCTGCAGAGACTCAAAATCATCTTGGCGTAAGGTCCGTTCAACAAGGAGTGTTGGCGCCCTTGTAACATATTTCAAAAATCTTCTTAGCCCAGTTGCTAATACCACGTTGTTTTTTTACTATGCATTACCTGATGTTTTTATTGGTGAGTTAGATGATGAGATATCGATGCTTGAATTACAGCAAAGTCTTCATAATATGAAAAATAATAAGGCGGTAGGTGTCGATGGAATTCCTATCGAGTTTTTTAAATACTCAACGCCTTCGTTTTATAGAATTCTTCTGACATTTTTTAATAAACTTTTAAATGAGGAAGTAATCCAACAATCTTTTTTGAAGTCACTCATATGTCCAATATTTAAAAAGGGTGGTAGTACTCTTCCCGAAAATTACAGAGGAATCTCTATATTACCGGCTTTGAGAAAAATATTTACTAATATCCTATATCATAGACTTTCTAACTGGGTAGAAACAAATAATCTCCTAAGCCCCTACCAAGCTGGTTTTCGCGCTGGACTTTCTGAAGTTGATCAAATATTTGTTCTCACAAGCGTGGCAAAGCGATATGTTGAAAACAAAAAACAGCGTACACGTTTTTTGTAGATTTTAAAGCTGCGTTTGATACCATAAACAGAAACTACTAAAGAAAATTGGGTTGTCCTATAAGTTTCTTAGATTATACAATCAATTAATAACCAACACATCGTCTTCAATTTGGAATGGTATCAATAAATCTGAGTTTTTTGAAACTAAGACAGGTGTTCCACAAGGATGTGTTTTGAGTCCGATCTTATTTGCGCTATTTATTGATGATGTAACCAAAATCTTAAGTGGCGGTATAAGGGTGGGTGATGAAGAAATTAGAATGTTACTCTATGCAGATGATCTGGTCTTGCTAGCAGAAACCCCTTCCTCACTACAGCTCGTTATTAATCGTCTTAAAAGCTACTGCATATTATGGGACCTACAAAAAACACCTCCAAATCGAAGATAATGATTTTTGAATTAATAAACAGGAGAGTATTACCTCGTGATAAGTGGTATCTTGGCTCTGAGTCCATAGAAGTTGTAAGGCAGTACAAATATCTCGGTTTTTTTATATCAAGTAACTTGGACTTGCGTCCTTATATAAAAGAAAAATGTTTAGCTGCCAAAACTGCAATTAATGTTATGTGGAGTAGGTTCTTTTGCAATAAAAAAGTAGATTCATGTTCCAAATTTTTTTCACGATAAATGCCTGTCTTTGTTACGCAAATCAAGTTTTTGGGTTCAAGTTTGTTGAAGAGTTCGAAGCAGTACAAAGATTATTTTTTAAGCGCATCTTCAGGCTACCATCGACAACGCCAACATATGCTTTACACGTGGAATCGGGCATTCCCCAAATTTTCGTTAAAAACTTGAAAGCAAATGCTGAAATAGTGAAAGTAATGATAAGGCCCGATTCTAATCTACAAAGTAAAATAATGAAATATGCGTTTAGGTGTAGGCTTACTCCATTTAAGGAATGGTACGATATTGCTGGTATCTATGGAGTGGATCTCAGTTTATCTAATCAGTCGATTGCATGCTGGCGCGAGGCATTTTATAACTGCATCGCATAAGTAGATGAATCTTTTTATCTCCAATGCATTCACAGCGCACAATCCTCGTCAAGTCGACTGATTTACAGAGAACTGAACCACTCCTTAGGTAGTAGCAATTATTTCAGTAATTATCTCTCTACATACCAAATAAGTATGATATTTAAAGCTAGAGGAGAAATCTTGGGGCTCAATTTTAAACCACTCAGGCAAGAAATCTCATCAGTTTGTAACTTATGCAATAGAAATGAAAATGAAAACGTTAACCACTTCTTAGAAATATGACCAGTTCTGCAAGAGTTGAGAAGACTTTACTTTAAAAAGAGCTTATTATCTTTCTTAGAAACCAAGATATTCGAAATGGAAAATGTGGATGGAAATTAATTTTAAGCTTTTGCGAACATGCCCTTAGATATCGAAATAGTTTTGAGGTACATTAACCATGTTTTTAGTTTCCAATATACAGAAAAATGTAATACAAAAAAAAAAAAATTAAATAATAATAATAAAAGTTATACATACTTACACAAAACCATGTGGATAAACAAATTTTAGTGATTATACATATATTATATATTAAATTTCTAATTATGAAAAAAAATAGTGTCTATAAATTAATTACTGTCGGGAATCAATTAATTTCATACCTAAGAATTGCTAAACAAATTGTTTTAAAATAATTTATAATTTAAATATCTATATATGCAAAAAAAAACAAGAAAAAAAAATTAAATCTACTATTTTACTATTATATACAATATACATTCTTCTATTTTTTATATTTAATGAATATGTCAAATTAATTTCGACAGACGGCAACTATTGCCATGTTCTATTTTCTATTATTAACCTCTTTTTATATATATATTTATTTTAAATAAAGAAGTTTTTAATAATAATAATAAAATAAAGAGAGTTATAGAACAATGTTCTAAAGTTTTGTTACACCATATTGCAAAACAAAAAGTATTAATGAACACAAAAAATTGGTGAGACAAAAACTTACTAAAATTGTACAATTCATGGGGTAATAAATTTGAAAAAAATGTATTCTTTTTATTTACAAAAAAATGGTAAATGAGTAGAACATTTTAGGTAAGTAAGCCTGAGTTCAAAGATTTGCAAAAATAATATATTACTTCTGGCTGCAGTATAAACATACAAAATATAGGTATGTACTTACCTACTCATTGGATTCAAGAAACTACCCACTAGAGACTACAGAATGCAAACATGAAGACAAGTTGTTTGCTGTTTCATTCGTCAATTATTTTTCACAATAAATTCTTTAAAAAAAAAAAAACTACTCATCATTTTAATTAATTAAAATTTATTTATAGAAATAAACTAAATATAAAAATATTGATGAATAGATTTTAATAAAAAAAATATATAAAAGGAAAAGAGCATTCTATTTAATTCTCATTCAATCTATAGTTATCAATTCCTTAAAATTAAATTAAATATTATTTCGTACCAGTTAAACTTCCCGTTCCATTTATACTACAGAAAATTAGTTCATCATTTTATCTACCCTGGTGGTAGTTTGTCGTTATGCTTGATTTCAATAGCTTTATTGGGATCTTATAGAAATATAGTTTAAGGTTTTGTGGAAGAGTTATTTAAATTTATCTTCTTACGAACAGTAACAGTTCAACATCGGTTGTGTTAGACATAAAATAGTGTCCATAGATATATGTTGCAGGACTACCGACTAACGCTCTAACTCACATTCCTGCATCAAAAGCAATTGGTCGTGAAACGTTTTTAATTACATTTTCGGTTGTATGATTTCCATCGAGTTCAGCCTGGAAAAAAAATATTTGTATATTGTCCAGGCAAATTAGGATAAAATTGAAGCATTTGTGTATGTAACATTACAGCATCTTAGATTTTAGTGGTATTCGATCACAAATAATTAGAGGTAATCTTAATTAAGTGCACTGCGAAAATTTTGCGTCAGTGCAGTGGTAAAAGTTGGACATTTAAGCCGGCGGTAATTTTTGTACACATACAAATAAATACATACATTTTTTTGTGAATTATGATTGATTTATTGGTCATTTAAAAACTGCATTTAAAAATGTATTATAAAAATTTAAATTATAATTTATTTCGATTTTTAAAGTTATTATTTTAAGTTTAAAAAAAAAACTGAATTAATGTAAAACTGCAAATTTTTTGAAAACAAATAAGAAATAATTTATTTCGATTTTTCAAAATATTTAGAATTTTTATTTTTTTCTTATCAAATAATTATATTTCTGGTATTTTTTCAATGACTTGTTTTGAACAATATCTTGTTTAAAGACCACATTAATAAATGACTTCTAATTAGTTTTTATTATTTGTTTAATGCAAGTAAAAAAAAACCTATTACTAAATGATAAACAATAAATAAAAAACAACCATTAAAAATGCTGAAGATCGAGGGAAAAAAATAAGAGAAAGAAGGTAAATATTAAAGCATTTAATAACTTTAAAAATCGAAATAAATCATAATTTAAATTTTTGTAATACATTTTTAAATGTAGTTTTTAAACGACCAATAAATCAATCATTAATTCACAAAAAAATTAAGAATAACTGTTATAGTTTAAGAGAAAAAAAATAAAATGTGAAGAGTGTAAAATTCCCATAAAAATTTTGAATGTGAAAAGTATGACCTTAGGGGCACGGGTTAATGACCTCGGAAAAATTTGTGTGCTATCCAAAAAAATGAGTTTGGGAAATAACGGACACCCTTATGAATATACATAGGTAGTTCTCAAAGCTTCGGAAATCAGAAAATATTCATGTTGCTAAAATACTAAGACTTCGGCTGTGAAAAGGCTGTTGAGGGAATTTGTTTTATTTGCTTGCTTATATATACGTATTTTTTATCACAGTTTATTAAATTGCTGGAAAATCATAAATACGTCGCTCAAAATGTAGGTTTCAGTTTGACTTTCAATTGAAATTATATGTGAAGTCGTTGAGGCAACAAAACCAAGTGCAAAAATTCTGTGCGGGTAATAGGTACATATATCTGATTAAAATCTTGAGATCAGATAAAAGTTGAACATATTTTCTCTACATAGATAATCGGAACAAATATCAATATTAATAAATAGGCAATAAATATTCGAGCCTACTTTGTGTTCAACTGGTCGAAGAAAAGGTGAAGTGTTAAATAAAAATTACCAGAAACGTGATTTAGAGCTACCAATTTCAAATATCAACTACCAGAAAACATAACAACTACCACTTAGAACAGTCCCTGATCTACAGGGTAGGGTTTCCTAGAACTGCGGAGGAGCTGGACCATCTTGTATAAAAATGTTGGTTGAAATCGGTGCAAATGTTATTTTCAGCTAAAATTTGAAAACCAAATAAATTGGTTCTATTATAGGAACCGTTAATAACCGTTATTGGTAAAAATTTGTTTTATCAAAATGTTGACCATACCTTAAATAATAAACGAACATTTTCTTATCAAAATTCTTGGAGCCTTTTTCGATAAAAATAAGGGTTTTCAACATTTATATGGAAGGTAGCTTCATTTTTGAATTTATTTTTATTCTACATAATATAAAAAATAATAATGAATACATAATAATAAAAAAATATTTTACACCTAGTTTTAAAAATATTGAGCAAGTGGTTTTCTAAAACAATAATTGATTTTTTTTTATTTTCAAAAAAAAAAAAAAATTTAATTTTCGATTCACGATAATGTTTATAATTTTTATTTTAGAAGATTTTTCATACAAAAAAATTAAAAATTTCTACTAAACTGCTTTCGAGAGTATCAAAACCAAAAAAATGGTTATACCAGAGGTACCAAAAATATCAAATTTTTGAAAATAAAAAAATTATAAGAAAATAGCATTTACTCCTCTGTATTATTTGAATTTTTTTTAACAAAATCCTCGCAGCCGTTTTTGACAAAAATATTATTTTCCTGTTTGGCGAAAAAAATTGTATGGCAGGTACCGTTATTTTTGATTCTAAGAAAAATTTTGTTGCTAAAAGCGACGGACAATCCGATAAACTTTTCATCATTGCCAACTGTAGTTAATCTAGAGTTTCCCCAAAAACCCAAAACGCGATCGCAAGCATTTAGAAAAAAGGGAAATAAATAAATAAATAACTTCCCATTGGTGCCGCTGAAAGCTATATACATATGTACATATTTGGCTTAAAAAATCGATAATTCAATCAAAAACATTGAATTGAATGCGTTTCATTAGCAACACTCACCAAAATTTAGTATGATGATCCGAGGTCGATATTTTTATTCCTTCTCGAGATAAGGTGGACGAAAAATTCTGATTCTAGAGAACTCAAAACGTGAAGATATTTCAACATTTTCAATTCGACAAATCGCACAAATTACAATAACTTCCAATGGGAAGTTAATAAAGACCAACATTTTTTCTTGTGACAACAGCGGTATAAGTAAATCAAAATTATTATTTTTTTAAACAAAAACTGTATTTTTATCTATTTTTCTTTAATTTTTAAGAAAAAATATATTTTTATAAATTTTTGATGTGTAACATCTTAGCGCTAGGTATTAAGAAAAAAAAAAAAACTCTCGGTATGGGTAAACTTGAAAGAGGAAAGACAGAATTACGGATACGCACCATTTTGTTACTTTAACTAATGGCTGCGAACGGTTCGTGCATAGAGTAAATTGAACTTAACGAAAGGGGGTTCTGGAATTGAAAAGAGGTAGGTTTTAAACGACAAGTGCGCCGCCTGCGTGAGATAGAAGATGAGTGGAACTGCCAGTAGGTAAGTTTTGTTAAGGGTTTGCTAGTCCCCTTTCACACAGGGAAACCAGTTGCCGGAGATTTTTTTGACGTTTTCCTTTAATTGCCTTGTACGTTTCACACAGGGAAACTGAAATTGCCGGAGATTTTTGTTTGTTTCCATATAAAGTCTATTGGCTGAACGCACATTACGGACAGTGTGAGAAGGAATGTGATAAAAATCTCCTCAAACGTTGACCGGGGAGATTTTTTTCATTCCCTTTGCTTCTTGCCCTTCTCGCCTAGGAACTCCCAGTTTCCAGCAACTCAGTTTCCATGTGTGAAAGCAGGTATAGCACTAACTTAATAATAGGTTTGTTTACCCTGAGGTTTACAAGTTACAATACATTTATATTTTCTTACTAACACATACAAATCTGAGCAACTTTCTCGTCAACTGGCTTGCCATTTTCGAAGCCAGTAGAGAACACAGTGGACTAAAGGCCGTTAAAAGCTATATTGAATCAATAATTCAACAAGTCCAATTAAATAATGCTAAGTCTTCTACTTGGCTGATGTATTTCAATAGTATATAGAATTTGTATTATAAAAAACACTCATATGTTAACAATGCCAGGCCACGGGTAACAAAATTTCCAACAATTTTTGATTAGAAATTCTAATTGGGTTGGATATAGTTCACATTCGATTTTCGCTGTAAAATTAATGTAAGCTGGACTGAACTTAATAAAAATTGCGTCTTGACAAGGCCCTCACTGTCAACTGAAGAGTCCAAGTGAGAACGCCGGGACGAAACGCCAATTTTTATGGACTAAAGGCCGTTAAAAGCTATATTGAATCAATAATTCAACAAGTCCAATTAAATAATGCTAAGTCTTCTACTTGGCTGATGTATTTCAGTAGTATATAGAATTTGTATTATAAAAAACACTCAGATGTTTCATTTGTTTCGTCATCATCGGATTTACTGGTGTAGCAAGGTTTGAGTCTTTCGATTGATACACTTTTTTCTTCATTATTAATATTTAATTTGTAGACTCTGTCTGATGATCGTTCGATGACTTTATAAGGACCTTGGTATGGTGGTTCCAAATGAGCTTTTACCTTATCACAGCGTAACCAGACGTGCGAGCAAGTATTGAGGTCTTTAAATATGAACATTTTTGCTTTGTTGTGATGAGCAGTTGGTGTTGGACGGATTCCACGCATGAACTCGCTATGTTTTTCGATGAACAAAGAAGCATTTGATGGAAGATCTGATGAGACAAAAAATTCTCCAGGTATTCTCAGACGTGTTCCATAGAGCATTTCTGCCGGTGTGGCTTGAAGATCTTCTTTGAATGATGTTCTCAATCCGAGCAAAACAGTTGGCAGTATTTCAATCCAGGGTTTTGGAGAACACATCAGTGCCGCTTTCAAGGTTCTATGCATACGTTCGACTATGCCATTGGACTGAGGATGGTAGGGTGTAGTCCTTGTCTTTTTAGTTCCAACAAGATTGGTGAGAGCTTGGAATAGAGCTGACTCAAACTGGTTACCTTGGTCTGATGTGATGGTGATGGGAGAACCATAATGTGAGATCCAGTGGTCGAACAGTGCTGTTGCGACTGTGTCAGTGGTCATGTCTTGAATGGGAACTGCCACTGGCCATCTTGAAAATCGGTCTATCATGGTAAGGCAGTATTGGTAACCATTAACCATTGGTAAAAAGATGATGTCAATGTGGACATGACTGAATCTTGAATCTGGAACTGTGATGTGGTCAGGTTGAAGTTTGTTGTGACGATGAACTTTGGCTTTTTGACATGCCATGCACTCTCGAGACCAGGCCAAGTATATTTTTCTCGTAAGAGACGTGAAGTTGTTCTGCCACTAGGATGTGTGGGGTTGTGAATGGTTTCGAACGCTGTTCTTCGCAATGATGATGGGATATATGGTCTGACGATACCTTGTGATATGTCGCAGTATAAGTTGATGCCTGGTTCAGCTTGCAGTTTGTGCAGATGAAGTGATGATGGATTTTGGATGAGATCCTGTAGATGTTCATCGTTTAGTTGTTCGTCCCTTATTATTTTTGGTTCCAAAATGGTCGGCATGTTAATGGTGTTGATGCGTGACAAGGCGTCTGCTACAATGTTGTCATCACCTTTTAGATAGACTATGTCTATACAAAACTGTGATATGTAGTCGAGCTGCCGGAGTCTTCGTTCAGGAGCCTTTTCGTGTCTCTGTTTGAACGCATAGATTAAGGGTTTATGATCGGTCTTGATGGTAAAACTACGACATTCAAGCATGTGGTGGAAGAATTGGATTGACGCAAAAATGGCAAGTAACTCTCGGTCGTAGGTGCAATAGCCTTGCTCTCCTGAACTGAGTTTGCGGGAGAAGAAACCCAATGGCTGCCAGGTGTTGTCTACAAGTTGCTCGAGTTTGGCTCCAATTGCAGTTGATGATGCATCAGTGGTGAGGGTCATGGTAGCGTCTGGTGACGGGTATGCAAGTAGAGTTATGTTTGCGATTTTCTCTTCGCATTCCCCAAATGCTTTTGTTGATTTTTCAGTCCACTGTATTTTGGTTTGTCGTTTTTAATGGAGCGTTGTAAGTATCCGTTGAGTGGGAGCTGAGAAACAGCTGCATTGGGAATGCAGCGCCAATAGTAGTTGGTTACTCCGAGGAAACGTCTGAGTTCTTCGATTGTTTCGGGTTTCTTGAAGGTGAGTATTGCGTCAATTCGTTCATTCATTGGCGAATATCCGTGAGAGCTTATTTTGTAACCAAGATAGTTGACTTCTGTTTGACCAAAGACACATTTTTTTAAATTGATGCTCAAAGAAAACTCTTGTAGGCGTTGGAAAACTGTTCTGAGATGGGATTCATGTTGATCTTTGTCCTTTGACATGATGAGTATGTCATAGATGTAAACGAAGACAAGATCAAGATCTCTGAATATCGAATCCATGAACCGTTGAAATGTTTGTGTCGCGTTCCTGAGACCGAACGGCATAACCAAATATTCGAACAGGCCGAAAGGTGTAATGATGGCTGTTTTGTGTATATCGTCCGGATGCATTGGAACTTGATGGTAAGCTCTGTCCATGTCGAGTTTGGTGAAGATGCAACTTCCATGAAGACGAAGAAAGAGATCTTGAATAAGTGGTGGAGCATACTTGTCAGCTTCGGTTATGGCATTCAGTTGTCTATAATCTCCGCAGAGTCTCCAGTCATTATCTTTCTTTCTCACCAGGTGTATTGGGCTGGCAAACGGACTTCTTGAAGGTCTGATAACGCCATTTTCCAACATCTCGGATATTTGGGTTTTGGCAGCAGTGGCTTTTTCTCCAGCTAGTTTGCGGGAGCGTGCCGAGACTGGTGGACCTTTAGTGATGATGCGATGTGCAAATTGCCTGTTTTTGAAGTTTGGACTGTAGTTGGGTTTAGTCACTTGGATGAATTCTCTAAGCAGCCCCGCATACGGTTCTGGGAGAGATGAGTCCACTGTCGAGATGTTGTAGGTTTTGGTGGCTAAAAACTCGCCTTTTGATGACAGCGAAGTGAGAGGGTCAATGAGTCTTTGGTGTTTTAGATCCACCAGGAGGTTGTAGTGTGTCAAGAAGTCGGCACCAAGTATAGCAGTTTCTATGTCCGCAATCACAAACGTCCAAGGAAAAACTCTGCGTAGATTTAGGTCAAGTTTTAGTGTCTTCCACCCGTAGGTGTGAATGGCTGATGAATTTGCTGCGTAGAGCGTGAGTTGGTCTATTTCGGGTTTAATCTTAAAGAAGTTGGTTGGAATGATGGAAATAACTGAGCCGGAATCTATGAGGAATATCTTTTTTGTGGTAAAGTCTTGAATGTGTAATCGGATTTCTTTGGGTGTTGAGTTATTTTTGCTGTCACCAACTGCCCCAATTAATGACAGCGTGACTAGTTTCCCTGGTTTGTTGTCGGTGTTGTGAACTTGCACGGCTTGGTGCAGTGTCGTGCGTCATTCCCCCATCGAGTATGATAATAACAAACACCACTTCGATTAGGGGTGATTGACCTAGCTCTCTGACGTTGCATGTGAGGTTGCGGTTGATGGTGTTGTGTTTGATGTTGGAGCTGTTGCTGTGTGGATTGAAGATTTTTTATGTCTTGTTGACAGCACTCCAGCATCAACCGCATCTCCAACAGCTGACGTTCTACTTTTGTTAGGTCTGGTGAATTGGAAACTGGTTGTGGGCGTGATGGGAAACTGCCGTTGTGGACGGACATGACGGAATTGCTTACCAGAGCGTCCATGATTCGGTCAGCCGTCTCGGCCAATGCGTTAAGGTCATTAAGATTATCAGAAATGACCAAGAGCGGACGAATTCTCTCTGGCAACCGTTCACTCCACAGCTGATGTAGAACCTCGTCAGTCACAGAATTCTTTGAAAGCTCCCTCATCTCTCTGAGAAGCTGGGATGGTTTTTTGTCGCCCAGGACCTTTTCTCGGAGCAATTTTTGAATCTGTTTTTGACGAGATTCGGAGAAACGTTGGAGAACGGCTGTTTGAATATGAAATGAATATGACAATAAATTAAAATGATCAATGAATTTTAATGAGTTTTTTATTAAAGTCTTTTAGAGAGAAATCACTGAAGAGAAATTAGCTTGTGTCGAAGAAAAAACCAGAATAAAAATTTGAATTTTCTCAACGTTCGAGAATGGATTAGTTGAAGGTTGGTATTATGGTTTTATGAATTAGTTGAATGTTGGTATTATCTTTTAAGATTTACTTCGTCATGAGAAGGCAGAGGTGCCACAGTCGGAACACTGTCGCCACATCCTTAACCTACGTAGCGCCCTCTAGCATTTTAACAAGTTATACAAATATAATAAACTAAACACACCCCTTCCCACCTAAACTTGTATTCACATTTTTCCATATAGTAGACTGCTTTGGAATTTTAAAAAAAATATGTGCAAAAGAAATTTTCAATCATCAGAGAATTATTTAAATATAAATCGAATAAGCACAACGAGCAAGGACAGCTTCTGCTACTGTTTTCCTTATCGATGATTCCAGAATCTATAAGTGAAGAAAAGAAAAAGAATCGCAGAGACAGCTACCGAAGAACAGGTTAGTTTTTTATTTATATTTTTGTTAATTGTTATTGCGTGGATATTTGACCAGCCTAATTTTAAGCAAATTCTTTTTCTGTTAATTAGAAAAAATATAAGTTATCGTATTGGTTAATTTTTAATTATAAGCCCCGCAGCAGAACTCGAAACAACAAAATCTAATTTTAAAACCCATTTGTGAAAAGGAGGTATCCCCATATTAGATGGAATTCGACATAAGTTTAATGGTCATGATTGGATGCCACTGGCCAATAAGAATTATCTGATTTAAAAATCGAGAATAAAAGTACTCGCCAAATGAATGGCCAAATAATAGCTTCCGCTCAGCTAAAATAAAAACGTGAGTTTCAAATAAGTGATGCGAGTAAATACGGATCTGCTCTTTCCAGTTTGGTTTCTATTCCATCTATTTCGATTAGTTTTATTTGTTTCAAAGGGTACGCATTTTTAAATTTGATAACCATTTGTTAGAACAAATACGAGTACTACCTCGAGCCTTTCAAGGAAGTTATTTGGGTCCGATGTTGTTTTTATTGCTGCTGTTTTCGGATGAACTTTAACTTTATCGTATGAATGTATGAACTTAAAGTACTAAATAAGATTGTATTTGTTTATTTTTTGTTTTTTTTTTAAGAAATCATTTGTAATTTTTTGAATGCAATTTTGTTTAAAATATTAAGGGTAAGAACTACTACTAAACAGCTGTCAAATTAAATGAGCTGAAGATTGTTTTAGTGTTAGTAGAAGAGTGCTAACAGCCTTATACTACGTTTTCATTAGATCCGAATTTCGAAATTTGGCAAAAAAGTGTTTTCATTATCAAATTAGCTAAGTTCATTTAACATCTCATTTCGTTTTGAATTTGGAATGGCAGTTAGCCGTTTGTTTTGGTTGTTATCTCCTTCTGATTTATGTTGTTGAGTATTGTATTGATATTTTGAAGCAAAAGCTTTTAAGAGCTTTTGAAACTGATTCCCGCTGGATGCATTCACCTAATTTCCAACCTAATTTTGTGCAAATGAGGTTGAAATTACCTCATTTCGAAATGTGATTTTGTATGGGAAATAAGGTAATTTCGGATCTCATTTGGAAATTTGCAACGAAATGACCTCATTTCGCCTAGTGAAAACGCCATATTATTCTGGCAACCTCACTGATGCCTCACAAGTCACAATAACCTCATAACTCGTGGTGACTCGCCTCATAAAAACTTAAAAATTATGATCTGCTCCTTGGCAGATCACAACTCAAGTTGTTCTTGTGAGGTTTATTATGAGGGCTTCCACAGAATCCGAAATTGTGACCGCCTTCCAGATTTGGAAATTTGATAAAAAATCGAAAATAAATTAATTTATTTTGCCCAATGAAAGGAAAAAAACCCTCTTTTCTGCTTTTTGACAGATTTATTTTACAGTCTTTTTATTTTTAATTCGTCTTTTTGCAAATCAAATTCGTCTGAAGCAAATGTAATTCACTTTTATGCAAACCAAATATGTATGAGGATGAAATCCTTTTTTTAATAAAACTTTACATCTTTTATGATAATAAAACAGTATTGTTGCCAACTAAGTCACATCGCTGACTTCAAAATAAAACTTTACAACTTTTATGATAGGTAGTAAAACGGTATTGTTGTCAATGTAGTCACAATGCTGACTTCTAAATACTGAAAACCAAATGGTAACGTTTCGTTCTGGATGACATCTCTGTTTTATTAAATAAGGTAGAGAATGTAATGACTACACAAGCACGTATAATATACTTGATGATGTGTAAACATCTAAGCGCTAGGTATTAAGATAAACACAAACTCTCGGTATGGGTAAACTTGAAAGAGGAAAGACAAAATTACGGATACGCCACCATCTTGTTTATCATAGAGTAAGTATACTACCTAGAGGCCCGACTCGTAAACCCCTTGCTTTAAACACCCGCAAAATTTATTTGAGGTGAGTAAGAGAAAACTCTCTTCATCTACTCTTTTTTTCCTATCTGTGAATCCGTGTGAGTGGTGGATAAAAAAACAAGATGGAGAAATTTGCTCAAACTGACAGGTAAATTTTTTTTGTTGTTTTAGCAAAAGTGACAGTTTTAAAATTATGTGAAGTCGTGTAAATTTTTGTTTCTAATTTTAAAAAAAGTTCTCTATGTTGTTTATTTAGATTTTTAACTAATGGATGCGCATGGTTCGTGCATTGAATAAATTGAGATAATGTGGTATATGTCGGTAATTTGGTTGGGTATAGTAATACACCAACCAAGCCAACGGTTTGTGCATTAAATAGTGTCGGGAAAATTATCATCATTATATAATTATATTTATATTGTGGAAAATGCAGTTTTTTAAGGCATGGTGCAACTGTTATGATTTTAAGGTCTAAATTGGGCATGATTTTAAGAGTTGCCACATTCTCTAAAAGTACCTTTTTTGAAAGTGAAGGGTGAGGTTAGAAACAGAATTAAATACATATTAACGCTCAGCCCTGAATCACATGAAATAACATAACATGTTCGACGGGCGCCTTTGGCAACCTCATCAGTTTACTATATACTGTAAGCAATAGTATAAACTACATACTACACTGATGTTTACACATCATCCCCTTGAGTTCCGGTACTCACACATTTTTTTGTAAAATAGAAACCCACCTCATTATCAAGAACATTTGTAACTAATTTGACCAAAAGATTTCCTAGATTTTGGGATGGCGTGCTGTTGGCAATTAAAGTGGCTGCCGACTGTACATCGCAGAGAGGATTAATTTGAGTTCTCTGACAATAACAATGTTCGACCTAGTTCATGAACTAAAATCCATTTATATTAATAAAGGTAGTGGTCCCGATGGTGTTCTACCATTATTCCTGAGAAAAACGGCAGAAACTATTGCCAAACCATTGCTAGAACTTTTTAATCTTTCTCTATTCAATGGTATTTTTCCGGATGCATGGCGTAATTCTTTTTTAATACCAATATTCAAAAACGGAGATAGATCAAATATTAATAATTACCGGGGAATTGCCATTTTGTCAGCTATTCCCAAGTTATTTGAAAAAATGGTGACTGATAAGTCACCTGACTGATAAGTCACTGAAGTTGGTCATAAGTGAGCATCAGCATGGTTTCTTTAGGGGTAAATCCACAACTACTAATCTTGTTGATTATACCTCTTATATTCTTCAAGAAATGGATAAAGGAAACCAGGTTGATGCAATCTACACTGACTTTAGTAAGGCCTTCGACAAAGTTGACCACGGCCTGCTTCTTTTTAAACTTGAAAAGTATGGCATTCATTCTACTTTATTAAGGTGGATAGCTTCTTATTTGTCAACACGTACTCAGTGTGTAAGGTTTTGTAATGTTATTTCCCGTAAAATATATGTCACTTCCGGTGTTCCCCAAGGAAGCCATTTTGGTTCCCTCTTATTTTTAACATTTATAAATGACTTGCCCTTATTGTTCACAGGGTGCAGACATCTTTTATACGCAGATGACATAAAATTGTTTCAAAATGGTAATAATTCAACTGATGGATCTTCTTTGCAACAATGTTTAAACGCGCTTGTAAGCTGGTGTAAAGTAAATGGAATGAAGCTAAATGTGGATAAATGCAATATAATTTCCTTCTTAAGAATAAAAAAGTGCTATTAATTTTGAGTATACCATTGACGCGCAAAAATTACTTAGAAAGGACATTATTATCGACTCAGGAGTTATTCTTGACAGAAAACTTACTTTTAAGTACCATGTAGACAAAATACACTCTAAAAGCATGTGTATGCTAGGGTTTGTAAAACGAAGATCTAGATAATTTGACGACCCTTATATTACAAAATTAATCTATTGTTCACTTGTTCGGTCACTGTTAGAATATTATAGTGTTGTTTGGTCTCCGTTTTATGATGTCGATATTAAGAAGCTTGAGTCTGTCCAAAAACAATTTCTGTTGTTTGCTTTAAGAAGTTTAGGGTGGAGCTCTGACACTTTTGTATTACCAAGTTATTCTCATCGTCTAAGGCTTATTAATATGTACAGTTTTCAGAATCGCAGAGTATTATCTGAGGCGTTATTTGCATTTGACCTCTATACAGGCAATATTCAATCATCTTTTTTATGTTCCAAAATATCCGTTAATCCAAATATTAGAACTTTAAGACACACAATTTTTTTAAGGTAGTAATTTCAAAGACAAATTATGCATCTCACGAGCCTATTAATCGGTGTTTAAAGATTTTTAATAAATATTGTGATTTTTTTTGAATTAAATATGTCTATAAGACGCATTTAAAAATAAAATTTTGCAAAAAATGACGGTTGAAGGATCTTCTTGACAAAAATATACTATTTTTTTTCTTTATCTCTTTAATTTTTTAATTAATTTTTGTATCTTTCTTTTATTACATAAATTTATTATACATATCTATAATTGTACATTATTTTTATTCTGTTGTTTTAAACTTTTATCTTCTTTTTATTTATATATTCAATTTTTGTTGTTGTTATATTATTGTTAATTTGTTGTCTATTCTTTTGGCAAAATAAACTAAACTAAATAAATGGTTTGGTCAAAGGCCGTCTAGCACATTAAAGCTTAGGGCAATTTAGACCTCAGTAGGTCATGTGTAATTGTCAGAGATCCTCGGTAAAGTGTACACAACATGGAGATTTTTGTCTAGAGACTGTTTGGTTCCACTTAGGTGCACAAACGGAAACATTAGCTTTCGCCGAATGAAGGGTGTCCTTGTGCACTTGTGACCCTCAGGCACGAATGAATGGCAAGACACAACGCACCCATCGAATACAGCACCAGCCTCGCAAGTACAATTCAACTCGAGAACTTTGATATACTGTTCAGCCAGATCACGGCTAGTCCGGCTTCACTTCATCAGCCATCATCTTTTTTAAAGATATAAATATCTGCCGAACTTTAAAAAAAATTAACCTTTCGAAGCATCTGTCCACATTATCGGACATAAGTAGTAACATGCATAGCTGCTCGGGGGAAATCATTTGCCTGTCACGATCATCCCTGTTTTCGCGAACGACTTCACTTGAAATATTATTATATTATTATTAGTAAACCAAATAAAACAAATATAAATAAAATAATATTACCGCGACGAAAAATATTTGTGGGAATTGAAAAAAAAACGACAACTAAACGTCAGACGTCAAAATAATAACAGAGCTTCTTTGACAAAATATGTTATGATAAGTGGCAATAGATGGCTTACATAAAGTAGTATTTTGTTTTGCCACTTTGCACCAATAGGCCAACGAGCGGTCAGATATTTTCAATGGGGTTTTTTTATGGAAATCACAATGGGCTGGCTGTCCATGTTTCCTATGTCTATGGTATATTCCTTACAAATATAACGTTGTTTGTTGACTCCAATTGAAGATGACAGTAAGGCACCAAGAACGCAATTTGACGTCTTCCAGTCACAAAAAAAAAGTATTTTGACGTGAATTATTTTATTTTCATTGTGCAAACAAAATATATTTTTTGAAATAAATAAAGGCATTCATAAATAGAAAGTTTGAGATTATATTAATTCAAAAAATGTGTTTTGCGACGCTATATATCCTGCTTCTTGACTACTTAATTCCAAACACTTAGATTTAGCTAATTTTTTAAAAATTATTTTAATTGAACTCGGAGTAATTTATACAACGCTCGAGCGACTGGTATTTGCTTTAGACAGTGCATCCTCATTTCCTTCCATGTTGTAACCTATGCAGAGGAATCCAAAATCTTCATTTGCGGTAGTAAATCGGATCTAGAAGGCCAAAACCACAGGTGAGCGATGCAGAAATGGAGCCTTTCTGTGAACAATGTCACATTCTTATAAGTGCCACATATGAAACGTCGTGCAAGACGGGCGAAGGTATCGAGGAAATGTTCCGTCACATATCGAATATCCTTGTTGATTCGAATACCTCAAAAATAGAGCTGCAAGCTTTGGAGCAACATGGAATCAAATTATTCATGATATGACAAAATCCGAAGATATTCATCAATCGTATTCTTCTGCATTTGAAGATACCGTCAGTTCAAATCAAATAAGCCCTAGCGTCATAATCAGTTTAAAATCACAGTAACAGTAAGGCACCAAGAACGCAATTTGACGTCTTCCAGTCACAAAAAAAAGTATTTTGACGTGAATTATTTTATTTTCATTGTGCAAACGAAATATATTTTTTGAAATAAATAAAGGCATTCATAAATAGAAAGTTCGAGATTATATTAACTCAAAAAATGTGTTTTTGCGACGCTATATATCCTGCTTCTTGACTACTTAATTCCAAACACTTAGATTTAGCTAATTTCTTAATAATTATTTTAATTGAACTCGGAGTAATTTATACAACGCTCGAGCGACTATTGTATTTGTATTTGCTTTAGACAGTGCATCCTCATTTCATTCCATGTTGTAACCTATGCAGAGGAATCCAAAATCTTCATTCGCGGTAGTAAATCGGCTTTGGAGCAACATGGAATCAAATTATTCATGATACGACAAAATCCGAAGATATTCATCAATCGTTTTCTTCTGCATTTGAAGATAACGTCAGTTCAAATCAAATAAGCTCTAGCGTCATAATCAGTTTAAAATCACCTTCATTTCTGGTTGAAGTTGAATCTGAACCCCTGACGAATGCATTTTAAGAGTCTGATTTTACGGAAGGCGAAGAAACTAATATCGATGATACACCCCTGTCGAAATTCCAACCATTGAAGATGAGCAGTTCAATGAATCTCAATCTTCATCAGCATCAACAAACACAACTGATTTCGAAAAACGTTTTATTGACCTGGATGTTAGCCTAAAGATTTAGATGCAACTTTTGAGAAAGCATTAAGTCCTGAAAAAATTTAGTCCACCTCGGAATGATAAAAGTAAGAGGAATCGACAAGAGAATGATAGTGCCTTGATGCCAGATATAATAAGCGAAGTTGAATTGCGACGTCGTCATCAGTCCATGCTTAAGAATGAGTTAAGTTACAAGCTACTTTTCATATAACTATGTACATATTTATATTAATTTATTTTTCTCCTCATCAATAGTTGAAGCAATTTGAACATGCAGTTTCTTGTTTGTACGTGCGAGAGATTTCCAACAAGCCACCACCTCCATATGTACCTCCTGTCCATGGCAGTCCTATGACAACTATATTCTCATCGGAAGAACGAATCCAATGGTATTTTTCCGGAGGCTTGGCGTAATTCTGTTATAATACCAATATTCAAAAACGGAGATAGATCAAATATTAATAATTACCGGGGAATTGCCATTTTGTCAGCTATTCCCAAGTAATTTGAAAAACTTGTGACTGATAAGTTATGTGTTGAACTGAAGTTGGTCATAAGGGAGCAGCAGCATGGTTTCTTTAGGGGTAGATCCACAACTACTAATCTTGTTGATTAGACCTCAAGAAATAGATAAAAGAAACCAGGTTGATGCAATCTATACTGACTTTAGTAAGGCCTTCGACAAAGTTGACCACGGCCTGCTTCTTTTTAAACTTGAAAAGTATGGCATTCATACCACCTCGCAGTCAGCCGGCGCACTTTCGATTTTCGGAAAAATAAAAATGCCAATCGATGTATCTCTTATTGTACACTTGATTTAACAAAAAAAAAAATATGTACATCCCCTCGTTTTTTTTTTTAAATAAACAAAAAATAACTTTGTATGGAACTTTGAAACGCCCATATCTCCTTCAATATATCGGATATTTGTATGTACACGGGCTTTAATCATTCCCTATTTCAAACCATTATTGTACATAGCACATTTTTTTTTGTTAGACCTCCCCCAATCAATAAATCGATAATGAAAGTTAGCAAGCGAAATGCTTTACTGTGAAAATCTTTATAATTACCAAACTAGCCCATGATATTTAATACTAACCGCAGTCTGTTGGCAGAGTTCCTGCCCATGGCTCCAACAGTCGTGAGTTCGAATCCTATCCGGGAAAAACTTTTTTTTAATTCACTTATTTTATTTTCTACTCATAAAAAATAAATTTTTTAGAAAAAAAAAATAACTTTTTACAAAAAAAAATAAACTGTTTTACAAAAAAAAAATAAACTTTTTAACAAAAAAAAAATAACTTTTTTACAAAAAAAAATAAATTTTTTTACAAAAAAAAATGAAATTTTGTACAAAAAAAAATTAACTTTTTTACAAAAAAATAAACTTTTTTACAAAAAAAAAAATAAACTTTTTTACAAAAAAAAAATCAAAAATCTGTTTTCGTACACCCCTAGGTAATTTTTAAATAAATTTTCAAAAAACTTGAAAACTGAATTTTTCATTCATTTAATTATTTTGGTTATTATTTCTTAACTAAAGCGAATTTTGATTTCTGCATAATTTTTATATATAATCTACTTCAATCTAAAGCTTTAAAATCAAAAATCTGTTATTTTAAACCCCTAGTTAATTCTTTAAAAAAAAAAAACTTAAAAGAATGATTTTTGTCATTAATTTTGTTATGTTGGTGATTGTTTCTTAACTAAAGCGAATTTTGAACTCTGCATAATTTTAAAATATTACTTACTTCAATCTTATTCTCTACATTAACTATCTTTGCACCTTTAAACGTATCCAGTACACCCTTAACTACAGGTGCATAATTTAAATTGCTCACTTCCCTGTTCATATAACTCTTATCAACTATAATAACCCACTCCTGCTTAGAGCTTGATTTAAATAATTTTTCAAGTCACTAAAAAAACTACTATTCAACTTAGATAAAGCTTTTAATTTTAAATACCCAAGTTTACAGTCTATTAATTGTAGATTACTACACAGCTGTTTGTAAAGACAAATTTGGTTACCCTGCCTTAATAACTGCAAAACCTTATTAAAATCATAATTTTGTTGCTGTTTACTTTCTATATTACACGTTTTTTCTTGCTGTATACTTTGCGAAAGACCTTTTTTGATCACCTGTTCTGGAGAAGGTAAATCAGAAATATAACAAAGGCTAATTAAAATCATTTCAGCGGCAAACTCATTGCATGTTGAAACTTTTATATCTTGAATACCTTTAAGCAATACCTTCCACAATCTCGAAAAAAATATTAAAGACTTCTTTGTCCCCAAATCTTTTACTCTGCTCTTCTCACATTCTATAACTGAATTATCAATCTCTTTTCTAATTAAAAAACGGCATGTTAACTGAATTGTTTGCAGCAGATCTTCAAAAACATTGAACTTTGCATAATTTTGAAATATTACTTACTTCATATATATTTCATTAATTTTGTTATTTTGGTTATTATTTCTTAACTAAAGCGAATTTTGAATTCTGCATAATTTGTAAATATTACTTACTTCAATCTTGAACACTTAAATTAAAAATCTGATATTGTACACCCCTAGTCAGTTTTTAAATAAATTTTCCAATAACTTAAAAAAATAAATTTTTCATTAATTTTGTTATTTTGGTTATTATTTCTTAACTAAAACGAATTTTCAATTCTGCATAATTTAAAATATTATCTACTTCAATCTTAAACGTTTTAATCAAAAATCTGTTATTGTGCACCCCTAGTTTATTCTTAAATAAATTTTCCAAAAACTGAATTTTTCATTAATTTTGTTATTTTGGTTATTATTTCTTAACTAAAGCGAATTTTGAATTCTGCATAATTTCAAATATTATCTACTTCAATCTCAAACTTTTAAATCAAAAATCTGTTATTGCACACCCCTAGTTAGTTTTTTAAAAAAATTCAAAAAACTTTAAAAAGTGATTTTTTTCATTAATTTTGTTATTTTGGTGATCATTTCTTAACTAAAGCGAATTTTGCTTTCTGAATAATTTTAAAATATTATCTACTTCAATCTTAAACTTTTAAATCAAAAATCTGTTACTGTACACCCTTAGTTAATTTTTAAATAAATTTTCAAAAAACTGAATATTTCATTAATTTTGTTATTTTGGTTATTATTTCGTAACTAAAGCGAATTTTGAACTCTGCATAATTTGTAAATATTACTTACTTCAATCTTAAACACTTTAATCAAAAATCTGAAATTGTACACCCCTAGTTAATTTTTAAATAAATTTTCAAAAAACTTAAAAAACTGAATATTTCATTAATTTAGTTGTTTTGGTTATTATTTCTTAACTAAAGCGAATTTTGAACTCTGAATAATTTTAAAATATAACTAACTTCAATCTTAAACACTTATATCAAAAATGTGATATTGCACAACCATAGTTAATTTTAAATAAATTTTCAAAAAACTTGAAAAACTGATTTTTTCATTATTATTTTATTTTTGTTACTATTTATAATTTTAAAATATTATCTACTTCAATGTTAAACTTTTAAATAAAAAATCTGTTATTGCACATCCCTAGTTAGTTTTTAAATAAATTGTGAAAAAAATTCTAAGAAATCTTAAAAAAGTGCATTTTGTTCATGAGTTTTACTGTTTTTTCAGTTACCGTTTAACTAAGGCGAATTTTGATCTCCGCACAATTTTTAAATATAATCTACCTCAATCTTATGTTTCTAAATCAAAAATCTCTATTTGTACATCCTAAGTTTAGTTTTAAGTCAATTAATGCAAAACTATTAAAAAAATATTTTAAAAGTTAATTTTTCATGTATTTTTTATTTTGGTTATTATTTATTAACCAAAGTGAATTTTGAACTCCGAATAAATTTTAAATATTACTAAATTTAATCCTTAAATTTTTAAATCAAAAATGTATAAGCATATTGTGAACTCCGCATAAGTTTTAAATATAAAAAACTTCAATCTTATGTTTTTAAATCAAAAACCATTACATTTTTTTTTAATCAACTCGTTCTTCATTTGTCTTTAGTTCGTTTTTCGGTTTTATCTTTTATGTTGGATTTATGGTGGATTTACGTATCTTCGTCTGCAAATATGAAGAAAAGTAGAGCGGGACAAATGTATGCCAAAACTCTTAACGTGTGAAAGAGAATCTTTAAGAAGATGAACACACTTTCGTTGTTCTGCATACGACGAACAACAAAAAAGTCAACTGATTATTATACCAATAGTTAAACAATGGCCACGTTCGGGTGGTAAGCAGATACGTATCTGAAATACGTTAGAATCTGATATGTTTTCGAACGACCAGAACCGGATACGTAACCAAACCAAAGAAAACCAAGAAAATGAACCGACGGGACAGATGTATGCCAAAACTCCGAGCGTGCGAAAGAGAACCATCAAGAAGAAGAACATGTTTGTCTTCATATCTGCATTATGGCACTTCCTATAATCTTCATGAACGAAGATCTTCTGCATTTTGGTGTTCGCTCTCTATCCAACAAATGTACGTTTTAATTTTGCATCCCCTTTTTTTGCAGAAGTCGGACGAACATACATGTAATAAAATCCACCATATTGCTGGATTTACATGTATCTTCGTCTGCATAATGCAGAAAAGTAGAGCAGGACAGATATATACAAAACATCCAAGCGAGTGAAAGAGAACCATCAAGAAGATGAACATGTTCGTCTTTATTTCTGCATTATAGTACTTTCCTATAATGTTGGATTTACATGTATCTTCATCTGCAAAATGCAGAAAAGTAGAGCAGGAAAGATGTATACAAAAAATCCGAGCGTGTGAAAGAGAACCATCAAGAAGATGAACATGTTTGTCTTCATTTCTGCATTATGGCACTTTCCTATAATGCAGAAACGAAGTTCTTCTGCATTTTGATCTTTACACTCTATCTAACAAACATATATTTTGTATTTGGCATTACTTTTATTGTGCAGAAACCAAATGCAGATACATGTAAATCCACCATAATGCAGACACAAAATTCTTCTGCATTTTGATGTTTTCTCTCTATCTAACAAATATACGTTTTGTATTTTGGCATCCCTTTTTTATTTGCAGAAACCAAATGCAGATACATGTAAATCCATCATATATGTATAACTATAGATGGTGTTCACATTGGACTGACTCTTTCGACTGTTTTTGACTTCCCTGAAATTTATATCACTCCCCCTTTATTACGGGGGAAAAAAAGCTATTATAATTGTGTTTATCCATACCTGATTTCATTTTCTATTCACCGCGCTGGGGAAATGAATTTCGGCTAAAAAAAGCAAATAAATTAAAACTCTACATCATTATAATATCATCAACACAAATAGATCTATAACTTCATTTTCAAACTAAATTTATATTTGTTTTTGTAAATTTCCACGAACTTGTTGTTTCTTTTTTCTTTAAGTGATTTCTACAAATGCCACGATTTTTCAAACATAAAAAACTTCGAAGAGTGTCGTTTTTTCAAATTGCCCAACTCTGGCGACGTGACGTGAGACACGCTTCATTGTGCATACCCATGTATACTTTCATGGTTTGGAATCGGCTTGACAACTATGGCAAGTTCTCGTCACACTCACGTCGCGATTTCTCGTCGCATTGTGAATCAGCCTTGTATTTTATATCCGTAGTGGTGGATTTACATGTATCTTCGTCTGCATTATGCAGAAAAGTAGAGCAGGACAGATGTACACAAAATATCCGAGCGAGTGAAAGAGAACCATCAAGAAGATGAACATGTTCGCCTTCATTTCTGCATTATGGCAATTTCCTATAATGCAGAAAGAAGTTCCACCATAGAGCTACATTATATCGCTGCAATGTCTTTTATATCGGTAGAACTACATTTCTCTCGTGTGTAGTTTCTCGTGACAGCGACACACGGCTCTACAACACAACACACGAGACCATCAGTGTGGTTCTGGCTGAACTCCCGGAAACTATAAAAGTTGCTGGCAACTTAGGGCCAGTTTCACAGTAGCAGTTAAGTGCGTCTTTTTTTTCATTTTGCTCAACTCTGGCGCAACATGGCGAAGGGAAACGCTTCATTATCGTAACCCTCGTATACTCTAATGGTTTGATAAGTACAACTACAAGAACTACGTTCTGGTCACGCTCACCTCATTTTCTCTCGTTGCATTGTGAATCGAACTGAATTAACAATGCTAAAACAACAACATAAACCGCGCCGATTTCGTGTTAGTTTGTTCGTATTTTTATTTGTTGTTAGACCGCTTTCACACAAGGAAACTGAGTTGCCAGAAACTAGCTAGTTTGTTCTCGAGAAGGGTGTGAGGGGAGATTTTTTGTCTTCCTTTTACGCCCTTCTCGCCAACAAACTGAAAATCGCCGGCAACTCAGTTTCCTTGTGTGAAAGCAGTCGAAGACCCCTTTCACACAAGGAAACCGAGTTGCTGGAAACTGGAAGTTTGTCGGCGAGAAGGGCAAGAAGTAGGGGGAATGAAAAAAATCTCCCCGATCAACGTAAGAGGAGATTATTATCACATTCCTTCCCACACTGGAAGGACTGCACTGGAAACAAATGAAAATCTCCGGCAATTTTTGTTTCCTTGTGTGAAAGGTACAAAGAAATTAAAGGAAAATGTCAAACAAATCTCCAGCAACTGGTTTCCCTGTGTGAAAAATACTTACTTGCATTGCAGCATGGATGTTGTTTGGCTTTTCATTAAATTTTGTTTTATTTATTTGCAATTGAATATTTTTCCGCTGTGTTTTCGTAAGCATTTCGTTTTCTTTTTGAAGACCGCAGGAACATTTCATTTCGCATCAGCAGCGTACTAGGCTTAAGGTTAGACCTTACTCCACAGATAACTGCACTGCAGGAGAACTACACTTAATACGAATTCGTATGAAATTTTCAGTTGCCGCGATATAGCTCATACAATTATTTCATAAACAATGTTTTGTCGCATCGTGATGGGCTACCTCCACAGGCCATGACGATGGCTAGACTATGAACATGTCTAAACAAAATCCCATGGAGTCCAAAAGATCTATGTCCATGCAACAACATGTCGAAAAAATAACGTTTTGAACAAGACATGGAGGGCTGTTAGAAGCTTGGCCATGAGAGGACGTTTCATTTGCGTGTGAGTTTTTTTTTCTGGTTTTTGTTGAATATCTAAGTGCATTTTGTTGGAAAAGATAGAAGTAGTTGTGACGGGGTGATTTGCCCAGTAAGTAAAAATGCACTGTTTGTTGATTGGATTCTGTTTGTGATGTTGGACATCTATATGGCCTGTGGAGTCGGCCTGTAATTTTTTTTCGAATTGTAGCTGCATGGACATACGTATGATCCGCATTAAAATCTTGCATAGTCAGGGAGAAGACCCCGACAAAGCTGATGACAAAGTCGAGATCGACGAAGTTGTTGGTGATGTCGTTGTCCCTAGCGAGCCGCCGGGCCCTGACTGTGCAGGCTGCTCACAAAATTAAAAACGCGCTGCGAGTCGGAAAGATTAATCTGAAGCACTCTAAATGTGCCTCGGATAATCTGCGGGTTTTCCTGAGGGAGGAAAACGTCGACGTAGCGGTCATTCAAGAACCATGGGTGAATGGACTCAGAGTAAGAGGCCTCCAAGATCACCAATACGACCTGTTTTATAAAATCGCAAGCCCAGACCAAGGTAAGCCTAGAACTTGTATTTTAGCTAAAAAACACTTAAAAGCTTTTTTGCACTCCTGATCTAACAGTTGTGAGGTTGGAGGATAAAAATGCAGACGGCTTATTGATGGTCTCGGCGTACTCGGCCCATGACAGGCAGTCACCGCCAGAAGAGTTGTGAACCCTTACAAATGAAGCTAAAGCCAAAGGGACTAACCTTGTGATTGGTAATGATGCTAATGCACAACATACCCTATGGGGTAGTTCAGAGATCAATGAACGAGGTGAGTCTCTTTTTGATTTTTTTATTGAAAATAACCTGAAGGTCTGCAACAGAGGTAGCACTCCCACCTTTGTATTTCCGAGCTCGGATAATCATGAAGGCTGGGAGGACGTACTGGATGTTACGATCGTAAATAACAAAATGAATCTCTAATAGTAGAAAACTGGAGGGTATCCCTTCTGAAATCTTTTTCGGACCATAGATGGATACTCTTCAGCATTAATTATAAAACCGAAAATAAATCCCCTTATAGAAATCACAAAAGAATAGACTGGAAGAAATTCAGTCAAGTTGTAAAATCTAAACTGGGCAATACACCGAACCTAAGTCCAGACTCGGTGATAGATCTTGAGTCAAAGGTGAAATCCTTTGAGGCATCAATGAGCACTGCTTTTAAGGTCTCCTGTCCAATAAGATATAGCCGTAAAACACTACCCCCTTGGTGGAATGAAGACCTATCTAATCTAAGGAAAATGACTAGAACAATCTTTAATATCTGCCACAAACATAAGTTTTATCAACCCTATAAAGACTGTCTCAAGGTTTACAAGCAAGCTCTCGCATCAGCCAAGCAACAAGGCTGGAGAGAATTCTGTCAGTCAATTGAAAATATAAAAGATTCCGCAAGGCTCGGTGAAATTCTATCTAAGGAACATTGCAATCCATCATTCTTGAAAAAGCCTGATGGTTCCTGGACAGTTTCTCCAGCTGAGTCTTTGGAGCTATTAATGACGACGCACTTCCCGGGCTGCGAGAACAGTAGGTTAGCGACGCTGGAACCTTGGGACATGTCTTCAGCTCGAGTAGAGCATATCAATACCGTTATAACAAAAGAAAAAATTGCCTGGGCATTCTGCCAATTATGCTCCAGAAACTGCAAGAGATAGCAGTTCCCTGGCTGGAAACAATTTTTAAAGGATGTTTATCTCTTAACTATGTTCCCGAGTCCTGGAAACATGTAAGAGTGGTTTTTATCCCGAAAGTCGGTAGGCGGGGGCATGAACCTGCGAAGGATTTCCGTCTAATTAGTCTAACCTCTTTTGTGCTTAAAACCTTAGAGCGCATCCTCGACATCCATATTAGAGACATTCTGGATAGATGTCCACTTGAAAACTCTCAACACGCATACCTTAAAGGCAAATCCACTGAAACAGCCCTGCATGAGGTAGTGCGCACTATTGAGAAAACTATAAACTATCACTTGCCACTTTCTTAGATGTTGAAGGGGCTTTCAACAACGTGCTTACTGAATCCATTCTAGAGTCTTTAGTTGATTTTGGTGTAGAAGACTACATAAGGGAATGGATAATATCCATGCTCAGAGACAGACGGATTCAAGATGTAAGTAGACGTACACCCCAGGGTGGGGTTCTGTCCCCTCTTCTATGGCTTTTAGTCATGAACAAAATTCTTGTTAAGTTGGAAAGATGTGGAGTAAAGGCGGTGGCATATGCTGATGATTTGGTGAAATTAGTGTCAGGGAAGTTTACTCCTGTGTTAAGTGAGATCACGGAAATGGCTTTAAGGAAGGTCAGCAACTGGGCCACGAGCTGTGGACTAGGAGTTAACCAAAGCAAAACTGAACTGATGCTATTAACTACCAAGACTAAGATACACCCCTTCACTCTACCCCGACTCAGCGGCCAAACACTCTCACTCTCCTCTAAAACTAATTATTTAGGTGTTATTCTCGACCCCAAATTAATTTGGAAGTTGAACATTGAAGAAAGGGTCAAGAAGGCCTGTATAGCATTCTATGCCTGTAGTAAAACTTTTGGTGAAAAGTGGGGGCTTTAGTCGAAGATGATCCTGTGGACGTACACGGCCGTGGTACGACCGATCCTCACATACGGTTCGATTGTAAGGTGGCCTGCACTTAACAAAAAATATAACATCGATAGACTTAGGAAGGTTCAAAGAACTGCCAGCATTGGCACGACAGGGGCTATAAGATCCTGCCCGACTGATGCCTTAAGTGTTTTTTTGCACCTTCTACCACTTGATTTACATATTAAATAGATAGTATCTTGCAGCGTTTTAAGGCTTAAAGATTCAAACTCTTGGTTTGCCAAGCCCTATGGTCACAGCAATATCACAGACTTGATTCCAATGGAAATGTTGTCGACTTCACTGGTTATTGCACCCCACAATGAGTACCAGTAAGGATTTCAAAGGTAAATTTCCATCCAGGAAAGATTGGAATGATAACGATTTCGTGACGAAAGATTTCGACACAACTATCTTTACTGATGGCTCAAAGATGAAGTGTGGCGTTGGTGCAGGAATCTTCTCTGAGTCTCTAAATGTATCTAGGTCCTTTCGGCTACCTGACCTTGCTAGCGTCTTTCAAGCTGAATTGCTGGCAATCAGGGAAGCTTGCAAGTTACTAAAAGCAGATCCAAATCAAAACCGTAATGCAGCTATTATTACAGACAGTTAAGCAGCTGTTAAAGCCATTAATTCAGCTACAGCATCCTCCAAGCTAGTCCAGCAATGCCGGAATGAGCTTGTGGGTCTGAACACTGACCTCAATGTCACTCTTATCTGGGTCCCGGGTCACAGTGGCATTGAGGGCAATGAACGAACTGACGAGCTGGCCAGGCAAGGTTCAGCCCTTCATGGCTAACTTGCGGAAAGAGTCAACATTCCGCTTGGAGTTATGAAGGGCAACATTCTCTCAATTTATCTCACTAAAGCAAACCGTAGGCGGAGCAGTTTATAAAACTGTATTATATCTAGGAAGATTTGGCCCACCTATGACAAGAACCGAACAATTGATCTAATACGCAGACCCAGGCAAGACATAGCCAGGGTAGTTGCAACCTGTAGCGGACACTGGCCAATAGGAGCGCATGCAGCGAAGCTGGGCATACCTCACAATACTCACTGTCGGAGCTGTGAGGACCAGCAGGAAAAGGGAAACAGTAGTTCATTTCCTCTGCAAATGCCCTGCTCTGGACAAAGCTAGAAAACAGTCACTCGGAAAAGCATTCTTTGACGACATTACCGAACTTTCTCAAATGATGATCAAAAGACTAGATTTCTTTTCTCAACGCGACAAAATGGCTCTAGGACAAATTTCGACTACTTCTGCATTATACCTTCCGTGATTCCCTATGAACACAGGATAGTGGACTAGGGTTCTGGTGGGGGTTTGTGGTGCACAGCGGCCGGATGATCATCCAATCAGATCAGTGGACGCTCCAGTGCCAGCCAACGAACTGCCTAGTGGGCTAACTGTGGATGGTGCGGGTGCTGATCTTGTTGAGTGAGTGATCCACTTTCTGATGATTGTGCTAAAAGCTACAACAAAATCCTATTCTAAACTAAATAAAAAGGGACGATATCCTGAGGATATTCCCATATTTTCTCACTTCAATTCCATCCACAGGTTCAAACGAGTTATGGTATCAAAACGGCGCACTACAGCGCTAATGGGCTAGACTGCCCGTGGCCATCATTTCTACCTACCTACCTAGCTGCATGGACATGGATTTTTGTGGACTCCTTTGGATTTTGTTTAGATAAGTTCATAGTTCTGCCATCGTTCAAGGCCTGTGGAGGCGGCCTGTAACGTTTTGAACAAGACGGAGGGCTGGATGTTCAAAGACTGACCATGAGATGACGTTTCTTGTGCGTGTCTTGTTTTTGTTGAATGTGTAAGTGAATTTTATTGGAAAAGATAGAAGAAGTGGTAAAAGGTTAATGAACACCATGACATATTCTGCCCAGTGGGTAAAAATGCACTGTTTGTTGATTGGATTATGGTTTTGATGTTGGACATTTGTATGGCCTGTGGAGTCGGCCTGTAATTTTGTTCGACATAGCGATGCATGGACATAGTTTTTTGGACTCCTTTGGATTTTGTTTAGTTAAGTTCATAGTCCTGCCATCGTTCATGGCCTGTGGAGGCGGCCAGTTACGTTTACCATGTTTATGACGTTTCTTGTGCGTGTCTAGTTTTTGTTGAATGTGTTAGTGAATTTTATTGGAAAAGATAGAAGAAGTGGTAAAAGGTTAATGAACACCATGACATATTTTGCCCAGTGAGTAAAAATGCACTGTTTGTTGATTGGATTATGGTTGTGATGTTGGACATCTGTAGGGCCTGTGGAGTCGGCCTGTAATTTGTTTCGACATGCCGCTGCATGTACATTGATCTTTTTGGACTCATTTGGATTTTTCTTCAGATAAGTTCATAGTTCTGCCATCGTTTATGGCCTGTGGAGGTGGCCTGTAACGATTTGTTTGGTGATTTATATATTATAAATAATCACCAAAATAACAAAATAAATGAAAAAGTTCACTTTTTCAAGTTTTTTGATTTTTTTTTTAATTAACTAGGGGTGTATAATAACAGATTTTTGATTTAAACGTTTAAGATTGATGTAGATAATATTTTAAATTATGCAGAATTCAAAATTCGCTTTAGTTAAGAAATAATAAACAAAATAACAAAATTAATGAAAAATTCAGTTTTTTAAGTTTTTGGAAATTTATTTAAGAATTAACTAGGGGTGTACAATAACAGATTTTTGATTTAAACTTTTAAGATTGATGTAGATAATATTTTAAATTATGCAGAATTCAAAATTCGCTTTAGTTAAGAAATAATAACAAAAATAACAAAATTACATAATGAAAAATTCAGTTTTTTAAGTTTTTGAAAAATTTATTTAAAAATCAACTAGGGGTGTACAATTTCAGATTTTTGATTTAAGTGTTTAAGATTGAAGTAAGTAATATTTTAAAATTATGCACAGTTAAAAAATTCGATTTAGTTAAGAAACAATCCCTATGTATTTAAAAATTAACTAGGGGTGTACAATATCAGATTTTTGATTTAAATGTTCAAGATTGAAGTAAGTAGTATTAACAAATTATGCAGAATTCAAAATTCGCTTTAGTTAAGAAATAATAACCAAAATAACAAAACCAATGAAAAATTCAGTTTTTTAAATTTTTGAAAATTTATTTAAGAATTAACTAGGGGTGTACAATAACAGATTTTTGATTTAAACTTTTAAGATTGATGTAGATAATATTTTAAATTATGCAGAATTCAAAATTCGCTTTAGTTAAGAAATAATAACAAAAATAACAAAATTACATAATGAAAAATTCAGTTTTTTAAGTTTTTGGAAAATTTATTTAAAAATCAACTAGGGTTGTACAATTTCAGATTTTTGATTTAAGTGTTTAAGATTGAAGTAAGTAATATTTTAAAATTATGCACAGTTAAAAAATTCGCTTTAGTTAAGAAACAATCAACAAAATAACAAAACTAATGAAAAAATTCATTCTTTTAAGTTTTTTGATTTTTTTAACAGATTTTTGATTTAAAGGCTTAAGTTTGAAGTAGATTATATTTAAAAATTATGCAGAAATCAAAATTCGCTTTAGTTGAGAAATAATAACCAAAATAATTAAATGAATGAAAAATTCAGTTTTTAAAGTTTTTTGAAAATTTATTTAAAAATTAACTAGGAGTGTACGAAAACAGATTTTTGATATAAAAGTTTAAGACTGCAGTAAAAATATTTTAAATTATGCAGAATTTAAAATTCGCTTTAGTTAAGAAATAATAACAAAAATAACAAAATGATTGAGTAATTCACTTTTTTAAATTTGTTTAAAATCTTTGTTTAATAAAAGTTCTTTTTTTTGTACAAATGTGTTTTGTTTTTGTAAAAAAGTTATTTTTTTTTTGTAAAAAAGTTAATTTTTTTTTTGTAAAAAAGTTAATTTTATTTTGTAAAAAAGTTATTTTTTTTTTTTTGTAAAATAGTTTATTTTGTTGTAAAAAAGTTAATTTTTTTTTGTAAAAAAGTTTATTTTTTTGTAAAATCTTTTTATTTCTTTTTGTGTAAAAAAGTTTTTTCTTTTTTGTTAAAGAAAAATTCAGTTTTTTAAATTTTTGAAAATTTATTTAAGAATTAACTAGATTTTTGATTTAAACGTTTAAGATTGATGTAGATAATATTTTAAATTATGCAGAATTCAAAATTCGCTTTAGTTAAAAAATAATAACCAAAATAACAAAATGATTGAGTAAAAGTCAAGCTCAGCACATCTGAAAAAGTTATATTATTATATTATTATTAGTAAACCAAATAAAACAAATATAAATAAAATAATATTACCGCGACGAAAAATATTTTTGGGAATTGAAAAAAAAAGTGACAACTAAACGTCAAAATAACAACAGAGTGTCATAACAGATGTCCTTAGCTTCTTTGACAAAATATGGTTGTTATGATAAGTGGCAATAGATGGCTATCATAAAGAAGTATTTTGTTTTGCCACTTTGCACCAATAGGCCAACGAGCGGTGAGCTATTTTCAATGGGGTTTTTGTATGGAAATCACAATGGGCTGGCTGTCCATGTTTCCTATGTCTATGGTATATTCCTTACAAATATAACAGTTTTTGTTGACTCCAATTGAAGATGACAGTAAGACGCCAAGAACGCAATTTGACGTCTTCCAGTCACAAAAATAATGTATTTTGACGTGAATTATTTTATTTTCATTGTGCAAACAAAATATATTATTTCAAATAAATAAAGGCATTCATAAATAGAAAGTTTGAGATTAGATTAATTCAAAAAATGTGTTTTTGCGACGCTATATATCCTGCTTCTTGACTACTAAATTCCAAACACTTAGATTTAGCTAAGTTTTTTTTAATTTTTTTAATTGAACTCGGAGTAATTTATACAAATAAAAAAAAACACTGGAGCGACTGGTATTTGCTTTAGACAGTGCATCCTCATTTCATTCCATGTTGTAACCTATGCAGAGGAATCCAAAATCTTAATTTGCGGTAGTAAATCGGATCTAGAAGGCCGAGAACCACAGGTGAGCCATGCAGAAATGGAGGCTTTCTGTGAACAATTTCACATTCTTATAAGTGCCACATATAAAACGTCGTGCAAGACGGGCGAAGGTGTCGAGGCAACGTTCCGTCACATATCGAATATCCTTGTTGATTCGAATCCCTCAAAAATAGAGCTGCAAGCTTTGGAGCAACATGGAATTAAATTATTCATGATACGACAAAGTCCGAAGATATTCATCAATCGTATTCTTCTGCATTTGAAGATACCGTCAGTTCAAATCAAATAAGCTCCAGCGTCAAAATCAGTTTAAAATCACCTTCATTTCTGGTTGAAGTCATCGTTCATGGCCTGTGGAGGCGGCCTGTTACGTTTTAAACAAGTTTTTGAACTTAACCATGTGATGACGTTTCTTGTGCGTGTCTAGTTTTTGTTGAATGTGTAAGTGAGTTTTATTCGAAAAGATAGAAGAAGTGGTAAAAGGTTAATGAACACCATGACATATTTTGCCCAGTGAGTAAAAATGCACTGTTTGTTGATTGGATTATGGTTGTGATGTTGGACATCTGTAGGGCCTGTGGAGTCGGCCTGTAATTTGTTTCGACATGCCGCTGCATGTACATTGATCTTTTTGGACTCCTTTAGATTTTTCTTCAGATAAGTTCATAGTTCTGCCATCGTTTATGGCCTGTGGAGGTGGCCTGTAACGATTTGTTTGGTGATTTATATATTATAAATAATCACCAAAATAACAAAACATATGAAAAAATTGACTTTTTCAAGTTTTTTGATTTTTTTTTTTAATTAACTAGGGGTGTATAATAACAGATAGATAAGATAATATTTTAAATTATGCAGAAATCAAAATTCGCTTTAGTTAAGAAATAATAACCAAAATAATTAAATGAATGAAAAATTCAATTTTTAAAGATTTTTGAAAATTTATTTAAAAACTAACTAGGGGTGTACGAAAACAGATTTTTAATTTAAAAGTGTAAGACTGCAGTAAACAATATTTTAAATTATGCAGAATTCAAAATTTGCTTTAGTTAAGAAATAATAACCAAAATAACAAAATGATTGAGTAATTCACTTTTTTAAATATTTTTAAAATCTTTGTTTAATAAAAGTTAATTTTTTTTTGTACAAATGTGTTTTGTTTTTGTAAAACAATTATTTTTTTTTGGAAAAAAGTTATTTTTTTTGTAAAAAAGTAAATTTTTTTTTATCATGGGCTAGTTTGGTAATCACTGTAAAGCATTTCGCTTGCAAACTTTCATTATCGATTTATTGATTGGGGGAGGTCTAAAAAAAAAATGTGCTATGTACAATAATGATTTGAAATAGGAGAATGATTTAAGCCCGTGTACATAAAAATATCCGATATAGTGCAGGAGATATGGGCGTTTCAAAGTTCCATACAAAGTTATTTTTTTTTTTAAACGAGGGGGTGTACATAAACTTTTTGTTGCTAAATCAAGTGTACAATAAGAGATACATCGATTGGCATTTTTATTTTTCCGAAAATCGAAAGTGCGACGGCTGACTTCGAGGTGGTGGCATTCATTCCACTTTATTAAGGTGGATAGCTTCTTATTTGTCAAAACGTACTTAGTGTGTAAGGTTTTGTAATGTTATTTCCCGTAAAATATATATCACTACCGGTTTTCCCCAAGGAAGCCATCTTGGTCCCCTCTTATTTTTAATATTTATAAATGACTTGCCCTTATTTTTCACAGGGTGCAGATATCTTTTATACGCAGATGACATAAAATTGTTTCAAAATGTTAATAATTCAACTGATGGATCTTCTTTCCAACAGTGTTTGAACGCGCTTGTAAGCTGGTGTAAAGTAACTGGAATGAAGCTAAATGTGGATAAATGTAATATAATTTCCTTCTAAAGAAAAAAAAAGTGCAATTAATTTTGAGTATACCATTGACGCGCAAAAATTAATTAGAGAGGACATTATTAACGACTTAGTTTTTGCAGGTGCTGTTACCTAAGCACAGCGGGGAGAAAGGTTCTTGGCTGCTTTAACAAAATGAAAAAAAAAGATATTAATATCTGCCGAACTTAAAAAAAAATTTTACCTTGCATCTGTCCACATTATCGGACATAAGTAGTAACATGCATAGCTGCTCGGGGGAAATCAATTGCCTGTGACGATCATCCCTGTTTTCGCGAACGACTTCACTTGAAATCAGTGAACTGCTCGTTTTCTGATCCGATTGATGCAATTTCATCGTTTACCAAAGTATTGGTTTCTGTTTCCAATGAGTTGGGTTACGATGTTCCAACTTCCTCGACGATATTCATTGTTTGCATTGATAAAGATTTAGGCCCAGTTTGTTCACAGTGGGTTAAATTTAGGATGTGACTTTCACAGGCTCTAATTAATTAACAACTTTGGATATTTTGAAAAAAAAAATTGATCGAAAAAAAGATTTGAGGATTAAAGATGATTAGTTGTGAACAAACTGGCCCTCAAATGGTTGGACCTCGTTTGTTGGAGTAATCACCGCAAAACCATCTTCACCTTTGCCATTCCAATAGTCAAGCTCAGCACATCTGAAAAAGTTATATTATTATATTATTATTAGTAAACCAAATAAAACAAATATGAATAAAATAATATTACCGCGACGAAAAATATTTTTGGGAATTGAAAAAAAAACGACAACTAAACGTCAGACGTCAAAATAATATCAGAGTGTCATAACAGATGTCCTTAGCTTCTTTGACAAAATATGGTTGTTATGATAAGTGGCAATAGATGGCTTTCATAAAGTAGTATTTTGTTTTGCCACTTTGCACCAATAGGCCAACGAGCGGTGAGCTATTTTCAATGGGGTTTTTGTATGGAAATCACAATGGGCTGGCTGTCCATGTTTCCTATGTCTATGGTCTATTCCTTACAAATATAACAGTTTTTGTTGACTCCAATTGAAGATGACAGTAAGACGCCAAGAACGCAATTTGACGTCTTCCAGTCACAAAAAAAAAGTATTTTGACGTTAATTATTTTATTTTCATTGTGCAAACAAATTATATTTTTTGAAATAAATAAAGGCATTCATAAATAGAAAGTTTGAGATTATATTAATTCAAAAAATGTGTTTTTGCGACGCTATATATCCTGCTTCTTGACTACTAAATTCCAAACACTTAGATTTAGCTAATTTTTTTTAAATTGTTTTAATTGAACTCGGAGTAATTTATACAAATGTAAAACACTCGAGCGACTGGTATTTGCTTTAGACAGTGCATCCTCATTTCATTCCACGTTGTAACCTATGCAGAGGAATCCAAAATCTTAATTTGCGGTAGTAAATCGGATCTAGAAGGCCAAAACCACAGGTGAGCGATGCAGAAATGGAGCCTTTCTGTGAACAATGTCACATTCTTATAAGTGCCACATATGAAACGTCGTGCAAGACGGGCGAAGGTGTCGAGGCAATGTTCCGTCACATATCGAATATCCTTGTTGATTCGAATCTCTCAAAAATAGAGCTACAAGCTTTGGAGCAACATGGAATCAAATTATTCATGATACGACAAAATCCGAAGATACTCATCAATCGTATTCTTCTGCATTTGAAGATACCGTCAGTTCAAATCAAATAAGCTCCAGCGTCAAAATCAGTTTAAAATCACCTTCGTTTCTGGTTGAAGTTGAATCTGAACCCCTGACGAATGCATTTTAAGAGTCTGATTTTACGGAAGGCGAAGAAACTAATATCGATGATACATCCCTGTCAAAATTCCAACCATTGAAGATGAGCAGTTCAATGAATCTCAATCTTCATCAGCATCAACAAACACAACTGATTTTGAAAAACGTTTTATTGACCTGGATGTTAGCCTCAAAGATTTAGATGCAACTTTTGAGAAGGCCTTAAGTCCTGAAAAAACTAAGTCCACCTCGGAATGATAAAAGTAAGATGAATCGACAAGATAATGATAGTGCCTTGATGCCAGATATAATAAGCGAAGTTGAATTGCGACGTCGTCATCAGTCCATGCTTGAGAATGAGTTACAAGCTACTTTGTATATATGAACATATTTATATTAATTTATTTTTCTGCTCATCAATAGTTGAAGCAATTTGAACACGCAGTTTCTTATATGTACGTGCGAGAGATTTCCAACAAGCCACCACCTCCATATGTACCTCCTGCCCATGGCAACTATATTCCCACCGGAAGAACGAATCGAAGATATAACATTTCGACGAACGAAGGAGTTATATTATGATATTCTTAACATAGGTAAGTCCACTCCACAAATTGAACATGTTTTTTTTATGCAATATTTCATCTACAGCTACAAGAGATGAACACGGGATGAAACCACATTCTGTGCTGGACGAGAATATAACAAATATATTTACGAAAGAATAATTCTAGATATATATGTACAAAGAATATCTAACCGAATACAAACCAATTCTTACCACAGCCGATCAACGGCGTATACAGGGGGGGGGGTCACGGGGTCATGTCCCCCCCCCCCGAGAACTCAAGATTATTTTGTTGATCTGAAATAATTATTTAGTAACCACATAGAAAAAAAAATGACAGTTGGTTACTTAGAAAGCTAGTAGGATTTTCGATTGTTAATTTAGAATTCAATAGAGAATTTGAATGTTGGTAACTTCAATTCAATAAGAAATTTAAAACAACAACAAATTTATCATGTGATAAAGCATTTAAATCTTAAAATATATGCATAGGCTAGTTTCCGTTTTGAGGTGGCAGCCAAAACCTGTTAAACCAAACAGAAATCAAAGTGCGGAGTTGTTACCAAATTTTCACTCGGTAAAGTAAAAACTAATAGGATTTTCAAAAAAAGAACATTTTTTTTTCTGAAAATAAAATCTTTAAACACATTATAGAACACATACAGAAATTGTTTTGTTTGATTTCTGTATGACAGATTATTTCTAAAAGTAAAAAGAGTGATAATTTTCGATTTATAGTTATTCTTACCAAAAAATATTAATGTTAACGATAAAAGACATAAATATATAAAACTATGATGAAAACCTACTATGAAAGGATTTTGTTTGCACTTATTCAACAACTACGATCGAACAATATTGTTATTGATTTGGATGTGGATTGCGTTTACAAAGTAACCTATGGATCCCATAATGCAAAAGCCAATAGGCATGGTAAAGGAGATTTTTTGAGACTCCTTGCGGTGAACCGTTTGACCAGTCGGATGGAATTATGGAGGAAAAGCGACTAGGCTCGTAGAATTTAACAATTTTGTCCATTATTTTTATCAGAAAGGCTTACTGGTAAGAAAGATAAAAAGATAAGGTATATTTGATGTACATATTTATTTGGGAAGGTGCCTTTTACTTTTCCATCGGTGGCAGTCTTAGAGACATATATTTTTTTCAAATCAGAAGCATATCAAAATCACTCGTGAACTTTGTTCACACTTTTCTTGAAACGCCACGAAAAGGAATCTTTGTATTAAAATATAATACGAATTTGTAATGTATTTTAGTTTGTCCACTATTGTAAAAAGAGCAATTTACAAAAGTGGTCATTTTTGAAAATCACAGCTATTGTTTTCATTTTCAGTAGTGAATATTTATGTCTTTTTACTAAAATTAAGAAACAGAAAACCGTGCACAGTCCCTATGATATTTTACTTATTTTTCCTGCAACTTCAATTCGCTGAAATAAAAACTTTGATAGGATTAAAATAAATTCTGAATAAAATTCAAAACACATGATCAAGCGAATCCAAAAATTTTGTTTCCTCAGTATTTTGACAGCTAGCTAATCTGATTTTTTTTGGTCAGGCAACTGGAGATTGCTGAATGCTTTTGCTGAGGCCCTCCGAAATAAAAAATGTAACAAGTGATTGTTGAAAAAACATTCAATAATATAAATTACGGAGCGAAAGCTATGCAGCCTAACTGCGAGTGTGTTATCACACAAAAAACCCAATTTAAAAAATGTAACAGTCAGGAATAAAAACGAAGAGCGCGTTCACTGGTCCAGCTAATAAAGGTTCGTTCGACTCAGTTGTTTATTTTATTTTTCTTTGGAACCAAAAATGAGGTAACTTTGCAAATACCAAAAAACTGATTTCGTCTTAAATTTGTTAATTTTTTTGTATAGGTAGCTCATTTCATTTTGAATTGGCTTTGGCAGTTCGAAATATATATTTTCAATGAAATTGCCTAATTTGGCGTAGTGAAAATGTAGTATTACATTCGTAGTCTGCTATTTCAAGCCGACTTTTGATTCTTAACTGTCTTAAAATTAAATGAGTTAAAGAACGATATATTTTTCCAGGAAATGAACTATTTTAAATTATTTCTACTTATTTTTTAAGGGCGGGTCGATTTTAAAATTGAATAAAACAAGATATCAATAAGGTTATGCGAAAGGTCCAGTTTTCGATGACTTTGGCGCATAAATTAGGCTGAATTTGACCGATGGCATCGATTATGTTCTCTTTGAGGGTCGAGGTGGTTTGCAACTTATTCGCATAGACCTGCGACTTAAGAAAGCCCCACAAGAAAAAGTCCAAAGGGGTCAAATCACACGATCTTGGTGGTCAATTCACGTCGCCTCGGCGCGAGATAACCATGCCATGAAACCGCTCGTGCAGAATATCGATTGTGTCTTAAGCTGTGTGGCACGTAAGGCCATCCTGTTGAAACCATATATCTTCATTGACCATATCATCCAATTTAGGCCACAAGAAGTTGTAGATCATCGACCTATAGATATCGCCGTTGACGGTGATGGCCTGGCCAGCATCATTTTCGAAGAAGTACGGACCGATGACGCCTCCAGGCATCCAGCCCAAAATCCACACAAAACAGTTACTTTATTTGGATGCATTGGCACCTCGTGAATCACGCGTGGATTAGTGTCGTCCCAAATCCGGCAATTTTGCTTATTCACGTACCCATTCATCTAAAGATAGGCCTCATCGCTAAAGATGATTTTTTGACCAAAATTGGGATAAACTTCTAACTGCGCTAAAACATCATTTGCACGTGTTGATCGAAGTTGTAACTCACCATGATGATTTGTCTGTAGTAACTGATTAAAGGACGATATTTTGACCGAAAGTAAAAGAAACAATATGGCCGCCACGAGCTGTCAAAATCAACCCGTCCCTATTGGAAATCCCTTAAGTATAGTTAATTAAGATTTTTTCCCTTTTCTTTTATATAGCTAAGCACAGTAAAATATGAAAAAAAAAAAAATATAAGTCACTTGACTTTTAACAAATATAAGTTTGTGTTATTTTTTTTGGCATGAACCGCCCCCCCCCCCCCAGGAACTAAAGCTGTATACGCCCCTGCAGCCGATCCAAATTACTTTCATAGTTCATTGGCATTCTTCAATCCACCCGACCGCAAGATTAGGAAGATATATTTTTATGTAGAAGAAGAGGAAGTTTTAGAACTCATTATTGAAGACTGAAGAGATTGTGAGTGTCATAGTGAGAGATATTTGCACTGATATATTGGAAGATGAGGTTCCAAGGGATGCGATTATACCAGTACCAGAAGAAAGTGTGGAAATGCGTTGTAATAATAGTACTTTAATGTTTATTTTTTTACTTATGAATTAGTTTGCGTTTTTTGTATTATTATTAAGACTCTCCCAAACCAATGCGAAACATTCGTTGCGGCGAAGAAACATTCGTCAGTCAAAATTATTTCATATATTTCTCCACCGCGTTGGTGTGGGCACTCCCAGGCAAATAAATTTTGACATGCGAATGTTTCTTCGCCGCAACGAATGTTCCACAATGGTTTGGGAGAGCGTCTATTCTTAATAGTTTTAGGTTTTATTTGAATTTTAAGTATTTTTTTCCATGATTTGTTATTGGAAATAGAAGTCAAGAACGAAGTAGTAAGATTGTTTTTTTTTTTCAATTTGTAATGGAAGACTCAGTATTTCAGTGGTGAGTTATACCAACGTTCTCTGACTCTGGGAAAAGATTTGTATACAAACAGAGATTTTTTGCTGAGGAATCCTGTTCAGACAACTGAGATTGCTAAAATCCTCAAAGAATCAAATAGTTTTTCCAACCTAAGAAGTTTTCTGCGGTTAAAATGGTGAGAAGGCTTTCTACAAAATCCAAATCATTTTAACAAAAAAGAAAAGAACAGAACTTGGAAAAATGAAGATTCATTTTTATCCAGTTAAGCCAGTTAATAGAATAATACTTTTACTAGCTGTAATATTAGTTCCGTTCCTTTACTTTAAATTTCTGTGATTTTCTGTGCAATTGTGTGATTTCCAGTCTAAAGCCGTTCCCGTACACACAAATTTGGCAGTTTTTGACAAAAGACAACGATCACGTGAGAGTAAATAATTTCCCCTACCTGTGATTTTCTGTCCGAGAAATTTCTTCGGACAGAAAATCACAGCACAGCACAATGTCATTTTGAGAGTAAAAGAATGAAAGCCAAACATCGTGCCGTACTTGTCTGGCACATTAGGTAATACGGAATTTGGTTAAATTTGCGTTCCCGTACTTTTGCACAGTTTTGATATTTTTGAGAATATTTCAACGTTGCCAAAATATTACATTTTGTGATTTTATGTGCTCAAAGTAAAGGATCGGACCTATTAGTTGTTTGTTGATAAGTAAGCAAAAATTAAGATATATGTATTTACCTACAAGGAGGAATAGTATCAACAAATTTAGGTTAGTTAGTAGGTATTCTAAATGAAAAAATTTGTTCCCACAAAATTAAAATGCTCGTCAGATTGAATATATTATTATTTTCCATTTTGTGGATATTTGGAATGCCAGCTTTTTTCTCGTAGTATTATTTCTTGTATTCAAAGTTTGCTTAGAATAAGGAAAAGGGGTATTAAGAAAAAAACAAACTCTCGGTATGGGTAAACTTGAAAGAGGAAAGACAAAATTACGGATACGCCACCATCTTGTTTATTTAGATTTTTAACTAACGGATGCGAATGGTTCGTGCATTGAATAGATTAAATTGAGATAATGTGGTAAATGTCGGTAATGCGGTTGGGTATAGTAATACACCAACGACACCAACCAAGCCAACGGTTTGTGCATTAAATAGTGTCGGGAAAATTATCATCATCATATAATTGTGGAAAATGCAGTTTTTTAAGGCATGGTGCAACTGTTATGATTTTAAGGTCTAAATTGAGCATGATTTTAAGAGTGGCCACATTCTCTAAAAGTACCTTTTTTGAAAGTGGAGGTTGTCATTTTTCATACAAAATAATAGATTCTGGGTAGCGGGAACATCGGAAAATCGCTTCCTGAAGGAGAACGGAAAATGGGAAAATTATGGGCGATATACTAAAAGATAGGTCTTGAATAGGGGAACATTGGGGTAAAAGTAGGAAGCAGGTTTTTTTTTTATGTTGAAGTGTGAGGTTGTCATTTTTCATACAAAATAATAGATTCTGGGTAACGGGAACATCGGAAAATCGCTTCCTGAAGGAGAACGGAAAATGGGAAAATTATGGGCGATGCACTTAAAGATAGGTCTTGAATAGGGGAACATTGGGGTAAAATGTCAGGGTTGCCACTTTCATAGAAGTAGTTTTTTTTGGATGTTGAAGTGTGAGGTTGTCATTTTTCATACAAAATAATAGATTGTGGGTAGCGGGAACATCGGAAAATCGCTTCTTGAAGGAGAACAGAAAATGGGAAAATTATGGGCGATATACTTAAAGATAGGTCTTGAATAGGGGAACATTGGGGTTGCCACTTTCCTAGAAGTAGGTTTTGATGTGTAAACATCTTAGCGCTAGGTATTAAGAAAAAAACAAACTCGGTATGGGTAAACTTGAAAGAGGCAAGACAAAATTACGGATACGCCACCATCTTGTTTATTTAGATTTTTAACTAATGGATGCGAATGGTTCGTGCATTGAATAGAGTAAATTGAGATAATGTGGTAAATGTCGGTAATGTGGTTGGGTATAGTAATACACCAACGACACCAACCAAGCCAACGGTTTGTGCATTAAATAGTGTCGTGTATTATCATCATCATATAATTGTGGAAAATGCAGTTTTTTAAGGCATGGTGCAACTGTTATGATTTTAAAGTCTAAATTGCGTATGATTTTAAGAGTTGCCACATTCTCTAAAAGTACCTTTTTTGAAAGTGGAGGGTGAGGTTAGAAACAAAATTAAATACATATTTACGCTCAGCCCTGAATCACATGAAATAACATAACATGTTCGACGGGCGCCTTTGGCAACCTCATCAGTTTACTATATACTGTTAGCTTTAGTATAAACTATATACTACACTGATGTTTACACATCATTCCCTTGAGTCCCGGTACTAACACATTTTTTTTTTGTTGAGGGAACAAGTTTCAAATTTGAGGAAATCTTAAAACATTTTTCCTTTAACAAGATATAACTCCCTTATAATATAACTTGACTTGCTCTTTCTTGTCTACGCTCTCAAAATCATAAAACGGGTTGCAAATTTAATAAAACGTGTTGCATTTCCGGTCATATTGCCCGGTGTCTATTTGTTAATATTCAATGGTTGTATTTTGTTGACAATTATGTACAGCATAGCGAAGGCTTCTAAACAAAACGATTGTGAAACAAATTTCTATGTAAAGCTCTTTTGTGGTTGAATTACATATTTACAAATTGTTTAAACTCATTCTTATCCAGTCAAATCTGAGACGTCTCACCAAAACCCATCAAAAGTCAACGAATAGTTTATTAATTTTATTTGATTTTATTATATTATTTGAATTTACTAGACTAAAGAAAACAATCACCCATATTCTGAAACTCGTATTTATGACTCATATTCGACTTCAGTCGTGTGTTGGTATTCCAAAAGTCGTATATCCGACTTCACTTCTACAAAACAACACAACTGACAGTCGTGTGTAAAATAAATTAAAGGAATAAACAAAATTTAAAATTTGTTACAAAATGATAAATGATTTGCAGCAGATATTTGTAATATTTGCCATTTTTACAATTACATGATAATTTTTTCCCAGCGTGCTTCAATGTCACCTTCATGTAGATTTTTCAAGCTTTTAAACTAGAAGAAAAGATGAATTTATTATTGGAAACAATAATCTGTATTATTTACTTTCTGATTGAAATCAATGAAATCCAAAAATATTTGCCCTTGATTTGACCAGTTCGGCACCTTAATACTTTTATTTGAGGTTAAATTACCAAATTGGCTAAGAAGATCATGTAGAAAATCATGTAAAAAAAAGAAAGAAAATTTCATAAGATGAAAAGATTTTTGTTTTGTTAATTTTTAGGAGAAAATCTCACCATTCATAATTGCATACGGAGCAATATGCATAAAAATTACTCCAGGCATTTTTGCGGCACACCCAAAACGTTAATTATATATGTTTCATCGTCTGTTATGGCTCATCATTCGACACTGATACGTATTCGATATATATAGGTAATCTTGAATATGCTTCTCTTTTATATGGAGCAAAACAACCATCGACCATTTCTACAAGCCATTGTTTTCTAATTGCGATGCGAAATCAACGTGCCTGGCTTTCGAGCATCTCAGAACAGTGATGATAGCCGAAGGTTTCGACAGATTGCAAAAGAAGCCAACTAAAAAAGGAGACAACATTAACTTAAACTTGAGATTTAATTTGTGAATTATTCAAATACCTTAGCCTGAAGTCCATAAAGCCTGCGGTATGGTTTAAGGGACTTAGAAAAATTTCAGTGGATGATTACTTTTTGAGCATAGCTACAGAATGTGGTCACAGAGCGGATGTGTTTCATTGTCGCCAATTGATTCTGTGTAGTGGTGACAGTGGCAGAGTAGAATTCATCAACTTTAAATGACTTCGCATAAGCTAGCAGGGCGTCAGTTATAGAGCAGGTGGAAGAGCAGAGATACCACAGTTGAAGCGGTTTCCGATTTGAAAAATATAAAAAGTTACATAATCGAGGCCTTAAATCATCATCATTATATTAATACGTAAAGGTGATTTCTACCCGCACGTTTTTGAATGTCAACATATTATATTTTTATTAAATAAAATAAAAATAAATAAATAAATTATTGTTTATATAGTTTTTCGCTTCTACACCCCCTGACCGCGCTTGCAAACTCACCTCGCCACCATCACTTTTCGTTTGTGCAGCGGATTCAATATTACAACCTTCCAATAGACGTCAGTGCAGTGGTAAGCAAGCACAAAGAAAAACCGAAAAAAACAAGAACGACGCGTATTTTAGCTCACACAGCCAGAGTAGAAACGATTATTATGAATGATCAGTATCAGTATGCTTTCACTTCGGGCATGCAATGAGGACGGTCATGGTGGAGTGTACTATATGTTGCAGGGCATTACAACAACAATTCATGTACGATGTTCAGTGGGTTAGAACCAGTGTTGCCGAAAATACTCCCATAGGAGTATTGTACTACTTTCAACACCTTTGTACTCCCGTACTCCTCCTTTCACATTCGTACTCCTATTTTTTAAAGACCTAAAATATCTTACACTTGCAGCAAAGTGTAATGCCAACCTCAATAAATTTAATTCACTTTAAATTTAATGTAAATTTGGCAGATTCAAAGCTATTTCGGTTTTCGTTGGCTTCATGCAATTTTTATCTGCCAGAAGTTTGTTATTTATTTTATTGTTACTTCAGATTGTAGTTTGGTGGTTCTGTTTTTTTTTGTGTGAACTTTGTTAATTTGTATGTGTAGTTCTATAAAATGAAAAGGTTTGCTGAATTAATGCTTGAAATATTGTTATTTTTTATAAGAATAATTCAAAGTAATACTACGTGTCTACCTAAAGATAATTCGGATTAAAAAGAGTAGATTAAAAATTAATCTTTAAGTGTTTTCACCAGAGAAAAAAAGATTAGTTTGACGTTTTCACTCTGAATTACCATTCAAAAGTCGATATGACAAGAGTAAAGCAAAATAATTGCAAACAAGGATTTTTCTACGGCAACACTGGTAAGAATCTTTTTTATTAAAGTATATAGAGAATGGTCACCAGTGTTGCCGGGGAAAAATATTAGAAGGTAGTACTGCAGCCAAAAAAGGGGAGTATTCTGAATCAGACATTTTTTTGTCTTCAAAAATAAGTGTGTGCACAACTTTTTTCTTAAACTTTATTTAGAAAAAAAAATCATTAAAAATAAATTCAGTAAAACAAAAATACATAAATAAATAAATTATTAGTTATACTAACAAAAGTAAGAAAATATCTCTTTAATTATAACACCTGTCTTATGGCAGATACCTTAATTCATAGTAATATTAGTTTTAGAATAAAAATAAGGAACTTAATTGTAAACCTCAAGTGTAAGATATTTTAGGTCTTTAAAAAAATAGGAGTACGAATGTGAAAGGAGGGGTACGGGAGTAGGATGGTGTTGAAAGTAGTACAATACTTCTATGGGAGTATTTTCGGCAACACTGATTGGTCACCATCACTTTTCGTTTGTGCAGCGAATTAAATATTCCAACCTTCCAATAGACGTCAGTGCAGTGGTAAGCTGGTAAGCAAGCACAAAGAAAAACCGAAAAAAAAAACAACAACAGCTCACACTTCACACAGCCTACAGCCACAGCCAGAGTAGAAACAATTATTATAGGTTTGTTCCCGAGATTTCTGGGCAGAAATTGTTGGTCTGTCAAATTTTAAAGAGTAGGGATGAAATTCTCTCACAGAGAGAAAAGCTGCCGAAAAAGTGTGGAACGGTTTCTGGGCAAGAATTCTGCCACACAATTTCAAACAATTATTCTTTTAATTTTTTGTAACTTTTTTTATTCCAACGCGTAGCAAACTGAACCGATGACTCTACAACAGTACATTTTTTATGCAACGTTCCTCAACCTGGTATTTGACAGACCAACAATTTCTGCCCAAAGAAATTTCTTGGGCAGAATTTATCAGGAGGGGAAATTATTTTACTCTCACGTGAGCGCTCTCTTCTACCCAAAACTACCAAATTTGTGAGGTGTGGAACAGCATTTGGGCAACAGTTGTTGACAGTTGTTGACAATTGGCGGTTTTGGTTAAGGTGTGGAACAGACCTATGAATGACCTATCTTTTTTATTAAAGTACCTATTATATAGAGAATGGTCGAATTTAGACCACTGGGCGGTACTAGTTCAAATAATTATAACTTACCGCAAGCACCTTAATCCACTCAAAACAATTAATTTCAATGTGACAGGCGCGAACACAGGAAAACATTTCGGGGGGTAAACAAATTTTGGGGGGAGGGTTGGTTTTAAACTGAAAACTCAAAAATTAAGAGTGAAATTGTATGGCGAGGAAGTTAAATTCATACATTTCGGGGGGGTTTGAACCCCCAAAACCTGCGTTCGCGCCTGCCATGTGATGAGTCCATAAATGATGGACAGATATAACTCCGAAGTAGTTGTCAAGGATTTTGTCTACCTGGGCTCCACTATTACATCGCAGAATGACATCAGTGCAGAGATCAAGCGAAGAATTACTCTTGCCAACCGCTGTTTCTTCGGTCTAAGAAGGCATTTAAGTAGTAAGGCCCTCTCTCCGAGAACCAAGGAGACTATACAAGACCCTAATCATCCCGGCCCTGCTTTATGGGTCAGAAGCATGGCCACTGAGAGATTCGGATACAAATCTGCTAGGGTGCTTTCAGAGGAAGATTCTTCGTGTGATTTTCGGTCCGGTGTGTATCGAAGGAGTATGGAGGAGAAGATTCAACGACGAGCTATGCGGGCTATACAGCGATTTTGACCTGGTCAAAAAGCTGAAAATACAGCGGCTGAGATGGCTGTGGCACGTTGAGCGTATGGATAGCAACGCACCTGCCCGACGAGTCTTTGAATCTAACCCCTATGGGGTACGTAGCAGAGGAAGAACCCGTAACAGGTGGCGCAAACAAGTGAATGACGACATCAAAGCACTCGGTGTGCGCAACTGGAAGCGGGACAGAGCTGGCTGGAGGGGCTTGTTAGTTGAGGCCGAAGCCCATCCTGGGCTGTAAGCGCCATCAAAATTAAAGTAAAGTAAGTAACCATTGAATAAATACACCCAGTTACTCAGAACGACTTCCACCTTTGGAGGCGAATAGCAAAAACAAAATAGATGGTGACGGCGTTGTGTGTACAAAAACCAATTCTCAAAATGATATTTATTAAATTGTTCCTTTTTGTAAATTGAGTAACCATGACAATTTTCAAAAAGAAATAGACTATAGAAGTAAAAATATAGCTTTCGGTCTGTTAGGACGCAGAACCAAACGGGTAAAAGAAAGTTAATTGAAAAGAAATTTAAAGAAGAAAGTGAGTTTTTATAAAAATAACATCACAAGACAGCAAATTGAAGCCTGATGATGGTTTATAATACTGCTAACTATAAATAAATTTAAATATTTTATTAAAATTAAATTTTTTTAAATTTTTTAATTTTTATTCTATCATTTCACAAACGGTTGACTTTCTTTCACACTATGAATTCGATTATTCAAAACAGCTCTTAAATGATTTGAATTTAGCTTTTTTCTCTTGTATTTTGATGTTTTATTGCGAGATTTTTTGTAAGGTTATTATCCTGCTTCTCGCTAATGGCTTGACCGACTTTTTTTAATTTTTTTTTCAGCTAAATATTCATATGTACATACAGTTTAAATAATAGAAACTGAATTTAAAAATTACATAAACAAAAATTCTAGTAATTTTAATTTTTTCGTTAACATAATAATTTTAACATTTTATCGTACGTCTTCAATGTCTATTTACTTCATAATCTTGAAGAATAAGTTCAAGCCATTCCGTCATGCATTGTCTATACAAGTATGCACAAGTAACATTTTGCCGTTCCCCAATAATTTGCCGCCCAGGACCCATGTTCTGTAACTCAGGCGATAACTTTTCGCATTGTTAAAAAATGAAATGAACCATTCCTCACTTATCGCTTCTGGAAAGAATCGAGTTTCTGTAACTCAATGTCCCGATCTACATTACCCGATATTTCCACGAAGATTTTTCCAGAAATCGTGTGAAATGTACACACAGAACGATTTTTTCCATGAGATTTTTTCTTTGTCTTCTTCATTTTTTTATTTCTGTGCTCTTCATTTTGCATTGATATTCACTCACACCATCAACCCAATGGCACACTGACACCGAACACACACAAAAAACTGGAAAGAGGGCGAAAGAGAACATAAACAGACTGGAAAAATCGTCTGAGTTTTGTGGTACAAACGATTTGATCCCTACCCCTCACTTTTCACTCCCTTCACCTACGAACAAAAGATCGGCACTGGAAAAATCGTTCAATGTAGACCGGGACAATGCGATAAGTTTTTTTTTACTGGAATTTCCATTGGAAGGCGATAAGTCGATGTCATTTTGACGTTTCAAAATTAAAAACCAAAACAATCAAAAGTAATTTAATTTTTGTTTTCTTTCCGCAGAAAAAATACGATTCCTATGCAAAGAATCACCCTTAACTAAACTCAAAATAATAAAAAAACCTCTAACTAGATTCCAAAAGAATTATGTAAACATTCAAGCGTACAAAATCGCAAACAAAAGAAAAACTTGCAAAATTTATCTCTCAAATTTTTATCTTCACTTATCTATCTCTCAAACAAAAACGATGGACGATAGTTTGTAATTAATTGGATTGGAATCAGCATAGCTGGACGGTTGCAATGTGAATGACATTAATGCCATATACGGTGGCAAGGCCATACCTTGAGAAACAAATCCGATCAGATGACGCTGTTCAATGAAATCTTCAATTAACCATTTCAAAATAAACTCCTCGAGGACAAGGTGTCTGTCATTTCAGAATTGGAATCCATCCTCACCTTTTATTTCAAGAACAGAAATCTCCCATATGAATGTGTCAACGGATGTATCGAGTTGCTGTTACCTCTGCTTTCGTTCAAACTGAAATAATCCGACACCTACAATCTCTTGGAAGCCATCATAGACACCTACATTCCGAAGGGATGCATCGCCAAGGGCAATATTGTTCACGTTTTCCGTCTGTTCAGTCAATACCACGACTTAATATGTTATACACAAAGAGCATATGGCTGACTGCTGGAGGACCACGAGCCGCAGAAGTGTAGTGTCTGTTTGAAAAATTCCACTACCCAAATGAACTCCGCCCACAAAGTCAGACGCAATGTCCCTGAATCAGTCAACAAGTGATAAGTTTTCGGCGGCCAAATGAAGTCGGACGTAGTTAAAGAGAAACTTGTAGACATACCTATTTGCAAATTCGAATGCAGCAACAGCTCAAAATAATATTGCCCAGCATCAAGTCCCTGACATGTTTCACCGAGTGAGAAGAATGGCGAGCGGTACAGAAATGTCTTATTTGGTGGAAGCTAATTTAAGGTGATTTTGTTTAAACATTAATATTATTAATTATACTAGATGTGGAAAGAACTCATAAATACACTAATATGTTTAATTTACATAAATTATACACATTTAAGCTAAACTTGCGTTTTAATTTAACTTCCTCAAAATTGTATTGAATCTGGCCTTTTTCTTGAGAGAATAATTTATTTATTTCGTTTGATTTTCTGCCAATTTTTTTTTAAATTCCTTAAATTGAAAATGGTTGTAAGAAACACTTAGGTGATATAAATTAGAACTCAGAGCAGTTTCAATCATCCCAATGAAGCACGTAGTTTTGAAATGACAGTGATTTGTATGTAACACTTACAAGAATTTCGAGAGAAAATCATACGAAATTCTTGTAAGTGATACATACAAACCACTGTCATTTCAAAACTACGTGCTTGATTGGGATGTTTGAAACCATTCTGAGTTCTAATTTATGTTTTCTAGCTAATGCCGGAAACCATTTTTAATTCAAAAAATAATTTAAATTAAGGTTCCTTTAGCCCTAGTCTTGCAGATCCAAGAATATATTAATGTAATTTTGAATGTTTCGGAACAATTGTTACTCTTTTCTTATCAACCGATTTTATTTAAGAGTATTTAACGTTAACAGCGTCTTCTTCATCGTAAATAAGCTACAATAAAATAAAAGTAAGTTTAAATTTAGTTTTAAAGGCCTTTTTTTGTAAAATAATTTAATTTCTTACCATTTTTCTCTATATTTATGTTTACTCGCCATCTCTTAGGTCAGCGATAATTTGACGTTTAAAATGATAAACTTATCGACCTTCCGAGATACAGAACCCATTTTATCGCATTTTTCCAGTATTTCTATTCCGTTTGTTCCAGTCGATAAAATGATTGCCTGTCAAAGTTACAGGAACCCGATGATGCGATAAAATGAGTTTTGTTTCAATTCTTAACGTTTCTCGACAAGTTTTATCGCTTCGCATTTACAGAACATGGGTCCAGGGCACGTTCCCATGTTGCCCCTATGGCTAACTCACCACTGATTCTTATCAACGTCGTTTTTTCCTAGAAACATACAATTTTCAGTTTTTGACTTAAAATTGATAAGAGCATTGAATTTTGACAACAAATATTTAATTATGTAAAATGTTGAACAAAATAGTTAAATCATTTTTGTATTTTTTTTTTTTTTCAAAGTTTTGAGTTTGAAAATTATTTTTTTTAAAAGTGTTCATTTAAAGAATCTTTTTTAAAAATAAGACAAAAGAAGAGATTTCTGGTTTTGCAAAAATGTATAAAAAGGCACTGTAAGTTTTGCCGTAGTTTTTAAATATTTTTTTTTCTTTGAAAACTCTCCCTCCTTGCTAAACTACCTTGATAGACTACCCCTTCAGCAAAAGTGTTTGCTTGTATCGATTATATATTTAAAGGTTAGCTGTATGTATAAACTGTAAAGGCAACTGCATTACTTGTATAATTGTTTAAATAATAATAATTAACTGCTAAAGGCACATGGATCTTTAGTATAATCTCTTTCTTTGCTTATACAAAATTAATCCAGTTAGTCATTAAGAGAAGGAAATGTTCTTTTCTTTTTAGTTGAAATTTATTTTGTCTGTATTTAAATTAAATGGAACCCAATTTCTTTTTTACCCGAATATTAAACATAATGAAATGAATTTATTTAGCAATAATCATATCGCGTGGGGGAAATATTTTTAATATTGGATTGAACTTAATCAATAGAATCAACAGTCATAGAAACTAATTATTATTTGTATACTATCGTATGATAATAATCGCTTTTGAATCAAGCCGTTCACCCAAACACACTTACATAACTATAAATCGCATTATAATCCTTAGAAAGAATAAAAATTTAAATTACTTTGTGATCACATGAATTGTTTTGAAATGATTTTGTGTCTTAGTTGTGTCGATTCGTTCGTTTTAACTTACTGAATTTAAAAATTACATAAACAAAAATTCTAGTAATTTTAATTTTTTCGTTAACATAATAATTTTAACATTTTATCGTACGTCTTCAATGTCTATTTACTTCATAATCTTGAAGAATAAGTTCAAGCCATTCCGTCATGCATTGTCTATACAAGTATGCACAAGTAACATTTTGCCGTTCCCCAATAATTTGCGCCCAGGACCCATGTTCTGTAACTCAGGCGATAACTTTTCGCATTGTTAAAAAATGAAATGAACCATTCCTCACTTATCGCTTCTAGAAAGAATCGAGTTTCTGTAACTCAATGCGATAAGTTTTTTTTAACTGGAATTTCCATTGGAAGGCGATAAGTCGATGTCATTTTGACGTTTCAAAATTAAAAACCAAAACAATCAAAAGTAATTTAATTTTTGTTTTCTTTCCGCAGAAAAAATACGATTCCTATGCAAAGAATCACCCTTAACTAAACTCAAAATAATAAAAAAACCTTTAACTAGATTCCAAAAGAATTATGTAAACATTCAAGCGTATGTAATCGCAAACAAAAGAAAAACTTGCAAAATGTATCTCTCAAATTTTTTTCTTCACTTATCTATCTCTCAAACAAAAACGATGGACGATAGTTTGTAATTAATTGGATTGGAATCAGCATAGCTGGACGGTTGCAATGTGAATGACATTAATGCCATATACGGTGGCAAGGCCATACCTTGAGAAACAAATCCGATCAGATGACGCTGTTCAATGAAATCTTCAATTAACCATTTCAAAATAAACTCCTCGAGGACAAGGTGTCTGTCATTTCAGAATTGGAATTCATCCTCACCTTTTATTTCAAGAACATAAATCTCCCATATGAATGTGTCAACGGATGTATCGAGTTGCTGTTACCTCTGCTTTCGTTGAAACTGAAATAATCCGACACCTACAATCTCTTGGAAGCCATCATAGACACCTACATTCCGAAGGGATGCATCACCAAGGGCAATATTGTTCACGTTTTCCGTCTGTTCAGTCAATACCATGACTTAATATGTTATACACAAAGAGCATATGGCTGACTGCTGGAGGTCCACGAGCCGCAGAAGTGTAGTGTCTGTTTGAAAAATTCCACTAGAATGGCGAGCGGTACAGAAATGTCTTATTTGGTGGAAGCTAATTTAAGGTGATTTTGTTTAAACATTAATATTATTAATTATACTAGATGTGGAAAGAACTCATAAATACACTAATATGCTTAATTTACATAAATTATACACATTTAAGCTAAACTTGCGTTTTAATTTAACTTCCTCAAAATTGTATTGAATCTGGCCTTTTTCTTGAGAGAATAATTTATTTATTTCGTTTGATTTTCTGCCAATTTTTTTTAAAATTCCTTAAATTGAAAATGGTTGTAAGAAACACTTAGGTGATATAAATTAGAACTCAGAGCAGTTTCAATCATCCCAATGAAGCACGTAGTTTTGAAATGACAGTGGTTTGTATGTAACACTTACAAGAATTTCGAGAGAAAATCATACGAAATTCTTGTAAGTGATACATACAAACCACTGTCATTTCAAAACTACGTGCTTGATTGGGATGTTTGAAACCATTCTGAGTTCTAATTTATGTTTTCTAGCTAATGCCGGAAACCATTTTTAATTCAAAAAATAATTTAAATTAAGGTTCCTTTAGCCCTAGTCTTGCAGATCCAAGAATATATTAATGTAATTTTGAATGTTTCGGAACAATTGTTACTCTTTTCTTATCAACCGATTTTATTTAAGAGTATTTAACGTTAACAGCGTCTTCTTCATCGTAAATAAGCTACAATAAAATAAAAGTAAGTTTAAATTTAGTTTTAAAGGCCTTTTTTTGTAAAATAATTTAATTTCTTACCATTTTTCTCTATATTTATGTTTACTCGCCATCTCTTAGGTCAGCGATAATTTGACGTTTAAAATGATAAACTTATCGACCTTCCGAGATACAGAACCCATTTTATCGCATTTTTCCAGTATTTCTATTCCGTTTGTTCCAGTCGATAAAATGATTGCCTGTCAAAGTTACAGGAACCCGATGATGCGATAAAATGAGTTTTGTTTCAATTCTTACCGTTTCTCGACAAGTTTTATCGCTTCGCATTTACAGAACATGGGTCCAGGGCACGTTCCCATGTTGCCCCTATGGCTAACTCACCACTGATTCTTATCAACGTCGTTTTTTCCTAGAAACATACAATTTTCAGTTTTTGACTTAAAATTGATAAGAGCATTGAATTTTGACAACAAATATTTAATTATGTAAAATGTTGAACAAAATAGTTAAATCATTTTTGTATTTTTTTTTTTTTTCAAAGTTTTGAGTTTGAAAATTATTTTTTTTTAAAAGTGTTCATTTAAAGAACCTTTTTTAAAAATAAGACAAAAGAAGAGATTTCTGGTTTTGCAAAAATGTATAAAAAGGCACTGTAAGTTTTCCCGTAGTTTTTAAATATTTTTTTTTCTTTGAAAACTCTCCCTCCTTGCTAAACTACCTTGATAGACTACCCCTTCAGCAAAAGTGTTTGCTTGTATCGATTATATATTTAAAGGTTAGCTGTATGTATAAACTGTAAAGGCAACTGCATTACTTGTATAATTGTTTAAATAATAATAATTAACTGCTAAAGGCACATGGATCTTTAGTATAATCTCTTTCTTTGCTTATACAAAATTAATCCAGTTAGTCATTAAGAGAAGGAAATGTTCTTTTCTTTTTAGTTGAAATTTATTTTGTCTGTATTTAAATTAAATGGAACCCAATTTCTTTTTTACCCGAATATTAAACATAATGAAATGAATTTATTTAGCAATAATCATATCGCGTGGGGGAAATATTTTTAATATTGGATTGAACTTAATCAATAGAATCAACAGTCATAGAAACTAATTATTATTTGTATACTATCGTATGATAATAATCGCTTTTGAATCAAGCCGTTCACCCAAACACACTTACATAACTATAAATCGCATTATAATCCTTAGAAAGAATAACAATTTAAATTACTTTGTGATCACATGAATTGTTTTGAAATGATTTTGTGTCTTAGTTGTGTCGATTCGTTCGTTTTAACTTACTGAATTTAAAAATTACATAAACAAAAATTCTAGTAATTTTAATTTTTTCGTTAACATAATAATTTTAACATTTTATCGTACGTCTTCAATGTCTATTTACTTCATAATCTTGAAGAATAAGTTCAAGCCATTCCGTCATGCATTGTCTATACAAGTATGCACAAGTAACATTTTGCCGTTCCCCAATAATTTGCGCCCAGGACCCATGTTCTGTAACTCAGGCGATAACTTTTCGCATTGTTAAAAAATGAAATGAACCATTCCTCACTTATCGCTTCTGGAAAGAATCGAGTTTCTGTAACTCAATGCGATAAGTTTTTTTTTACTGGAATTTCCATTGGAAGGCGATAAGTCGATGTCATTTTGACGTTTCAAAATTAAAAACCAAAACAATCAAAAGTAATTTAATTTTTGTTTTCTTTCCGCAGAAAAAATACGATTCCTATGCAAAGAATCACCCTTAACTAAACTCAAAATAATAAAAAAACCTTTAACTAGATTCCAAAAGAATTATGAAAACATTCAAGCGTATGTAATCGCAAACAAAAGAAAAACTTGCAAAATGTATCTCTCAATTTTTTTTCTTCACTTATCTATCTCTCAAACAAAAACGATGGACGATAGTTTGTAATTAATTGGATTGGAATCAGCATAGCTGGACGGTTGCAATGTGAATGACATTAATGCCATATACGGTGGCAAGGCCATACCTTGAGAAACAAATCCGATCAGATGACGCTGTTCAATGAAATCTTCAATTAACCATTTCAAAATAAACTCCTCGAGGACAAGGTGTCTGTCATTTCAGAATTGGAATCCATCCTCACCTTTTATTTCAAGAACAGAAATCTCCCATATGAATGTGTCAGCGGATGTATCGAGTTGCTGTTACCTCTGCTTTCGTTGAAACTGAAATAATCCGACACCTACAATCTCTTGGAAGCCATCATAGACACCTACATTCCGAAGGGATGCATCACCAAGGGCAATATTGTTCACGTTTTCCGTCTGTTCAGTCAATACCATGACTTAATATGTTATACACAAAGAGCATATGGCTGACTGCTGGAGGTCCACGAGCCGCAGAAGTGTAGTGTCTGTTTGAAAAATTCCACTAGAATGGCGAGCGGTACAGAAATGTCTTATTTGGTGGAAGCTAATTTAAGGTGATTTTGTTTAAACATTAATATTATTAATTATACTAGATGTGGAAAGAACTCATAAATACACTAATATGCTTAATTTACATAAATTATACACATTTAAGCTAAACTTGCGTTTTAATTTAACTTCCTCAAAGTTGTATTGAATCTGGCCTTTTTCTTGAGAGAATAATTTATTTATTTCGTTTGATTTTCTGCCAATTTTTTTAAAAATTCCTTAAATTGAAAATGGTTGTAAGAAACACTTAGGTGATATAAATTAGAACTCAGAGCAGTTTCAATCATCCCAATGAAGCACGTAGTTTTGAAATGACAGTGGTTTGTATGTAACACTTACAAGAATTTCGAGAGAAAATCATACGAAATTCTTGTAAGTGATACATACAAACCACTGTCATTTCAAAACTACGTGCTTGATTGGGATGTTTGAAACCATTCTGAGTTCTAATTTATGTTTTCTAGCTAATGCCGGAAACCATTTTTAATTCAAAAAATAATTTAAATTAAGGTTCCTTTAGCCCTAGTCTTGCAGATCCAAGAATATATTAATGTAATTTTGAATGTTTCGGAACAATTGTTACTCTTTTCTTATCAACCGATTTTATTTAAGAGTATTTAACGTTAACAGCGTCTTCTTCATCGTAAATAAGCTACAATAAAATAAAAGTAAGTTTAAATTTAGTTTTAAAGGCCTTTTTTTGTAAAATAATTTAATTTCTTACCATTTTTCTCTATATTTATGTTTACTCGCCATCTCTTAGGTCAGCGATAATTTGACGTTTAAAATGATAAACTTATCGACCTTCCGAGATACAGAACCCATTTTATCGCATTTTTCCAGTATTTCTATTCCGTTTGTTCCAGTCGATAAAATGATTGCCTGTCAAAGTTACAGGAACCCGATGATGCGATAAAATGAGTTTTGTTTCAATTCTTACCGTTTCTCGACAAGTTTTATCGCTTCGCATTTACAGAACATGGGTCCAGGGCACGTTCCCATGTTGCCCCTATGGCTAACTCACCACTGATTCTTATCAACGTCGTTTTTTCCTAGAAACATACAATTTTCAGTTTTTGACTTAAAATTGATAAGAGCATTGAATTTTGACAACAAATATTTAATTATGTAAAATGTTGAACAAAATAGTTAAATCATTTTTGTATTTTTTTTTTTCAAAGTTTTGAGTTTGAAAATTATTTTTTTTAAAAGTGTTCATTTCAAGAACCTTTTTTAAAAAGAAGACAAAAGAAGAGATTTCTGGTTTTGCAAAAATGTATAAAAAGGCACTGTAAGTTTTGCCGTAGTTTTTAAATATTTTTTTTTCTTTGAAAACTCTCCCTCCTTGCTAAACTACCTTGATAGACTACCCCTTCAGCAAAAGTGTTTGCTTGTATCGATTATATATTTAAAGGTTAGCTGTATGTATAAACTGTAAAGGCAACTGCATTACTTGTATAATTGTTTAAATAATAATAATTAACTGCTAAAGGCACATGGATCTTTAGTATAATCTCTTTCTTTACTCATACAAAATTAATCCAGTTAGTCATTAAGAGAAGGAAATGTTCTTTTCTTTTTAGTTGAAATTTATTTTGTCTGTATTTAAATTAAATGGAACCCAATTTCTTTTTTACCCGAATATTAAACATAATGAAATGAATTTATTTAGCAATAATCATATCGCGTGGGGGAAATATAAAATATTTTTAATATTGGATTGAACTTAATCAATAGAATCAACAGTCATAGAAACTAATTATTATTTGTATACTATCGTATGATAATAATCGCTTTTGAATCAAGCCGTTCACCCAAACACACTTACATAACTATAAATCGCATTATAATCCTTAGAAAGAATAACAATTTAAATTACTTTGTGATCACATGAATTGTTTTGAAATGATTTTGTGTCTTAGTTGTGTCGATTCGTTCGTTTTAACTTACTGAATTTAAAAATTACATAAACAAAAATTCTAGTAATTTTAATTTTTTCGTTAACATAATAATTTTAACATTTTATCGTACGTCTTCAATGTCTATTTACTTCATAATCTTGAAGAATAAGTTCAAGCCATTCCGTCATGCATTGTCTATACAAGTATGCACAAGTAACATTTTGCCGTTCCCCAATAATTTGCGCCCAGGACCCATGTTCTGTAACTCAGGCGATAACTTTTCGCATTGTTAAAAAATGAAATGAACCATTCCTCACTTATCGCTTCTGGAAAGAATCGAGTTTCTGTAACTCAATGCGATAAGTTTTTTTTTACTGGAATTTCCATTGGAAGGCGATAAGTCGATGTCATTTTGACGTTTCAAAATTAAAAACCAAAACAATCAAAAGTAATTTAATTTTTGTTTTCTTTCCGCAGAAAAAATACGATTCCTATGCAAAGAATCACCCTTAACTAAACTCAAAATAATAAAAAAACCTTTAACTAGATTCCAAAAGAATTATGAAAACATTCAAGCGTATGTAATCGCAAACAAAAGAAAAACTTGCAAAATGTATCTCTCAATTTTTTTTCTTCACTTATCTATCTCTCAAACAAAAACGATGGACGATAGTTTGTAATTAATTGGATTGGAATCAGCATAGCTGGACGGTTGCAATGTGAATGACATTAATGCCATATACGGTGGCAAGGCCATACCTTGAGAAACAAATCCGATCAGATGACGCTGTTCAATGAAATCTTCAATTAACCATTTCAAAATAAACTCCTCGAGGACAAGGTGTCTGTCATTTCAGAATTGGAATCCATCCTCACCTTTTATTTCAAGAACAGAAATCTCCCATATGAATGTGTCAACGGATGTATCGAGTTGCTGTTACCTCTGCTTTCGTTGAAACTGAAATAATCCGACACCTACAATCTCTTGGAAGCCATCATAGACACCTACATTCCGAAGGGATGCATCACCAAGGGCAATATTGTTCACGTTTTCCGTCTGTTCAGTCAATACCATGACTTAATATGTTATACACAAAGAGCATATGGCTGACTGCTGGAGGTCCACGAGCCGCAGAAGTGTAGTGTCTGTTTGAAAAATTCCACTAGAATGGCGAGCGGTACAGAAATGTCTTATTTGGTGGAAGCTAATTTAAGGTGATTTTGTTTAAACATTAATATTATTAATTATACTAGATGTGGAAAGAACTCATAAATACACTAATATGCTTAATTTACATAAATTATACACATTTAAGCTAAACTTGCGTTTTAATTTAACTTCCTCAAAATTGTATTGAATCTGGCCTTTTTCTTGAGAGAATAATTTATTTATTTCGTTTGATTTTCTGCCAATTTTTTTTAAAATTCCTTAAATTGAAAATGGTTGTAAGAAACACTTAGGTGATATAAATTAGAACTCAGAGCAGTTTCAATCATCCCAATGAAGCACGTAGTTTTGAAATGACAGTGGTTTGTATGTAACACTTACAAGAATTTCGAGAGAAAATCATACGAAATTCTTGTAAGTGATACATACAAACCACTGTCATTTCAAAACTACGTGCTTGATTGGGATGTTTGAAACCATTCTGAGTTCTAATTTATGTTTTCTAGCTAATGCCGGAAACCATTTTTAATTCAAAAAATAATTTAAATTAAGGTTCCTTTAGCCCTAGTCTTGCAGATCCAAGAATATATTAATGTAATTTTGAATGTTTCGGAACAATTGTTACTCTTTTCTTATCAACCGATTTTATTTAAGAGTATTTAACGTTAACAGCGTCTTCTTCATCGTAAATAAGCTACAATAAAATAAAAGTAAGTTTAAATTTAGTTTTAAAGGCCTTTTTTTGTAAAATAATTTAATTTCTTACCATTTTTCTCTATATTTATGTTTACTCGCCATCTCTTAGGTCAGCGATAATTTGACGTTTAAAATGATAAACTTATCGACCTTCCGAGATACAGAACCCATTTTATCGCATTTTTCCAGTATTTCTATTCCGTTTGTTCCAGTCGATAAAATGATTGCCTGTCAAAGTTACAGGAACCCGATGATGCGATAAAATGAGTTTTGTTTCAATTCTTACCGTTTCTCGACAAGTTTTATCGCTTCGCATTTACAGAACATGGGTCCAGGGCACGTTCCCATGTTGACCCTATGGCTAACTCACCACTGATTCTTATCAACGTCGTTTTTTCCTAGAAACATACAATTTTCAGTTTTTGACTTAAAATTGATAAGAGCATTGAATTTTGACAACAAATATTTAATTATGTAAAATGTTGAACAAAATAGTTAAATCATTTTTGTATTTTTTTTTTTTCAAAGTTTTGAGTTTGAAAATTATTTTTTTTAAAAGTGTTCATTTCAAGAACCTTTTTTAAAAAGAAGACAAAAGAAGAGATTTCTTGTTTTGCAAAAATGTATAAAAAGGCACTGTAAGTTTTGCCGTAGTTTTTAAATATTTTTTTTTCTTTGAAAACTCTCCCTCCTTGCTAAACTACCTTGATAGACTACCCCTTCAGCAAAAGTGTTTGCTTGTATCGATTATATATTTAAAGGTTAGCTGTATGTATAAACTGTAAAGGCAACTGCATTACTTGTATAATTGTTTAAATAATAATAATTAACTGCTAAAGGCACATGGATCTTTAGTATAATCTCTTTCTTTACTCATACAAAATTAATCCAGTTAGTCATTAAGAGAAGGAAATGTTCTTTTCTTTTTAGTTGAAATTTATTTTGTCTGTATTTAAATTAAATGGAACCCAATTTCTTTTTTACCCGAATATTAAACATAATGAAATGAATTTATTTAGCAATAATCATATCGCGTGGGGGAAATATAAAATATTTTTTATATTGGATTGAACTTAATCAATAGAATCAACAGTCATAGAAACTAATTATTATTTGTATACTATCGTATGATAATAATCGCTTTTCAATCAAGCCGTTCACCCAAACACACTTACATAACTATAAATCGCATTATAATCCTTAGAAAGAATAAAAATTTAAATTACTTTGTGATCACATGAATTGTTTTGAAATGATTTTGTGTCTTAGTTGTGTCGATTCGTTCGTTTGAACTTACCACATAATGCCATTGAATTTTGTGGACGCGCAAAATAACTTTTAGGTGGTTGTGAAATAAATATTTTTTTAAATATTTTGATTTAAAGTATCGACGAATGAATTCTTGAAGAATTGTATGCGCATTGTACTGGATGTTGTAGATTCGGATGATGTAGTTCTTCCTGCTGACGAAATTTTAGTAGACGGAAGAGACTGAATGTTGTATGTGATGTGAAGTTCGACAAAAGCTGGCGTAGAGTCTACTGAGAATAAAATGAATTATTTTTTTATTCATATAAATCTAAATAACAGTTATCGATTCTTTCTTTACAGAAAATTCTTTTGCATACAAAACTGTTCCAATTGCGTTTTATAGAAACGAAATTCTTCCATTTCGAAGGTTTGTTAGACAATCAATTAAATCAGTGAAATTAGTATTGTTGCGAACTTCCATAGGTCCCTGACCAGGTTCCAGGTAAATGTTAGCTTTCATAAACTGGACGGAGGGAGGGAGGTAGCGGCAGCGTGATCATTGCTGTGTGTTCTCTCTGATGATGGGTTAGCTAAATTTGTTGAACAAATTTTTGGCAACACATATCATATCTGATTTTGTATTATCACTATGGATTTTCTAGTACATCCACATGATTCCCAGTTTCAAACTAAAAATCAGCTGTACATTTGCCCTGCAAACGAAAAGTGAGCGCTGCTCTACCAGTGGACGACGATAGTTGTTGCTGTTGCTTAGAAATCATGGACGGAGATTTCTTTGCTTCAGACATACTGCCATCGCTTCTCGCTTCGGTGATTATACGGATGATGCTGCTGGTGGATAAGAAGAAGTTGGATGATTTTGCGTCGAAATTTTATCCAAGACGTAAACGTGAACCCAGCATGTACGTCCGACATTTGGATCTGTAACCAAAGCAATTGATTATGAGCACATTAGCCACGAGTGTTTTTTCACTGGGGTATAATATCCACCATAATAAAAACAATTCACTCTTTTTGTAGGTAGAAGTAGTAGTAGAACTTCTTGTTTTATTTCTGTTTTGTTTTTTTTTTACAAAGAAAAGTTAAATTAGATGAATTCAATTACAAAAATATACAATTACAAAAATATTTTGTACGATGTACGGTTGCCATTTGACAGTAGGCACCATAGATAAACCAAAGATTCAAAGATTGATCTATGGCAGGCACTCTATAATTAGGCCTATTCTGCTATGAATTTTATGTTATGATCTATAACAGATCTCCACCAAAAAAGGATCTTATAATTTTTATTCAGAAGTTCGATCTTTTATAAACGAAACAGGCTACAGAAGCAACCTGCGTGATCATTCGAACATCTGACACTGAAACTCTACTACTTATATCCATCTACATTACAGGAAACTCATCAAAGACGAATATAAAACACGACCTTAAAACGTTGATGGACCTTGCCAACCGTCATACGCAATGCGTCATGGGAGGCCACTTTAACGCAAGGCATCCGAGATGGTTGGACAGCCACACTACGCTTCAGGATGAAGCTATCGTGGACTGGCTGGACACTAACCCACATCATCACTCAATGGACATAATTTCCCAACCCAGACCCACATTTCCACGTACGCCATCAACACTGGACTTCTTCCTGGTCACAACAAACTTCATCAGCATACTCCCACAGCTCGCGAACTATTATTGTGTGGCTCATACTTCCGATTCAGATCACCTTGCTGTGGAGCTGAGTGTTCGTCTCACAAGGAGGATATTGGCTGTCCAACCTGATCCCGAATACCATATCAGCTTTAATAGGATCAACTGGAATCAGTTTCGTTCTGACACCGAAGCTGAACTATTTTAACCTCAACAACACGGAAATTGACGGAGCTATTCACCAGTTTGGAAGGGCAGTCAGCAATGCAATGGACAACCAGAAGACTCTAAGGAAGATTAAGGACAGATTTGCTAATCTACCTGCTCACATCCTTGCCATCAACCAGCATAGGCAAAGGCTAAGGAAGAAGCTCCAACGCATACTGCATCGGACCATCATCACTGAAAATGAAGAGTATAAGAGAACCCACTCTCAACTGAAGTGCACCCAGGTCATGTTTGATCAGGCGGGTAAACATTTCCAGAACTCCCAACTACAGAAGAGACTGGAGGAAATCAAACCTGGACCAGATTGCTTTAAACAAATAAACAAGTTTGTTGGAAAAAGAAAAACCATACAGGAAACCATCAACTATGGACAAAGTAGTAAGCCATCCACTCCAGCAGAGAAGGCAGAAGCATTTGCCAATCACTTCGAGGGAAATTTCATCGATCGTCCGCCAGTTCACCTCCCAAGGTTCTTGATGGAAGTCGAGGCAAGAGTGCAACAAAACCACCTCACAACAACAATTACCACTTTCAACGAAGAGAATCCTGCCCACAATCCGAACATTGATGACGTGTTTACCAATCTTGAGGAAGTGGGAGATATCATAAATACAGCGAACTCAAAGAAATCAACTGGACCTGACGGCATATCCAACTATGTCCTTAAGAAGTTGCCCAATATTGCTGTTTTCCTGTTGACGGTCATCTTTCATAACTGCCTTAACAACGGATACTTTCCAGCAGCTTGGAAAACTGCAAAGATTGTTCCAGTGCCAAAGAAGACCAACAGACAAAACGTGGAAGGATACAGGCCAATATCGCTACTTTGCTGCATAAGCAAAATCCTGGAATCCCTACTACTAAGAAAAGTTAAATATTTCTGTGGGGAAAGAAATATTATACCAAACTTCCAGTATGGATTTCGGGCGATGCAAAATGCACTCCACAATACATCCCCTACTGGGACTACACAGTGGCGTCACCGTGGGATTAAACAAGAAAGAAACGACAGTGGCATGTCTTATTGACATTGAGAAGGCATTCGATAGCGTCTGGATAAAAAGGATAATTTTCAAGCTGATAGAATTCGGCTTCCCAGGACATTTGGTAAGAATAATTAAAAATTTTCTAACTAATAGACTCTTTTTTTACAGGTTTTAAACGAAAAATCAGGAATGAAGACCATCAGGGCAGGTGTACCTCAAGGATCTAAGCTAGGACCATTTCTCTTCAGCATCTACACGGCAGACCAACCGGATAGCATGTCAAAAACAAAGACAAAACTGTGTGCCGATGAATCCATCACATACACGACGTCCCTATCCACAGAGATTGCAGCTAGTAGAGTACAAACCCACGTCAACAACCTTTGGAACTACTATATGAAATGGGGTTTGAAGATCAACTCTAGTAAAACGGAACTCATCTGCTTCCAGCCACCTCAAACACAGACAAGAGCACGAAGAAGAATTGCCGCTAGAAGCCGAAATATCAACATCAGTTTGCCAGATGGAACTATTATCCATACAAAAGAAACCACCAAATACCTTGGAGTGCACTTCACCAACAAGATGAAATTCAACAAGCATGCGATGGCGATTCTAAAGCGTGCAAACTTTTCGTTTCATCTTCTTCATCCTCTACTGAGAAAACAGAATGGACTAAGCAAGAAGACGAAGCTTCTCATGTACAAGCAGCTGATCAGGCCGGTCCTAACCTACGCCTGCCCCATCTGGTTAACCACATCTCGCGATGAAGAAGATAGAACTATTCGAGAGAAAGATCTTGAGAATTTGCACAGGACTATATTGGAACCCCCTTACAAAGAAGTACTGGCCAAACAAAATGCTCTACGAGGCAGCAGGCGTGATCCCCATTGACCACCATATGATGGAACTCACCAGCAAAATCATAAAGAACTTAGAAGCACATCCAAACCCTGAAGTACAACAGATGCTACAGGAGCAAATTCAGCCCAGCCAGCGATACCTAAACCCCAGAGCTATCATTGACGACAGATTCCAGGACGTGTTTCACAATGAAGGAAGACCATTCTATGAACGAGCCGAAAGTGGACACGACAGGGGATGACACCATAACCTTTTCTTAAACATTTTTAATTATTTTAAGAGACGATTGTTTTGTAATAAAAAAAAAAATCATGTATTAGATTAAGAAGCTAAAAATATGTATTTTATACTTATATAAAAAATCATTTTAAGTAGACATAAGAAATAAGTTGGGCCCCTTCTGAGCCAACATTTAAGGTTAGACCGCACACAACCGCAGCGGAACTACACTTCACGACGCGGCAAAACATTATTTGTATGAAATTGTATGAGCTATATCACACTAAGCGGCAACTGAACTTCATACAATTTCATACAAATTATTTTGAATCGCAGTTCCGCTGCAGTGCAGTTCCGCCTAGTGCGGTCTAACCTTTAAAACATTAGTTAATAATAAGCTTAGTTGTAGGTCAATTGTATATAAAATCTAGCTAAATAAAACAAAATCTTAAATCTAAAAAAATCGAAAAAGAAACATCTATACGAACAGACCTAAAAATCTGCTGTCGGCTGTAGTAAATAAAAAAAATCGACACTGACTGACTGATCACCAAAATAAATTTAACCCGTGGAATGGTCGTGTTTTGTTTCGCGTAGATAAATTATTATTCTATTTAATTTCTCTATAAGAGTTCGTGAATTAAATATATCCAATTTAAAAAGTTATACGAAACGCACACCGGCAAGATAAAGCGAATACCTACTTTTTGCGTTTCATCCATCAACAAAACTGTGTTCTGTGCTTTTGTGCTTTTGTGTATAGAAATAATTTAATTTGAAATTAATGTTTTTAATTATGCATTTTATTATTTTGTTATATCTGTCTTCTTTTAAGAACAATTCATTAAAGAAATAAAAGTTTTTACTTCATGTATTGAAATCTTTTATGATAAAAGTAAAAAACAAATCTGTCTTTTATTCTGTTATGGTTTATAACAGGTTTCATAACAGAATTCGATATGCAGAATACCAATTAATTAAAGAATAAAAGGTTTTTTGACAGTTCGAAAATTTGTATGGATATTGATAAAAGAATAACACAATAAAAGAATAAAAGATTGCGCCGAATAGGCCTAAATATTGTTATAATGTTAAATTCTGTAATACAAAAAAAGCAAGCAAACGCATTATTACAGTTCTTCAAATGGAGTCAACCTTTTTGTACGAATACGCTATCCAGTTTGTTATAGAGATCAGTGGTATGGACCGCTAGGAGCAAACTTCACGATGGTTCCTTTTATAAAAAAAAAAAAACAAATCGGTACCCTAGCGCCGATTGGTTCAAAGCGGAAAACAGATGTAACTTTTGACTTTGAAAGTTGACGGATTTGCAGATGCTTTGGCCTTGGAATCGAAAAACAAATTCAGAAGTGTGCACTTTGAAGCAAAGCATCAATGTTATAAATGATTGCGAAAATGCGCCATATATATTTCTTTATATTATTTACAGCCTTATTCTGGCAACCTCACTGATGCCTCACAAGTCACAATAACCTCATAACTCGGGGTGAATTCGATTTTGTGACTTTTTTCGTATTCTAGCAAAAACCTCACAACTTGTGAGCCTCATAAAAACTTGAAAGTTATGATCTGGTCCTTGGCAGATCACAACCCACATACGTTACACATCTTTCCCTTCAAAACTATACAAAAATAGCGAAATAAGAAGAAATATGGAATTGAATTTGATTTTAATATCTTAAAATCTTTTCGAAGAAGTTTCATCTAGAAACGAAAAGTAAGAATTTACATACATATTAACAAAAGCAAATTAATATTTTTTTTTCTTAAATGACTTAGATTGCAGCGAAAGAGAATATGCTTAGACAATTAAGAGATATGAATGATCTATTTGCCCTTGAAAACACAACTTTTATTAAATTTTTTCGTTTTCCAAAAACTTTGTGCCTAGATATTATCCAGGAACTCAAACCACATGACGACCAAGACAGTGCACCCTTTGTCATCCGAGTATAATCACAATTTGGTCTTTTCATTTTTTTTTATCAATTTTCTTCAAAATGTTGGGTCGTTTTTGTTTGCTAGGAGATCGGGGTTTCTCCGAACAAAATCGATGAAATAAACGAGCTGCTCCCGCGACCCTCGTTTGATTTTCTGATCATCTAGAATATATAAAATAATAATTATTATAAATAAAAATCTCTGTTTAAACGAATTGCTTAGACCCCTTTCACACAGGGAAACCAGTTTCTGGAGATTTTTTTGACGTTTTCCTTTAATTGCCTTGTAGCTTTCACACATGGAAACTGAATTGCTAGAGATTTTTGTTTGTTTCCATATAAAGTCTATTGGCTGAACGCACATTACGGACAGTGTGAAGAGGGAATTAGCAAAAATCTCCTCAATCGTTGACCGGGGAGATTTTTTCATTCCCCTTACTTCTTGCCCTTCTCGCCTACAAACTCCCAGTTTCCAGCAACTCAGTTTCCTTGTGTGAAAGCAGTCTTACCAATAGAATTCATTATTATTAGGTCCGATCACTGATCTCTATAATACACTGGATAGTGGATTCATATAAAAATCTTGAAGCAAATTGAAGGAAAATTATAACAGTGCAAGGATACAACAGTTGACAGTTGTGATTTTTTTTTTAGCCATTTATAACACTTATAACAGTTTAAACTGTATTAAAATGGTGGTTTTTGTTTTCATATTTTTTTTTCATTAGCTGATGTTTTTCGCGAGTAAGTTATTTATAAATACCTATTAATTGAATCGAAACAAAAATATTTTAATTGATTTATTCATAGTTTTTTTTTCAAAATAAACAGAAACCAAAGCTGAAGTTCTATATTATTTTCTATTGACAAACCAATAAACACCAGATCAGCAGTAGCAAAAGCAGCATCAGTCTGTCGCATCCTCCTCCGTCTGTGTCTTCTACTTATATTATAGTACTGGTGCCAGTTAAGAATCCCGTATAAAGGGAAAATAAGTCTGGCAAGTAGTTCTGCACATGAGCTTCAAATAGCAAATCCGAAATTTGAATCTGTACTCGAAAGCAAACGTGCTAGTTTCGATTTAGAATCCACAAAATTACCTCCAATACTAAATCCTGAGAACGAAGAGGCAACAAACGACGCGACGTACAGCAGCAGCAGGAAAAATCACAAAATCTCAACGCAAACATTGAACGAATTGAAGACATCTCTAAATAAGTTCAACGATAGCTTTAGCAAAGACAAAGAGAAAATATTCCAACAAGATTTCCTACAACAAGACGATTATCAGGAGTGAAAGTATGAGATATTGTCCAAGGACCAATGAGGCAATATTTGGCGCTGTCGCAGAAGATTGGTGTAGATGGAGATGTTGCAACACATGCTCAATTGGTCAAAGCTGCATTTGAGTAAGTTTTCATTTTATTGTTTGATTTTTTTTAAATTAAAAACAATAAAAAAAACTCTTGTTTATCTCTTAGTGCCCAAACTCAGTATGTAATGCTGCCGAAAATGCAAAACCATCGCAAGACAAGCAAATGGAATTGCTAAGAATTCAAAGTGCACCTCCACAACAGCAGGGCCCTACGACTCAACTGCAGTTGCCATTGTATACAATTATCCTCCGCCAGTGGTCTTTAATTCTTATGAAGCACCCCTAGTTCTGATAAATAAACCCACTCTACTTTTACCTGATGATCATTCATGGGCTGGGACGCGGCATGTAAATGAGAGTGCCCACACCAACAGCCAACGTTTCTCCACCGCCGTTAATATTTCACATTGATTTGGGAGAGCCTTTATTTTCATTTTCCACACGGACATACGGCCGGTCAAGCTTTTGAAAAGAAGGTGGAAGACTATGGTAAACTTGATAAGGTTGGAATAAAAATAACGGAATGCACTCAACTTTCTGGTGATCTACACTTGCAAGCTGTAGAATCCTTGAATTCTGCTCAGTTTGTCAAGGATACCGTTAAGAAAAATAACGATGATGTTAAAAAATTAGAAGAAAATATAACTGAAAAGGAAAAAATCTTAAATGCCGGCACAAATAAGATTGCTAAAATCGATGTAGAAATAATGCAGTTGGACCAAGAATTACAAGAACATAATTCACAAGGAAAGGAAAAGACTGAAATAAAATCAAAGAAGTCATCCTTGAAACTTAATTTAAACAAAATGACTAGCGATACTCAATCCGACCAAGATGAAACCTCAAATTCGGATATTTATAAAACTTGTGATACGTTCCACACAATAAGCTCTGTTTCGCCAATTCAAAATGATCTCCCAACAACATCGTCGTGTTCATCGAATTTCACCGACAAATTACCATCGTCTAGTAGTACAATTGGCAACGGTACCAGCGATAGCAATAATTTAGCGCCTGCAAATCACATTATGAGCGACAGTGGTGTTTGTCTAGAATCGTTAAGAATTCCTAATGGCATTCCAATTGTTGTGACAAGTCCAACCAACTCTAGTGGTGGGGCAAAAAGTGTTAGCGACGATGATACTGCTTCATGTTCGTCTTGTGAAACGGGTAGAAGTTCAGAAATGTCCAAATCCTATTGCTCGATGCATGCGTTCCGAAGAAAAATTGCTGCTCAAAAAGCTCTTATTATGAAGAACTTGGAAATAAATGCAGATAAGTCGCAATTGGATACACAAATTTCCCAACTGCAAGAATTACAAAGGCGATACGTTAAAATGGAAAAAGAACTTAGCTTAAATGGACGTAGTCATATGTAATGATGAAGAAATAAATTATGATGATGGAAGTTGATCGAACCCTAGACCACAATCAATGGACACATCCTTTGTACCTAGCATGACGATGTCCTGCCCTTCAATGCGTGATTATCCTCATGAACCAGACCAATTCATTTCTATACCCAGTTTTGTTATCAGAGGTGCTGGAAAGCAAACACACTACGAATACGAAATTCGAATAATTCTTCCCGATGGAAAATTAAACATACTCAGGCGGTATAGTCGTTTTAGAGAGCTGCACTTAACAAAGAAACACTGCTATGGATCAAAGATTGGTGATCTTTCATTTCCACGTCGTGACATATTCTCCTCGAATAGTGAATCAGTTGCCAAACATTGAAGACGTTTACTAGAACTCTACGTCCGACGGCTGATTATTGTTTGTGCACGCATTCTACAAAGTCCAATATATGAAGGCCCCGGTGGTCCTGGTATAACTCGTGTCACATTAGCTAATCTCTCGCCTTTCTTTAAGAAAGGTCTGTTCGAGAATGGGAAGCATGGGACTGGATAGTAGTAACTTTAATTTTAAATTATTATTATTTTCTAAAAATTCTGTCCCTTTTTATCTTAGCCTTTTCCATTCTTAGCCTTAGTAAATATTACGAGTAAAAGTGATTATTATTGTTGAATCCTGGACTATTTTAGTGTGATATATTTTACATCCAATTTATCATATATGTATTATATTCTTCCTCATTATTAGAATTTCTTGTTTATCTATACTCATTTAAAATGACAATGAAAATAAACACCATTGTTATAATATTTAAAAAAAACTTGTTTTTCATTTTGTCTTTATTTAAATTTGTTCCTTTTACGAACATATATGTATGTATCATGTTAATCCATTTTTTGTAAAAATTAAGTTACTTATAATTGTATATATAGTTAAAAAAATAAAAACAAATTATTAACAAAATTAAAAGGAAGAAAATAGTATGAGTCTGATAACGTCATTTAAAAAAGTGGCTCAATCCATGAGAATACAAAAATATACAAAATGAGATTGTGCTTTCTGCAAGTTCCTGTCTAAAGAAGACAAATAAAGCAACTTGTGCTGCCTGGTTTTTGTTTTCTTAAAACATTCCTGTTGTGTCGGTTTATCGGTTGCCTGACTTTTCAAAGAACATTGCGTCCTTGAGGGAGTAGAAAATATATTTTTAAAAATACTCAAGACTGACATCACATGAACATTTATTCGACTTACAATTAGGAATGTGGCTCCAAGGACAGCTTTCATTCGAACGTCCAAGTCCATTGGGATATTAATTCCAAAGAAATCCGCATCGGTAAACTTTCCCTGGCCAGTCCGGACCATTGTTTTGAGATCTTTCCAACTTTCTCCCCAGGTAATGAAACCACCTTAAAAAAGAAATGAAAAAATGTTAAAAAAAAAAATTAAAAATTGAATTTCAAATGCCTTTTGGAAAATGGTTGCACCTCGAATTCTACATCGTCGTACAAAATGGACCCTCAATTCGGAGCATTGTTTTTTCTCTTTGGTTTTTAATTCTAAAAGATGGCGAACAAAGGGACCATTCTTGTTTAATGGAACCAATCAAATTGCCAGGTGGTGCAGATACTTCTACTGACTGCAAACAACATGGGAAACAACATTTATCACACGCCAATGGACGACTGAAATGAATAACTTCATTGTTCATTGCAACAACTATTACGTGTGCAGCAATCATTTTCCTCTGCAGCCTAAACAATTTTTTATTGAGAACTTATTATTAGTTTCGGAGCCAGTAAATGCTTCGAGTAGTTCAACTTTTTGCTTAACTAAGAGTCGGTCGATAGTCATAAGGTATTTCAATCCGCGCGGACAATTCGGTGCTCCAGTGGGTACAGTCAAGTCATCCAATCGTCTGAAATGAAAACAAATATAATGTATAACATGGTGAAAATACACTTGACATATATTACGTACTGATTGAAATAAACAATTTAAATAAGTTCTTCAATATCAATGTGACACAATTTCATCTTATCTTTTATATATTTTCGTATTAATGTACATAATTTAAAGCAATAGGGACATGACTGCAGATCGATCTATGGGCTCCTTTTTTCTTTTACTAACGTTTGATTTATTCATTAAATTTTGCAATTTTTGAGTTTATAATGTCTCATTAAATTACTTTACACTTTTTAAAAACAGAGAACACAAAACTAACAAACTTTTTTACAATTTTCACGAATTTGTTTTTATTTGTTTACCTTTCAGAAGCCAAATGTAACTTTTTTTGGGATGATAAAAAACTATCTCCTTCTTTCCTTTGGTAAAAAAAAGAGACAAAAGTGTGCAAGGATACAATGTCAAATTCAATTTGCTTTCAAAAAAACTGTTATACTTATAGGGAATCCAGTGTTTTATAGAGATCAGTGGGTCCGATCCTTTACTTTGTGCACAGAAAATCACAAACTGTCAGATCTTGGAGAGCAACGTTGATATATTCTCAAAAATATCATAACTGTGCCAAAGTACGGGAACGCAAATTCAACCAAATTCCGTATTACCTAATGTGCTGGACAAGTAAGGCACGATGTTTGGCTTTCATTCTTTTGCTCTCAAATTGACATTTTGCTGTGCTGTGATTTTCAGTCCGAAGAAATTTCTCGGACTGAAAATCACAAGTAGGGGAAATTGTTTACTCTCTCGTGAGCGTTGTTTTTTGTAAAAAACTGTCAAATTATTGAGTACGGGAACGGCTTTGGACTGAAAATCACACAAATGCACAGAAAATCACAGAAATTTAAAGTAAAGGAACGGACCTATTATAAGGTATTTAATTCCGCCAAATAATAAGTTCAGAAATCAGCTGGCCAACCTGACAATAAAAAATTCACCTACCTGTGGTGAGTTTTCTTGTGAGGTTTCTTATGAGGGCTTAAGCAGAATACGAAATTGTGACCGCCTCATAAGAAACCTCACAAAAACAACCTCACAAAAAATTTTGACCTGTGAGCCTCACAACGGCAGAATAGAGCTGTTAATTATATTTCTATATATTTCTAATTTCAACAAGTGATAAGCTATCGGCGGCCAAATGAAGTCGGACGAAGTTAAAGAGAAACTTGTAGACATTCCTAATTGCAAATTCGAATGCAGCAATAGCTCCAAATAATATTGCCCAGCATTAAGTCCCTGACTAACATGTTTCACCGAGTGAGAAGAATGGCAAGCGCTACAGAATGTCTTGTTTGGTGGAAGCTAATTTAATGTGATTTATTTTACATTTTGTTTGTAGCGTTGTTTTAATCATAGAGTAAGTATACTACCTAGAGGCCCGACTCGTAACCCCTTGCCTTAAACACCCGCAAAATTTTTTTGAGGTGAATAAGAGAAAACTCTCTTATGTCGAATTCCTTACTACCATTTGAAGTCGATTTCATTTTTTTTGTAAGTGTGTGAGTGGAATTTGACAGGAATTTTATTGTCGCACAAAAACTAAGAAGTAGTGCGCACTAAGCAAATATTAAAGTGTATTTTATTTCCGCGTTGTTTTGATAATTTAAAAGCAAATATATTTCGTCTGATAATTGAAAAACATCAAAAACAATTGTGCGCGTAATCAAGTAAAAAAATTACAATCCAAAATTAATCCACACACAGCAGCGAGGATCTACTCTGAATATTTCACTAGGGGACGAAGAAAAATAATTTTGCAACGTGTTGTCCTTGCGGATTGTATGTTATTTTAATGGGATTTTTTGTTTCTTGAAGATACGCACAATTATCTTTACTTTTTTTCATCATTCACTGAAATATTAAACAATTAAGAACACTTAAACATTTTTTTTCTTTTTTAACCTCGTCACAAAATTGTAATGAGAACATTTAATTCCATCTTGATTCATGAGAAATGTCAAATATTGATAGTATGTGTGCGATTTGATGTGAAATCTAGCTAAAAACGCAAGATTTGTTTGACAGCAATAAAATCGATTTTATTTAGAAAAAATTCGATTTGTTCAGAAAAATTCGAAGTTTTTTGGTTGTAAGGAATTCGACATTAATGTCGATTTCTTTTCAACGATTGGAGATCAAATCTTTTTTTGTGTTGTAAGGAAGAATTTCTGTGATTATATGTGTGTGCAATTCGACAGACCCGAACGCACAATCCTTTAATTTTTTTTTGAAAACTGAAAATTATTGTAATTCTATCTACATAATGTACATATAGTAAATTTTATTTATTTTATTTAATTATATTTACTGAACAACGTGAACTTTATACTTTTACACCACGGATATAATTCAATTGAACAAATTGACTGAAAAGCCAAACGAAAACAATAGCCAGAGAAATGTCAAATCTTCCTAGTGTGTGTGTAAGTCGGTGTAAATCTTTCTAAAATAATGTCGAATTCCTTACAACCAAAAATATTCGAATTTTTCTGAACAAAACGAATTTTTTCTAAACAAAATCGATTTTAATGCTGTCAAACAAATCTTGCGTTTTTAGCTAGATTTCACAACAAATCGCACACACACTATCAAGATTTGACATTTCTCATGCATCAGGATGAAATTAAATTTTCTCATTACAATTTTGTGACGATGTTAAAAATGAAAACAAATGTTAAAGTGTTTCAAATTATATAATATTTCAGTGAATGATCAAAAAAAAGTAAAGATAATTTTGCATATATCTTCAAGAAACAAAAATCCCATTCAAATAACATACAATTCTGTCAAACAAATCTTGCGTTTTTAGCTAGATTTCACATCAAATCGCACACACACTATCAAGATTTGACATTTCTCATGCATCAAGATGGAATTAAATGTTCTCATTACAATTTTGTGACGAATTTAAAAAAGAAAAAAAATGTTTAAGTGTTCTTAATTGTTTAATATTTCAGTGAATGATGAAAGAAAGTAAAGATAATTGTGCGTATCTTCAAGAAACAAAAAATCCCATTAAAATAACATACAATCCGCGAGGAAAACACGTTGCAAAATTATTTTTCTTCGTCCCCTAGTGAAATATTCAGAATAGATCATCGCTGCTGTGTGTGGATTAATTTTGGATTGCTATTTTTTTACAATTGTTTTTGTTCTTTTTTAATTTTCAGACGAAATATATTTGGTATTAAATTATCAAAACAACGCGAAAAATAAAATACACTTTAATATTTGTTTAGCGCGCACCACTTCTTTGTTTTTGTGGGGCAACGAAATTCCTGTCAAATTGCACTCATACACTCACAAAAAAAAGTCGAATTTTTTTTAAATTCCTTCTACCAAGAAAAATTTTTAAATTAAATCGACTTCGAATGGCTGTAAGGAATTCGACATAAAATATTTGATTTGTTTAGAAAATTTGATCTTTTCTTCTAAACAAATCAAATTTCACCTTCACAGATTTGATTTTCTTGTTGTAAGGAAATCCACATAAAATTAAAGATTTGATTTGTTTAGAAAATTTGATCTTTTCTTCTAAACAAATCAAATTTCCCCTTCACAAATTTGATTTTTTTGTTAAAAGGAAATCCACATAATTTACTCTTTTTTTCCTATCCGTGAATCCATGTGAGTGGTGGATTAAAAAACAAAATGGATAAATTTGACTTTGAAAAGTGACGTGAAATCGTGTAATTTTTTTTTAACTTCAATAAAAGTTTTTAAACTTTTATTAAACATTATTGCGCATTTGTGAAAGTATACTTGGAATATATATTTCTTTAGGTATTTGAGAACCATTCATCTGAAGATACACTATCTTTTATAATTTAGAAACTCGACCTCAAAAAAACATACATTTTGAAATGTTTCTCATTTTTTCAGAATTTATTCCATCGCAATAAGCAATAACTGAACTATTAATAATAAAGGCGTCTTGACGTTTCGTTGCTTACCAATTGCAAAATCTTGGTCAACAAAATACCAGGATCAAGGAGGAATTCTAATGCAGAATGAGGTGGTGGTCAAGGTGACGGTTCCGCTGCCGTTGCCTATCAAGCCAATAATCGAGTACATTTTGAAAATCGTCCCCGAACCTACATTCTGGAACAACTCCAGTCGCAAGCAAACTTCATCCTTCAGAATTCTATGTTTGTTTCTTGTGCGTTCACATTTTTTACCATTTTTATTTTTTAAATGGAATTTCAGATACGTCACTGAATCGCCAACCACGAGTCGTGAATCCGATTAGCTAGAACAGCTAACCAAATATACAAGTCACCTAAATATAATCGCTGCAAATCAACTGATTTATTTTGTATTTTAATTAATTTCCTCGAATCACCACCAGCATTTTATCAATTCCACAACAAAACTGTGTCCAACTCAGTGTTAAAAATTCTAAATAAAATTCTGATTCTTGTTAAAAAAAGTGTGTTCCACGAGTGGATAAGTAAACTATTGTCTGGAGTTAAGTGAAGGAAAACCTCAATAAAGAGCAAAAAATTAAACGAGTTTTCTGATTCGCCACATCTTTGGCAATAAATAGTTTAGCAGAGAGAAACTTCTCCCTTCGCGCACGAAAAATATTGGGACGCTCTGTAAGCTGATTTAGAAAGCAGTGTACCTGGCCCAAATAAACAGCAATCAACAATATCATCAACAAAAGGAAAAGACTGAAATAAAATCAAAGAAGTCATCCTTGAAACTTAATTTAAACAAAATGACTAGCGATACTCAATCCGACCAAGATGAAACCTCAAATTCGGATATTTATAAAACTTGTGATACGTTCCACACAATAAGCTCTGTTTCGCCAATTCAAAATGATCTCCCAACAACATCGTCGTGTTCATCGAATTTCACCGACAAATTACCATCGTCTAGTAGTACAATTGGCAACGGTACCAGCGATAGCAATAATTTAGCGCCTGCAAATCACATTATGAGCGACAGTGGTGTTTGTCTAGAATCGTTAAGAATTCCTAATGGCATTCCAATTGTTGTGACAAGTCCAACCAACTCTAGTGGTGGGGCAAAAAGTGTTAGCGACGATGATACTGCTTCATGTTCGTCTTGTGAAACGGGTAGAAGTTCAGAAATGTCCAAATCCTATTGCTCGATGCATGCGTTCCGAAGAAAAATTGCTGCTCAAAAAGCTCTTATTATGAAGAACTTGGAAATAGATGCAGATAAGTCGCAATTGGATACACAAATTTCCCAACTGCAAGAATTACAAAGGCGATACGTTAAAATGGAAAAAGAACTTAGCTTAAATGGACGTAGTCATATGTAATGATGAAGAAATAAATTATGATGATGGAAGTTGATCGAACCCTAGACCACAATCAATGGACACATCCTTTGTACCTAGCATGACGATGTCCTGCCCTTCAATGCGTGATTATCCTCATGAACCAGACCAATTCATTTCTATACCCAGTTTTGTTATCAGAGGTGCTGGAAAGCAAACACACTACGAATACGAAATTCGAATAATTCTTCCCGATGGAAAATTAAACATACTCAGGCGGTATAGTCGTTTTAGAGAGCTGCACTTAACAAAGAAACACTGCTATGGATCAAAGATTGGTGATCTTTCATTTCCACGTCGTGACATATTCTCCTCGAATAGTGAATCAGTTGCCAAACATTGAAGACGTTTACTAGAACTCTACGTCCGACGGCTGATTATTGTTTGTGCACGCATTCTACAAAGTCCAATATATGAAGGCCCCGGTGGTCCTAGTATAACTCGTGTCACATTAGCTAATCTCTCGCCTTTCTTTAAGAAAGGTCTGTTCGAGAATGGGAAGCATGGGACTGGATAGTAGTAACTTTAATTTTAAATTATTATTATTTTCTAAAAATTCTGTCCCTTTTTATCTTAGCCTTTTCCATTCTTAGCCTTAGTATATATTACGAGTAAAAGTGATTATTATTGTTGAATCCTGGACTATTTTAGTGTGATTTATTTTACATCCAATTTATCATATATGTATTATATTCTTCCTCATTATTAGAATTTCTTGTTTATTTATACTCATTTAAAATGACAATGAAAATAAACAGCCCCAGTGACTATACATACCATTGTTATAATATTTAAAAAAAACTTGTTTTTCATTTTGTCTTTATTTAAATTTGTTCCTTTTACGAACATATATGTATGTATCATGTTAATCCATTTTTTGTAAAAATTAAGTTACTTATAATTGTATATATAGTTAAAAAAATAAAAACAAATTATTAACAAAATTAAAAGGAAGAAAATAGTATGAGTCTGATAACGTCTCATCCATGAGAATACAAAAATATACAAAATGAGATTGTGCTTTCTGCAAGTTCCTGTCTAAAGAAGACAAATAAAGCAACTTGTGCTGCCTGGTTTTTGTTTTCTTAAAACATTCCTGTTGTGTCGGTTTATCGGTTGCCTGACTTTTCAAAGAACATTGCGTCCTTGAGGGAGTAGAAAATATATTTTTAAAAATACTCAAGACTGACATCACATGAACATTTATTCGACTTACAATTAGGAATGTGGCTCCAAGGACAGCTTTCATTCGAACGTCCAAGTCCATTGGGATATTAATTCCAAAGAAATCCGCATCGGTAAACTTTCCCTGGCCAGTCCGGACCATTGTTTTGAGATCTTTCCAACTTTCTCCCCAGGTAATGAAACCACCTTAAAAAAGAAATGAAAAAATGTTAAAAAAAAAAAATTAAAAATTGAATTTCAAATGCCTTTTGGAAAATGGTTGCACCTCGAATTCTACATCGTCGTACAAATGGACCCTCAATTCGGAGCATTGTTTTTTCTCTTTGGTTTTTAATTCTAAAAGATGGCGAACAAAGGGACCATTCTTGTTTAATGGAACCAATCAAATTGCCAGGTGGTGCAGATACTTCTACTGACTGCAAACAACATGGGAAACAACATTTATCACACGCCAATGGACGACTGAAATGAATAACTTCATTGTTCATTGCAACAACTATTACGTGTGCAGCAATCATTTTCCTCTGCAGCCTAAACAATTTTTTATTGAGAACTTATTATTTGTTTCGGAGCCAGTAAATGCTTCGAGTAGTTCAACTTTTTGCTTAACTAAGAGTCGGTCGATAGTCATAAGGTATTTCAATCCGCGCGGACAATTCGGTGCTCCAGTGGGTACAGTCAAGTCATCCAATCGTCTGAAATGAAAACAAATATAATGTATAACATGGTGAAAATACACTTGACATATATTACGTACTGATTGAAATAAACAATTTAAATAAGTTCTTCAATATCAATGTGACACAATTTCATCTAATCTTTTATATATTTTCGTATTAATGTACATAATTTAAAGCAATAGGGACATGACTGCAGATCGATCTATGGGCTCCTTTTTTCTTTTACTAACGTTTGATTTATTCATTAAATTTTGCAATTTTTGAGTTTATAATGTCTCATTAAATTACTTTACACTTTTTAAAAACAGAGAACACAAAACTAACAAACTTTTTTACAATTTTCACGAATTTGTTTTTATTTGTTTACCTTTCAGAAGCCAAATGTAACTTTTTTTGGGATGATAAAAAACTATCTCCTTCTTTCCTTTGGTAAAAAAAAGAGACAAAAGTGTGCAAGGATACAATGTCAAATTCAATTTGCTTTCAAAAAAACTGTTATACTTATAGGGAATCCAGTGTTTTATAGAGATCAGTGGGTCCGATCCTTTACTTTGTGCACAGAAAATCACAAACTGTCAGATCTTGGAGAGCAACGTTGATATATTCTCAAAAATATCATAACTGTGCCAAAGTACGGGAACGCAAATTCAACCAAATTCCGTATTACCTAATGTGCTGGACAAGTAAGGCACGATGTTTGGCTTTCATTCTTTTGCTCTCAAATTGACATTTTGCTGTGCTGTGATTTTCAGTCCGAAGAAATTTCTCGGACTGAAAATCACAAGTAGGGGAAATTGTTTACTCTCTCGTGAGCGTTGTTTTTTGTAAAAAACTGTCAAATTATTGAGTACGGGAACGGCTTTGGACTGAAAATCACACAAATGCACAGAAAATCACAGAAATTTAAAGTAAAGGAACGGACCTATTATAAGGTATTTAATTCCGCCAAATAATAAGTTCAGAAATCAGCTGGCCAACCTGACAATAAAAAATTCACCTACCTGTGGTGAGTTTTCTTGTGAGGTTTCTTATGAGGGCTTAAGCAGAATACGAAATTGTGACCGCCTCATAAGAAACCTCACAAAAACAACCTCACAAAAAATTTTGACCTGTGAGCCTCACAACGGCAGAATAGGGCTGTTAATTATATTTCTATATATTTCTAATTTCAACAAGTGATAAGCTATGGGCGGCCAAATGAAGTCGGACGAAGTTAAAGAGAAACTTGTAGACATTCCTAATTGCAAATTCGAATGCAGCAATAGCTCCAAATAATATTGCCCAGCATTAAGTCCCTGACTAACATGTTTCACCGAGTGAGAAGAATGGCAAGCGCTACAGAATGTCTTGTTTGGTGGAAGCTAATTTAATGTGATTTATTTTACATTTTGTTTGTAGCGTTGTTTTAATCATAGAGTAAGTATACTACCTAGAGGCCCGACTCGTAACCCCTTGCCTTAAACACCCGCAAAATTTTTTTGAGGTGAATAAGAGAAAACTCTCTTATGTCGAATTCCTTACTACCATTTGAAGTCGATTTCATTTTTTTTTGTAAGTGTGTGAGTGGAATTTGACAGGAATTTTATTGTCGCACAAAAACTAAGAAGTAGTGCGCACTAAGCAAATATTAAAGTGTATTTTATTTCCGCGTTGTTTTGATAATTTAAAAGCAAATATATTTCGTCTGATAATTGAAAAACATCAAAAACAATTGTGCGCGTAATCAAGTAAAAAAATTACAATCCAAAATTAATCCACACACAGCAGCGAGGATCTATTCTGAATATTTCACTAGGGGACGAAGAAAAATAATTTTGCAACGTGTTGTCCTTGCGGATTGTATGTTATTTTAATGGGATTTTTTGTTTCTTGAAGATACGCACAATTATCTTTACTTTTTTTCATCATTCACTGAAATATTAAACAATTAAGAACACTTAAACATTTGTTTTCTTTTTTAACCTCGTCACAAAATTGTAATGAGAACATTTAATTCCATCTTGATTCATGAGAAATGTCAAATATTGATAGTATGTGTGCGATTTGATGTGAAATCTAGCTAAAAACGCAAGATTTGTTTGACAGCAATAAAATCGATTTTATTTAGAAAAAATTCGATTTGTTCAGAAAAATTCGAATTTTTTTGGTTGTAAGGAATTCGACATTAATGTCGATTTCTTTTCAACGATTGGAGATCAAATCTTTTTTTGTGTTGTAAGGAAGAATTTCTGTGATTATATGTGTGTGCAATTCGACAGGCCCGAACGCACAATCCTTTAATTTTTTTTTGAAAACTGAAAATTATTGTAATTCTATCTACATAATGTACATATAGTAAATTTTATTTATTTTATTTAATTATATTTACTGAACAACGTGAACTTTATACTTTTACACCACGGATATAATTCAATTGAACAAATTGACTGAAAAGCCAAACGAAAACAATAGCCAGAGAAATGTCAAATCTTCCTAGTGTGTGTGTAAGTCGGTGTAAATCTTTCTAAAATAATGTCGAATTCCTTACAACCAAAAATATTCGAATTTTTCTGAACAAAACGAATTTTTTCTAAACAAAATCGATTTTAATGCTGTCAAACAAATCTTGCGTTTTTAGCTAGATTTCACAACAAATCGCACACACACTATCAAGATTTGACATTTCTCATGCATCAGGATGAAATTAAATTTTCTCATTACAATTTTGTGACGATGTTAAAAATGAAAACAAATGTTAAAGTGTTTCAAATTATATAATATTTCAGTGAATGATCAAAAAAAAGTAAAGATAATTTTGCATATATCTTCAAGAAACAAAAATCCCATTCAAATAACATACAATTCTGTCAAACAAATCTTGCGTTTTTAGCTAGATTTCACATCAAATCGCACACACACTATCAAGATTTGACATTTCTCATGCATCAAGATGGAATTAAATGTTCTCATTACAATTTTGTGACGAATTTAAAAAAGAAAAAAAATGTTTAAGTGTTCTTAATTGTTTAATATTTCAGTGAATGATGAAAGAAAGTAAAGATAATTGTGCGTATCTTCAAGAAACAAAAAATCCCATTAAAATAACATACAATCCGCGAGGAAAACACGTTGCAAAATTATTTTTCTTCGTCCCCTAGTGAAATATTCAGAATAGATCATCGCTGCTGTGTGTGGATTAATTTTGGACCGCTATTTTTTTACAATTGTTTTTGTTCTTTTTTAATTTTCAGACGAAATATATTTGGTATTAAATTATCAAAACAACGCGAAAAATAAAATACACTTTAATATTTGTTTAGCGCGCACCACTTCTTTGTTTTTGTGGGGCAACGAAATTCCTGTCAAATTGCACTCATACACTCACAAAAAAAAAGTCGAATTTTTTTTAAATTCCTTCTACCAAGAAAAATTTTTAAATTAAATCGACTTCGAATGGCTGTAAGGAATTCGACATAAAATATTTGATTTGTTTAGAAAATTTGATCTTTTCTTCTAAACAAATCAAATTTCACCTTCACAGATTTGATTTTCTTGTTGTAAGGAAATCCACATAAAATTAAAGATTTGATTTGTTTAGAAAATTTGATCTTTTCTTCTAAACAAATCAAATTTCCCCTTCACAAATTTGATTTTTTTGTTAAAAGGAAATCCACATAATTTACTCTTTTTTTCCTATCCGTGAATCCATGTGAGTGGTGGATTAAAAAACAAAATGGATAAATTTGACTTTGAAAAGTGACGTGAAATCGTGTAATTTTTTTTTAACTTCAATAAAAGTTTTTAAACTTTTATTAAACATTATTGCGCATTTGTGAAAGTATACTTGGAATATATATTTCTTTAGGTATTTGAGAACCATTCATCTGAAGATACACTATCTTTTATAATTTAGAAACTCGACCTCAAAAAAACATACATTTTGAAATGTTTCTCATTTTTTCAGAATTTATTCCATCGCAATAAGCAATAACTGAACTATTAATAATAAAGGCGTCTTGACGTTTCGTTGCTTACCAATTGCAAAATCTTGGTCAACAAAATACCAGGATCAAGGAGGAATTCTAATGCAGAATGAGGTGGTGGTCAAGGTGACGGTTCCGCTGCCGTTGCCTATCAAGCCAATAATCGAGTACATTTTGAAAATCGTCCCCGAACCTACATTCTGGAACAACTCCAGTCGCAAGCAAACTTCATCCTTCAGAATTCTATGTTTGTTTCTTGTGCGTTCACATTTTTTACCATTTTTATTTTTTAAATGGAATTTCAGATACGTCACTGAATCGCCAACCACGAGTCGTGAATCCGATTAGCTAGAACAGCTAACCAAATATACAAGTCACCTAAATATAATCGCTGCAAATCAACTGATTTATTTTGTATTTTAATTAATTTCCTCGAATCACCACCAGCATTTTATCAATTCCACAACAAAACTGTGTCCAACTCAGTGTTAAAAATTCTAAATAAAATTCTGATTCTTGTTAAAAAAAGTGTGTTCCACGAGTGGATGAGTAAACTATTGTCTGGAGTTAAGTGAAGGAAAACCTCAATAAAGAGCAAAAAATTAAACGAGTTTTCTGATTCGCCACATCTTTGGCAATAAATAGTTTAGCAGAGAGAAAATTCTCCCTTCGCGCACGAAAAATATTGGGACGCTCTGTAAGCTGATTTAGAAAGCAGTGTACCTGGCCCAAATAAACAGCAATCAACAATATCATCAACAAATTTTTAACACAACTACGGAGGTACACTTGGCTATGGAAGTGTACAATCGAAACACACCTCAGTTTCTCCTATTTATCAGGAACACTATACAATTATAGAAACACAAAAATCCACCTCGCCAGCTTTCAATGGAAATGGTGGAAGCTGCTTCACCAAATCATCATTAAAGTCATCAGCATCAAGGTGCAACACCTAGGCTACACGATAATTGTCTATGGAACATCCAATTGAGGTGCTACTCCAGCACCTAATGCCAACAATTTATCTGAATTGGATAATCGTTTGCATGATTTAACCAATGAAAGATATGACAGTACTTTGGAGAGCAAAGAAGCTGCTATGCCAGTAGCATATGGTATAAGTTAAGTCAAACAGCCAGGACAGAATTATAGTACATTAAATAGTGTAGGAACACAAGCTATTGCGGATATAAGGTTATTTGAATGCAAAGTTAAAATTTTTTCATAAAGTACCTACTGCTAATAATTTGTAGAAGTAATTTCAATATTTTAATATTTAAATTTCTTCATCTTCTTATAATGATTTGTATTCTTATATTTTATGAAGAAAAGACTTCTTTCTTCCAAAGTTCATGATGTTTACTATGAGAATATAGGTTTTATTATTAACTCATAATGCGCAAAGTTATTTATAAACTTAACCTACTTAAAGCGAAAAATTCAGACCTGAATTTTTCAGAAAAGTTATGGGTATTAGTAAGAAGTCTCTGGATGCCGAATATTCGAAAAATGAAGAAGAAAATGAAGATTTGTGGACCAATATACAAAAATCTTGGTAAGTTAGAACAATAACTACTCTTGGAACCAACTAGTAAAGCCAATCCTAAAAAAATGGATTGTGTGGAATGATACGAAGGTCTTACCCACGAAATAGTAAGATTCTGCTAAGAATTTTGTAAAAAAATTTAAAATTTAAATTTCGTAAGTACATAAAGGATCATTTTTTCGAAATGTGATTAAAGTTACTATGTACAAAATCCTTAAATTTCATACAAAATACACTTGTCCGGATACTGGACTTTATTTTTTAGTATCCGGACAGCCGATTCCTTACTCAGAAAACCCTGTCCGAATACTGAAAATCCGGGAGAAAAATACATTTCCCTTTTATTAAATTATGTAGAATATCGATACCTTTCATTTAAGGTCAATAAAACATACATTTAATATTTTGCTCTTATTTTCAGTATCGGGACACACTGTCCGCAAACTGAAAATTAAGAACAAAATTTGTTTCAGTACCCGGCCACCAAATATTTTGACAAAAACTTAAGTTTTATTAACTTTTATGCTTTAAATAATAAAATCTATTATATTTTAAAGAAAATAAGTCACTTTCTTTAGAATCAATAAATTAAATCTTTTAAACAGTTCCTCTATTTTTTTTTTTAGACTCAAAATGACATTTTAATGTTTCTCTTATACCTGCAAAACTAAAAAGACGCATAACTCTTACAGTGCTGCGTAAATGTACATGAAACTTTGCATACGTTTGTTAAATACATTGTGAAGATTGTATTTTGATACTTATTTCATACCGTTATTGTATAACATGCCTATTTTTCTCAAATTAAGTACTACTTAAGTACAATTCTTTAGTACTTAAAATTTTTAAGTACAAGTACCGAGGAATTGTACTTGTACTTAAAAATTTTAAGTACCAAGGAATTGTACATGTACTTTAGCTTAAATTATACAGGTCTGGTCTAAACTATTGCGTATAGCTTCACCATTTTCATCTGAATCCTAGTTTTTGCTTTTGAATTGTTTTTTGTTGCACTGTTTGAAATTTTTGAAAATAAATATTTGGCCTATGTTCATTCCCTACTCCCAAGCTTTCGTTCCACAAATTTATATTTCAATCATTTCAGGATTTTCTTAGATAATGTGGAACAAACAGACAGACAAACACACTTTTAACATTTTTAATATTAAAATAAGATATTAAGATTTAATTATATATTTATATTTAGGTTACGTAGATATATAGATTATTTAGATAAAATACTTAAATTCTAAAATAACATTATAATGTTAAAACGTTAAACAAAGACATATCCCGTCGGGCGATGCTTAATTTTGGAATAATGTTCAAGTTAAATCGATATAGTCGACCGCATTTTTAATAGACTGGCCAGAGCAGCCATTGCCTTGGTAAAGTTCTATAAAAAAAAGAATTTCATATAAATAACTGTGTATTTTAAAAATAAAATAATCTTACAAAATAAAGATTTCTTCATAACTTGGAACATTTTCTGTTTCTTTGGATATCATAAATGGAATATATTCCTGCAATGATACATATCCATCGTGGGATCGACAACATCTAAAGTAGCCTCAAATTCAGGGTTGGGTAATCGTTCTTCAACCATTGGCAGATCGTATCGAAGAGAACGCAGACAGGATTTGAATTCTTGATGATTGAGTTTGCCGGATTTGTCTTTGTCAAAGTGTTTGAACATCATTGAGAATTCCTTGAATATTCTGACACATCCGAATGATTTCTAGCTTCAATTTGTTGCTTCAAATTGATAGTTGATGCAATTGATCCCATTGCTGGCCAGGCCAATGGAACAACAATAACAATACCTATATCATGAGGAAAATAAAACCATTGATGGAATAGATTGGCATGTTTGGCAAACTCCTCCCTTAATTTCGCGTTTTCTTGACGTTTGGCCTCCTTAGCTGACTCACCATCACGTTCTTCAATTATATTCTGATGATAACATCATGTCTCTAAGTTATCAAATGAATAAAAAAATATAATCTTCCTTTCTCGTCGGCAATATCAGATGATTTTCTTCTTCTCTCAGCGAATAAGTAAATCCAAATTTCTTTGTAAGTTGAACGATAGATACCATAGTCTCTTGAATTATAACTAATTTGCTGGAAGTTCTAAAACAAAAAAAAAAATATAATGAGAATCCATTTTTTACTTCAAGCCACAGCTTTTTACTTACACAGCTCGCAGTAGTTACAATTTGGGGATGTTCGGATTTATGGCCTTTGATCCAGTTGGCTCAATTGCTGCCAATTCAATAGGATCAGCTTTTTCTTGTGGATGCGACAATTTGAACCATTGGCAGAGGTCTTGTCACTAAGTTGCAAGTGTAGGTCTTCAGACCGGTATGCAAAATGAGGCGAATCTTCAAGGCTTTCAAGGACACTTATGCCGCTTTTGGACTGAGTGGACAAGCATGTGCATCATCTTGAGGTTGCGTCGTGTATTTAGGTGCGAAACGCACGATGTGCAGATATAGTTAGTCTCATTGTGAGTGCCTCGTGAGTCCATCAAGAGCAAAGAGTTTTAAGGACATACAGAATGCCAATATCGACCGACCGAATGGCCATGGGTCTGTTAAAGAAGCGCACGGAAAAATAGTTTTGCCCATTAACAACAGACTTTTACAGCGTCAACATCTATTCCAGAACATTTTATGGTACCATCCACTGGCGGACAATTTCGCGAAAAGAATTTTCCGAATTATTCAACGATAATCAAATTTCTCGCGCTAGTTTTATTAAAAACAATTAAAAACAATAATACCGACCGACCGCAACTTTATAAAATTATTTTATTGTCGCACAAAATGCCCCTTAAAGCAAGCGAGCTCGTTTTTGGTCCGCAAACGTATCAAACAACGTATGGACGACTTCGCATTCGGATCCAAATACGGATCGAAAAACTGCGTTTTGCGGCTCAAATTAGTATTGAAATTAGAATCACCACGGAGCCATTATGTGAATGTATTGTGAGAGGGAGAGTTTTTCAATTCACCATACTCGGAGAACCGAAATCAAATGTAATCTAAAACGGTTCCAAAAAAAAATTATGAATTGAGGCATCCCCCACCCAAATGTTTTAAAAAAAACTTCCCATCTAGTCCAGTTTCTCCATTGCCTACAAAAATAAAACAAACAGAATTTTTTCATTTCAAAAGATTTTTTTATTTTTCATTCATAAAAGGTTTTCTACATTTAATAAATAGAAACTTGCATTTCTGATTGGAAATTTTTCAAAGTTTTAACAAGAAAAAAGGAGATAAAAAAGCAACCGTCTCCGCCACGCTACCTACAAAACTGAACTAAAACCAAAGTGGTGGAAATTAAGGCAAAATGATTGTATATGTATACTTCGCCTATACTTTCTCTATTTCTCGGTGCTTAAAAAAATACTCTCGATTCTCGTTCTTTTAACATGCGTATACAGAAAATTTGTTATTGTGTGTGAGACACTCATGTTTTTTTTGAGTCCCAAGTGAACCGAGAAATTTGGGTCCGTGATTTTGCTTGAAGGGGCAGCAACAACAAATGTCAACAAAAATTAACCAATAAATGCTCAGTTGCTGTACGTCTAGTGGTGGAAGTTGGGGCACGTATGCATGGAGTTTCAAGGGTACGTTTCTACTTTTTGATTAGATTTTCTTTGTTTTCAACACAAGTAGTAATAAATATTACTGGATTTATATGCCAGAAGCGATAAAAAGTTATATCAAATAAAGTTGTTGTTCATAAACATTTAGAAACATCAATTTTATTGACAAAATATTTTATTTTTCAATTTTTGAATTCAATGGATTCCCTTTTTTGAATATTTGAGAGCACTTATTCACCAAATTGAGCACTTAAACCACGATTGAGCAACGGGCAACTCGCATACATGCAAAGCTCTTTTTTCCCATTTAAAATGCATGCCAACTGCACACATGGTCAGCGAAACGGGCATAATCCTCTCAATTCAGTTTGTAGGGTGAAAGAGCGTGGACCCCTTAAGTCGGTTCTCTAGGTAGTATTTTCTCTATGGTTTTAAGCTGGCTTTAGACTTTCGGTGTTATCATCGGTGTTCGTTGTTGTTTGTATGCGGAACAACGACAATTTAAATGATTAAACCGAACTAAGAAGGAATGAAGAACGTGTAAATTCAAATCAGGTCAGAAATTTCGGTGTTCGTTGTTACCCAAACAACGTGTGTTTAAGTGCGAGAACTATTTAAATGAACATTGTTTTGGGGTGTTGTGTAATATGTAGGGACATTTTCGAAGTTCTTTTAATCAATGAATGGCACAAGAAGCCCAGGTATATAAATAAACAATTTTGTAAATAGGTCTTAGCTTTCTAATGTAAATGCTTTCTTCGTTGTTCGTTGTTGAGAGAAGAACGAACACCGAACAACGTTCACCGAATGAAGAACATAGAGAAAATACTACCTAGAAAATACTACCTAGAGAACCGACAGGGGTCCATGCTCTTTCACCCTACAAGCTGAATTGAGAGGATTATCTCCGTTTCACCAAGCATGTGTGCAGTTGCCGTGCATTTTAAATGGGAAAAACGAGCTTTGTATGTATGCAAACGGATTTTCGGATATTCAAAAGGGGGAATCCGTTAAATTCAAAATATTTGGTCAATAAAATTGGTACTTTTAAATGTTTATGAACAAAAACTGTATTTGATATAGCCTTTTATTGCTTCTGGCATATAAATCCAGTAATAATTATGGCTATTTATGTTGAAAATAAATAAAATATAATCAAAAAGTAGAACCGAACCCTTGAAATTTAATGCTTACGTACCTTTAACTCCCACTTCCACCACACAGCTGCAGAGCAAAACTGATAACCGAGTGGTGAATTTTTTTTGACATTTATTATTGTTGCGATTTCTTCGACAACAATAATTTTCCACCTGTGCCGGATTCGGATTGTGTCCAGGACAAAGAAGACAGAAGACTGCTTCAAGATCTGGACGTACCGCCGCCTTCAGTGTCCTCATCGTTCCTCCCAGCGAATAAATTGCCGTCGTCTATAAGATCTGGTAGTGTAGTTAATCGCCCGTAGCGTCCATGTCAGCGCCTTATCATCCACAAATGCAAGCAGGAATGCCGTCGGCACCACCTAGCTATGTGGATTTGATCCCACCGTCAATGCATGGCCAGAGTCCGATTCCACAATCCCAAATACATCGCTACGACAGCTACTACGCTACCTTCGCGACACAGTCCAATTGTTCATTCAACGTCCTACATGGGCAGTTCCAATGAGTAAGGGAAACTGAGTGGACGAATTCCGCCAGTCTATCTATGGGACCATAAACCTCAACAACATCAGCCAACGCAGGAGCATCAACACCACCACCAGTCGCAACAACCAGCAGCAGCCCAGTCGAAACCTTATGAATATTGGTCTTAATCCACAAAGCTCTTTGTCGTGAACTACGACAGAATCTTCCCACTGAGTAAAATAGTTTCAATGAAAAACAAAAACAGTTCGGGATTGGTTATTTATTAATATCTTAAATATTTTTTGTCTTTAAATCTAAGAAACAAGAACATTAAATTCAATTTACTTTTAAGTGGAAAAAAGTGTTCCCTTTCGTCTTCTTTTTCTTCTTCGAATCAAAATCGAAATTCCCGCCACCTTCCTTTTATGCGGGAACTATTTGCTCTGTTTGTTTATGAATTCGATGTCGGAACTAATTCGCTCTGTTTGTTTATGAATTCGATTTCGGAACTAATTCGCTCTGTTGCTCTTCACATTTATCCATGACATACCGACCCCCGTGAAACTCCCTCGGTGTTTCGCCACTTTCGACATCGAGAACAGCTAATTTTGACGTAGGTTTTCGTAGTATACCGCTATTCGTTCGAACATCTGCAACCCGAATGTGACCGTCCTTTCCTGGATATGTCGCAGAAATGATTCCCCTTCGCCATTTACTCCTAGGAAGATCTGTATCACAAATCAGAACCAAATCTCCAAGCTTTAGAGGTGCCTCTCGGCGGAACCATTTGGTGCGGCGCGTCAGAGTTGGCAAATATTCTAACATCCACCGTTTCCAGAAGCTGTTTTTCAATTGCAGGGCTATTTGGTGTTGCTTACGAAGCCCAACACGATGGTCATCGGCAGGAGTTTGTATAGAGTTCGTTGTCCCTAGCAGGAAATGGTTTGGTGTGAGGGGCTCCTCTTCTTCTGATGATACTGGTAAATGCGTCAGGGGCCTGGAATTAATTATGTTCTCGGCCTCGATGAGTAAACTTTGTTACGTTTCCGGACGTGGTGCTACCTGCTTCAGTGTTTGCCCTAAGATCTTTTTGACCGACTGGACCAGTCGCTCCCAGCAACCACCCGCATTAGGATTGGAGGGGCAGTTAAATAACCACTCAATACCCTTGGATGACATCTCGGCTTGGATAACGTCTGAGTCGAACTGATGTTGATTCTTCTGTAACTCTCGATTTGCACCCACAAAATTTGTGCCGTTGTCGCTGCGGATGCGCACAGGCACTCCTCTTCGATTAACAAAGTTTCTGATGCATATTAAACATGCATCCGTTGATAGATCCACCGCCAGTTCAATGTGGATAGCACGTACAGTCAGGCAAGTGAAGAGTGCTGCCCATCTCTTCACACGGCTACGTCCAATCGTCACTTCCATTGGCCCAAAATAATCGAGGCCAACATAACTAAACGGTCGGACAAACGGAGTCAAGCGATCACTAGGCAGTTGTCCCATTAATGGTTGCTTTGGAGTAGCCTTATTTATTTTACACAGTTGGCACTTTTTCTTGACTTTCTTTACCAAGCTACGGATATTGGGCACCCAAAAACGTCGACGGATTTCATTAGCTATGACTTCTTGATTTTGATGGTGGAGATCTTGGTGGTATCTGTCTCCTATGAGGAATGTCAATCTATGGTCTACTGGCAGTATTATAGGGCACCGTGTGTACTAAGGAAGGCATTCCGCTGCATTTACTCTTCCTCCCAGACGTATTATGGAATTCCCATCAAGGAAAGGGGTAAGTTTAAATATTGGACTTGACTTACTCAATTGCTCTCCATTTTCCAGTGCGATAATCTCGTCCGCATATGTTGTCTTTTGCACGATTCGACATAACATTCGTTCAGCCTTGTAGAGTTCTCGAGAAGATAGTTCTCCGGTTGATAGTTGTTCACCTAACGCCAAATGTTGTTGCGAGGCAAGAGGAAGTAGGGAGGGGATGAGGTGTCACGGTGGTGTAGGAAATAGGAAAAGGTAGGATATACGGAAACGGATCGGAAAAGGAAGGGTTAGAATGCCATGTTCCAAGGGACGCGGCCTGCTCGCTATGCTCGGCAGTTAGCTCGCCGGAATGGGGGGGGTCTTGCCCCCGAAACTTGGCCTCACCTCCCAACAAAACACATATCAGGCCAGAGAACAAAAAAAAATATTTAAACCGCGGACGGACTTCACCACACTAGGGTGCTGCTGGTGTCGATGCAGAATAGGGCCTAACCCCACCCAACCTGGAAGCTTGTCGGCCTATGTTAAGCTTCCCCAATATAAAATTAGTGAAGTATATTGTTTTCAGGTCCCTCACTGCATTGTCACCGCTAATCTAGCCGTCCATCCGCACCCCTGAAAAATCCACCTTCAGACTCTCATATTATCAAAGCAACAAACACCAAAAATTTTCTTGATAAAAGGGATAACATTAGAATTTATTGCTAAAAGACTCACTGGTCTTGGAAATATTTTACAAATGAAGAGAAAGAAACAAACCCCAATGATGGGAAATTCTTTAAATACATCTTACAAAATATTACAATTATTACACAAAGTCATGTGAACGAAGAGCGGTTTCTAGACGCAAAAAAAATATATCTGTAAGTGCCCTTTTTGGCAACTGCTCTTAGCTTTACTTCGGTCAAAACAAAATTCCCTACCTGCATGGAGCTCCTTGGAGGTGGTAAACTCTAGCAACAAAACAAAATTACGCTAACAGAAAACGCGAGTACAAACGTCAGAAACTCAAGCTCACTCACTTACAAATTAAGTTTTAAATATATCTTTTTAAGTTTTTCTGGGTTTAGATTATTTCATAATAAATTTAAGTAATAGGGTCTGGTATCACAAATAATTACTTGACTCCATATTTAGTGTACCGCCCGCTATTTATCGGTTTTAAATGTCATATATTTTTCTTTCTTTATACTGAGCTTTCAAGTATTTTTTTTCAAATATTTTTTTTTTCATGAATTTGGGACTTTAAGATATATACCCGAAGTAGTTTTCTTTTCAACAGGTTCAAGGTTTATCAATTAGATATTTCTGAATAAGTTCTAGATTTTTAATTTTAGCTTTAACTTTCGAATTTTTAACATTAGTTTTAGGTTTTAGCTTTTTAACCTTAGTTATAAGTTTTGAAATTTTAACATTAGTTTTAGGTTTTAGATTTTTAACCTTCGCTATAAGTTTTGAAGTTTTAACATTAGTTTTGGGTTTTAAATTTTTAACCTTAGTTATAAGTTATGAATTTTTAACATTAGTTTCAGGTTTTTAGATTTTTAACCTTCGCTATAAGTTATGAAATTTTCACATTAGTTTTAGGTTTTAGCAAATTTGGTTTTTTTTCTTTTTTCTTCTTTCTTTTCTTTTAACTTTTATTCTTAGGGATCTACGTTTTACTTATCTTGTACTTCCTGTTTTTCTGTATTGCTTTTTGTTGAATAATTAGGATTTCCTTTTTCCTTGGGACCCACCCACGTGACCGCTTCAAAATCTTGTTGGTTTCCGGAGTTTATGACTAAGGTGTCTGATCCCACTGGTTATAATCCGGTACCCTGACTGTACGCAATCCAAATTATACGAAAAAAAAAAAGTTGGGCGGCCCAGGCTTCCTCGTGCCTATGACCGCCAAGCGAACCCCCTTTGATTCTTTTAGCACAATATGGTTACAAGTTGGTAAGACTAGTTATCGGCCTATACTTTTTGCTTGGTACGTTTACCCCAGTATCCGGAACAACCAAAAATTGCAAGAGGGTATTTTACCAATAACTTTGAGGATAACTTCACTAAAAGAAATTTGTCTATCTTTAATATCCTGTTTTTCTTTAACAGGTTTTTTTTTTTTTTTCTTTTTATTCACTCCCGGACTGCCACTAAGTTTAATAGTGGATGTTTTCACAGCGGCTGATGACTATCTTCTGTCAATATGATTTCTGACAGGAGGAGGAGGAGGAAAATCAGCGATCGAACACTCCACTTCTTTTCCCGCTAGTTACCGCTTGCACGGTATAATCGTCTGATTTCGTATCAGTATCCACTTCTCTGTTATTTTGTATCTGTGTTGGGCCGAGCACATATTTCCAGTTCCCTTCCTCAGTCGTGACGTCATCCTCGTCTCGCTCGGCACTCCGAATTTATTTGGAAAAAGACCTTTCCAATCGACCGAACCGGTCCAGTGCGAGTTTACACGAGACGACTCAGGAGTAGGGACACGTACGGAATCTAAGCTTGACCAAAACAACACAGGACAACTCTGGTGTGTATTCAGGCAACTTTCACAGCCGTCCCTCTTATTCCCTCTCAATAATGCAACAGATTACACCCTAAGCTGATTTTATAGCTCCAGACACCACTGTCAAACTTACTTTAGCCCTACCTGTCACTATTGACGTTCGCCCAAGCAACCCATCTGGCCTCGATTCCATTACGTCTAAGCTTCCAGAATGGACTTCCAGTTTCTGGAAGTTTATTTGTTTGTTTCTTCTTTTATCTTCCATTTTCCGCACTTTAGCGACTGTCAATTGTATGACAAAGGCCAATACCACAAAACCTAAAATGGACGGTGAATTATGTATGAAGGTAAGTATCGTATTATTTCGGTTGTAACTCAAGGTAAACAAACATATAAATAATTATTTCAGGTTTTATAGAAGCCAACTGTGGCTTTATTTGGGTAAAACCGCCTGCAATAATTTGGGTAATAACAGTGTTCTATCATTTGGAAATAATAACGTTGGCAGTCCAGCATCCGATAGCATTATGGATTTGACTTCAAAACTTCTGTCCACGACAATGTATCCGCCAAAGTCGCAAATCAAACGACAAAAGATGATTTATCTTTGCAAATTCGGTGAATTCGGAGCCACTGAAGGACAATTCACAGAGCCCAGTGGAGTTGCTGTCAACGCTCAAAACGCCATTATTGTTGCTGATACAAATAACCATCGCATCCAGATATTCGACAAGGAGGGCAGATTTAAAGTTCAATTCGGTGAGGGTGGCAAACGAGACGGTCAGCTGTTGTATCCGAATCGTGTGGCAGTTGTTAAAACATCTGGAGACATCATAGTTACAGAACGCTCCCCAACACACCAAACACAGATTTACAACCAATATGGTCAGTTTGTGCGAAAATTCGGTGCCAACATCTTGCAACACCCTCGTGGCGTTACGGTGGATAACAAAGGTCGCATTATTGTGGTCGAATGTAAAGTTATGCGAGTTATCATAATTGATCAGAATGGTAATGTTATTCAGAAATTCGGATGCAGCAAGCATTTAGAGTTTCTCAATGGAGTTATTGTAAACGACAAACAAGAAATATTTATAAGCGACAATCGGGCACATTGCTTTGAGGTAATTAACTACGAAGGTCAGTATTTGCGCCAAATTGGAGGAGAAGGCGTAACAAACTATCCAATTGGAGTGGTGCACTTCCGAGTATTGTTGTCGTTATCCAACATAAGCATTGATTCAATGCCTCTGCAATCGAGTGCTCCGACTACAATAAGACGAACGGACCGGTAACAGTTCATGAAGATCCCTGTACTCCATAATTATACGTCTGTCGGAGCTCCTATCCTCGATGGGCCTAACTACCTCTGGGCATAACTATGTGCCCTGAACGCTCCGGTGTGCATCGTATCCTCGGAGTTCACTACCACACGGTACCATCACTCACACTAGAAGTGCTGATGTTTTAGTCATAATAAAAAGAACTAAGAAGTAAAGCAAGGTGATTAGTTTGTATTTATTTAATCAGGTGAAAGAGAAATTCGAGTTTTAATTTTCGAATCGATAGGATGGTCTGACATTATAGAGTCTGCGAATGTGTTACTGTGGTGGAATTTTCGCCAGTCGGCGATAATGGGTGGTCTACCTTTTTTTTTTCTTTAAAAGCCCACAACAAATTTTCTGGGTATGACCGATAGATAGCCTGCCAGGTCATGGACGGAAAACAAGGGCTCTTTTGTTGTCCTTACAATCTGGGGTATTTTAAAAAGTTTCGATTCTTTTCCTACTGAGACCGGTAGACGGTATTGCCTTGGTTTTAGTGTTTCGGTTGGTGTATTCGTGGGGAAAAACCCACCCTATCAAGCCGGGCATACATACATATTTTAAAACCTGATAGGAGAGTTTCAGGTACTAAGAGAGTAACATATTGTTTTGATTAACAACTATAACCGTTGCGTATCAGTTATTATGCGGCAAAACTAAAATCTAACAGATACAGTGGGTAAAGAGCAAGTGCAACGATTTAATAAATAAACAAATAAAATCTTCAAAGATCAGGTCCTAAGTGTAAATAAAACAAATCGTAAAGCTAACAAGTACAGTGTGTGAAGTGCTGGTGCCATGAAATAATAAGTCTTTAATCGAAAGCAACTCTCAGGTGACCTTGAATTTTAAAAAACATGGTTGTTTCTAATTTATAAGGTACGTTGTGGGGAGTTATACTCGTAGGTTTTTAAATTCTTTTTAGGTGTACGTCCGTATCGCGGTTGTGATTGTACGAGTTACTTGAAGAACCAAAAAAAAATGTCTTTTTGATTGGAAGGGTTTGCGTAAAGCACCGCGTAGGTGTTTATAAATAATCAAGATAATAAATAAATGAGTAAATAAATAAATAAGTAATAAAGTATAAATAAAAGAGGAAAAAAAATATCACAGAAGTTGTATCACAGTTCAATAAAGTTTTATCACAGATGGAAAGTATCCCAGTTCAGTATGTCGATCGTGAATGAATTGGAGTCTTTGAATGCCTTCCGTTAAGGATAAACACTTTCGAACACATACATTTAACTTCTTTCAGGTACTAAGTAAGATAAATTGACTCAATAATTTAACAGTCTTATATCTCTGGTACTGTATGTCGGTTAAACAGTTTTACTTCTTATATATATATAGGTGCTAAGTCTAAAATAAATAAAATAAATAAATAAAGGTTCATAAAAAGTTCAGGTACTATATGTGGCTAATAAATAGGTAAAATAAATTATTTTCAGATCGGTTGTTAATGATTTGTAATTGGCTATCAGGTACAGTCGTGGATGAACTTAATGGAGTTGTTGATTTGGTTTTGTTTTATACGACTTGGAGTTATCGCCTCGGACTATTATAGACCCTGGGTAAGATTACTGCTTGAGGTCTTTGGCGTGGAATATGCCAATTTTTTTTCCAGATAGATTCTCTACTTCATACATTTGGTTGCCGACTTGTCTTACTATGCGGCATTTTATGTATTTAGGCGAAAGCTTGGCTGACAAGTACTTGGATGAATCACTTAGTATAAAGTTCTTCCGGTATACTTCTTGACCGGGCATAAATTTAACATTTCTAGTGCGGGTGTTATACGTTTTGGCCGATCTATCATTGGCTTTTAAGATATTTTCGCGTATCTGATCCCTTATGCACTGCAATCGACTTTGTCGGGGAAGAGTTAACAGCTCGTTGTCGTCCACTGCGTTCAGTTTTCGGGCCAGTTCATAGCCACTTCCGTGCGTAACCATATTAGTGCCAAATAAAGCATAGTATGGTGACACACCGATGGAGCTATGAACTGAACTCCTTAAAGCACATGCGATATCGCAGAGGTGAAGATCCCATTCTCGTTGGTCAGTTTTTAAATATGAACGGATGGCAGCTAACAACGTGCGGTTAACCCTCTCCGACGCATTCGACTGGGGTGCATAATTCGCCGTTTTAAAATGCCTAATACCGTAATTGGACAAAAACTTTTGAAAATCGATGGCCAAAAATTGCTTTCCGTTATCGGAGTGCAATATGTTTGGAACACCAAACATACTAAAAATATCTTCACGCAAAAATTTAACGATACTTGAGGTGTTAGCGTTCCTCAAGGCTTTTAAAAATACAAATTTAGACAAATGGTCTAAGATGATGAACACATAGGCATTACCTGACTTGGATCTCGGGTAAGGACCTAAGAAATCAACATATAATTTTTCGAATGGACGATTAGAACAGTAAGAAGTGACGATAGGCGGTCGAGAAACTTGGTTGGTTGCCTTACATTCTTTACACACTGAACAATTAGAGACATATTGACGAATTTGGACAGTCATATTGGGCCAATGAAAATGTTGACGAATTCTATAGAGCATTTTTGAAATACCGCCGTGGGCAGTTTTTGGAGGGTTATGGGCTTTGGAGATTATCTCTTCAGTAAGCCCTGAAGGTATCCACAATAACCAGGAGTGTTCAAGCATTACTCCGTCGCTTTCATATCTCAATGCTCGCTTATAAACAAAGCCATCTACCACTTTTAAATCGGGCAATTCTTCGGAATGTGATTTAATTGTCTCAATGAGACTCATATACTCTTCTGAGTGGAATTCTTCGGACTCTAGATCTACCAGCGGCGCTACTTCTTCAAGCACCAGAGAGTCCACATGTACCCGAGAAAGAGTATCTGGAACTACATTTAACGTCCCTTTTCGGTGTTGTATGTCGAAGACATAGGACTGCAATAAAAGACTCCACCTGGCGAGTTTTCCGCTCAGGTCTTTCATACTCATCAGCCATTTAAGGCTGGAATGATCCGTAATCACAGTGAAGTCCATCCCCTCGACATACGGCCTAAACTTTTTCACGGCTATCACCGCAGCCATACACTCTCTCTCGGTCACGCTGTAATTTCTCTGACACTTGTTAAGTTTTTGAGAGAAGTACGCGATAGGAGTTTCTTCATCGTTATCCTTCTTCTGGAACAGTACCGCTCCTATACCCGTGTCCGAGGCATCACACTGGATGTAAAATTTTCTAGTAAAGTCCGGGTGGGACAAGACAGGTGCGGTAGTAAGAGCTGTTTTGAGCTTTTCAAATGCTTCCAGAGCCTCTCCCGTCATTTGGAATTTTCCGTCCTTTTTCTTCAGCAGGTCCGTCAAGGGGGCAGTCAGGCTCGAGAAATCTCGAATAAACTTGCGATACCACCCTGCTAGACCAAGCAGCCTCCGAACCTGACGAGAGGTTTTGGGAACAGGGAAATCCACTATCGCCTCCACCTTCGCCGGATCGGTTTTGAGTTTCCCATCACCAACAATGAACCCCAAATACTTCAGTTCCTTGAAGCAGAACTTGGATTTGTTCATGTTGATGGTGAGATTGGCTTTTCGTAAACACTCAGCTACTTCATCTACCAATGCAATGTGTGTCTCAAAATCTGGTGCCATGATAAGCAAGTCGTCTAGATACACAAAAACGCGGTCCCTAAGTCGTGCAGGAATTACCTTGTCCATTAACTGGCATAACCTTTGGGCAGCATTGCACAACCCAAAAGGCATGACAGTGAATTGGTACAAGGGTCTTCCCGGTACCGCAAAGGCAGTCTTTTCCCTACTCTGTTTCTCCAGCGGTATTTGCCGAAATGCTTCTTTGAGATCTATACTACTAATGTAGAAAGTATCCGGTAGTCGGCTGAGGAGCCCCTCGATATGAGGGAGAGGATTAGCGTTTTTCTTCGTCAGTGAATTCACCTTGCGAGAATCCAGACAAAGTCGGTTCTTGCCGGGTTTTCGCAAGAGAACCACTGGCGAACACCACGGACTCTCGCTCTCCTCAATAACGCCGAGGCTCAACATCCGGTCTAGCTCTTCATACAAGATGGATTGTACCGCTGGCGAGACAGGGTAGTGACGCTGTTTCACAGGGGATGCGTCTCCTGTATCTATAACATGTTCCATTAGTGTGGTTTTACCGAGACCATCGCGGTCAAAACACAGAAATTTCCGCCTGACTGCATCCAATCTGGCCTGCTGTTCCGGAGACAACTGGTGAGCATTTGAAAGATCTGCTTCTTCTGACATTGAAATGGAGCTTATTATGTTCGGGGCGAGCTGGAAAGCACGCCAAAAGTCGATTCCCAAATAGACATCTTGGTCCAAGTTAGGAACCAAGAAGAACGTTATTGGATTTTCTACTTCTTTGTATTTCACTAGAGCCATTATTTTTCCCACTATATTTTGACTCTTCCCATCAGCCGTTTTTACTCCTGAATTAAGTGGTATTATCGGAACTTTAAGATCCTGGACCAGTTGCAAACAATTTTTGCCCAGAATGCTTATGCTGGCTCCACTGTCTAATAACCCTAAAAGTTTTTTTGCACCGATAGTAATACTAGCATAAGGTCTAGGATCAGAGTCTACTTCTAATATAGTGGACAATATATTCGCTCTCTGTTTTTTTCTAGCTCTATACCTTTCTCTTGTTTTTAAAATACTGTCGGACACTAAGACTTGTTGGTTATTAAAAATTCTATTTCGGGCTTGCTTATATTCAAATATTCTTTGATGTAGTGGTTTTAAATGTGAGGGGGTTGGGTTTATACTGATTTTGCTTTCTTTTTCATCATTCGGTCGCTTTAAAATTTGTATTTTGTTATTTTCTTTTTCAGGTTGGGCTACGTCTAAACCCTCTCGGGATTGACGGAAATTGTCTGAAAATTTTACTGTTGGGGGTTTTGGACTAGAGTCGAACGCGACTCCCCCGAAGATTTCGCGTTCTTCGACCGGTTTTCCGGGCTGCATTTTGGGCAGAAAGGAGTTTTCACCCCCTCATTACCACACTTGTAACAGAACACGCTGAGAACCTCAGAACCACATTCAAAATAAGTGTGACCAGGAGCTTTACAGTTCCAGCAGATCAACTTAGAGGTATCCACATATTTCCGTGGAAGAATTTTTGGCCGGGCTCCGCCCACCTGAAAAGCTGCCACTTGCTCATCTGCTGGAAACTGCTCTTCCTCATCATAGCCGAGTTCATTGGCTGTAAACTTTACCGCTGGCTTGAAAGGCTTCTGAAAAGTTGGATCCCTCCTCGGAAAAGAAACCTCCGCATCCTTGCACGCATGCCTCAACTGATCCATGGTGAATAGCGCCATTGGAAACACTAAAGTTCTGAGCTTTTCATGCAAGTTTTTCTTTAGGATTTTTACCACGTCCACTTCAGGTATCTGGATCCTCAGCTGAGACTTCATCTTGTTTATGGCAGCGAAATAATCGTCGATAGCCTCACCGTAGGCCTGCTTCCGTTCCATAATGTCACGCATAATTTCATAGTCCGACTTTAGATTTCGGAATTGGCGCATTAAGGCGTCCTTCAATATTGGCCAATCAGGACTATAATTATTTCGAAGGAATTGCCAGAACCATTCATAGGCTTCTCCTTTCAGCATCAGATGGAAATCGCGTAAAATTATGGACCATGGACATCTATGGTGGACTTGAAGCGTCTCCACCTGCAAGATGAAGTCTTCTACCGTTCGGTGTTCAGGCTTTCCATTGAATGTGATGTTCCACCTATCAATCCTAATGGGTTCCCTACTAGGACGATAATCGGTGCTAACAGGTGGTGGAGGTCGGCTAAAGAACTGATTGGATACATCTCTTGGTGGCTGGTAAAAATAATTATCGGGAAATGGATCAGGTTGGAAATTTCGTTCTTGCCCTCGTCTACTGGGCTCGTCTTGTCTATAATTTGGCGGACCTACTGGAACAAAAGCTCTGTGACTTGGATCGAATTGAGGTTGGCGCTGAACTGGGGGCTGAATTGGATGCTGGGACTCCGAGGAGGGAACTTCTGCTCTTGCTGGCTGGTCAACTGACGGAGCTACTCGACTCAGGCTTAATTCCCTCATTAGCCCGCCGATTTGGTTTTGAATCTCATCCTTCAATGTGTTGGTTATTTCAGTTCTTACCGATGATTGATACGACGAGAAAGCATTCACAATGGCAAGATTAATGTATGCCTTCAGATCTTCAGGGACTATAACCCTTTCCCTAACACTACCCCTAGGCCTATTTGTCGCGGTTTCGAAAAGTTTTTTCGACGCACCCGTATCGTTCGAGACGAACATGGGATCGTTGGTTCTAGGGACTCTAGGCGCTACTCGTTTGACTGTGGCCCCCTGATCGCTTAAACTACTAATCGAATCAATGGAGGTGTTCGGTAAATTCGGTGGTAACTGAGCCGCTGCCCTGGCAGAACCGGCTGGCGGAGGAGGTGGATACTGCATAATCGGGGCTGAAGGAGAATGTTGAACCGGTGGCCTTTCATTGTTACTAACATTATACGCCAACTCGGGATTATTATGGACCGGTTCTATCTCAGCATCTCGTATCATTCTTAGGATTCTTTCCTCTTCCTCTCTATTTTGTGCAGCCATTTTTAAAACGAGTGATCAAAACTACTATCAACCCTTCGAAGAACAATGTATCCCTAAAGTAGGTGAGTTTTGAGAAGCCAAACGAAACGGTGACGTGTCTCCACAAAAATAATAAAAAAAAAGATTTTTAAAAACTTTCGAAAATTCAAAGAATTTTTCAAAACTTGTAGAAAGCTCTTTGAAACGAAGGAACAGTTACACTAAATTAACGATGAACGTTTTATAAACTTTACTGTAACTAAACCTTTTTTTTCAAAAATGCAAACGTGTATTAAAGAACTTTTTCTTTATACAAATGAAACGCTAACGAAGACTTATAACAAAATGACTAATAACTTGGAAAATTATCCAAAAAAACTTGAAGAAACTATCACCAATTTAACGATTAATATAAAAGTAGTATGGAAACTAAAATTATACTTAACTAAAAGTATAATATAGTTAAATACCTACTGGCTATAAACTTAGCTCAACGTTTTTTTTTTTCAAAAGTTTTTCGGTTATCCAATAAATGAATTGGACTATTTTGAAAAACTAACGAAGAAGAAAAATAAATATATTAAACAAAAAATATAGTTTTTTGAAAACTTAAAAACTTAAGTTTGGAAAAACTTGAACAAATTATTTTACGTGGATCTTAACAATACGTGTTTTTAAGTTTGGAAACCCAAACGAAAATATTCCAAAAACTCAAAAAAAACCAAACGGACTATGAATTATATGAAAACAAAAGTTTCAGTACTAATTTGTAAGAAACGAAAAAAAATATTAATATTGAAAACTATAAACAACCAGAAAACAGGAAATCCAAAAAGTAAACAAGAAAATATAAGTTATGTAAGTATGAAATACTTGAAACAATAATTATTGAAACAAACTTAAACAAAGGTAACAATAAATGAAGTTCAAAAACAGAACTTTAAAAAAAAAAGAACGAATAATGAAAAATTGAAAAATAGATATTAGTAATTTTATATAAGTATAACTTTTCTTTTTCAAACAGAAACAAAATGCTTCGCTCAAAAAAACTTAAATTTTTGAAAGCAAAACAAAATGTGAAAAAAAGAAATTCTAAAATAAATTGTTTTCAAACACGTAACAACTTAGGAAATGTTATCATGAAACTTGAAATATTTGAATCAAAAACGAAAATTTTTTTTTGAAATTGAAAAAACCACCAAGAAATTGTAAGTTGAAAACAAAAATAACAATGTTTATATTTTTTAGAATAAATTTTTTTAAGACTCACCTTTCTTAAACTTTTTCTTCTTAAAGATGACTTAAATGTAACCTATAAATCCTTTGAACCAAAAACAAATAAATAATTAATTGAAACAAAACCTTTCCTTTTTTTTTTTCTTCCTAAATGAACTGTAACTTCTTTTTTTTTGAATAAGTTTTCTATAAGCATGCGGGGTGCTTCAGGAGGCTCCACGGTGACGATTTATTTTGTTTTGACGAAACGGAGTGACCTTTCTTAAGTATACTTCCAAAAAAAATATAAAAGACTTCAGACGGACATGAAAATGAATCCCTTGGTGTGGTGAAATAGGAGAGAAATTAAATACATTTGACAAAGGTACGTTACTATGTTTTCTTCTTCAAAACCCGCAATTCAAGTCTGTCTCTAGGACTTTCTTTGAAGACATGATATTGAAGAGAAAACATACAAAAAAAAAGAAAAAAAAATGAGTTTCAAAAACTCAAGTTTGGAAATCGTTGCAACGATGTTCGGCATCCTGCCAAACATGGACACGATCCCAAGAAAGAACATAACCTATACTGGACTAAAAGGATAAGAAAATGAAATTGTAAAAGAAAAGTAAAATAAAGTCGGGATAGGAATAAGGAAAAACAATACTGGGAAAGGGTACTGTCCTCACTGCAAATTTCCAATAATCCGTCGCAATTCACCTAAGTGCGTCTAGGACCTTCTTGATGAGGACTTACGGAAATTGAAAACTTACAGCAAGTCCAGAAAACATGCATTAACCGAAGTCGCTATGAACTTCCAAGGAATCGTCGCAATACTTCTAAGTGCGTCTAAGACCTTCTTGGAGCAGACTTACGATCCTTGAAAGTTAACAGCGAGTTTGGTTAGGAACTATTACAACAAAAAAACAGAAACGATAACTTTAAAAATCTAAGACAAATGCCTTAGACGTTGGGCGCCATTTGTTGCGAGGCAAGAGGAAGTAGGGAGGGGATGAGGTGTCACGGTGGTGTAGGAAATAGGAAAAGGTAGGATATACGGAAACGGATCGGAAAAGGAAGGGTTAGAATGCCATGTTCCAAGGGACGCGGCCTGCTCGCTATGCTCGGCAGTTAGCTCGCCGGAATGGGGGGGGTCTTGCCCCCGAAACTTGGCCTCACCTCCCAACAAAACACATATCAGGCCAGAGAACAAAAAAAATATTTAAACCGCGGACGGACTTCACCACACTAGGGTGCTGCTGGTGTCGATGCAGCATAGGGCCTAACCCCACCCAACCTGGAAGCTTGTCGGCCTATGTTAAGCTTCCCCAATATAATATTAGTGAAGTATATTGTTTTCAGGTCCCTCACTGCATTGTCACCGCTAATCTAGCCGTCCATCCGCACCCCTGAAAAATCCACCTTCAGACTCTCATATTATCAAAGCAACAAACACCAAAAATTTTCTTGATAAAAGGGATAACATTAGAATTTATTGCTAAAAGACTCACTGGTCTTGGAAATATTTTACAAATGAAGAGAAAGAAACAAACCCCAATGATGGGAAATTCTTTAAATACATCTTACAAAATATTACAATTATTACACAAAGTCATGTGAACGAAGAGCGGTTTCTAGACGCAAAAAAAATATATCTGTAAGTGCCCTTTTTGGCAACTGCTCTTAGCTTTACTTCGGTCAAAACAAAATTCCCTACCTGCATGGAGCTCCTTGGAGGTGGTAAACTCTAGCAACAAAACAAAATTACGCTAACAGAAAACGCGAGTACAAACGTCAGAAACTCAAGCTCACTCACTTACAAATTAAGTTTTTTCTGGGTTTAGATTATTTCATAATAAATTTAAGTAATAGGGTCTGGTATCACAAATAATTACTTGACTCCATATTTAGTGTACCGCCCGCTATTTATCGGTTTTAAATGTCATATATTTTTCTTTCTTTATACTGAGCTTTCAAGTATTTTTTTTCAAATATTTTTTTTTTCATGAATTTGGGACTTTAAGATATATACCCGAAGTAGTTTTCTTTTCAACAGGTTCAAGGTTTATCAATTAGATATTTCTGAATAAGTTCTAGATTTTTAATTTTAGCTTTAACTTTCGAATTTTTAACATTAGTTTTAGGTTTTAGCTTTTTAACCTTAGTTATAAGTTTTGAAATTTTAACATTAGTTTTAGGTTTTAGATTTTTAACCTTCGCTATAAGTTTTGAAGTTTTAACATTAGTTTTGGGTTTTAAATTTTTAACCTTAGTTATAAGTTATGAATTTTTAACATTAGTTTCAGGTTTTTAGATTTTTAACCTTCGCTATAAGTTATGAAATTTTCACATTAGTTTTAGGTTTTAGCAAATTTGGTTTTTTTTCTTTTTTCTTCTTTCTTTTCTTTTAACTTTTATTCTTAGGGATCTACGTTTTACTTATCTTGTACTTCCTGTTTTTCTGTATTGCTTTTTGTTGAATAATTAGGATTTCCTTTTTCCTTGGGACCCACCCACGTGACCGCTTCAAAATCTTGTTGGTTTCCGGAGTTTATGACTAAGGTGTCTGATCCCACTGGTTATAATCCGGTACCCTGACTGTACGCAATCCAAATTATACGAAAAAAAAAAGTTGGGCGGCCCAGGCTTCCTCGTGCCTATGACCGCCAAGCGAACCCCCTTTGATTCTTTTAGCACAATATGGTTACAAGTTGGTAAGACTAGTTATCGGCCTATACTTTTTGCTTGGTACGTTTACCCCAGTATCCGGAACAACCAAAAATTGCAAGAGGGTATTTTACCAATAACTTTGAGGATAACTTCACTAAAAGAAATTTGTCTATCTTTAATATCCTGTTTTTCTTTAACAGGTTTTTTTTTTTTTCTTTTTATTCACTCCCGGACTGCCACTAAGTTTAATAGTGGATGTTTTCACAGCGGCTGATGACTATCTTCTGTCAATATGATTTCTGACAGGAGGAGATAGAGAAAATCAGCGATCGAACACTCCACTTCTTTTCCCGCTAGTTACCGCTTGCACGGTATAATCGTCTGATTTCGTATCAGTATCCACTTCTCTGTTATTTTGTATCTGTGTTGGGCCGAGCACATATTTCCAGTTCCCTTCCTCAGTCGTGACGTCATCCTCGTCTCGCTCGGCACTCCGAATTTATTTGGAAAAAGACCTTTCCAATCGACCGAACCGGTCCAGTGCGAGTTTACACGAGACGACTCAGGAGTAGAGACACGTACGGAATCTAAGCTTGACCAAAACAACACAGGACAACTCTGGTGTGTATTCAGGCAACTTTCACAGCCGTCCCTCTTATTCCCTCTCAATAATGCAACAGATTACACCCTAAGCTGATTTTATAGCTCCAGACACCACTGTCAAACTTACTTTAGCCCTACCTGTCACTATTGACGTTCGCCCAAGCAACCCATCTGGCCTCGATTCCATTACGTCTAAACTTCCAGAATGGACTTCCAGTTTCTGGAAGTTTATTTGTTTGTTTCTTCTTTTATCTTCCATTTTCCGCACTTTAGCGACTGTCAATTGTATGACAAAGGCCAATACCACAAAACCTAAAATGGACGGTGAATTATGTATGAAGGTAAGTATCGTATTATTTCGGTTGTAACTCAAGGTAAACAAACATATAAATAATTATTTCAGGTTTTATAGAAGCCAACTGTGGCTTTATTTGGGTAAAACCGCCTGCAATAATTTGGGTAATAACAGTGTTCTATCATTTGGAAATAATAACGTTGGCAGTCCAGCATCCGATAGCATTATGGATTTGACTTCAAAACTTCTGTCCACGACAATGTATCCGCCAAAGTCGCAAATCAAACGTAAAAGATGATTTATCTTTGCAAATTCGGTGAATTCGGAGCCACTGAAGGACAATTCACAGAGCCCAGTGGAGTTGCTGTCAACGCTCAAAACGCCATTATTGTTGCTGATACAAATAACCATATCATCCATATATTCGACAAGGAGGGCAGATTTAAATTTCAATTCGGTGAGGGTGGCAAACGAGACGGTCAGCTGTTGTATCCGAATCGTGTGGCAGTTGTTAAAACATCTGGAGACATCATAGTTACAGAACGCTCCCCAACACACCAAACACAGATTTACAACCAATATGGTCAGTTTGTGCGAAAATTCGGTGCCAACATCTTGCAACACCCTCGTGGCGTTACGGTGGATAACAAAGGTCGCATTATTGTGGTCGAATGTAAAGTTATGCGAGTTATCATAATTGATCAGAATGGTAATGTTATTCAGAAATTCGGATGCAGCAAGCATTTAGAGTTTCTCAATGGAGTTATTGTAAACGACAAACAAGAAATATTTATAAGCGACAATCGGGCACATTGCGTTGAGGTAATTAACTACGAAGGTCAGTATTTGCGCCAAATTGGAGGAGAAGGCGTAACAAACTATCCAATTGGAGTGGTGCACTTCCGAGTATTGTTGTCGTTATCCAACATAAGCATTGATTCAATGCCTCTGCAATCGAGTGCTCCCACTACAATAAGACGAACGGACCGGTAACAGTTCATGAAGATCCCTGTACTCCATAATTATACGTCTGTCGGAGCTCCTATCCTCGATGGGCCTAACTACCTCTGGGCATAACTATGTGCCCTGAACGCTCCGGTGTGCATCGTATCCTCGGAGTTCACTACCACACGGTACCATCACTCACACTAGAAGTGCTGGTATAGGGTGGCGCATGTTTTAGTCATAATAAAAAGAACTAAGAAGTAAAGCAAGGTGATTAGTTTGTATTTATTTAATCAGGTGAAAGAGAAATTCGAGTTTTAATTTTCGAATCGATAGGATGGTCTGACATTATAGAGTCTGCGAATGTGTTACTGTGGTGGAATTTTCGCCAGTCGGCGATAATGGGTGGTCTACCTTTTTTTTTTCTTTAAAAGCCCACAACAATGTTTCAGATTTGACACATATCTGAAAATCCACCCAACAGTCCGCTTGAGGCGTAGATAGTCGGAGAAACGATCCACCTGAATAATATCAGCGATCTGTCTTATATGTAGTACCTGGAAACATGGGCGAAGCTCGGTCTTATCTTCTGCATTCACGTTATCTACCTTCGAGATAGGAAGCAAGATCTCTGTCCTCCTTAGAAAACTGGGTCCTGTGATCCACCGGGAGTTCGGCAAATACTTTGGTGGGTATTTCGTTCTCGTGGCTTCGTCAGCGGCATTTTGGCTTGTTGGTACCCAATACCAGTCCTCCTTTTTAGTCGAGTCTAAAATCTCAGCTATACCGTGAGCAACGAATGGTTTATAGTTTCTCGCTTCTGACTGTATCCATCTGGCAACTGTTGTAGAGTCCGTCCACAAAAAACATCTATCAGGCATGACTGAATGGCCTGTCAAAATGGAGTTCTTCAATCTTGTTCCTAGCACGGCGGCAGTAAGTTCTAATCGAGGTATAGACAAAAGCTTTTTTGGAGCGCATTTAGCTTTTCCCGCAACGAATGAGACCACAATATTATTTTCGCTCACAAAACGCCAGTAACCAACTGCAGCGTATGCCACCTCGCTTGCGTCGACAAATACGTGCAACTCTAAGGTTCTCGAATCGTGAAACATCTCTGGTGAGTAGTTTCGAGGTATACGTAGGTTTTCGATATTTTCGAGTTGTTTGTACCATTGCTTCCACTTGACGAACAGGTGATCTGGCAGATCCTCATCCCATAGCGTACCTTCCCTCCACAAGTCTTGAATGATCACTTTTGAATATATAATAAAGTTGGCCAGTAAACCAAAAGGGTCAAACACCGACATCACGATACTCAGAACCTCTCTTTTTGTCGGCTTACGTTTAAATGAATGAACATCGGGATCGATGCGATGCCGACGAATCCTGAAAACAAATTCATTACAAGAGGTTTCCCAGTACATACCTAAAATTTTTTCCGCTGTCATTGAAGGTTCTTTGTCTAATTCCAAATATTTGTTCACGCTTTTTGTCACATCACTTTTGAGCTCACGTTCTACATACTTGGAATGGGAGATAAATCCTCGAAGTTCAAATCCAGCACCTCGATGGATTTCCCTGACTGCCTTGCTCACCTCAATAGCTTCATCTTCATTTCGAAAGCTGGCAACGAAATCATCAACATAATGTTGATCAGTTATATACTTAACCGCAATTGTATGTGTTTCTTCAAACTGTAGGGCGTTTTGATTCTTAACGAACTGGGCACTGCAAGGGGAACACGAAGCACCGAACGTCATAGACTGCATGACGTAAGTCTCAATTGGCTTTGAAGGGTCACCATGTCTCCAGAGGAAGCGCTGAGCATCCTGCTCCTCTTGTCGAATGTGAATCTGGCTAAACATCTCTTTAATGTCAGCACAGACTGCCACCGCACCTTCTCGAAATTTAAAAAGAACGACTGGTAATGGCTGATTTAAATCTGGCCCCTTGAACAGGACAGAATTTAATGATGTTCCTTGTACGGTAGCAGCGGCATCGAAAACGATCCGCAGTTTTCCCGGTTTATGAGGATTTCTCACCCCAAAGTGAGGTAAATACCAAGTTCTTGCTCCAATTCTGTTCACTTCCTCTGGCTGCATTCTTCTCGCATAGCCCTTCTCAACGTAATTCATTAAATTACGTTCATATTCTTCCGCAAATTGAGTATCACCTTTCATCTTTCGTTCGATACCTTCCAGTCGTCGAAGGGCCATTGAATAACTACTTGGCAACACCACCGAATCCTCAATCCACAATAGGCCAGTTTCAAAACTATTGGAGTCAATTCGACGTGTAGTAGATTCGAGGATCTCACGAGCCCTTACAATATCTGCTGACTCAACCAAATTTTCAGGTCGTTTAGTACCATACTCGTCTACTCTAAAGTGGTCTTCAACTAGATCATGTAACGTCTGAAGACTGTTATGAGTTATATGGAATACTCTCTCGCTGTCTGCAAAGTCATCTTCTGTCGGACCATATACAACCCATCCCATCTTAGTTTTTGCAGCCACAGGACCACAGGTCCTCTCTGACGGCTGACAGTTCTGTGTGGAACTCCCAAATGACAATTATTGATCCCAATCAGAACTCTTGGCGTCGCTCTTACGTAGTCATACACTGGAAGATTACGTAAGTGTTTATACTTGGCTTGCAGTTCCTTAAGTTGAAGAGTCTGAGTCGGCAAAGACAACTTTTTTAAGGTTCGAGCATGTTTCAATTTATATTTAGAATTTTTGTTGTTCCAGGAACTGATCTTAACATCAACAAGATAAGATCGCTCGTTCGCAGTTTGATTTCCGATCCAATGCAGCATCAGTGAGTCCTCAGCACCAACAGCTCCCAATTCCATCGCCAGGTCTTCCTCCAACAACGTAACAGATGAGCCCTCATCCAGTAAAGCATATGTTTCGACCTCACCTTTCGGACCATGGAGTCTTATTGGAACAATTCTGAACAGACACGCTGATTCATTGGACTTACAGCAACTAACAAACTCTTTAATTTCTTCAATTGGTTTCCTGAACGTCGTCGGTGCCACCTCATTTGACGAGCTGCCCAAAGCACTTGCTTCTACCTTCAATCCATCGTGCAGCATGCGGTGATGTAATCGTTGGCAGTCATTAATGCCGCATTTCTTTCTGTTTCGACATTGGAGTGTTGTATGTCCAAGGCGGAGACAAGAGAAACACAGTTTATTTTGCTTTGCCAGATCCCATTTTTCTTGAGTGGACATACCTTTGAACTGCGAGCATTCCACTAGGCGATGATTCATTTTGCATTTTGGACAGTTATCGTCAGGAGCAATATGCAACAGCGGTTTGTTCTTACTTCCCTTAAAAGGCGCCGATGAATCTGGAACGTCTGTGCTTGTAGTAACTGGTAAAATGGTAGCAATGAGCCTGGCATTTTCATGTGCCCACTGTGCTAAAGTTCAACAGTTGGATATGGTCCGGCGGCTGAAGAATATCGTGCCCACTCTAGTTTCTTACTGAGCGGAAGCTTTTGCACCAACTCTTCCAGAAGAGTCGGATTGTTAAGGTGTGGTTGCGCCCCAGCTGACTTCAAGAAAGCAACTAAATTTTGAATCTTTATAGCAAACGGGATTAGCTGGTGAACCTCCGATTCGTTTATGATTGGTAGTGCTTTTACTTTCAGTATTTGGCTTCGTACTAAGCATTCCGGTCGCCCAAACATAAACGATAATTGTTTAATGACATGCGAAACATTGCTGGAGTGAATCAATAGAGATTCTACTACGTCTCTCGCTTCTCCCTTGAGACATTTTTGAAGACGTATGGTGTTTTCTAAGTTGGTATATCCATACGCAACTGTTGATTCATCAAAGGTTGACATGAAGAGCGGCCATTCCTCAGGACGTCCGCTAAACTCTGGTAGATCATAGAGTTTCCTTTGGCTTTCTTGATGGCGGACATTGTTGGGATACACACTTGATGCAGTCATCCAATTGTTCAAATGTGGTTGTGGGCCAATGCCTGACGTTGTCGCTTGACTCACTGATGTTGCAGGCATGCAACCATAAATATTATGTGACGCGTTATTTACCATCATTGACCATGGTGCATCAGAGGGCAAGGCATATCCCCCTTGGGAACTAGGCGCAATTGTCATCAATGGAACCTGCTGGAGATTCGTTGTAATTTGCGACACAGGTGGTTTGGCATATACCCCTTGTGAAGCCGTAGAAAAACACAGCATGAGATTTTCCATTGCACTATTATTGGGCAAAGTAGTTGACATAACCGACTGCATTGGCAAAGTGTATTTGGGCTGGTATGATTCAAATAAACTATTTGAAGCTGGCACATACGAAGTTGATGTAGTTTGAATGACAGACGTAGTGGTGTTTGGATTAACTAATTCCTTGATGTCATGGCAAGACTCAAGTTGACGCTGTAGATTCTTACACTTCTGTTCACTCTCAACCAACTGTGCCTGGGTTTCGTTGTACGTCCTTTCCAATGTAGCCAATCGCTTTGATAGGTCGTCTACCACAGCTTTACTTCTCCGGTCGTCAGGCCTTATGGTTTCATCCAGGTTAATTTCTTCTTCTGATTCCGAATTTTGTGCCATCTTTCATTGGTAAACAAAAAAATCTTTAAATTGACTTGGTATAGATCCTTTTGTCTTACGTGAACTTCTTCTGTTCATAAATTATTTTTGTTTAAATTATACTTGAAGAAGTACGCAAAGGGATAGCTTTTGTGGCGACGATAAATATAAACGTAGTTCGGTTAAAAGTAAAAATGTCGTGAACTACGACAGAATCTTCCCACTGAGTAAAATAGTTTCAATGAAAAACAAAAACAGTTCGGGATTGGTTATTTATTAATATCTTAAATATTTTTTGTCTTTAAATCTAAGAAACAAGAACATTAAATTCAATTTACTTTTAAGTGGAAAAAAGTGTTCCCTTTCGTCTTCTTTTTCTTCTTCGAATCAAAATTGAAATTCCCGCCACCTTCCTTTTATGCGGGAACTATTTGCTCTGTTTGTTTATGAATTCGATGTCGGAACTAATTCGCTCTGTTTGTTTATGAATTTGATGTCGGAACTAATTCGCTCTGTTGCTCTTCACATTTATCCATGACACTCTTCGTCCTATATGGGTGGCAATATCGGTAGTAACAGTGAATCTCCTGAGTCCTATATTCCCTATTCATCCTATTCATCAGGAGGAGATAGAGAAAATCAGCGATCGAACACTCCACTTCTTTTCCCGCTAGTTACCGCTTGCACGGTATAATCGTCTGATTTCGTATCAGTATCCACTTCTCTGTTATTTTGTATCTGTGTTGGGCCGAGCACATATTTCCAGTTCCCTTCCTCAGTCGTGACGTCATCCTCGTCTCGCTCGGCACTCCGAATTTATTTGGAAAAAGACCTTTCCAATCGACCGAACCGGTCCAGTGCGAGTTTACACGAGACGACTCAGGAGTAGAGACACGTACGGAATCTAAGCTTGACCAAAACAACACAGGACAACTCTGGTGTGTATTCAGGCAACTTTCACAGCCGTCCCTCTTATTCCCTCTCAATAATGCAACAGATTACACCCTAAGCTGATTTTATAGCTCCAGACACCACTGTCAAACTTACTTTAGCCCTACCTGTCACTATTGACGTTCGCCCAAGCAACCCATCTGGCCTCGATTCCATTACGTCTAAACTTCCAGAATGGACTTCCAGTTTCTGGAAGTTTATTTGTTTGTTTCTTCTTTTATCTTCCATTTTCCGCACTTTAGCGACTGTCAATTGTATGACAAAGGCCAATACCACAAAACCTAAAATGGACGGTGAATTATGTATGAAGGTAAGTATCGTATTATTTCGGTTGTAACTCAAGGTAAACAAACATATAAATAATTATTTCAGGTTTTATAGAAGCCAACTGTGGCTTTATTTGGGTAAAACCGCCTGCAATAATTTGGGTAATAACAGTGTTCTATCATTTGGAAATAATAACGTTGGCAGTCCAGCATCCGATAGCATTATGGATTTGACTTCAAAACTTCTGTCCACGACAATGTATCCGCCAAAGTCGCAAATCAAACGTAAAAGATGATTTATCTTTGCAAATTCGGTGAATTCGGAGCCACTGAAGGACAATTCACAGAGCCCAGTGGAGTTGCTGTCAACGCTCAAAACGCCATTATTGTTGCTGATACAAATAACCATATCATCCATATATTCGACAAGGAGGGCAGATTTAAATTTCAATTCGGTGAGGGTGGCAAACGAGACGGTCAGCTGTTGTATCCGAATCGTGTGGCAGTTGTTAAAACATCTGGAGACATCATAGTTACAGAACGCTCCCCAACACACCAAACACAGATTTACAACCAATATGGTCAGTTTGTGCGAAAATTCGGTGCCAACATCTTGCAACACCCTCGTGGCGTTACGGTGGATAACAAAGGTCGCATTATTGTGGTCGAATGTAAAGTTATGCGAGTTATCATAATTGATCAGAATGGTAATGTTATTCAGAAATTCGGATGCAGCAAGCATTTAGAGTTTCTCAATGGAGTTATTGTAAACGACAAACAAGAAATATTTATAAGCGACAATCGGGCACATTGCGTTGAGGTAATTAACTACGAAGGTCAGTATTTGCGCCAAATTGGAGGAGAAGGCGTAACAAACTATCCAATTGGAGTGGTGCACTTCCGAGTATTGTTGTCGTTATCCAACATAAGCATTGATTCAATGCCTCTGCAATCGAGTGCTCCCACTACAATAAGACGAACGGACCGGTAACAGTTCATGAAGATCCCTGTACTCCATAATTATACGTCTGTCGGAGCTCCTATCCTCGATGGGCCTAACTACCTCTGGGCATAACTATGTGCCCTGAACGCTCCGGTGTGCATCGTATCCTCGGAGTTCACTACCACACGGTACCATCACTCACACTAGAAGTGCTGGTATAGGGTGGCGCATGTTTTAGTCATAATAAAAAGAACTAAGAAGTAAAGCAAGGTGATTAGTTTGTATTTATTTAATCAGGTGAAAGAGAAATTCGAGTTTTAATTTTCGAATCGATAGGATGGTCTGACATTATAGAGTCTGCGAATGTGTTACTGTGGTGGAATTTTCGCCAGTCGGCGATAATGGGTGGTCTACCTTTTTTTTTTCTTTAAAAGCCCACAACAATGTTTCAGATTTGACACATATCTGAAAATCCACCCAACAGTCCGCTTGAGGCGTAGATAGTCGGAGAAACGATCCACCTGAATAATATCAGCGATCTGTCTTATATGTAGTACCTGGAAACATGGGCGAAGCTCGGTCTTATCTTCTGCATTCACGTTATCTACCTTCGAGATAGGAAGCAAGATCTCTGTCCTCCTTAGAAAACTGGGTCCTGTGATCCACCGGGAGTTCGGCAAATACTTTGGTGGGTATTTCGTTCTCGTGGCTTCGTCAGCGGCATTTTGGCTTGTTGGTACCCAATACCAGTCCTCCTTTTTAGTCGAGTCTAAAATCTCAGCTATACCGTGAGCAACGAATGGTTTATAGTTTCTCGCTTCTGACTGTATCCATCTGGCAACTGTTGTAGAGTCCGTCCACAAAAAACATCTATCAGGCATGACTGAATGGCCTGTCAAAATGGAGTTCTTCAATCTTGTTCCTAGCACGGCGGCAGTAAGTTCTAATCGAGGTATAGACAAAAGCTTTTTTGGAGCGCATTTAGCTTTTCCCGCAACGAATGAGACCACAATATTATTTTCGCTCACAAAACGCCAGTAACCAACTGCAGCGTATGCCACCTCGCTTGCGTCGACAAATACGTGCAACTCTAAGGTTCTCGAATCGTGAAACATCTCTGGTGAGTAGTTTCGAGGTATACGTAGGTTTTCGATATTTTCGAGTTGTTTGTACCATTGCTTCCACTTGACGAACAGGTGATCTGGCAGATCCTCATCCCATAGCGTACCTTCCCTCCACAAGTCTTGAATGATCACTTTTGAATATATAATAAAGTTGGCCAGTAAACCAAAAGGGTCAAACACCGACATCACGATACTCAGAACCTCTCTTTTTGTCGGCTTACGTTTAAATGAATGAACATCGGGATCGATGCGATGCCGACGAATCCTGAAAACAAATTCATTACAAGAGGTTTCCCAGTACATACCTAAAATTTTTTCCGCTGTCATTGAAGGTTCTTTGTCTAATTCCAAATATTTGTTCACGCTTTTTGTCACATCACTTTTGAGCTCACGTTCTACATACTTGGAATGGGAGATAAATCCTCGAAGTTCAAATCCAGCACCTCGATGGATTTCCCTGACTGCCTTGCTCACCTCAATAGCTTCATCTTCATTTCGAAAGCTGGCAACGAAATCATCAACATAATGTTGATCAGTTATATACTTAACCGCAATTGTATGTGTTTCTTCAAACTGTAGGGCGTTTTGATTCTTAACGAACTGGGCACTGCAAGGGGAACACGAAGCACCGAACGTCATAGACTGCATGACGTAAGTCTCAATTGGCTTTGAAGGGTCACCATGTCTCCAGAGGAAGCGCTGAGCATCCTGCTCCTCTTGTCGAATGTGAATCTGGCTAAACATCTCTTTAATGTCAGCACAGACTGCCACCGCACCTTCTCGAAATTTAAAAAGAACGACTGGTAATGGCTGATTTAAATCTGGCCCCTTGAACAGGACAGAATTTAATGATGTTCCTTGTACGGTAGCAGCGGCATCGAAAACGATCCGCAGTTTTCCCGGTTTATGAGGATTTCTCACCCCAAAGTGAGGTAAATACCAAGTTCTTGCTCCAATTCTGTTCACTTCCTCTGGCTGCATTCTTCTCGCATAGCCCTTCTCAACGTAATTCATTAAATTACGTTCATATTCTTCCGCAAATTGAGTATCACCTTTCATCTTTCGTTCGATACCTTCCAGTCGTCGAAGGGCCATTGAATAACTACTTGGCAACACCACCGAATCCTCAATCCACAATAGGCCAGTTTCAAAACTATTGGAGTCAATTCGACGTGTAGTAGATTCGAGGATCTCACGAGCCCTTACAATATCTGCTGACTCAACCAAATTTTCAGGTCGTTTAGTACCATACTCGTCTACTCTAAAGTGGTCTTCAACTAGATCATGTAACGTCTGAAGACTGTTATGAGTTATATGGAATACTCTCTCGCTGTCTGCAAAGTCATCTTCTGTCGGACCATATACAACCCATCCCATCTTAGTTTTTGCAGCCACAGGACCACAGGTCCTCTCTGACGGCTGACAGTTCTGTGTGGAACTCCCAAATGACAATTATTGATCCCAATCAGAACTCTTGGCGTCGCTCTTACGTAGTCATACACTGGAAGATTACGTAAGTGTTTATACTTGGCTTGCAGTTCCTTAAGTTGAAGAGTCTGAGTCGGCAAAGACAACTTTTTTAAGGTTCGAGCATGTTTCAATTTATATTTAGAATTTTTGTTGTTCCAGGAACTGATCTTAACATCAACAAGATAAGATCGCTCGTTCGCAGTTTGATTTCCGATCCAATGCAGCATCAGTGAGTCCTCAGCACCAACAGCTCCCAATTCCATCGCCAGGTCTTCCTCCAACAACGTAACAGATGAGCCCTCATCCAGTAAAGCATATGTTTCGACCTCACCTTTCGGACCATGGAGTCTTATTGGAACAATTCTGAACAGACACGCTGATTCATTGGACTTACAGCAACTAACAAACTCTTTAATTTCTTCAATTGGTTTCCTGAACGTCGTCGGTGCCACCTCATTTGACGAGCTGCCCAAAGCACTTGCTTCTACCTTCAATCCATCGTGCAGCATGCGGTGATGTAATCGTTGGCAGTCATTAATGCCGCATTTCTTTCTGTTTCGACATTGGAGTGTTGTATGTCCAAGGCGGAGACAAGAGAAACACAGTTTATTTTGCTTTGCCAGATCCCATTTTTCTTGAGTGGACATACCTTTGAACTGCGAGCATTCCACTAGGCGATGATTCATTTTGCATTTTGGACAGTTATCGTCAGGAGCAATATGCAACAGCGGTTTGTTCTTACTTCCCTTAAAAGGCGCCGATGAATCTGGAACGTCTGTGCTTGTAGTAACTGGTAAAATGGTAGCAATGAGCCTGGCATTTTCATGTGCCCACTGTGCTAAAGTTCAACAGTTGGATATGGTCCGGCGGCTGAAGAATATCGTGCCCACTCTAGTTTCTTACTGAGCGGAAGCTTTTGCACCAACTCTTCCAGAAGAGTCGGATTGTTAAGGTGTGGTTGCGCCCCAGCTGACTTCAAGAAAGCAACTAAATTTTGAATCTTTATAGCAAACGGGATTAGCTGGTGAACCTCCGATTCGTTTATGATTGGTAGTGCTTTTACTTTCAGTATTTGGCTTCGTACTAAGCATTCCGGTCGCCCAAACATAAACGATAATTGTTTAATGACATGCGAAACATTGCTGGAGTGAATCAATAGAGATTCTACTACGTCTCTCGCTTCTCCCTTGAGACATTTTTGAAGACGTATGGTGTTTTCTAAGTTGGTATATCCATACGCAACTGTTGATTCATCAAAGGTTGACATGAAGAGCGGCCATTCCTCAGGACGTCCGCTAAACTCTGGTAGATCATAGAGTTTCCTTTGGCTTTCTTGATGGCGGACATTGTTGGGATACACACTTGATGCAGTCATCCAATTGTTCAAATGTGGTTGTGGGCCAATGCCTGACGTTGTCGCTTGACTCACTGATGTTGCAGGCATGCAACCATAAATATTATGTGACGCGTTATTTACCATCATTGACCATGGTGCATCAGAGGGCAAGGCATATCCCCCTTGGGAACTAGGCGCAATTGTCATCAATGGAACCTGCTGGAGATTCGTTGTAATTTGCGACACAGGTGGTTTGGCATATACCCCTTGTGAAGCCGTAGAAAAACACAGCATGAGATTTTCCATTGCACTATTATTGGGCAAAGTAGTTGACATAACCGACTGCATTGGCAAAGTGTATTTGGGCTGGTATGATTCAAATAAACTATTTGAAGCTGGCACATACGAAGTTGATGTAGTTTGAATGACAGACGTAGTGGTGTTTGGATTAACTAATTCCTTGATGTCATGGCAAGACTCAAGTTGACGCTGTAGATTCTTACACTTCTGTTCACTCTCAACCAACTGTGCCTGGGTTTCGTTGTACGTCCTTTCCAATGTAGCCAATCGCTTTGATAGGTCGTCTACCACAGCTTTACTTCTCCGGTCGTCAGGCCTTATGGTTTCATCCAGGTTAATTTCTTCTTCTGATTCCGAATTTTGTGCCATCTTTCATTGGTAAACAAAAAAATCTTTAAATTGACTTGGTATAGATCCTTTTGTCTTACGTGAACTTCTTCTGTTCATAAATTATTTTTGTTTAAATTATACTTGAAGAAGTACGCAAAGGGATAGCTTTTGTGGCGACGATAAATATAAACGTAGTTCGGTTAAAAGTAAAAATGTCGTGAACTACGACAGAATCTTCCCACTGAGTAAAATAGTTTCAATGAAAAACAAAAACAGTTCGGGATTGGTTATTTATTAATATCTTAAATATTTTTTGTCTTTAAATCTAAGAAACAAGAACATTAAATTCAATTTACTTTTAAGTGGAAAAAAGTGTTCCCTTTCGTCTTCTTTTTCTTCTTCGAATCAAAATTGAAATTCCCGCCACCTTCCTTTTATGCGGGAACTATTTGCTCTGTTTGTTTATGAATTCGATGTCGGAACTAATTCGCTCTGTTTGTTTATGAATTTGATGTCGGAACTAATTCGCTCTGTTGCTCTTCACATTTATCCATGACACTCTTCGTCCTATATGGGTGGCAATATCGGTAGTAACAGTGAATCTCCTGAGTCCTATATTCCCTATTCATCCGGATGAAAAACTTTTAAGGTATCTAAAGGATTTAGAATTCACAGTCATCTGCATCCTTTATGTGTATGTAATTAAATTCGTGAAAATCACGAAACGACTCAGGTATCATCACAGTGCCTGCGGCTGTGAACACAACAAGCCGTCTTCCTACAAAAGAAAATGAACGACATCTACTCCAATGGCAAGCTAACAGTTGGTCTGCCACCAAATCACACTCAACCACCAACAATGGGTTCTGTTTTAGATATGCTTAATGCAATTAATGAAATTTTATTTGTGCAAATCATAAATTATTATCAATATGATAAAAGTTATCTTAACCTTAATAATATTATAAATGTTAACGAATTTTTGGTTGTCTGTTTGTTCCACTTTATCTAAGAAAATACTGAAATGATTAGAATGAAAATTTGAGGATAGAGAGCTTTGATGTAGGGAATGAACATTATTTATTTTCAAAAATTTTAAAAAGTGCAACAAAAAACAATTAAAATGCCAAAAATAGGGTTTTTATGAAAATGTTGGAGCTATACCCAATAGTTTAGACTATGAGATTAGTTAATGAACATTAAATATTCCGTATTCATGATTCAATTTAGACGTTTTTCAACAGTTTTTGTTGCACGCCAGTGCATTAAATAACACGGGTTCTGAGACTCTTAACTCTTTTTTGGGTCGTTGCACTGCTTAGAGTATGTTTAATTGTCAGGAAGGTGCCAATGTCAACATTTTCTTTAAATTTTAAAAAGTGCAACAAAAAACAATTAAAATGCAAAAAAAAGGGTTTTTATAAAAATGTTGGACATAAGTTAATGAACATTAAATGTTTCGTATTCGTGATTCATTTTAGACGTTTTTCAACAGTTTTTGTTGGACACCAGTGCATTAAGTAACACGCTTCTGAGACTCTTAACTCTTTTTTGGGTCGTTGCACTGCTTAGAGTATGTTTAATCATCATGAAGGTGCCAATGTCAACATTTTCTTGAACCTTTGATGGACGGCCTACTAATTGCAGGTCACCAAAAAGGTACTTTTGTCCAAGAAGAATTTTAAAAATGTCCACAATGAATTATGAAAATAAAACGTTTCCAACCCCTACAAAAGAAAAACTAAAAGTTTTATTTAACCATTGTCATTTCACTTTCACTTTTTTTTGCATTTAAATTGTTTTTTGTTGAACTTTTTTAATACAAAATTATACCCAGTAATAATAATATTTTATATTATTTTGTTTTTTTTTTTTAAACCAGCTGTATTTCGCAAAGCTGCAACTGAAGTTGACGGCCCTGAAATTTGGGTAAATCATTTAATTTCTTTTTAGCAGCATCATTTTTTGAAATTGGAATAAATTATTCCAGTTAATTCCATCTAATGAAAAATTATCAACGAGAGCTTGGATGCAGAGAATGAACATAGGCTTATTATTTATTTTCAAAAATTTAAAACAGTGCAACAAAAAAACAATTAAAATGCAAAAAATAGGGTTAACATGGAAACGTTGGAGCTATACCCAATAGTTTAGGTTATGAGATGGACATTAGTTATTATTCATTTTAGACGTTTTTCAACAGTTTTTGTTGGACAACAGTACGTAAAGTGAACCGCATTGTGCGTTCTAAGACTCTTAACTGTTTCTTGGGTCGCTGCTCTGCTAAGAGGATGTATAATTGTCAGGAAGGTGTCAACGTTAACATTTTCTTGGACCTTTGGTGGTTGGCCTTCCAAATGCAGGCCACCAAAGGCACTGTTATCCAAGAAATTGCTGATGATTTTTCATCAGAAAAAATAAATTGTAAAAATGAAACAATTTCACGATCAACAACGGTTATTACAAACCGTTTTTATTTAACCGCCTGTCATGCTGGAGGTCTGGGATCGCTTCCCAGCCTCGTCCACCTAAAAAGGTTTTTTTTCAGGGCTACTGCTTCTTGCGAGGAATTGACAAATCCTCCAAGATTATCACTTGTCACGAATAAGTGCTTCTCGTCTAGCGTTCGGATTCGGCATACAATTGTAGGTCCCTTCCATTCCTGTTGAAAGGCGCACACAGGAATGGTTGCGAGTTGTTAGTCACTAGGCCCTGGTTCTTCATGAGCCATTGTGCCACCCGATTTTATTTTATTTTTTTTTTAATTTAACATATGAATTCTTTTTTTCTTCAATAATTTTATTTTATTTTGAGTGAATTTTTTTTTTATTTTTGAGATGCCTGATCTTTAATATTTTTTTTCTCAATTCAAAGTAGTTACAATGAAACTCACACAATATTGCTGATAAAATAAAACTTTTAAATACAATTGGCATTACCGATAGTATAATTTGGAGATGACTTTAAATAATGAACCAACACATGAAAAAAAAAGAACCTCAATTCATCAAAAGTCCAATATCTAGTGTTTACTTAAATATTTAGGTCGTACCATGTACGATTTACTATTAAAATGGTCAAATGCACCATATGTACAGGTACACCATCTTCGTCCACTTTATCACGTACGGCTTCACCGTAAAATTTTATGTAAATCATACAAAAAGTATAAGAAGCGTGCATTCTTCTAGATAATAATTGTTAAATTATATATTTTCAATATAGGATGCCTCTCAGGAAAGCCATTTACCTAAACATAAACCATATTATTGAAAAAATTGACTTATATTCTCCAACAGAAATATAAGTGTGTTTCAAAAAGAATCATTTGTTCAATTTAAGGTAAAAATGTAAATCATAAAAGTATCTGAAGCGAGACTCTCAGAAAAGCCATTTTCCTAAACTTGAACAATATTATTGCAAAAAATAACTGACATTCTTCAACAGATATATAAGGGTGCTTCAAAAAGAAGTATTTCTTCAGTTTAATGTAAAATTTAATTTAATTCATACAAAAAGTAGGTATATGTCATTCAAAAATGCCATTATTATAGCTACATAATCAAGATTTTTTCTAAAATTGAAAATATTTTAGAAATTTCGGTTCGTTGTCTTTCGGTGAAGAAGCCGAAGAAGATCAGGAAGAAAGTAGCACAGTCGCACAGAAAAATTCTGGAAAAGCTAATTACACGACATAAGTAAATTAAAAAACGTTCGACTGGAGACCAACGTTCAACTCGCCCTAACTATGCAAAGTGATCGGCAGTGTAAATCAAATTTGACCAACAGTGTATTAGTGCATGTCTCATGTGTGGCCTTCTAACCATATACAATTTATCGAAATCAGTTACACACTTTTTGAGAAAATGGTACCACAAAAGTTATTTAGGGCTATTTATATATAGATTTTGCTTTACAAACAAACACTAAAAAAATGTATTATGTAAATAATTTAAATTTAAAAATATTTTTTCAATTTAAGGCAGTGGGATCCATTACAACATACATGATATTTTTCATTCAATTTATGCCCAATTTTACCCCCTCACGGGTTAGACTTTGTCGTAGTGAGGGGGCTTACGCCTAGGCTTTCAGCAATCCAGCTGCAAGTCTAGGTAACTAATATAACCCAAAAAAACCGAAAACCGAAATGTTGAAAACTATAAAATATGAAATGAGTACTAAAGAATTTAAAATGCGAGTGGGGATATCCACTCAAAAGTCGGTAGGAGTCGCGACTACCGGCGATGGCTTGGCCTCTAACGAGAAGTCGCCAGTGACAATTAGTACACCTGGTATAACGAAGTGCGGAAGGTCTTGCGAGCCGACCACAATCCATGGAAAGACTGATAAGTCATCCGTGGGGGGTGAATCGACTCGTGAGCTAGACGCTACTGCTCGCGAAGAGGGCTTTGTCCTCCCCGCCAGCAGTACAAATCTTTCGTGCTCGGGGGGCCCCCCGCGACCATTGGCAGTGCTGCTGCGAAAAACAGCTCCACTGCCGTTGGCCGTGGGGGTCTCTCTTCGGGTACGTTGGCTAATGCCCACCGTAGTGGTAGTAGTGGCGTGACGTACGCTGCTGCTGCCATTACCACTGCCCGTAAACAAGCGAACTCCGGAGCGGGTGCTTTCTCCGTTACCGGACGAGGCAGACCGCAAAAGAGTTCGCAGAAGAGACTCCAATTTGTTGGAGGTCGGCGTGCGTTAGCAGGTTCTACCTCCACCGGATTGGGGCGAAAAAATGCACATGTGCTCAACTCCGGGTTGGGTGTCTCGCCCAGTAGTGCAGCCGTTAAAAGCTTTACTACTGGTAGGAACATACCGACCCCCGTTGCAAAGAAAGTGCTACAGCCCGTTGGAAGTGGGGCTATGAAAAATAGTTCTGCTTCCATCGGGATGGGGCTCAACAAAGCCACTCCCCCGCAGATGAGCTCGGAGACGGATATCACATCCGGCAGCGCGTCCGTGACTTACGGATCCAACACTGCTGGGGTGCTTAAGCCGCCTCCGTATTCACAGAAGAACCCCCAACCCGTTGGAAGCACGGCCGCTGACAACGGTCCTCCCTCCATCGGGATGGGGCTCAACACCTCCCACTCCCACGTTTTGGACCCAGGGGCGGGTACTTCTGCCAGCAGCGCGTCCGTGACTTACGGATCCTCCACTGCTGGCCGAAGTATACCGCCCCTGGGCTCAAGGAAGATACCACAACCCGTTGGTGGTAGGGTCATGAAAAATGGCTCTGCTTCCACCGAGTTGGGGTGGAACCAAACCAACCGTAAGGAGAGGCGGAATGCCGAGAGGATCGTGAAAGCTATCGGTGACATTCCGGTAGCGGATCGTGACTCGCGACAAACTGCCAAACTCCAATGGGCCATGAACATTATGGCTCTCAGAAAGACCAGCGGGGACTACACGTCAAAGCGTCAATGGTCCATTGGGAGCACCATCCCCGATCCCAAACGACCCAAGGTGCAAGGCACCGACAAATCACTTAACGTGAATAAAGGTCTGCCCTTTAGTGACGTACTAAAGGACAAAATTGTCATTGCAGTCATCGACAGAAGTAATGCAAATAGATCATGTGATCTGTTTAAGCTTGCTGTTAGCAGACTGGGAGAGGTCTGGCCAGGTGCTAGTCTCGAGGCTGTTGCTAGGGATGATATCCCTAGAGCTCGTGCCTGGATCCCGATCGAACCAGCCAGCAAGGATGAAATACTCCAGATGATGCAGTACAGCAATCCAAGCCTACCTACAAAAGATTGGGTAGTCGCGAAGCTGGAAGAGATCAGGGGTTCCTTTAGATCTGCTATCATAGTAATCAACAAGGAATCTCTGGCTCCTCTGGTGTCGACCGAAAATGTGATTAGGTACGGCTTCCACAAAATCGCCTTGAAGGTTTTCAAAAAAGATGAGGAAGTTGCACAAGAAGCCCCTCCACAAAACCCCCAGGACATGACCATAGACGAAGACCCTGTCGTCGGCATCGAAACTCCAGAGATGGAGATAGATGACATTGACACTTCTCCGGCTATGGTATTGCCCAATCTGCCAACCGAAAGGAAGGCTCCTTCCGTCGACCTCTCCGACATGGAGAGCGTAGACTCCCCTATCAACGTTCTTCTAAGCGAGGAAGAACTTTTAAGATCTTCCTCTGAAGCCGAAGACGCTGACTAAACGGTGCTGGAGGTTGATCTGACCGACTGTGGTAACAATGCTGCAGCTGATTCAGATTAATCTCCAACACTGCATTATGGCTTCGGCCTCCCTTCTTCTCCGTCTGAACACAAACGGGGAAGATATTGTCCTGATCCAGGAACCATGGATTGCTAACTCCAGTGTTCAAGGACTCAGGACTCCGGGCTATTACACGCTGCATGCGCCAGATAAAGGTGAACCTAGATCTTGCATAGTAGCTAAATGTAATACTAATGTATTTTTACTCCCTGAATATAGCGATCGAGATGTAACGGCCGTCAGATTACAAACCGAAAAAGGGTTGTACGCCTATCTTGGCCATGACGATCTTGGCCCTCTCCCCAGTGTAAAGCTAAGGAGACTGATCGCTGATGCAGAACGGCAGAATATACGCCTAATTATCGGGTGCGACGCAAACGCGCACCATACAGTATGGGGGAGTTCGGATATTAACGACAGAGGTGAGTCTCTTTTCGATTATATTCTTACTACTAACCTACTTCTAAGTAATGTTGGAAACGTACCAACTTTTGTAACTAGAAATAGACAAGAAGTCTTAGATATCACTCTTGTCTCAGATATGGTTCATCAATCGATATTGGATTGGAAAGTATCTTCTGAGCACTCGTTCTCAGACCATAGATACATTCAATTCAGTCTAAATGATGAAACTGAAAAGCCTCCTTCCTTCCGGAACTACCGGAAAACAAATTGGCTCCTATATAGGGAAACTCTTAAAAATTTAATCAAACCTGACCTTTTTAATCCTCCCCTGAACAAAACTGATCTCGATAATAAAGTCAAAGATCTAACAAATGCACTCAACAAATCAATGATCACTTCCTGTCCTCTAACTAAAATTAGGGGCAAAAAGAAACCTCATTGGTGGAAGCCAGGGCTCGAACCGCTCAGAAAAGAATGTAGGAAACTTTTCAACAGAGCTAAATACACCAGAGAGAGTTTAGATTGGGATATATATAAGAACTCGCTGAAAGTGTATAAAAAACAAATGAGGATAACTAAAAGAACTTCTTGGAGGAACTTCTGTGACAAAATAGAAGATTCTTCAGAAGCATCCAGACTTAGGAAAGTCCTCTCTACCAATCCAGGGATGCCAAGCTCTCTTAAAACAGCAGATGGCTCCTGGACCAAATCCTGTGAGGAATCACTAAATTTGCTACTTGATACTCACTTCCCAGGTAGCTCACAAATTGTCTCAAATACTGAATTTGCTCAGTCACATGACTTGGTCAATCAAATACCAGGTCTGATTACAAGGGACAAGCTCCAATGGGCTATAGACAGCTTCCAACCTTATAAATCCGCGGGACCAGACGGCATTATACCTGCTGAACTTCAGAGATCCTCAGATATCATAATTCCTATACTGGAAACTATACTGATCGGTTGTCTGAATTTCATTCATATTCCTTCAGTATGGAGAGAGGTGAAAGTTGTCTTCATACCCAAAGCTGGAAAATACTCCCAAATTAATCCAAAAGACCTGAGACCAATTAGCTTATCATCATTCATTCTTAAAACTTTCGAACGTCTGATTGATATCCACCTGCGTGACACTATAGAGCTTAACCTTATCTCTAAAGCACAACACGCTTACTGTAAGGGAAAATCGGTGGAAACTGCTCTTCACACCTTAGTAAGATCTATCGAATACTCCCTGCACCATAAAGAGTACACGCTTGCGGCTTTCCTTGATATAGAAGGCGCCTTTAACAACGTCAGCGGCCGTGCAATAGTAGAAGCACTGGAAAATTTGAAGGTGGACGGCCTACTGATTAAGTTGATAGACCATATGTTGGGAAGTAGGGTCATCAACTCTGCATTGGGAGGCTATTCCACTAGAAGATCTGTCACTAGAGGCACACCACATGGTGGGGTCCTTTCACCACTTCTATGGAACTTGGTCATAAATGACTTACTGACTGTCCTGGAGGGTGAAGGATTCAAAGTGATTGCGTATGCCGATGATGTTGCAATAGCTATATCAGGGAAACACCCCCAGGTTCTTATAGAACTTCTTCAAACCGCTCTTAACAAGCTAATAAAATGGGCAGAACGCTGTGAGCTAGGTGTAAACCCCCGCAAAACAGAACTTGTCCTCTTCACAAGGAAATATAAAATACCACAGATAAATCCTCCAACAATTAATGGTGTTCCACTTTCCTTTTCAGATGAAGCCAAACATTTAGGTCTCATACTGGATAAAAAACTAAGTTGGAAACCTAATATTCAAGAGAGAATTAAAAAAGCCACTGTTGCTTTATTCTAGGGTCATGAAAAATGGCTCTGCTTCCACCGAGTTGGGGTGGAACCAAACCAACCGTAAGGAGAGGCGGAATGCCGAGAGGATCGTGAAAGCTATCGGTGACATTCCGGTAGCGGATCGTGACTCGCGACAAACTGCCAAACTCCAATGGGCCATGAACATTATGGCTCTCAGAAAGACCAGCGGGGACTACACGTCAAAGCGTCAACGGTCCATTGGGAGCACCATCCCCGATCCCAAACGACCCAAGGTGCAAGGCACCGACAAATCACTTAACGTGAATAAAGGTCTGCCCTTTAGTGACGTACTAAAGGACAAAATTGTCATTGCAGTCATCGACAGAAGTAATGCAGATGGCAGGATCTCTCCTGAGAATTGGTTGAAGGTCATAGTGAAGCTCTCAGCTGGCTTCATGAGTTTAGTGAGAGAGCATCCCGGACCTCAACCAATCACAGACGATGCAGGCTGGCACCAAGGACGTGTTAAGCTCATCGCCTGTGCAGATCAGAGATCATGTGATCTGTTTAAGCTTGCTGTTAGCAGACTGGGAGAGGTCTGGCCAGGTGCTAGTCTCGAGGCTGTTGCTAGGGATGATATCCCTAGAGCTCGTGCCTGGATCCCGATCGAACCAGCCAGCAAGGATGAAATACTCCAGATGATGCAGTACAGCAATCCAAGCCTACCTACAAAAGATTGGGTAGTCGCGAAGCTGGAAGAGATCAGGGGTTCCTTTAGATCTGCTATCATAGTAATCAACAAGGAATCTCTGGCTCCTCTGGTGTCGACCGAAAATGTGATTAGGTACGGCTTCCACAAAATCGCCTTGAAGGTTTTCAAAAAAGATGAGGAAGTTGCACAAGAAGCCCCTCCACAAAACCCCCAGGACATGACCATAGACGAAGACCCTGTCATCGGCATCGAAACTCCAGAGATGGAGATAGATGACATTGACACTTCTCCGGCTATGGTATTGCCCAATCTGCCAACCGAAAGGAAGGCTCCTTCCGTCGACCTCTCCGACATGGAGAGCGTAGACTCCCCTATCAACGTTCTTCTAAGCGAGGAAGAACTTTTAAGATCTTCCTCTGAAGCCGAAGACGCTGACTAAACGGTGCTGGAGGTTGATCTGACCGACTGTGGTAACAATGCTGCAGCTGATTCAGATTAATCTCCAACACTGCATTATGGCTTCGGCCTCCCTTCTTCTCCGTCTGAACACAAACGGGGAAGATATTGTCCTGATCCAGGAACCATGGATTGCTAACTCCAGTGTTCAAGGACTCAGGACTCCGGGCTATTACACGCTGCATGCGCCAGATAAAGGTGAACCTAGATCTTGCATAGTAGCTAAATGTAATACTAATGTATTTTTACTCCCTGAATATAGCGATCGAGATGTAACGGCCGTCAGATTACAAACCGAAAAAGGGTTGTACGCCTATCTTGGCCATGACGATCTTGGCCCTCTCCCCAGTGTAAAGCTAAGGAGACTGATCGCTGATGCAGAACGGCGGAATATACGCCTAATTATCGGGTGCGACGCAAACGCGCACCATACAGTATGGGGGAGTTCGGATATTAACGACAGAGGTGAGTCTCTTTTCGATTATATTCTTACTACTAACCTACTTCTAAGTAATGTTGGAAACGTACCAACTTTTGTAACTAGAAATAGACAAGAAGTCTTAGATATCACTCTTGTCTCAGATATGGTTCATCAATCGATATTGGATTGGAAAGTATCTTCTGAGCACTCGTTCTCAGACCATAGATACATTCAATTCAGTCTAAATGATGAAACTGAAAAGCCTCCTTCCTTCCGGAACTACCGGAAAACAAATTGGCTCCTATATAGGGAAACTCTTAAAAATTTAATCAAACCTGACCTTTTTAATCCTCCCCTGAACAAAACTGATCTCGATAATAAAGTCAAAGATCTAACAAATGCACTCAACAAATCAATGATCACTTCCTGTCCTCTAACTAAAATTAGGGGCAAAAAGAAACCTCATTGGTGGAAGCCAGGGCTCGAACCGCTCAGAAAAGAATGTAGGAAACTTTTCAACAGAGCTAAATACACCAGAGAGAGTTTAGATTGGGATATATATAAGAACTCGCTGAAAGTGTATAAAAAACAAATGAGGATAACTAAAAGAACTTCTTGGAGGAACTTCTGTGACAAAATAGAAGATTCTTCAGAAGCATCCAGACTTAGGAAAGTCCTCTCTACCAATCCAGGGATGCCAAGCTCTCTTAAAACAGCAGATGGCTCCTGGACCAAATCCTGTGAGGAATCACTAAATTTGCTACTTGATACTCACTTCCCAGGTAGCTCACAAATTGTCTCAAATACTGAATTCGCTCAGTCACATGACTTGGTCAATCAAATACCAGGTCTGATTACAAGGGACAAGCTCCAATGGGCTATAGACAGCTTCCAACCTTATAAATCCGCGGGACCAGACGGCATTATACCTGCTGAACTTCAGAGATCCTCAGATATCATAATTCCTATACTGGAAACTATACTGATTAATTGTCTGAATTTCATTCATATTCCTTCAGTATGGAGAGAGGTGAAAGTTGTCTTCATACCCAAAGCTGGAAAATACTCCCAAATTAATCCAAAAGACCTGAGACCAATTAGCTTATCATCATTCATTCTTAAAACTTTCGAACGTCTGATTGATATCCACCTGCGTGACACTATAGAGCTTAACCTTATCTCTAAAGCACAACACGCTTACTGTAAGGGAAAATCGGTGGAAACTGCTCTTCACACCTTAGTAAGATCTATCGAATACTCCCTGCACCATAAAGAGTACACGCTTGCGGCTTTCCTTGATATAGAAGGCGCCTTTAACAACGTCAGCGGCCGTGCAATAGTAGGAGCACTGGAAAATTTGAAGGTGGACGGCCTACTGATTAAGTTGATAGACCATATGTTGGGAAGTAGGGTCATCAACTCTGCATTGGGAGGCTATTCCACTAGAAGATCTGTCACTAGAGGCACACCACATGGTGGGGTCCTTTCACCACTTCTATGGAACTTGGTCATAAATGACTTACTGACTGTCCTGGAGGGTGAAGGATTCAAAGTGATTGCGTATGCCGATGATGTTGCAATAGCTATATCAGGGAAACACCCCCAGGTTCTTATAGAACTTCTTCAAACCGCTCTTAACAAGCTAATAAAATGGGCAGAACGCTGTGAGCTAGGTGTAAACCCCCGCAAAACAGAACTTGTCCTCTTCACAAGGAAATATAAAATACCACAGATAAATCCTCCAACAATTAATGGTGTTACACTTTCCTTTTCAGATGAAGCCAAACATTTAGGTCTCATACTGGATAAAAAACTAAGTTGGAAACCTAATATTCAAGAGAGAATTAAAAAAGCCACTGTTGCTTTATTCTCCTGTAAAAAAGCTATAGGTACTAAATGGGGTCTATCCCCTGCCATAACTCACTGGCTGTACACTGCGGTCGTAAGACCGATTCTCACTTATGGGGTAACAATTTGGTGGACTGCTCTAGATAAAGTCACGTACTGTGACCAGCTGAGCAAGGTCCAGAGATCAGCAAGTATGTGCATAAGTGGAGCTCTCCGCTCGACACCATCAGCTGCACTAGACATACTCCTCAGCCTCACACCCCTCGATATATATGGCAAGCAAATGGCTGCGAACACATCCGTTCGCCTTAAAGCCATTTCTCAATGGACCGACAACTCTATCGGTCATACTAAAATTCTAGACTTATATGAATCTATTCCTTGTCATTCCGACTACACCACATCCAAACTAAATTTCGACAAAAGTTTCCAGGTCACCATACCCCCAAGAGAATCTTGGGACGTTGGGGACCCTCTCAAAGGTGATTCAGTTCATTTTTATACTGATGGGTCGAAAACTGAGAAAGGTGTGGGTGGCGGAGTGTACTCAGACAGACTTAATTTAAGTCTCTCCTTCCGGCTTCCTAACCACTGTAGCGTATTCCAAGCGGAAATTCTGGCAATTAAAGAAGCTCTGTCTTGGCTGAGAGAAAACGTGATATCAACATCGGATATACGCATCTTCTCAGATAGTCAAGCAGCACTTAAATCTCTCAACTCTGTCTCTACCAACTCCGTTACGGCCCAAAACTGTCGATCGTCTCTTGAAGAGATGGCGGAACAGTTTAATATTCACCTTCTTTGGGTGCCGGGCCATAGAGATATTCCGGGAAACTGTAAAGCCGATGAACTTGCCAGAAATGGAACTCTAATGCCCGTTTTGCCTAACAGGTGGAACATAGGTATACCGATCGCTACATGTAAACTTTTGCTAAAACAAAACTCTGCAAGGAAAGCAAACTCTAGATGGACAAACCTTACTACATGTCTGGCCACAAAAGAAATCTGGCCATCGCTAGACCCTAGGCGCTCTAAAAGTTTGCTATCACTTAGCAGATCACAAATTAGCTCCGTAATAGGTGTCATAACAGGACACTGCCTTATAGGAAAACATGCCACAAGACTTGGCGTTTTCTCAAATGACTTCTGTAGAAGTTGCATGGACTAAGAGGAGGAGGAAACAATTCCTCACCTCCTCTGCACATGTCCTGCTCTTTCACAGAGGCGCAGACTCCTTCTTGGGGACTACTTTTTCAATGATCCAAGCGATCTAGCTAATACAGACATACACTGTCTCTCTCGCTTCATAAAAAGCTCCGAATGGTTTTCGTAATGAGGATAATCTCCTCATTCCTATTTGTGGTATCACAACGGACCTAATTATGGTCTAAGTGTGTCAGCCGTTTTCCTGACAGCCACTTTAACCTAACCTAACCTATGCCCAATTTTAAATCGAAGTTTGATTGAAATTTTTAAACAGCACAAAAATAATAAACACAAATGTTTGTAATTTTTTCGTCAATTTTTTTATTTTGTTAAATAAATAATTAAGTTTCCAAGCAATTTAAAATGTAGGTATGTACCTATTCTAATTACAATGCAAATTTAGTGTGTAAAAAAGATTGTAATCATTACCTTGGTCAATTTTTTTTTCTCTAAAATCTAATATTAAATATGGTTTGTTAAAATTAAAGACCAAATATATGTCAATGTTTATCTAAAAAAAACTAAAATAAGTGAGTTTTGTGAATGCAATTGCTTTAATCAAAGAATTTATTATTTTATTACTACGATGCATTACTCTACTAGACATAATATTGTATATTTTGATTTTATTTAATTTTAATTAAAACGAAATCGCTCACAAAATGGACTCGATCTTTTTATTTTATTCTATTTCTCTATAAAATTATTTTTTTTGTCACTTTATACGATAATATATATTAGTGAAAACTCCCTAGAGTAGTATTGGCAAGTATTTGAAGACGTATGAATTTCAGGTTTTTTTTTACTTAGAAATAGAGCAACATAGGAAGCTTTAAGAGAACTTAGATTTTGACATTTGGTTACTTATGGCGTATTAACGAGGTTTTCATTTGCTAGTTTAGGGGAGTTTTCATTGAATGACTAAGAAATCACCCCTATTACAGTTGTCGTGTCACTAAAACGACAGTAAAACGACAAGGCTCTAGAGGCAACAGTTGGCGTTTAAATAAACCCAAATCTTCAACATTCTCTACAATCTCAAACGATTTCATCATTATGACGAAATTAGTTTTAATAAAATATCAGTTACCGCTCCCAGGGACGTGTCGTTTTACTGTCGTTTTAGTGACACGACAACCGTAAAAGGGGTGAATTATTTTTATTAAAAAAAATACACAAATCTAATTCTAAGTTAGTTTAATTATTGTTTCTTTCAAAGTACTTTTTCTTCTCCTTGGGATTTGCGAAAATCTGTAAAAATATTCCATTTAAAGATTGTTTTTCTGAGGAATATTTAACCAACTTACCGTATCACTTCCTGGTTTTCCACCCAGCCGGGCAAACTTCACCATGGGTATCGGTATATTGAAAAACCTGTACCAATCTTCGAGTTTCATCGACTGATCATTCAACAGGCAAATCGTTAATTGTTTTTTGTCGTCGGTCAATGATAAAGAGTCTACGTAAATTGTGGCGCAAATCATCAAGATAGACACCATAGTCCTTGGAAATTTGATGTGTCAAATCGCTCAGTAGTGGAATTTAGATTGTACCTAGACCACCTTCCTTACAGGGTGTATTTATCCAGGCTAAATGAGTGAAGGTGAGTCGACACTGCAAGCTATAACTTCGGTGTTGATTTTACGGAATTCGTCAATGCGATCGGAGAAGGCGAGGATTTCAGTAGGACAGGCACAGGCAAAAGTGCTAGAAATAAATATAATTTACGATTTATCAGGGTACTTGTTTTTGAAGTTATACGCGCACTTTAATTTTATAAATTTATTTGTACTTCATATCTTTTGCTTTTGCATTAGCCCAATGCAGAAAAACTGGAGACTGCTGTCGAGGAACTTAAGAAGCGATACATGGAATCGCAGACTAAAAAACAGGATCAAAACACTCCACCAGCGGTGACTACGGTCAATCGCAAGAACGCTTCGCACAACGCTTGCAGTTCCATCGGATGCGAAGTCGCCCAGTAAGCGTTCCCGTTCTAGATCAACAAGCCGTTCTCGCAGTCGATTAAAAAGCCATTCCACAGCAAGATCACGCACACCATCTGCTGACTACAAAAGTCGATCATCAAAGAAGGCCCATCATAGATCAACGCCCGTGAAGAGCAACAAAAAAAAATTACGTCATTACTCCCGATCACCATGTACCTCACCCACTCAAACCATCGCAACAGGTAAAAAAATTGGAACAAGGGTACCCACTTGAATATGTGTTTTTAATTTCAGGAAATCATCCAAAGATCGCGAATGCTCAGATTACTATGCCGACAGAAAGGACCGTTAGAAGTACAGAGATCGTGATCGGGATCGCCGGTACAAAGACCATTCCAGGCATCACTCCAGGTATTCTGGTGGCAGAGGTTCTCGCAATAGAGGAAGCAGCAGCAATAGACGTGACCGTTCACGTGAAAGAAAATGTTAAGAAGTTCAAAATGTTTCAATTGTATTTCTACAATAAATTCGCTTAGCGATCTGGTATTGATATACAATTTTCAGTTGCTATGAACTTTGCATATGCTATGATATATGCATTTTTTTGTTCAGTGCATTGTTTTGTGTCTTACTGTACATATTTGAATACCACGACTACAAGTGAATGAATACCATAATTTTTTTTTGTAGCAATATTTTAAAATATTTGTTCCAAAACAAAAGTAGAAGAAAATTATAATAACTGTTTCGATGCAAAATGTGAAAGAAAATAATTTTTGAAAAAGTTAAATCATCTGTGGTATAAAAAAATGCAAGAATACCTTATTGGCCAACTATTTTAAAACTATGCGCGTTAAATGCGGATTTTAAAATGCTATAACTTATTATTGTTTCTAGAGTCGGCACCCATTTAAAATAATTTGTTTGTGTTTTTTTTTCTTAGTTATGACGTAAAATAAATAAAAGCGTTCACAAAAATTTTGATTTCCATTTTTTAAGCAAAAAAGGTGGTTAGCGTAGGTAACCACCGTGACTGTAGAACATAAAATAAATCTTTATTGTATAATATTTCCGAAAAAAGGACCTACAAGAATGATTTATTATTGGTATTACTTATTGTTTATTAAAAGTAATAAGTAAATACCAAAACAATTTTGAAAAAAACTTTTACTTAGTTTTTTACAATATTATACATAAAAGCTTACAAAACAATGACCGCACCAAAAAGTTTGAATTCGAATCATAAAAACCTTAAGTCCAAGGTTTGACAAAATCGCTTCAGCCGTTCAGGCTGCAGGTCGCGGTACAGACAGACAGAATTGCGAGACCCACTTTTTTCGCGTTCTCTATCATCGTAATGTTAGGGAAAATTCTTATATCGAATTTTTTTTTACGAATCCTAAACTTGCCCAATACTACGTATATCGGAAGTTAAAATAAGGTGTGAACAATTTACTAAATAAAATTGTCTTATGATTCTAACATAGTTCAATACAAAAACAAGAAGCTATTGACGATACTTGGTAGAGTATTTTCCCTGTTGAAAATGAAGAACATATATTAGCCCAGGAAACAAAAACATGGCTCCATACAAGTTTCTAAATTTTGGTAATAGCTTTGATACTTATATATATTGTACCTAATACTATTATACAACTTTTCAGAAATATCCTTGGTTGTGGCTGTTGAGCAAAAAAAAATAACGGGATTTTAGTGTAATTTTTTTTTATTTTTGGGAATTCTTTGTTTCATGAAAATGGCTATATCTTTAAATATAATTGGTTTAGAAACAAGATTGGTACGTTAAATTATTGATAATTATTTTTTCTTTAATAATAATATATAATAAGGAATATATATACGATAAAAACTTTTTAAAAATACACAGAGTCAAATTTTTTGAAAAAAGTCGTAATGGAGGTTGGTTTAGTTTTGTTTATTCGTAACTTGATAATAAAAAAAAAAATTTCCAGTTTTCAGAATTCAATTGTGCAGAAAACCTCATTTTTAGAATGACATAAAAAAATGTATTTAACTGTGTTTGATAAGATTTTATTTGCACCCTTTCTTCACAAAATTCCTATAGAGACATGCCTCCATACAAAATTCTAAATTTCGGTAATAGGTTTGATACTTACTTATATTGTACATAATACCATTATATGTCTTTTCAGAAACATCCCCACCTGTGTATCCTTGGATTTTATAGATGTAGGAATAAGTTTGAAATTGTGTTTTCTTAAATTATAAAATATAAAAAAATAAATTCATGCGTAACACTTTTTAAAAATTCACTAATTTTTTTTTTTTTTTGTAAAAAAAAAAAAGTTGTAATGGATGTTTTTTTTTTGTTTATTTTTTTTTTTTTTGTTTTAAAAGAAAAAACAAGCCCACTCCTCTTTCCCCTTCAGATACCGCACGCGCTGGGGTCCATTTTCACCGAGTACGAAAGCAGTCATATCGGCACTTATATTAATTATTTGATGTTAGATAATACTACAAAAAATGTTGGTTGAATTTGGTTTTACCGTAGCCTTATACAAAAAAATACACAATCTGCACCCTTTTAAAGAACCAATTCTAAAGAAATCCTCATTTTTCAGAATTACATAAAACGTTTGTTTACCTGGTTTTGAGAAGATTATAAATCTACCCTTTTTTAATAAAAGTTCCAATTATGTAGATTATCGCTGACTTTAAGTAACTTACAGGATATTTTATTTCTTGGAAAATTAGCAGGTATGCAGGTAGAATAAAGTAAGAATGCATTGTACCTTTTTTTAAGTACCTGTGCTAGTTGCACAAAAAATTATTAGTATAAATTTGTCATATTCAAAGGGTTATTATTCAGTTTAATTGTGAACATATAAGTGTAAAGATTATTTTTGAATTTCAAGGTGTAAGGTTGTGAAAAAATAACACTTTATAATGTCAGATAATAATAGTATTTGTGTTATTTGTGATCAGTGTATACAAAAAAAAGATGGTGTACTTGTGAAAAGGGGTATTGATACCTTAATTGAAGCATCAAAATCGAGGAATGATAATTTTTAAGTAAAATAACTTTTTATATAAACTATATTGTATCTAATGTAACAAAAAACTAACATTTAAGCAAATAAAATATTGATAAAAATGTATATATAACTGAAGTATGTTCTTTTTCATTTTGTTCAACAATTTTTTTTTTTTCAGAAATGTTCGCAGAAGAAAGCTGCAAAATATCTTAAAAGACGCAATATAAATTTTTTAACAAAATTAAATATTTCTTTTAGTGTTATTCAGTACCGTTAGCTATTCAATTTCAATAGTAAATATTGTAAAAAAAATTAACATTATCTTTTTTTTCAACTTTCAAAGACGATTTTTCCAACTTTACGGTTCCTTATGAAAAAATAAATTACTTACTTACTTTTGATGGCGCTCACAGCCCAGGATGGGCTTCGGCCTCAACTAACAAGCCCCTCCAGCCAGCTCTGTCCCTAGCTAGCCGCTTCCAGTTGCGCACACCGAGTGCTTTGATGTCGTCATTCACTTGATTGCGCCACCTGTTACGGGTTCTTCCTCTGCTGCGTACCCCATCGGGGTTGGATTCGAAGACTCGTCGGGCAGGTGCGTTGGTGTCCATACGCTCCACGTGCCCCAGCCATCTAAGCCGCTGTATTTTCAGCTTTTTGACCAGGTCAACGTCGCTGTATAGCCCGTATAGCTCGTCGTTGAATCTTCTCCTCCATACTCCTTCGATACACACCGGACCGAAAATCACACGAAGAATCTTCCTCTCAAAGCACCCTAGCAGATTTTTATCCGAATCTTTCAGTGTCCATGCTTCTGACCCATAAAGCAGGACCGGGATGATTAGGGTTTTGTATAAAGTCTCCTTGGTTCTCTGAGAGAGGGCCTTACTACTTAAATGCCTTCTTAGACCGAAGAAACAGCGGTTGGCAAGAGTAATTCTTCGCTTGATCTCTGCACTGATGTCATTCTGCGATGTAATAGTGGAGCCCAGGTAGACAAAGTCCTTGACATTTTCGAAGTTATATCTGTCCATCGTGATATTTTGCCCGAGTCGACGATGTTGAGATTCCTCTCTCGATGACAGCATATACTTCGTCTTGTCCTCATTAACCGCCAATCCCATTCTAGCCGCCTCCGATTCAATGCTCGCAAATGCCCCTGCCACAGCTCGCTTCGTTCTGCCGACAATGTCTATGTCATCCGCATATGCAAGCAATTGAACGGACTTTTGATAGATTGTACCGCTGGTGTTGACATGTGCGTTGCGTACAATGGCTTCAAGAACGATGTTGAATAGGTTGCATGATAACGCGTCGCCTTGCCTCAATCCTTTCTCAACATCAAAGGAATCGGTGGTGTTCTTACCAATTTTGACGGAGCAGCGAGATTTCTCCATCGTCATCCTGCACAAGCGGACGAGTTTGGCAGGGATGCCGAGACTCGACATGGCTCTGTATAATTCGTCCCTTTTCACGCTATCATACGCGACTTTAAAATCGATAAAAAGGTGGTGTGTATCGATCTGGAATTCCCGGGATTTTTCTAAAATCTGTCGGAGTGTGAACATTTGATCGACGGTTGACTTGCCTGGCCTAAAACCGCACTGATAAGGGCCGATCAGATCGTTGACAAAAGGTTTTAAGCGGTCACACAGGATGGCCGACAAGATTTTATAAGCGACGTTTAGGAGACTAATTCCTCTGTAGTTGGTACATTTCAGAACATCTCCCTTTTTATGGATGGGGCACACTATACCGAGGTTCCATTCATCGGGCATACTTTCCTCCGACCAAATTTTGCAGATGAGCTGGTGTATGCTCCTAGCCAATTCATCTCCCGCTGATTTAAATAGTTCGGCTTGTAAGCCATCCGCACCAGCAGCCTTGTATGACTTAAGTTTGGATATCGCCAGCCGAACTTCGGTTAGGTCGGGTGGACGGAACTCTTGGCCATCATCGTCCAAGTTGAATGGAGCGTTCTGCCTATTAGCGGCATCTTGGCTGTCTTCGCCATTAAGCAGTCTAGAGAAGTGTTCTTTCCAGATCCTCAGCACTGACTGTGTGTCTACTACCATATTCCCACTCTCATCTCGGCAGGCTTCCGTTCTAGCCTTGAATCCTTGGGTGGATCGCTTCACCCTCTGATAAAATTTTCGAACATCTCCCCTACCGCTACAACCCTCAATAGACTCTACCGCCCGCTTCTCGTGCTCTCTCTTTTTCCTCCTGAGAAGTCGGCGTTCCTCTTTTCGTTTCAGCCCGTAGAGCTCCCGGGCCACTCTCTCAGCAGCTCTTGTTCGAGTCTGCAGCATTGCCTGGTAGGCCTCGTCCTTAGCTGCATGCGCTAGCCGGCACTCCTCATCGAACCAGGGGTTTCGTTGTATTCGCCTAGTGAAACCCAGCACATCAGAGGCGGCACTTCTAATGGCTTGTTGACAGTGTTCCCACTGGTCCTCTGCACTTGATGCTGGTAGCGGACCTCCTGAGAGATTAAGAGTTACGTGGTCTGCAAAAGTTCTGGCAGTCTCTTGCGATTTAAGCTTCTCGACATCGAATCTTTTCACAGCATCTGCTCTGCGTTGTCGCGTCATGGATATCCGCATACGTAGTCTAGCTACCACCAGGTAGTGATCCGAGTCAATGTTGGCCCCTCGGAACGTTCGGACGTCCAAGATACTGGAAGCATGTCTCGCGTCTATCGCAACGTGGTCGATTTGGTTGACGGTTACTTGATCACGCGACCGCCAAGTCCCCTTGTGTATATTGAGGTGTGGGAAGTAGGTGCTTGAGATGATGACATTTCGCCCCGCCGCAAAGTCTGCCAGCCTGTGTCCGTTGCCGGAAGTTTCGTCGTGTAGGCTGTGTCCTCCGACTATCGAACCAAAGATGCCCTCCTTTCCGAATCTTGCGTTGAAGTCACCAAGAATGATCTTCACGTCGTACTTCGGGCACATATCATACGTTGTCTCCAAGAGATCGTAGAATGCTTCTTTGGTTGAGTCTTCTCTCCTTTCATGGGGGGCGTGAACACAAATCAGCGAAATGTTCTTAAATTTGCCTTTGATGCGGATTGTGACCAGGCGCTCGCTTACACTTCGGAAGCCCAAGACTTCTTGCCTAAGTCTTCCCCTTATCACAAAACCACAACCCAAGAGCCGCTGACCCGGTTCCTTCAAGCACCCGCCGTAGTAGATGTCACACGTTTTCAGTCTCCGTACGCCCTCTCCATCCCATCGCACTTCCTGGATGGCTGTTACGTCAGCCTTTAGCCTGTCCAGGTTCTCCACTAATTGTTCGGCTGCACGTGTTCTGTATAAGGACAGGACGTTCCACGTGCAGATCCGAAATTCATTGTCCTTGTTTCGTTTGCTGGGGTCGTCAACTTTAAAATCATCCATATCCGAGGCTTGTTGTTGTTTCGGAACAACTTTTTTTTACGTGGTAGGGAAGTTACCCCGACGCACAACCCCCGACCCGGAGGACCAGACCCTTCGTATAACTCCAAGGGTAGGGAGCCGGATAAACCGCTCCTTATAGGCCTGAGCTACAAATATGTCGTAGTAGCCCATATAAGGTGTTCACTAAGTAGTTCAACCTAACTGGAACTATAGACGCCACCGTTGATTCCATCTAGAGAATTCGTCCGCTGCCGCCTCGATGAAAGGAGAAGTGCCTTAGTGGGAACACTCCTCCCCCCCCTCTCTCGTTGGCTGTCCCCAACAGCTTTCCACGGGGATTTAAACCCCGTCTCCAGCTGAGGTACTAGACACCCGATGTTCACCACGTGGAGGTGAGAGTAGGAGTTGGTAGACAGAGGTGGATTTTGAGAAAAACCTGTGGACGCTTGTGTCCTCTTGAATGCACATAACTACCCTTTTGAACATGAAAAAATAAATTGCATTTTCCTAAACTGAGTTAAACTGGTCATCATTTGAAATATTTTGAATCTTTGTTAAATGTACCGTTGTATTTTTGCTTGGTCGTTTACCGCGACTCGGCTTTAGTGAGGATTGTATCTGTGAGGGTAGGTAGTATGCTATGTTCATTTATACGTTTTACATTTATATAGATATACGTTTTAAAACCTTACATATAGGTACCTACATTATTATGTACCTACATATGTTCATACCCATCTATTAACATACATTAGACCGTTTCAAAAAAAGAAATTGTCTCCGCCTTTCCGCAACGGCTCAAAAGTTTAAGCTTGATAAAAAAATAAGTCTGTGAAAATCTGAGCTTTTAATATAAACGTTTAGAGGTAGCTCAACGCAATTTTCGGTTTTCCATACTATTTGTATGGGACAAAACATATGTTTGTGTTTGGAATTTTATAACTTAATAATAGAAAGTACCTATTTAAATCAATGACATAACTTGAATATTGAACGCTCTAAAAAAAGTCTAACCGTATAAAAGTTATGGCTTATCAAACTTTACCCATAAAATTAACATTTATTAAAGCGAATTTAAAAGCTTCGAAAAGGTTCACGAAATTACATATTTACATGCCAAGTATTCAATTTTCGGATCTTTTAAAATTGCTCTCAAATATCATAACTATATTTTATCAAAGCTAAGGGTTCCAAGTACGTGAACAAAAATCCGTGCCAACTTAAGTGTCCTACTTTGACCACAGCAATGATGCAAACATTGCGTGTTGAACTTAGTTAACAACATCATATTTCTCGCCAAAACTATTTGATCGATTTAAATAGTTTTCGAATTTCGATACTCCAATCAAAGTGAAATCTCACTAACACCCAGTTCCAAATCGGAGAAGCGCCGAAGAATGAAGTTCCTGTTTTGTGTTTGAAAATATGTATTTATTTCATTTCATAGATTAACTTAAGAGTCCTTAGTTATTTTATTTTTAAGAAATCCTTATTTTTATATACATATTCAATGACATTCGTATATTTTCCTTTATATTTAACTTTAAGTAAACAAAAAAATATAATATTAATATTATAAAAAAAATACGAAAGAAAAAACGTTTACGTTTTTTGCTCGCTAAAAACGTGAGATATTTTCTTAAGCCAAATATCCATCTGAGACCTAGAACACCTCCAGTTGTTGCTACAAATAACATAAATTAAATTAATTATTTTAAATCAATAATTTTTGTTGGTTTATTTTATTCGGATTTGTGTGACGACGACGATGCTAGCGAGAGTATTACAATATCTGATGAATCATGTAAGATTTCGCATGCATTTTCGAAATTATGAGTTGAAAATGAGCCTAGATTTACACAGTTGTTAGGGAGATAATGATAGAAACGGGATCCACGTCTATCGCAAGATGATCGGGTTTTTCACTACGGCAAATATAACGAAGTGATAGTTCATAGTCCAATGCCATTAATCGAGACGAGCGTAGAGGCGTGACTGGAGAGAGGTTGGTTAAGGTGATGTTGGAAAAATAATAATTAGTGAAAGTTTTTGATAAGAATTTTGCTATCTTGGTTTATTCCCCCTAAAAAAAAAAAAACAAAAATAAGCGAATAAAGCGTTTTTTTTTTTAATTAGTATATAAGGTAGACTCGTGCCTGATTCACAATGCGACGGTAAAATGGCATGACATAGTCCAAAACAATTATACGGGGAGGATCTATCCTACTCGTCTCATCCCTTAAAGTGGAAAAAAGTGGCGGCCGGTTTTTGCAGAAAACAAACAAATTAAAAACAATTTTTCAACACGCTTTTGATCCGTTTTTTCGTAGAAATGTCGGCTGACAGAGCTGGTTTCTCTTCTTCAGCGTCCGGATCGAATTTGTGAAGCTACCTTTTGCTCGCTTTTTCAACTTCCTCTACGGAGTTTTTGGGTCTTCTTCTTCGTTGTCATTGTTCGGACGCAGTTTGAATGTGGTCACAAATTTATCATTGTTTGTATTTTCTTCTGAATTTAGCTGCCTTATATGACTCACACTTGGAAACTCTTCGATGTCTTACTCGTACGATTGTTTGTATTGCTTTTGTTTGGCCACTTCAAGACACATTTTCTCCGGAACACCGGACATCAAGAATTGTTGCTTGGCTCGTAACATCTCTGGATCTATGCTTGGCTTGGGCACTGCTTTTATAAAGAGTGGTGCTAGTTTCTTTGGAGTTTGCTTTGGACTTTCACTATCCACATCGATGATCATTTGGAATTCCGGCTCGTCCAGCTTCAGAGGCTTCTTAACTGGACGAGTAAGTGGTTTTTCTTCGGCTCTTGCCAAAATCGTAGATGATGATACATGTAAATCCACCATAATGCTGTATTTACATGTATCTCGCCAGCATAATGCAGAAAAGTAGAGCAGGACAGATGTATACAAAAAATCAGAGCGAGTGAAAGAGAACCATCAAGAAGATGAACATGTTCGTCTTCATTTCTGTATTATGGCACTTTCCTATAATGCAGAAACGAAGTTCTTCTGCATTTTGATCTTTTCTCTCTATCTAACAAATATACATTTTGTATTTGGCATCCCTTTTTTTGTGCAGAAACCAAATGCAGATACATGTAAATCCACCATAACTTTTCTTTTTTTGGTCGTCCCTTTTTATGTCTTGGTGTGATTTTTTCAGTCTGCTACTAATTGAAGGAATTTTTCTTGAACTTCAGCTTCAACTGCGGGTGATGAGGGTTTCTTTGGAAAATATAGCGAATGCTGGAAAAAAACACAACAAACTTTTAAAGTTTAAGAAAAGTTAATTAACTTTTATTGAAGTTAAAATAAAAACTTATACGATTTCATGTTTATTTATTTTAATTTTAGAACTGTCAGACTGGACTGTCACTTTTGATAAAACGACAAAAAAAACATCTGTCAGTTTGAGCAAATTTCGGCTCTAAAGGCTCTCCCAAACCAATGCGAATGTTTTTTCCCCGCAACGAATGTTCCGCATTGGTCTGGGAGAGCCTTAACTGTTTGATGTCGTGCATTCTGTGACTGTGGTCAGATAACCAAAATAAAATTGAATATTATACTAAATATCATTTGGATTGCAGTTTTAAAATCAAAGTGGACGTAAGTAGATCAATCAAATTTTCATTTATTAGTTTATGCTTTGCCTTCATGTGATATAAATTACAGATGAGACAAGACGATGAAACGTTTGGTGCGCCTCCACCAGCAAAAACAACCGATCGTTATGCCCATAGTTATGGCGATTAACAAAATGTTAGTTTTTAGTGACTGAAAATAGATTTGCCTCAAGTTATCTCAAGAAGCAGTTCTTAAGTGGAGGATAAATGCAGAGAAAAGATAAAATATTTGAAATTAAGACTATTCTTTTATGTAGGAAATTAATGAAGCACCGAAGACAAAAGAAATCGATCCTCGAACTTCTCAAAAGAAGATGAAACCATTTTGATTCGCTGCATCATGAAGCATAAGAATGTAATTTAAAGCAAGAAAACTGATGCCTATTCTATAGCAGATAAAAAAGCTGCTTGGATTGCAGTCGAGCAGGAATACAACGCAACGTTTTCAAATGAGGTAATAAATACATACATACAGGGTGTCCAAATATTTTCCTTGTAGTTTTAAGGTTATGATTAAAAAACTAAGTACGACATTATTATTGTTTTTTTTTATTTTTATAATATTCTTGAATAATTGTACTAATGGATGGTATATCAAATTTAACACTTTCTGTTGCAGCTTTCTTATAATATGTTTTTTAATAATTATTTTTTTTTAATACAAAAATCAAGCGTTTTTATTTTCACAAAAGTTTGATTTTTGTATACAAAAATAAATGAAAAAAAAATATTGTGGTGAATATGACCAGTTATGTAAACAACCACACATTAGTACAACTTTACGGGCCATCTTTGAGTGAAATAAATAATTAAATCCGTCACGAAACCTTTTTGGAAAGCACCATCTAGCAGACCCTAGAAAATTCTAGAACCCTTTATTTTCGGATATAAATACAGGGGCACCAGTCCGAAAGCGGCAGTTTGATTTTGAAAGTGAATGAATAAATGTCAGTGTGAATAAAGAGTTGCATACTTGTGCTTGGTTATAATAAAAGTAAGAGAAGAAAAAGCATTTGAAATAAAAAGCGTTTTATTTTGTGAATTAATTGCAGTTTCAGTTTGAATAAAGGAAATAAGTTTTATTTGCGAACCATTAGTAAAATATTACATTGGTGTCAGAAGTGGGATAAAACTTATTTAGTCTGTGAATTCAGATAATTGATGGTGAAAAATTGATAAAGTGTGTGGATTAGTAATCAAATAGGAAATGTGCTTGTGAAAAGTGACATACAAAAAAAAAAATGGGTAAAATTGTGAATGCATTTAATTGTATTGAACTTAAAGCAGAACTTAACAGACGAGGTCTTCCTACTGCTGGAACGAAAAATGACCTCATTATTCGTCTGCAGGAAGATTTAAGTCAACACGATGAAAATCCAGACACGTTTCTATTTGAAATTGAAATGTCGGAAGAGCAAGTTAGTACAACCATAGACATGAACAGTATGATGTTTCAGCTGCTTGCCCAGTTTGAAGACCAACGAAAAGAGCAAAAGAATCTTCTAGAAGAACAACGCAGTGAGCAAGAGAATCTTCTTGAGAAATTTGAAGAACAACGCAACGAGTTGAAAAACCATTATCGTCAGTGGAAGCAAAATTCGAGATGGTCGAAGATAAAATTCAAAGCATTACCGATGAGTTAGAAAAATGAAGGTTCGAGAAGGTAATGCCGATTTTCCAAAGAGAAAAGAAATGCATCCACCGACTTTTGATGGACAAACTTCTTGGTCGATCTACAAGAAGCAGTTTGAGGCAGCTGCAGCAACAAACGGCTGGGATCACGAAGACAAGTTTATTGCCCTGACGCTTGCCCTTAGAGGTTCTGCTGCTGAACTTTTGCAAACCATACCAGCAGACCAGAACGGAAACTTCAGTGTTCTTGTTCAGGCCATTGACAAACGCATCGGCGATAGCCATATGCAAGAAGTCTTTCGCGTCCAGCTCAATACCAGAGTCGATGATCATTTGGAATTCCGGCTCGTCCAGCTTCAGAGGCTTCTTAACTGGACGAGTAAGTGGTTTTTCTTCGGCTCTTGCCAAAATCGTAGATGATGATACATGTAAATCCACCATAATGCTGTATTTACATGTATCTCGCCAGCATAATGCAGAAAAGTAGAGCAGGACAGATGTATACAAAAAATCAGAGCGAGTGAAAGAGAACCATCAAGAAGATGAACATGTTCGTCTTCATTTCTGTATTATGGCACTTTCCTATAATGCAGAAACGAAGTTCTTCTGCATTTTGATCTTTTCTCTCTATCTAACAAATATACATTTTGTATTTGGCATCCCTTTTTTTGTGCAGAAACCAAATGCAGATACATGTAAATCCACCATAACTTTTCTTTTTTTGGTCGTCCCTTTTTATGTCTTGGTGTAATTTTTTCAGTCTGCTACTAATTGAAGGAATTTTTCTTGAACTTCAGCTTCAACTGCGGGTGATGAGGGTTTCTTTGGAAAATATAGCGAATGCTGGAAAAAAACACAACAAACTTTTAAAGTTTAAGAAAAGTTAATTAACTTTTATTGAAGTTAAAATAAAAACTTATACGATTTCATGTTTATTTATTTTAATTTTAGAACTGTCAGACTGGACTGTCACTTTTGATAAAACGACAAAAAAAACATCTGTCAGTTTGAGCAAATTTCGGCTCTAAAGGCTCTCCCAAACCAATGCGAATGTTTTTTCCCCGCAACGAATGTTCCGCATTGGTCTGGGAGAGCCTTAACTGTTTGATGTCGTGCATTCTGTGACTGTGGTCAGATAACCAAAATAAAATTGAATATTATACTAAATATCATTTGGATTGCAGTTTTAAAATCAAAGTGGACGTAAGTAGATCAATCAAATTTTCATTTATTAGTTTATGCTTTGCCTTCATGTGATATAAATTACAGATGAGACAAGACGATGAAACGTTTGGTGCGCCTCCACCAGCAAAAACAACCGATCGTTATGCCCATAGTTATGGCGATTAACAAAATGTTAGTTTTTAGTGACTGAAAATAGATTTGCCTCAAGTTATCTCAAGAAGCAGTTCTTAAGTGGAGGATAAATGCAGAGAAAAGATAAAATATTTGAAATTAAGACTATTCTTTTATGTAGGAAATTAATGAAGCACCGAAGACAAAAGAAATCGATCCTCGAACTTCTCAAAAGAAGATGAAACCATTTTGATTCGCTGCATCATGAAGCATAAGAATGTAATTTAAAGCAAGAAAACTGATGCCTATTCTATAGCAGATAAAAAAGCTGCTTGGATTGCAGTCGAGCAGGAATACAACGCAACGTTTTCAAATGAGGTAATAAATACATACATACAGGGTGTCCAAATATTTTCCTTGTAGTTTTAAGGTTATGATTAAAAAACTAAGTACGACATTATTATTGTTTTTTTTTATTTTTATAATATTCTTGAATAATTGTACTAATGGATGGTATATCAAATTTAACACTTTCTGTTGCAGCTTTCTTATAATATGTTTTTTAATAATTATTTTTTTTTAATACAAAAATCAAGCGTTTTTATTTTCACAAAAGTTTGATTTTTGTATACAAAAATAAATGAAAAAAAAATATTGTGGTGAATATGACCAGTTATGTAAACAACCACACATTAGTACAACTTTACGGGCCATCTTTGAGTGAAATAAATAATTAAATCCGTCACGAAACCTTTTTGGAAAGCACCATCTAGCAGACCCTAGAAAATTCTAGAACCCTTTATTTTCGGATATAAATACAGGGGCACCAGTCCGAAAGCGGCAGTTTGATTTTGAAATGAATGAATAAATGTCAGTGTGAATAAAGAGTTGCATACTTGTGCTTGGTTATAATAAAAGTAAGAGAAGAAAAAGCATTTGAAATAAAAAGCGTTTTATTTTGTGAATTAATTGCAGTTTCAGTTTGAATAAAGGAAATAAGTTTTATTTGCGAACCATTAGTAAAATATTACATTGGTGTCAGAAGTGGGATAAAACTTATTTAGTCTGTGAATTCAGATAATTGATGGTGAAAAATTGATAAAGTGTGTGGATTAGTAATCAAATAGGAAATGTGCTTGTGAAAAGTGACATACAAAAAAAAAATGGGTAAAATTGTGAATGCATTTAATTGTATTGAACTTAAAGCAGAACTTAACAGACGAGGTCTTCCTACTGCTGGAACGAAAAATGACCTCATTATTCGTCTGCAGGAAGATTTAAGTCAACACGATGAAAATCCAGACACGTTTCTATTTGAAATTGAAATGTCGGAAGAGCAAGTTAGTACAACCATAGACATGAACAGTATGATGTTTCAGCTGCTTGCCCAGTTTGAAGACCAACGAAAAGAGCAAAAGAATCTTCTAGAAGAACAACGCAGTGAGCAAGAGAATCTTCTTGAGAAATTTGAAGAACAACGCAACGAGTTGAAAAACCATTATCGTCAGTGGAAGCAAAATTCGAGATGGTCGAAGATAAAATTCAAAGCATTACCGATGAGTTAGAAAAATGAAGGTTCGAGAAGGTAATGCCGATTTTCCAAAGAGAAAAGAAATGCATCCACCGACTTTTGATGGACAAACTTCTTGGTCGATCTACAAGAAGCAGTTTGAGGCAGCTGCAGCAACAAACGGCTGGGATCACGAAGACAAGTTTATTGCCCTGACGCTTGCCCTTAGAGGTTCTGCTGCTGAACTTTTGCAAACCATACCAGCAGACCAGAACGGAAACTTAAGTGTTCTTGTTCAGGCCATTGACAAACGCATCGGCGATAGCCATATGCAAGAAGTCTTTCGCGTCCAGCTCAATACCAGAGTCCAGAAAAGAGGTGAAAGTCTGCAACAACTCCAAGCAGACATTGAACGGTTGGCACACCTTGCATACCCGACTGCCGAACATGAAATTACGAACCAGCTAGCAACGGAGGCTTTTGTCCGTGCAGTTTCCGACATCAACCTACAGCGAGCAATTTGAACTGCTGGAAAACGCAAGCTTTCTGAAGCATTAGCGTTCGCTTTGACTATGGAAGCATCAGAACAGGCTTCCTGAGGAGTTCATCCGGTAAGAGTGTTGTGAAATTTATAAACGCGATTTTAGGATGAATTTAACTATAATTTTATGATGGTGGATTTACTATCCACGAAACACCAATGGATTTCCGAATCCAAAACAAATTTTCACAAACGTGTATAAAATTAAAAATGCACTAACTGGCGTGCGTCGCGTCGCGAACAAAATCAAATGACAATCTGTCAAACAGAATGAATGGGTGCGTTTAATAACTCACAACCAACAACACATATGTAGTGCTGTTACCCAGTAGCTCAGCAATGGGGTGGGTTCAGTAGAAAATGATTTTAGTAATCGAATTCGATTAATAAAAGAATAATAAAAAAATGTAAATTGAAAAAAAAGGTAATGTGCAGTACAGGGTGTACTTGCACAAAATGGGCGCCAGTGATTTTTTTTTTGAAAGAAAGGAAATCACAAACATTTTGAAGCAAACAACAACGACGAATGTTTAAATTGAAATTAAAGAACAAATTTACTTTTTAAAAGAGTTTTTGTTAATGAAGCTAAATTGCTTAGGAAACCTTTACGTGTAAGATTAAAACCCAAGATCTTTTCAGTTAAAATTAATATACAAGAATAATTTAATAGGCTGGGCCGTTAACACCGAACAAAAGAAATAAATAACGCGTCCCAAAAATGTATTGAGTTTGAAACGAAATTAAACCGAACTATAATTTAACCGGGCTAAAACTATATCAATGAAAAAACACTATCGGAAATTTATTCAGTTTAACAATAATTAACCAAAATAATTTTATCAAATCTTCAACTCTACTTATCTGTCTTTTACTCCTCTATCTCCTCGCAATTTTCCACCTAGTTTCTTCGCACCTCGAATCCCTTTTCTTCTAAAAATATTTCCAAACTTGGTCCTTTAATTTCCGACTTTCCTTTTTAATAATCTCCAATCTTTTTCTCGATCTTTTTCCTTTCTATTTTCCTCGAATCTTGCACAACTTGTTGCTGAGTTAGCTCTCAACAGAGTCACTTTCCCAGCTTACAAAACTTTCTTCCCTCGACCATTCCATTCACCCACACGTTCATACATTCAGCCATACGTTTTCGTGATTGTCGGTCACGGGACACCGGCTTTCTGGAAAGACTCCTCGCTCCCAGAAAACCTCCGTTGTTGACTCTCAGCGAAACTTTACACTCACACTCACATGCACGGATTCAGCAAGTTGTTGGATGTTATTCCAAAACTTGCCGAACCTTAATGGCCGAGTTCAGACCCATCCCAAAACTATATTTTTCGAGAAAAAACTATACGCGCGTGATTCGAAGTGCGATTGAAACAATTCTACATTTTTTATTGAAGAGATAAAGGGAGGCATATATTTCAAAATGTGAACCCTACTCTATTAAATAACTTCCGATAGTTGCTCTATAGACAATTCAATACTTTAAAACTAGAATTAAGAATTTCAAAAGTTAGACACTAAGCGTTAATGACCCATATTACCATACATTGATAAGTTAAGTTGAATTTAGGATGATATTTTGTTTATTAAGATTTAAGTAAGAGTCCGCCTGACTCGCTTACTTCTTCAGCTCATCCGCCGGTACATCAACATGAGACCGTCCGTCCGCATGGAAAACAAAGTATCGTATTTTGGAACCAACTGTTCCACTTAATTTCGATCGAATACCTGTGTTTATTGCTTTTCCAAAATACTCTTAGAGCAGGTCTCTGGTTGATGGAACCCAGGGATCTACTGACTCTAAGAGCATTTTGGAGCCACAATAGAAAATGAAGGTTAAATGGATTATGGATACAGAAATAGGCCAGTGAAACTTGTTATGGTAAAAGTTACCGCAACAAATCCCACCCTTACCTCCTAGGAAAAGTGCTTACATTTCTGTAACACATTTTCTAAGATTTGCCAAGGTAATGGAAAAAGGGAATGGTTTTTCCATCAAAATAAAAATCAAAAATCAAAATTAAAAATGAAAATCATCGAATATCAAAAAAAAAATCAAAACAAGCTACGTTAATTTACATATTAGTTTTCGGATGCATCGGTATACGGTTTTAAATCTTTCACATGCCAAGTTCCGCGCTCTTTACCACTACTATCTTGTAAGGCATATGTCCAAGGTGACACACGCTTTTTAATCTCAAACGGACCGACAAACTTCGGTGCTAATTTGGCAGCATAATAATTCGCGGCATCCGACAACGAAAAATTCCTACGCCAGACAATCTCGCCCGGGTGATATTGAACATCACGCCATCGAAGATTGTAGTTCTGAGCAGATCTTTTAGATGCTGCTTGCAAATTTTTCCCTATATCTAACCTTAGTTCCTTAAAGCGTTCAGCGATCGCCTCCCGATCCTGAACATTTCCTGAACTATCTGCTATTATTGGTGCTTCCTGACCTGAAGTCACCATATCCCTACCAAAATTCGCATAATTAGGCGAGACACCTAAAACCTCATGCTGTGACGTGCGAATAGCACACGCCACCTTGCTGAGTTGTGAATCCCACACACGGTGATTTTCAGCGACGTAAGCCCTCAACGTCGTCGTCAAAATCTGATTAATTCTCTCCGCAGGATTCGCCTGCTGGTGGTAATGGGCTGTGAATTTTAATTGTGACGCGTACGCCTAGCAAACCGCTTTCAATTCCTTAGATCGGAACTGGGGACCGTTGTCACACACGATCACCTTTGGGATGCCAAATAAAAGGAAGACATTGTCTTCAAGTTCCTTAACTGTAGCCTTAGCAGTGGCCGACCTAAACGCGAACAGTAGTGGAAACTTTGTAAAGTAATCCACTACCGTTAAAATATAAATAAAACCCCTACTTGATTTGGGAAGTGGACCTACCAAATCAACACAAATCATTTCCCATGGTTCCCTAATCCCTACCCTCTCTGTCATTAACCCAGCTGGCTTATCATTCACCGGCTTTACCTGTTGGCAAACTTTACAATTCCTAACGTATTTGGTTATATCGGCCCTCATTTTTGGCCAGTAAAACTTTGCCCCAATTCTGGCAAAAGTTTTCCTAACACCCATGTGACCTGCTAAAGGACCATCATGGTATTCCTGTAATATCCCTAACCTTTCATTTTTCCCTACTACTCTCTTCCATTCTTGATTATTTTCATGCACTATTACATGATTTGCTTTGACGAGTTTGAACAACTGACCTTGTTCAACTCGCCAAGCTGGATACCTAAGTGGATTTGAATTGATTTCTGAAATCATTTTGTTCACCCAAGGGTCTGAATCCTCGTCTGAGATACCACCCAACTGTGGCACTCCTCGAGAAAGCATATCAGGAACAACATGCTCTTTGCCCTTACGGTGAATGATTTTAAAATCAAATTGTTGAAGCCTAATTGCCCAACGAGCTAACCTTCCCTGCGGATCCTTAAGATTACTAAACCATACCAGGGAATAGTAATCCGTCACAACCGTAAACCGAACACCTTCGATATACGGCCGTAATTTCTCAATAGCCCACAGTACAGCTAAGCACTCTTTCTCTGTTGTGGAGTAATTTCTCTCATTTCTATTTAAAGACCTACTAAGGTAACAGACAACCTTTTCTCCCTCATCAAAGTTCTGTGAAAGAACTGCACCGATACCAAAATCTGACGCGTCTGTTTGTAAGACAAAAGGTCGTTTAAAATCTGGGCAAGTAAGTATTGGTGCTGTCACCAAACACTCTTTTGCCTTCCTAAGACTATCCTCACATTCCTGAGTCCAAGTGAACATCCTATTCTTTTTCAATAGATCTGATAACGGCCTAAGCAATTCAGCTAAATTTGGTACAAAACGACGGTACCATGAAACTGTCCCTATAAAACTCCTAACTTCTTTTACATTTCTCGGTGCTGGAATCCTAACCATGCTTTCCACTTTCTCTGGATCTACATGTAAACCATTTCGATCCACTATATACCCTAAAAACTTCAGCGATGGCATGCAAGAATTACATTTCTCCCTACTGACTTTCAATCCTGCTTCACTCAACCTTTTCATCACCTCATTCAGAATTTCAAGATGTTGTTCGAAATGTTCTGTAATGATGATGATGTCGTCTAAATAGACGAAAACGTATGGCTCGAGAGTCGGCACCCAAAACTGTTCTATAAACCTCTGCCAAGTCGCAGGCGAGTTATGAAGTCCGAAAGGCATTCTTCGAAATTGAAAAAGGCCTCTCCCAGGAACCGTAAAGGCAGTGTAAGGCTTCGATTCCTCCTCCATAGGAATCTGCCAATATGCTGATTTTATGTCTAATGAGGAAAAGAAACTTGCACCTCGAAGCCTATCTAAAACTGAATTAATATATGGAAGTGGATAAGCATCCCTATCTGTGTTTTTATTTAGCTTCCTATAATCCACACAAAATCTATAGGAGCCGTTCTTTTTCTTAACTAACAGTATTGGAGATGACCACGCACTAGTCGATCTCTCAATAACTCCTGCCTCTAACATTTCATTCAATTCTTTGTCTATATGTCCCTGCATTGCCAGAGAAACCGGATAATACCGTTTTTTAATCGGTTCCGCCGACGTCCTAATCTTGTGCTCAACCACAGTAATGCACCCTAAGCCTTCGGGCATTTTTTTAAAAGATTCTTCTATCAAATTTTCTAATCACTTTATTTGCCTATCACTCAACTCAGAACGTTCTGTTATAGAACAAATCGAAACCGGCTGTTCCGAAAAATTCCACTCACGTGACCTCAAATCCGGGACTATAGCCGAGAGTGCCCAAAAATCTGCACCAAGGATCACTGTGTGTGGCAGAGTTGGTATGACAAGACAGTCAATCAATACTGCCTTGTCCTCTACTATTATTGGAAGAAAGAGGGTCCCTAACGTTTCGACACCTGTTCCGTCCGCTAACCAAACGCAGCCAACAGTGTCTGTCTTTAAAGAAAGACCTAAATTTTGGAGAATATTCCAAGCATCCCTACCTATTATGGTTCTAGAAGCTCCTGAATCTAATAAAACTAAAAATTTAGAACCATAAATGCTTACTCCTAAAAATGGTCTCCTATCACTACCGTTTGCCTCCAACGTAAAGCCTAATTGAATCTGATTCACCAACTGGTTTATTGTCTTCGGACGTCCCGCCCTGCTGGCGCCAGAGTCCGTTGCCCATTTCCCGAGCAGCGACGACAATTCTGCCTACTAACTCCTAACTGCCCACACCCAAAACACCGCCTAGGAGCAGAACACCTATTTGCAAAATGGCCAGATCCATTGCAATTGTAACATCTCATTGAAGATTGGCCCTGACGAGCAGTTCCGTTGTTATCAGCAACAACTGAAACTACAGGAAATTCCCTACCTTAATATGCTAGATCCGGTTCTAGCAGGTTCCTATTATTCCTAGCACTAGGTAGTGGAACATACGTTTCCACATTTGCCCTAACCGCTTCTAAGCTCCTACCTGCAATAACCAAATCGGCTACACAACTTGGTTTCACAAAACCAAGCTGATTTTGGTAGAAAGGTGTCAAGTTCCGCTGAATCATTGACAACTTCCTACTTTCCGAAATTGGATCTGACAACATACCAAACAAATTTTGCATATTCGCCACATAAACCCCGATTGTTTCATCGTTGCCTTGTGTGCGACGCCTAATCTCATCTAAAAGTAAGTCATCGTAATTCGGTGGCAAGAACTCCAGCTTCAACTCTTTGACAAGTTCTGGCCACGAATTGACTGACACCCTAATTGCCCTAAAACAAATTAAAGCTTTTCCTACAAAAAGTTCTACTGCTGCATTAAAAAGTTGGGGTTCCGGAACCCCCCTAGCCTGACGAAATTCACTCATCGTTTCTAAAAACGAGTTCACTGAAGCACCACAGCGCTCACCAGTGAACTTCACATTCCATTTGGAAATGTTTAGACATTTTTCTGAGCTAACTACAACCCGCTTTACCACTGGGCTGCTTCAATCACTATTTTCTCCTACGCTACTGCCTGCCACTCCTAAACTTGTCGATGTACCGGCAGAAGTAACCACCGACCTAATCTTCTGAGGTTTAGCTGAACGCTGTTTTTCAACCTCACTATTCTTATTAATTTCCTTTTCCTGTTTCTCTTTATATTGTTCTTCTTCCTCTTCACTATCTTCCTCCTCTTCATTTTCATCTTCGTCATCCTCTAATTCTGCCATAGCCATAACTATTTTATTTTTAAGAGCCAACTTGCTCTTCTCCTGACTCTCATTCTCTGGAATGCTCCTATCCATCCTACGCAACCCCCATTCTACCTTCGTAATAATTTTTAAATACTCCTTCGAAGTTTCCGACTTCGGAGGATTTTCTAACAGTTTAAAAATTTCTCCTAACTTCTTCTCAACCGCCGCAAAATCCTGTTCAAAGGTGAACGGATAAGCGGGAGGTATAAAAGAATTCCTACGCTCAAGTTTTAATGCAACCCTAAGCTCTTGGCGCATCTCTTCTACTGTCCCTATGGGTAATCCTCTAAACTCTACCTCATATGTTATTTCGTCTTGCGATAACCTATTCACTTGACTAGTTTCCATTTTCAAAAAAAGTGTAAAACAAACTAAAATAATTAAAAAGTGAATTAAAAAAAAAACGTTTACAAAAAAAACGAAATGTCTTAAGATAACTTAAACGCGAATAAAAATAATCGAGTTTAACAAAAATTAATAGCTAAAATCAAATGGAAGATAAAAACAAACTAAATCCCTTTTAAAAAAAACACGTTAAATTCAATTTTATTTTAAGCACTAAGTACCAAAACAATTATTTCGACTTTCATCAAAATAAAACACCGCACGAAAATAGTATTAAACCCGATACTTAGTAGCAACGAAAAGTATTAAAAAGAGTAGTAGCAGTAAAATACTACACAACCCTGAACTAAATCTACACTGCACCACGTTACGTTACGTTGTCTAATGTCAAAATAATTATTTTATCTAACAACAAAATGGTTGGTCTGAAAGAGACCACACCCAAGATCTTTTCAGTTAAAATTAATATACAAGAATAATTTAATAGGCTTACAGAGAACCGTTTAGCCACAAAAGAACAAGGTAAAACTGGGCCGTTAACACCGAACAAAAGAAATAAATAACGCGTCCCAAAAATGTATTGAGTTTGAAACGAAATTAAACCGAACTATAATTTAACTAAAACTATATCAATAAAAAAACACTATCGGAAATTTATTCAATTTAACAATAATTAACCAAAATAATTTTATCAAATCTTCAACTCTACTTATCTGTCTTTTACTCCTCTATCTCCTCGCATTTTTCCACCTAGTTTCTTCGCACCTCGAATCCCTTTTCTTCTAAAAATATTTCCAAACTTGGTCCTTTAATTTCCGACTTTCCTTTTTAATAATCTCCAATCTCTTTCTCGATCTGTTTCCTTTCTATTTTCCTCGAATCTTGCACAACTGGTTGCTGAGTTAGCTCTCAACAGAGTGACTTTCCCAGCTTACAATACTTTCTTCCCTCGGCCATACGTTTTCGTGATTGTCGGTCGCGGGACACCGGCTTTCTGGAAAGACTCCTCGCTCCCAGAAAACCTCCGTTGTTGACTCTCAGCGAAACTTTACACTCACGCTCACATGCACGGATTCAGCAAGTTGTTGGATGTTATTCCAATACTTGCCGAACCTTAATGGCCGAGTTCAGACCCATCCCAAAACTATATTTTTCAAGAAAAATCAAAAGAATTAAAAGCAAGACGAAGCTTATTCTGAGCATTTTCTCAGTTACCAAAAAAACTATACAATTCTACATTTTTTTTTGAAGAGATATAGGGAGGCATATTTTTCAAAATGTGAACCCTACTCTATTAAATAACTTCCGATAGTTGCTCTATAGACAATTCAATACTTTAAAGCTAGAATTAAGAATTTCAAAAGTTAGACACTAAGCGTTAATGACCCATATTACCATACATTGATAAGTTAAGTTAAATTTAGGATGATATTTTGTTTATTAAGATTTAAGTAAGAGTGGGCCTGACTCGCTTACTTCTTCAGCTCATCCGCCGGCACATCAATATGAGACCGTCCGTCCGCATCGAAAACAAAGTATCGTATTTTGGAACCAACTGTTCCACTTAATTTCGATCGAATACCTGTGTTTATTGCTTTTCCAAAATACTTTTAGAGCAGGTCTCTGGTTGATGGAACCCAGGTATCTACTGACTCTAAGAGCATTTTGGAGCCACAATAGAAAATGAAGGTTAAATGGATTATGGATACAGAAATAGGCCAGTGAAACTTGTTGTGGTAAAAGTTACCGTAACAAGATAACTAGAAGTTGAGGAATGTTCTTGCCAGAGAGCTGAATTCCATAGAAGACAGCGAGAAGGACCGGCTCGATGTTGGAATTGCAACAAAACCGGACATCTTCAGCGCCAGTTCAGATTTCCACCAAGAAGAGTCGCCTGTCAACATTGTGGAAACAGGAATAATACCCGCGAACAGATAAGCAATAACATCATCGCTCCTGCTCGCCCTGGAATCGGTGGACCCAGAACCACAATCCAAGTCTCGCAGACTAAACGAAACAATAAGAGTCTGACAGTGGACGCAACATGAAATGGCAAGAAACACGTGGCTACAATTGACACCGGTGCCATAGCCTCCATTGTGCGGAGAGACTTGGTCAAGATGACGTGGCTTCATAACACTAATAGCTACCGTCTTAAAACTGCGACAGGTGAGGCAGCAAGAGTATATGGAGGAGTTCGTCTTAAAATCCGTTTGGCAGAATTAGAGTTTTCGCATCTATTTTTGGTAGAACATATGTGATGAGTGCATAATTGGAATCGACTTCATGAAAGAGCACGGAGTGATTCTGGATCTCGGTAAGCAAGTGTTGAAGTACCAAAATGTAGAGATTCCTATGGTTAATGGCAACGAAAACTCATCAACTCTAAGAACTGTCATCAAAAAAGACATATACTTGCCTGCCTCTTCAGAAGTGTTTGTTTGGACGAAAATAGAGGGCGATCTAGGTAGCCATCGATACCTCATGGTGGAACCAGAGTCTGAGCAATCTCCCCAAAATATCATCTTAGGCAAGACTCTTGTGGAACCAAAGAACGACATGGTACCCGTACGGATTCTGAACATCAAACCGTACGAGGTCAAACTCAAGAAAGGAGAAGTAATTGGAAAATGCGAATCTGTGACCGCAATTACTAAAATCACAGAAATGAACGCAGAAGAACCAATGGACCCTGGAAAATTCAGCTCCAGGAAAGCCAAAATTCTCAAGCCACCCAATCTTAGTCAACATCAGCTTAGTGTTGCTAGAAGCCTTCTTCATGATTACGCTGATATATTCTCCGAGTGGGCAGTATGGTCGAACACAACTGGTACAGCATCGAATCGACACAGGTGATGCGAGACTGATTCGATAACCAGCAAGACGTCTCCCATTAGCCAAACAAGCCGAAGTTGAAGAAATGATATCGACAATGAAGAAAGATGGTCTAATCGAAAATTCCAAAAGCCCTTGGGCGTCACCAGTTGTTCTTGTCAAAAAGAAAGATGGAAGCACCGGATTTTGTGTGGACTACCGTAGGCTGAACGATGTGACAAAGAAAGACAGCTACCCTCTGCCCAGAATCAGCGATACATTGGATGCAATGGAAGGAGCTCAATGGTTCTCGACGTTAGACTTGAAGAGTGGCTACTGGCAGGTAGAAATCCATCCAGAAGATCAAGAGAAGACAGCTTTCTCAACTGGAAATGGTCTGTGGCAGTTTAAAGTGATGCCATTCGGACTGTGCAACGCTCCGGCAACATTTGAGCTTCTGATGGTGTGTGTTCTTCAAGGCCTTACTTGGAAATCATGCCTTGTATATTTGGACGATGTCATCGTTTATGGAAAAACTTTTGATGAGCATTGTGAAAACCTTGGGACATATCATCTCATCCCAAGGAGTAAAGTCTGATCCTGAGAAAGTTGACACTGTGAAAAATTGGCCAACACCACAAGATAAACATCAGCTCCGTAGCTTTCTTGGTCTAGCCACATATTATCGGCGCTTTGTGAAGGACTTTGCTGGTTCCGCTAAGAGCTTGCATCAACTTACTGAAAAGGGGAAGCCGTTCAATTGGTCAGGTGAGTGCGAGAAATTTTTTCAGGAACTCAAGCTACGTTTGTGTAATGCTCCTGTGCTGACCTATCCGACTCCTGGAAAACCTTTCATCATCGATGCCGATGCCAGTAACGTCGAGATTGGAGCTGTACTGTCGCAAGTCCATGACGGAGAAGAAAAAGTCGTCGCCTACTACAGTAAGGTGCTCTCGAAGCCAGAGTGCAATTATTGCGTCACCAGAAGGGAACTTCTAGCTTTGATTTTGGCAACAAAGCACTTCCATAAGTACATCTATGGACAGAAGTTCCTCCTTCGAACAGATCATGGTGCGCTTAATTGGCTTCTGAACTTCAAAAATCCAGAAGGTCAAGTAGCAAGATGGATCGAGAGACTGCAGACATACGACTACGAAATTCAACATCGAAGAGGAAAGCTGCACTCAAACGCAGATGCATTGTCTCGACGACCGTGTAAACAGGACTGTAAGCATTGCACGCGTCAAGAAGAAAAGGAAGCGGTTGCCATCCGACGAATAAGAGCCGATCCCATTTACGGTTGGAGCAATGAAGAACTGAGGACTGCCCAACAAGAAGACTCGGATATAGAACCCATTCTTGCATGGAAGGAACACGGAGAAAAACCAGAATGGGGTGACATCTGAGATATTGTGTGTTTTTATTTAGCTTCCTATAATCCATACAAAATCTATAGGAGCCGTTCTTTTTCTTAACTAACAGTATTGGAGATGACCCCGCACTAGTCGATCTCTCAATAACTCCTGCCTCTAACATTTCATTCAATTCTTTGTCTATATGTCCCTGCATTGCCAGAGAAACCGGATAATACCGTTGTTTAATCGGTTCCGCCGACGTCCTAATCTTGTGCTCAACCACAGTTATGCACCCTAAGCCTTCAGGCATTTTCTTAAGAGATTCTTCTATCAAATTTTCTAATCACTTTATTTGCCTATCACTCAACTCAGAACGTTCTGTAATAGAACAAATCGAAACCGGCTGTTCCGAAAAATTCCACTCACGTGACCTCAATCCGGGACTATACCCGAGAGTGCCCAAAAATCTGCACCAAGGATCACTGTGTGTGGCAGAGTTGGTATGACAAGACAGTCAATCAATACTGCCTTGTCCTCTACTATTATTGGAAGAGAGAGGGTCCCTAACGTTTCGACACCTGTTCCGTCCGCTAACCGAACGCAGCCAACAGTGTCTGTCTTTAAAGAAAGACCTACATTTTGGAGAATATTCCAAGCATCCCTACCTATTATGGTTCTAGAAGCTCCTGAATCTAATAAAACTAAAAATTTAGAACCATAAATGCTTACTCCTAAAAATGGTCTCCTATCACTACCGTTTGCCTCCAACGTAAAGCCTAATTGAATCTGATTCACCAACTGGTTACCAGCAGGTAACCTATTTATTGTCTTCGAACGTCCCGCCCTGCTGGTGCCAGAGTCCGTTTCCCATTTCATGAGCAGCGACGACAATTCTGCCTACTAACTCCTGACTGCCCACACCCAAAACACCGCCTAGGAGCAGAACACCTATTTGCAAAATGGCCAGATCCATTGCAATTGTAACATCTCATTGAAGATTGGCCCTGACGAGCAGTTCCGTTGTTATCAGCAACAACTGAAACTACCTTAATATGCTAGATCCGGTTCTAGCAGGTTCCTATTATTCCTAGCACTAGGTAGTGGAACATACGATTCCACATTTGCCCTAACCGCTTCTAAGCTCCTACCTGCAATAACCAAATCGGCTACACAACTTGGTTTCACAAAACCAAACTGAGTTTGGTAGAAAGGTGTCAAGTTCCGCTGAATCATTGACAACTTCCTACTTTCCGAAATTGGATCTGATAACCTACCAAACAAATTTTGCATAGTCGCCACATAAACCCCGATTGTTTCATCATTGCCTTGTGTGCGACGCCTAATCTCATCTAAAAGTAAGTCATCGTAATTCGGTGGCAAGAACTCCAGCTTCAACTCTTTGACAAGTTCTGGCCACGAATTGACTGACACCCTAATTGCCCTAAAACAAATTAAAGCTTTTCCTACAAAAAGCTCTACTGCTGCATTAAAAAGTTGGGGTTCCGAAACCTCCCTAGCCTGACGATATTCACTCACCGCTTCTAAAAACGAGTTCACTGAAGCACCACAGCGCTCACCAGTGAACTTCACATTCCATTTGGAAATGTTTAGACATTTTTCTGAGCTAACTACAACCCGCTTTACCACTGGGCTGCTTCTATCACTATTTTCTCCTACGCTACTGCCTATCACTCCTTAACTTGTCGATGTACCGGCAGAAGTAACCACCGACCTAATCTTCTGAGGTTTAGCTGAACGCTGTTTTTCAACCTCACTATTCTTATTAATTTCCTTTTCCTGTTTCTCTTTATATTGTTCTTCTTCCTCTTCACTATCTTCCTCCTCTTCATTTTCATCTTCGTCATCCTCTAACTCTGCCATAGCCGTAACTATTTTATTTTTAAGAGCCAACTTGCTCTTCTCCTGACTCTCATTCTCTGGAATGCTCCTATCCATCCTACGCAACCCCCACTCTACCTTCGTAATAATTTTTAAATACTCCTTCGAAGTTTCCGACTTCGGAAGATTTTCTAACAGTTTAAAAATTTCTCCTAACTTCTTCTCAACCGCCGCAAATTCCTGTTCAAAGGTGAACGGATAAGCGGGAGGTATAAAAGAATTCCTACGCTCATGTTTTAATGCAACCCTAAGCGCTTTGCGCATCTCTTCTACTGTCCCTATGGGTAATCCTCTAAACTGTACCTCATATGTTATTTCGTCTTGCGATAACCTATTCACTTGACTAGTTTCCATTTTCAAAAAAAGTGTAAAACAAACTAAAATAATTAAAAAGTGAATTAAAAAAAAAACATTTACAAAAAAAACGAAATGTCTTAAGCAAACTTAAACGCGAATAAAAATAATCGAGTTAAACAAAAATTAATAGCTAAAATCAAATGGAAGATAAAAACAAACTAGATCCCTTTTCAAAAAAACACGTTAAATTCAATTTTATTATAAGCACTAAGTACCAAAACAATTATTTCGACTTTCATCAAAATAAAACACCGCACGAAAATAGTATTAAACCCGATACTTAGTAGCAACGAAAAGTATTAAAAAGAGTAGTAGCAATAAAATACTACACAACCCTGAACTAAATCTACACTGCACCACGTTACGTTACGTTGTCTAATGTCAAAATAATTATTTTATCTAACAACAAAATGGTTGGTCTGAAAGAGACCACACCCAAGATCTTTTCAGTTAAAATTAATATACAAGAATAATTTAATAGGCTTACAGAGAACCGTTTAGCCACAAAAGAACAAGGTAAAACTGGGCCGTTAACACCGAACAAAAGAAATAAATAACGCGTCCCAAAAATGTATTGAGTTTGAAACGAAATTAAACCGAACTATAATTTAACTAAAACTATATCAATAAAAAAAACACTATCGGAAATTTATTCAATTTAACAATAATTAACCAAAATAATTTTATCAAATCTTCTTTTACTCCTCTATCTCCTCGCAATTTTCCACCCAGTTTCTTCGCACCTCGAATTCCTTTTCTTCTAAAAATATTTCCAAACTTGGTCCTTTAATTTCCGACTTTCCTTTTTAATAATCTCCAATCTTTTTCTCGATCTGTTTCCTTTCTATTTTCCTCGAATCTTGCACAACTGGTTGCTGAGTTAGCTCTCAACAGAGTGACTTTCCCAGCTTACAATACTTTCTTCCCTCGACCATTCCATTCACCCACACATTCATACATTCAGCCATACATTTTCGTGATTGTCGGTCACGGGACACCGGCTTTCTGGAAAGACTCCTCGCTCCCAGAAAACCTCCGTTGTTGACTCTCAGCGAAACTTTACACTCACGCTCACATGCACGGATTCAGCAAGTTGTTGGATGTTATTCCAAAACTTGCCGAACCTTAATGGCCGAGTTCAGACCCATCCCAAAACTATATTTTTCGAGAAAAATCAAAAGAATTAAAAGCAAGACGAAGCTTATTCTGAGCATTTTCTCAGTTACCAAAAAAACTATACGCGCGTGATTCGAAGTGCGATTGAAACAATTCTACATTTTTTTTTGAAGAGATATAGGGAGGCATATTTTTTAAAATGTGAACCCTACTCTATTAAATAACTTCCGATAGTTGCTCTATAGACAATTCAATACTTTAAAGCTAGAATTAAGAATTTCAAATATTAGACACTAAGCGTTAATGACCCATATTACCATACATTGATAAGTTAAGTTAAATTTAGGATGATATTTTGTTTATTAAGATTTAAGTAAGAGTGGGCCTGACTCGCTTACTTCTTCAGCTCATCCGCCGGCACATCAATATGAGACCGTCCGTCCGCATCGAAAACAAAGTATCGTATTTTGGAACCAACTGTTCCACTTAATTTCGATCGAATACCTGTGTTTATTGCTTTTCCAAAATACTTTTAGAGCAGGTCTCTGGTTGATGGAACCCAGGTATCTACTGACTCTAAGAGCATTTTGGAGCCACAATAGAAAATGAAGGTTAAATGGATTATGGATACAGAAATAGGCCAGTGAAACTTGTTGTGGTAAAAGTTACCGTAACAAGATAACTAGAAGTTGAGGAATGTTCTTGCCAGAGAGCTGAATTCCATAGAAGACAGCGAGAAGGACCGGCTCGATGTTGGAATTGCAACAAAACCGGACATCTTCAGCGCCAGTTCAGATTTCCACCAAGAAGAGTCGCCTGTCAACATTGTGGAAACAGGAATAATACCCGCGAACAGATAAGCAATAACATCATCGCTCCTGCTCGCCCTGGAATCGGTGGACCCAGAACCACAATCCAAGTCTCGCAGACTAAACGAAACAATAAGAGTCTGACAGTGGACGCAACATGAAATGGCAAGAAACACGTGGCTACAATTGACACCGGTGCCATAGCCTCCATTGTGCGGAGAGACTTGGTCAAGATGACGTGGCTTCAGAACACTAATAGCTACCGTCTTAAAACTGCGACAGGTGAGGCAGCAAGAGTATATGGAGGAGTTCGTCTTAAAATCCGTTTGGCAGAATTAGAGTTTTCGCATCTATTTTTGGTAGAACATATGTGATGAGTGCATAATTGGAATCGACTTCATGAAAGAGCACGGAGTGATTCTGGATATCGGTAAGCAAGTGTTGAAGTACCAAAATGTAGAGATTCCTATGGTTAATGGCAACGAAAACTCATCAACTCTAAGAACTGTCATCAAAGAAGACATATACTTGCCTGTCTCTTCAGAAGTGTTTGTTTGGACGAAAATAGAGGGCGATCTAGGTAGCCATCGATACCTCATGGTGGAACCAGAGTCTGAGCAATCTCCCCAAAATATCATCTTAGGCAAGACTCTTGTGGAACCAAAGAACGACATGGTACCCGTACGGATTCTGAACATCAAACCGTACGAGGTCAAACTCAAGAAAGGAGAAGTAATTGGAAAATGCGAATCTGTGACCGCAATTACTAAAATCACAGAAATGAACGCAGAAGAACCAATGGACCCTGGAAAATTCAGCTCCAGGAAAGCCAAAATTCTCAAGCCACCCAATCTTAGTCAACATCAGCTTAGTGTTGCTAGAAGCCTTCTTCATGATTACGCTGATATATTCTCCGAGTGGGCAGTATGGTCGAACACAACTGGTACAGCATCGAATCGACACAGGTGATGCGAGACTGATTCGATAACCAGCAAGACGTCTCCCATTAGCCAAACAAGTCGAAGTTGAAGAAATGATATCGACAATGAAGAAAGATGGTCTAATCGAAAATTCCAAAAGCCCTTGGGCGTCACCAGTTGTTCTTGTCAAAAAGAAAGATGGAAGCACCGGATTTTGTGTGGACTACCGTAGGCTGAACGATGTGACAAAGAAAGACAGCTACCCTCTGCCCAGAATCAGCGATACATTGGATGCAATGGAAGGAGCTCAATGGTTCTCGACGTTAGACTTGAAGAGTGGCTACTGGCAGGTAGAAATCCATCCAGAAGATCAAGAGAAGACAGCTTTCTCAACTGGAAATGGTCTGTGGCAGTTTAAAGTGATGCCATTCGGACTGTGCAACGCTCCGGCAACATTTGAGCGTCTGATGGTGTGTGTTCTTCAAGGCCTTACTTGGAAATCATGCCTTGTATATTTGGACGATGTCATCGTTTATGGAAAAACTTTTGATGAGCATTGTGAAAACCTTGGGACATATCATCTCATCCCAAGGAGTAAAGTCTGATCCTGAGAAAGTTGACACTGTGAAAAATTGGCCAACACCACAGGATAAACATCAGCTCCGTAGCTTTCTTGGTCTAGCCACATATTATTGGCGTTTTGTGAAGGACTTTGCTGGTTCCGCTAAGAGCTTGCATCAACTTACTGAAAAGGGGAAGCCGTTCAATTGGTCAGGTGAGTGCGAGAAATTTTTTCAGGAACTCAAGCTACGTTTGTGTAATGCTCCTGTGCTGACCTATCCGACTCCTGGAAAACCTTTCATCATCGATGCCGATGCCAGTAACGTCGAAATTGGAGCTGTACTGTCGCAAGTCCATGACGGAGAAGAAAAAGTCGTCGCCTACTACAGTAAGGTGCTCTCGAAGCCAGAGTGCAATTATTGCGTCACCAGAAGGGAACTTCTAGCTTTGATTTTGGCAACAAAGCACTTCCATAAGTACATCTATGGACAGAAGTTCCTCCTTCGAACAGATCATGGTGCGCTTAATTGGCTTCTGAACTTCAAAAATCCAGAAGGTCAAGTAGCAAGATGGATCGAGAGACTGCAGACATACGACTACGAAATTCAACATCGAAGAGGAAAGCTGCACTCAAACGCAGATGCATTGTCTCGACGACCGTGTAAACAGGACTGTAAGCATTGCACGCGTCAAGAAGAAAAGGAAGCGGTTGCCATCCGACGAATAAGAGCCGATCCCATTTACGGTTGGAGCAATGAAGAACTGAGGACTGCCCAACAAGAAGACTCGGATATAGAACCCATTCTTGCATGGAAGGAACACGGAGAAAAACCAGAATGGGGTGACATCTGGGATATTGTGTGTTTTTATTTAGCTTCCTATAATCCACACAAAATATATAGGAGCCGTTCTTTTTCTTAACTAACAGTATTGGAGATGACCACGCACTAGTCGATCTCTCAATAACTCCTGCCTCTAACATTTCATTCAATTCTTTGTCTATATGTCCCTGCATTGCCATAGAAACCGGATAATAACGTTGTTTAATCGGTTCCGCCGACGTCCTAATCTTGTGCTCAACCACAGTTATGCACCCTAAGCCTTCAGGCATTTTCTTAAGAGATTCTTCTATCAAATTTTCTAATCACTTTATTTGCCTATCACTCAACTCAGAACGTTCTGTAATAGAACAAATCGAAACCGGCTGTTCCGAAAAATTCCACTCACGTGACCTCAATCCGGGACTATACCCGAGAGTGCCCAAAAATCTGCACCAAGGATCACTCTGTGTGGCAGAGTTGGTATGACAAGACAGTCAATCAATACTGCCTTGTCCTCTACTATTATTGGAAGAGAGAGGGTCCCTAACGTTTCGACACCTGTTCCGTCCGCTAACCGAACGCAGCCAACAGTGTCTGTCTTTAAAGAAAGACCTACATTTTGGAGAATATTCCAAGCATCCCTACCTATTATGGTTCTAGAAGCTCCTGAATCTAATAAAACTAAAAATTTAGAACCATAAATGCTTACTCCTAAAAATGGTCTCCTATCACTACCGTTTGCCTCCAACGTAAAGCCTAATTGAATCTGATTCACCAACTGGTTACCAGCAGGTAACCTATTTATTGTCTTCGGACGTCCCGCCCTGCTGGTGCCAGAGTCCGTTTCCCATTTCCTGAGCAGCGACGACAATTCTGCCTACTAACTCCTGACTGCCCACACCCAAAACACCGCCTAGGAGCAGAACACCTATTTGCAAAATGGCCAGATCCATTGCAATTGTAACATCTCATTGAAGATTGGCCCTGACGAGCAGTTCCGTTGTTATCAGCAACAACTGAAACTACAGGAAATTCCCTACCTTAATATGCTAGATCCGGTTCTAGCTGGTTCCTATTATTCCTAGGTAGTGGACCATACGATTCCACATTTGCCCTAACCGCTTCTAAGCTCCTACCTGCAATAACCAAATCGGCTACACAACTTGGTTTCACAAAACCAAGCTGAGTTTGGTAGAAAGGTGTCAAGTTCCGCTGAATCATTGACAACTTCCTACTTTCCGAAATTGGATCTGATAACCTACCAAACAAATTTTGCATAGTCGCCACATAAACCCCGATTGTTTCATCATTGCCTTGTGTGCGACGCCTAATCTCATCTAAAAGTAAGTCATCGTAATTCGGTGGCAAGAACTCCAGCTTCAACTCTTTGACAAGTTCTGGCCACGAATTGACTGACACCCTAATTGCCCTAAAACAAATTAAAGCTTTTCCTACAAAAAGCTCTACTGCTGCATTAAAAAGTTGGGGTTCCGAAACCCCCCTAGCCTGACGATATTCACTCACCGTTTCTAAAAACGAGTTCACTGAAGCACCACAGCGCTCACCAGTGAACTTCACATTCCATTTGGAAATGTTTAGACATTTTTCTGAGCTAACTACAACCCGCTTTACCACTGGGCTGCTTCTATCACTATTTTCTCCTACGCTACTGCCTGCCACTCCTAAACTTGTCGATGTACCGGCAGAAGTAACCACCGACCTAATCTTCTGAGGTTTAGCTGAACGCTGTTTTTCAACCTCACTATTCTTAATATTTTCCTTTTCCTGTTTCTCTTTATTTTGTTCTTCTTCCTCTTCACTATCTTCCTCCTCTTCATTTTCATCTTCGTCATCCTCTAACTCTGCCATAGCCGTAACTATTTTATTTTTAAGAGCCAACTTGCTCTTCTCCTGACTCTCATTCTCTGGAATGCTCCTATCCATCCTACGCAACCCCCACTCTACCTTCGTAATAATTTTTAAATACTCCTTCGAAGTTTCCGACTTCGGAAGATTTTCTAACAGTTTAAAAATTTCTCCTAACTTCTTCTCAACCGCCGCAAATTCCTGTTCAAAGGTGAACGGATAAGCGGGAGGTATAAAAGAATTCCTACGCTCATGTTTTAATGCAACCCTAAGCGCTTTGCGCATCTCTTCTACTGTCCCTATGGGTAATCCTCTTAACTCTACCTCATATGTTATTTCGTCTTGCGATAACCTATTCACTTGACTAGTTTCCATTTTCAAAAAAAGTGTAAAACAAACTAAAATAATTAAAAAGTGAATTAAAAAAAAAACATTTACAAAAAAAACGAAATGTCTTAAGCAAACTTAAACGCGAATAAAAATAATCGAGTTAAACAAAAATTAATAGCTAAAATCAAATGGAAGATAAAAACAACCTAAATCCCTTTTCAAAAAAAACACGTTAAATTCAATTTTATTATAAGCACTAAGTACCAAAACAATTATTTCGACTTTCATCAAAATAAAACACCGCACGAAAATAGTATTAAACCCGATACTTAGTAGCAACGAAAAGTATTAAAAAGAGTAGTAGCAATAAAATACTACACAACCCTGAACTAAATCTACACTGCACCACGTTACGTTACGTTGTCTAATGTCAAAATAATTATTTTATCTAACAACAAAATGGTTGGTCTGAAAGAGACCACACCCAAGATCTTTTCAGTTAAAATTAATATACAAGAATAATTTAATAGGCTTACAGAGAACCGTTTAGCCACAAAAGAACAAGGTAAAACTGGGCCGTTAACACCGAACAAAAGAAATAAATAACGCGTCCCAAAAATGTATTGAGTTTGAAACGAAATTAAACCGAACTATAATTTAACTAAAACTATATCAATAAAAAAACACTATCGGAATTTATTCAATTTAACAATAGTTAACCAAAATAATTTTATCAAATCTTCAACTCTACTTATCTGTCTTTTACTCCTCTATCTCCTCGCAATTTTCCACCCAGTTTCTTCGCACCTCGAATCCCTTTTCTTCTAAAAATATTTCCAAACTTGGTCCTTTAATTTCCGACTTTCCTTTTTAATAATCTCCAATCTTTTTCTCGATCTGTTTCCTTTCTATTTTCCTCGAATCTTGCATAACTTGTTGCTGAGTTAGCTCTCAACAGAGTGACTTTCCCAGCTTACAATACTTTCTTCCCTCGACCATTCCATTCACCCACACATTCATACATTCAGCCATACATTTTCGTGATTGTCGGTCACGGGACACCGGCTTTCTGGAAAGACTCCTCGCTCCCAGAAAACCTCCGTTGTTGACTCTCAGCGAAACTTTACACTCACGCTCACATGCACGGATTCAGCAAGTTGTTGGATGTTATTCCAAAACTTGCCGAACCTTAATGGCCGAGTTCAGACCCATCCCAAAACTATATTTTTCGAGAAAAATCAAAAGAATTAAAAGCAAGACGAAGCTTATTCTGAGCATTTTCTCAGTTACCAAAAAAACTATACGCGCGTGATTCGAAGTGCGATTGAAACAATTCTACATTTTTTTTTGAAGAGATATAGGGAGGCATATTTTTTTAAAATGTGAACCCTTCTCTATTAAATAACTTCCGATAGTTGCTCTATAGACAATTCAATACTTTAAAGCTAGAATTAAGAATTTCAAAAGTTAGACACTAAGCGTTAATGACCCATATTACCATACATTGATAAGTTAAGTTAAATTTAGGATGATATTTTGTTCATTAAGATTTAAGTAAGAGTGGGCCTGACTCGCTTACTTCTTCAGCTCATCCGCCGGCACATCAATATGAGACCGTCCGTCCGCATCGAAAACAAAGTATCGTATTTTGGAACCAACTGTTCTACTTAATTTCGATCGAATACCTGTGTTTATTGCTTTTCCAAAATACTTTTAGAGCAGGTCTCTGGTTGATGGAACCCAGGTATCTACTGACTCTAAGAGCATTTTGGAGCCACAATAGAAAATAAAGGTTAAATGGATTATGGATACAGAAAAAGGCCAGTGAAACTTGTTGTGGTAAAAGTTACCGCAACAAGATAACTAGAAGTTGAGGAATGTTCTTGCCAGAGAGCTGAATTCCATAGAAGACAGCGAGAAGGACCGGCTCGATGTTGGAATTGCAACAAAACCGGACATCTTCAGCGCCAGTTCAGATTTCCACCAAGAAGAGTCGCCTGTCAACATTGTGGAAACAGGAATAATACCCGCGAACAGGTAAGCAATAACATCATCACTCCTGCTCGCCCTGGAATCGGTGGACCCAGAACCACAATCCAAGTCTCGCAGACTAAACGAAACAATAAGAGTCTGACAGTGGACGCAACATGAAATGGCAAGAAACACGTGGCTACAATTGACACCGGTGCCACAGCCTCCATTGTGCGGAGAGACTTGGTCAAGATGACGTGGCTTCATAACACTAATAGCTACCGTCTTAAAACTGCGACAAGTGAGGCAGCAAGAGTATATGGAGAAGTTCGTCTTAAAATCCGTTTGGCAGAATTAGAGTTTTCGCATCTATTTTTGGTAGAACATATGTGATGAGTGCATAATTGGAATCGACTTCATGAAAGAGCACGGAGTGATTCTGGATATCGGTAAGCAAGTGTTGAAGTACCAAAATGTAGAGATTCCTATGGTTTATGGCAACGAAAACTCATCAACTCTAGTGTTTGTTTGGACGAAAATAGAGGGCGATCTAGGTAGCCATCGATACCTCATGGTGGAACCAGAGTCTGAGCAATCTCCCCAAAATATCATCTTAGGCAAGACTCTTGTGAAACCAAAGAACGACATGGTACCCGTACGGATTCTGAACATCAAACCGTACGAGGTCAAACTCAAGAAAGGAGAAGTAATTGGAAAATGCGAATCTGTGACCGCAATTACTAAAATCACAGAAATGAACGCAGAAGAACCAATGGACCATGGAAAATTCAGCTCCATGAAAGCCAAAATTCTCAAGCCACCCAATCTTAGTCAACATCAGCTTAGTGTTGCTAGAAGCCTTCTTCATGATTACGCTGATATATTCTCCGAGTGGGCAGTATGGTCGAACACAACTGGTACAGCGTCGAATCGACACAGGTGATGCGAGACTGATTCGACAACCAGCAAGACGTCTCCCATTAGCCAAACAAGCCGAAGTTGAAGAAATGATATCGACAATGAAGAAAGATGGTCTAATCGAAAATTCCAAAAGTTCTTGGGCGTCACCAGTTGTTCTTGTCAAAAAGAAAGATGGAAGCACCGGATTTTGTGTGGACTACCGTAGGCTGAACGATGTGACAAAGAAAGACAGCTACCCTCTGCCCAGAATCAGCGATACATTGGATGCAATGGAAGGAGCTCAATGGTTCTCGACGTTAGACTTGAAGAGTGGCTACTGGAAGGTAGAAATCCATCCAGAAGATCAAGAGAAGACAGCTTTCTCAACCGGAAATGGTCTGTGGCAGTTTAAAGTGATGCCATTCGGACTGTGCAACGCTCCGGCAACATTTGAGCGTCTGATGGTGTGTGTTCTTCAAGGCCTTACTTGGAAATCATGCCTTGTATATTTGGACGATGTCATCGTTTATGGAAAAACTTTTGATGAGCATTGTGAAAACCTTGGGACATATCATCTCATCCCAAGGAGTAAAGTCTGATCCTGAGAAAGTTGACACTGTGAAAAATTGGCCAACACCACAGGATAAACATCAGCTCCGTAGCTTTCTTGGTCTAGCCACATATTATCGGCGCTTTGTGAAGGACTTTGCTGGTTCCGCTAAGAGCTTGCATCAACTTACTGAAAAGGGGAAGCCGTTCAATTGGTCAGGTGAGTGCGAGAAATTTTTCAGGAACTCAAGCTACGTTTGTGTAATGCTCCTGTGCTGACCTATCCGACTCCTGGAAAACCTTTCATCATCGATGCCGATGCCAGTAACGTCGAAATTGGAGCTGTACTGTCGCAAGTCCATGACGGAGAAGAAAAAGTCGTCGCCTACTACAGTAAGGTGCTCTCGAAGCCAGAGTGCAATTATTGCGTCACCAGAAGGGAACTTCTAGCTTTGATTTTGGCAACAAAGCACTTCCATAAGTACATCTATGGACAGAAGTTCCTCCTTCGAACAGATCATGGTGCGCTTAATTGGCTTCTGAACTTCAAAAATCCAGAAGGTCAAGTAGCAAGATGGATCGAGAGACTGCAGACATACGACTACGAAATTCAACATCGAAGAGGAAAGCTGCACTCAAACGCAGATGCATTGTCTCGACGACCGTGTAATCAGGACTGTAAGCATTGCACGCGTCAAGAAGAAAAGGAAGCGGTTGCCATCCAACGAATAAGAGCCGTTCCCATTTACGGTTGGAGCAATGAAGAACTGAGGACTGCCCAACAAGAAGACTCGGATATAGAACCCATTCTTGCATGGAAGGAACAAGGAGAAAAACCAGAATGGGGTGACATCTGGGATATTGTGTGTTTTTATTTAGCTTCCTATAATCCACACAAAATCTATAGGAGCCGTTCTTTTTCTTAACTAACAGTATTGGAGATGACCACGCACTAGTCGATCTCTCAATAACTCCTGCCTCTAACATTTCATTCAATTCTTTGTCTATGTGTCCCTGCATTGCCATAGAAACCGGATAATACCGTTGTTTAATCGGTTCCGCCGACGTCCTAATCTTGTGCTCAACCACAGTTATGCACCCTAAGCCTTCAGGCATTTTCTTAAGAGATTCTTCTATCAAATTTTCTAATCACTTTATTTGCCTATCACTCAACTCAGAACGTTCTGTAATAGAACAAATCGAAACCGGCTGTTCCGAAAAATTCCACTCACGTGACCTCAATCCGGGACTATACCCGAGAGTGCCCAAAAATCTGCACCAAGGATCACTGTGTGTGGCAGAGTTGGTATGACAAGACAGTCAATCAATACTGCCTTGTCCTCTACTATTATTGGAAGAGAGAGGGTCCCTAACGTTTCGACACCTGTTCCGTCCGCTAACCGAACGCAGCCAACAGTGTCTGTCTTTAAAGAAAGACCTACATTTTGGAGAATATTCCAAGCATCCCTACCTATTATGGTTCTAGAAGCTCCTGAATCTAATAAAACTAAAAATTTAGAACCATAAATGCTTACTCCTAAAAATGGTCTCCTATCACTACCGTTTGCCTCCAACGTAAAGCCTAATTGAATCTGATTCACCAACTGGTTACCAGCAGGTAACCTATTTGTTGTCTTCGGACGTCCCGCCCTGCTGGTGCCAGAGTCCGTTTCCCATTTCCTGAGCAGCGACGACAATTCTGCCTACTAACTCCTGACTGCCCACACCCAAAACACCGCCTAGGAGCAGAACACCTATTTGCAAAATGGCCAGATCCATTGCAATTGTAACATCTCATTGAAGATTGGCCCTGACGAGCAGTTCCGTTGTTATCAGCAACAACTGAAACTACAGGAAATTCCCTACCTTAATATGCTAGATCCGGTTCTAGCAGGTTCCTATTATTCCTAGCACTAGGTAGTGGAACATACGATTCCACATTTGCCCTAACCGCTTCTAAGCTCCTACCTGCAATAACCAAATCGGCTACACAACTTGGTTTCACAAAACCAAGCTGAGTTTGGTAGAAAGGTGTCAAGTTCCGCTGAATCATTGACAACTTCCTACTTTCCGAAATTGGATCTGATAACCTACCAAACAAATTTTGAATAGTCGCCACATAAACCCCGATTGTTTCATCGTTGCCTTGTGTGCGACGCCTAATCTCATCTAAAAGTAAGTCATCGTAATTCGGTGGCAAGAACTCCAGCTTCAACTCTTTGACAAGTTCTGGCCACGAATTGACTGACACCCTAATTGCCCTAAAACAAATTAAGGCTTTTCCTACAAAAAGCTCAACAGCTGCATTAAAAAGTTGTGGTTCCGAAACCCCCCTAGCCTGACGATATTCACTCACCGTTTCTAAAAACGAGTTCACTGAAGCACCACAGCGCTCACCAGTGAACTTCACATTCCATTTGGAAATGTTTAGACATTTTTCTGAGCTAACTACAACCCGCTTTACCACTGGGCTGCTTCTATCACTATTTTCTCCTACGCTACTGCCTGCCACTCCTAAACTTGTCGATGTACCGGCAGAAGTAACCACCGACCTAATCTTCTGAGGTTTAGCTGAACGCTGTTTTTCAACCTCACTATTCTTAATATTTTCCTTTTCCTGTTTCTCTTTATTTTGTTCTTCTTCCTCTTCACTATCTTCCTCCTCTTCATTTTCATCTTCGTCATCCTCTAACTCTGCCATAGCCATAACTATTTTATTTTTAAGAGCCAACTTGCTCTTCTCCTGATTCTCATTCTCTGGAATGCTCCTATCCATCCTACGCAACCCCCACTCTACCTTCGTAATAATTTTTAAATACTCCTTCGAAGTTTCCGACTTCGGAAGATTTTCTAACAGTTTAAAAATTTCTCCTAACTTCTTCTCAACCGCCGCAAAATCCTGTTCAAAGGTGAACGGATAAGCGGGAGGTATAAAAGAATTCCTACGCTCATGTTTTAATGCAACCCTAAGCGCTTTGCGCATCTCTTCTACTGTCCCTATGGGTAATCCTCTTAACTCTACCTCATATGTTATTTCGTCTTGCGATAACCTATTCACTTGACTAGTTTCCATTTTCAAAAAAAGTGTAAAACAAACTAAAATAATTAAAAAGTGAATTAAAAAAAAAAAACATTTACAAAAAAAACGAAATGTCTTAAGCAAACTTAAACGCGAATAAAAATAATCGAGTTAAACAAAAATTAATAGCTAAAATCAAATGGAAGATAAAAACAACCTAAATCCCTTTTCAAAAAAAACACGTTAAATTCAATTTTATTATAAGCACTAAGTACCAAAACAATTATTTCGACTTTCATCAAAATAAAACACCACACGAAAATAGTATTAAACCCGATACTTAGTAGCAACGAAAAGTATTAAAAAGAGTAGTAGCAATAAAATACTACACAACCCTGAACTAAATCTACACTGCACCACGTTACGTTACGTTGTCTAATGTCAAAATAATTATTTTATCTAACAACAAAATGGTTGGTCTGAAAGAGACCACACCCAAGATCTTTTCAGTTAAAATTAATATACAAGAATAATTTAATAGGCTTACAGAGAACCGTTTAGCCACAAAAGAACAAGGTAAAACTGGGCCGTTAACACCGAACAAAAGAAATAAATAACGCGTCCCAAAAATGTATTGAGTTTGAAACGAAATTAAACCGAACTATAATTTAACTAAAACTATATCAATAAAAAAACACTATCGGAAATTTATTCAATTTAACAATAATTAACCAAAATAATTTTATCAAATCTTCAACTCTACTTATCTCTCTTTTACTCCTCTATCTCCTCGCAATTTTCCACCCAGTTTCTTCGCACCTCGAATTCCTTTTCTTCTAAAAATATTTCCAAACTTGGTCCTTTAATTTCCGACTTTCCTTTTTAATAATCTCCAATCTTTTTCTCGATCTGTTTCCTTTCTATTTTCCTCGAATCTTGCACAACTTGTTGCTGAGTTAGCTCTCAACAGAGTGACTTTCCCAGCTTACAATACTTTCTTCCCTCGACCATTCCATTCACCCACACATTCATACATTCAGCCATACATTTTCGTGATTGTCGGTCACGGGACACCGGCTTTCTGGAAAGACTCCTCGCTCCCAGAAAACCTCCGTTGTTGACTCTCAGCGAAACTTTACACTCACGCTCACATGCACGGATTCAGCAAGTTGTTGGATGTTATTCCAAAACTTGCCGAACCTTAATGGCCGAGTTCAGACCCATCCCAAAACTATATTTTTCGAGAAAAATCAAAAGAATTAAAAGCAAGACGAAGCTTATTCTGAGCATTTTCTCAGTTACCAAAAAAACTATACGCGCGTGATTCGAAGTGCGATTGAAACAATTCTACATTTTTTTTTGAAGAGATATAGGGAGGCATATTTTTTTAAAATGTGAACCCTACTCTATTAAATAACTTCCGATAGTTGCTCTATAGACAATTCAATACTTTAAAGCTAGAATTAAGAATTTCAAATATTAGACACTAAGCGTTAATGACCCATATTACCATACATTGATAAGTTAAGTTAAATTTAGGATGATATTTTGTTTATTAAGATTTAAGTAAGAGTCCGCCTGACTCGCTTACTTCTTCAGCTCATCCGCCGGCACATCAATATGAGACCGTCCGTCCGCATCGAAAACAAAGTATCGTATTTTGGAACCAACTGTTCCACTTAATTTCGATCGAATACCTGTGTTTATTGCTTTTCCAAAATACTTTTAGAGCAGGTCTCTGGTTGATGGAACCCAGGTATCTACTGACTCTAAGAGCATTTTGGAGCCACAATAGAAAATGAAGGTTAAATGGATTATGGATACAGAAATAGGCCAGTGAAACTTGTTGTGGTAAAAGTTACCGTAACAAGATAACTAGAAGTTGAGGAATGTTCTTGCCAGAGAGCTGAATTCCATAGAAGACAGCGAGAAGGACCGGCTCGATGTTGGAATTGCAACAAAACCGGACATCTTCAGCGCCAGTTCAGATTTCCACCAAGAAGAGTCGCCTGTCAACATTGTGGAAACAGGAATAATACCCGCGAACAGATAAGCAATAACATCATCGCTCCTGCTCGCCCTGGAATCGGTGGACCCAGAACCACAATCCAAGTCTCGCAGACTAAACGAAACAATAAGAGTCTGACAGTGGACGCAACATGAAATGGCAAGAAACACGTGGCTACAATTGACACCGGTGCCATAGCCTCCATTGTGCGGAGAGACTTGGTCAAGATGACGTGGCTTCAGAACACTAATAGCTACCGTCTTAAAACTGCGACAGGTGAGGCAGCAAGAGTATATGGAGGAGTTCGTCTTAAAATCCGTTTGGCAGAATTAGAGTTTTCGCATCTATTTTTGGTAGAACATATGTGATGAGTGCATAATTGGAATCGACTTCATGAAAGAGCACGGAGTGATTCTGGATATCGGTAAGCAAGTGTTGAAGTACCAAAATGTAGAGATTCCTATGGTTTATGGCAACGAAAACTCATCAACTCTAATAACTGTCATCAAAGAAGACATATACTTGCCTGCCTCTTCAGAAGTGTTTGTTTGGACGAAAATAGAGGGCGATCTAGGTAGCCATCGATACCTCATGGTGGAACCAGAGTCTGAGCAATCTCCCCAAAATATCATCTTAGGCAAGACTCTTGTGGAACCAAAGAACGACATGGTACCCGTACGGATTCTGAACATCAAACCGTACGAGGTCAAACTCAAGAAAGGAGAAGTAATTGGAAAATGCGAATCTGTGACCGCAATTACTAAAATCACAGAAATGAACGCAGAAGAACCAATGGACCCTGGAAAATTCAGCTCCAGGAAAGCCAAAATTCTCAAGCCACCCAATCTTAGTCAACATCAGCTTAGTGTTGCTAGAAGCCTTCTTCATGATTACGCTGATATATTCTCCGAGTGGGCAGTATGGTCGAACACAACTGGTACAGCATCGAATCGACACAGGTGATGCGAGACTGATTCGATAACCAGCAAGACGTCTCCCATTAGCCAAACAAGTCGAAGTTGAAGAAATGATATCGACAATGAAGAAAGATGGTCTAATCGAAAATTCCAAAAGCCCTTGGGCGTCACCAGTTGTTCTTGTCAAAAAGAAAGATGGAAGCACCGGATTTTGTGTGGACTACCGTAGGCTGAACGATGTGACAAAGAAAGACAGCTACCCTCTGCCCAGAATCAGCGATACATTGGATGCAATGGAAGGAGCTCAATGGTTCTCGACGTTACACTTGAAGAGTGGCTACTGGCAGGTAGAAATCCATCCAGAAGATCAAGAGAAGACAGCTTTCTCAACTGGAAATGGTCTGTGGCAGTTTAAAGTGATGCCATTCGGACTGTGCAACGCTCCGGCAACATTTGAGCGTCTGATGGTGTGTGTTCTTCAAGGCCTTACTTGGAAATCATGCCTTGTATATTTGGACGATGTCATCGTTTATGGAAAAACTTTTGATGAGCATTGTGAAAACCTTGGGACATATCATCTCATCCCAAGGACGAAAGTCTGATCCTGAGAAAGTTGACACTGTGAAAAATTGGCCAACACCACAGGATAAACATCAGCTCCGTAGCTTTCTTGGTCTAGCCACATATTATCGGCGTTTTGTGAAGGACTTTGCTGGTTCCGCTAAGAGCTTGCATCAACTTACTGAAAAGGGGAAGCCGTTCAATTGGTCAGGTGAGTGCGAGAAATTTTTTCAGGAACTCAAGCTACGTTTGTGTAATGCTCCTGTGCTGACCTATCCGACTCCTGGAAAACCTTTCATCATCGATGCCGATGCCAGTAACGTCGAAATTGGAGCTGTACTGTCGCAAGTCCATGACGGAGAAGAAAAAGTCGTCGCCTACTACAGTAAGGTGCTCTCGAAGCCAGAGTGCAATTATTGCGTCACCAGAAGGGAACTTCTAGCTTTGATTTTGGCAACAAAGCACTTCCATAAGTACATCTATGGACAGAAGTTCCTCCTTCGAACAGATCATGGTGCGCTTAATTGGCTTCTGAACTTCAAAAATCCAGAAGGTCAAGTAGCAAGATGGATCGAGAGACTGCAGACATACGACTACGAAATTCAACATCGAAGAGGAAAGCTGCACTCAAACGCAGATGCATTGTCTCGACGACCGTGTAATCAGGACTGTAAGCATTGCACGCGTCAAGAAGAAAAGGAAGCGGTTGCCATCCAACGAATAAGAGCCGATCCCATTTACGGTTGGAGCAATGAAGAACTGAGGACTGCCCAACAAGAAGACTCGGATATAGAACCCATTCTTGCATGGAAGGAACACGGAGAAAAACCAGAATGGGGTGACATCTGGGATATTGTGTGTTTTTATTTAGCTTCCTATAATCCACACAAAATCTATAGGAGCCGTTCTTTTTCTTAACTAACAGTATTGGAGATGACCACGCACTAGTCTAACATTTCATTCAATTCTTTTTCTATATGTCCCTGCATTGCCAGAGAAACCGGGTAATACCGTTGTTTAATCGGTTCCGCCGACGTCCTAATCTTGTGCTCAACCACAGTTATACACCCTAAGCCTTCAGGCATTTTCTTAAAAGATTCTTCTATCAAATTTTCTAATCACTTTATTTGCCTATCACTCAACTCAGAACGTTCTGTAATAGAACAAATCGAAACCGGCTGTTCCGAAAAATTCCACTCACGTGACCTCAAATCCGGGACTATACCCGAGAGTGCCCAAAAATCTGCACCAAGGATCACTGTGTGTGGCAGAGTTGGTATGACAAGACAGTCAATCAATACTGCCTTGTCCTCTACTATTATTGGAAGAGAGAGGGTCCCTAACGTTTCGACACCTGTTCCGTCCGCTAACCGAACGCAGCCAACAGTGTCTGTCTTTAAAGAAAGACCTAAATTTTGGAGAATATTCCAAGCATCCCTACCTATTATGGTTCTAGAAGCTCCTGAATCTAATAAAATTAAAAATTTAGAACCATAAATGCTTACTCCTAAAAATGGTCTCCTATCACTACCGTTTGCCTCCAACGTAAAGCCTAATTGAATCTGATTCACCAACTGGTTACCAGCAGGTAACCTATTTATTGTCTTCGGACGTCCCGCCCTGCTGGCGCCAGAGTCCGTTGCCCATTTCCCGAGCAGCGACGACAATTCTGCCTACTAACTCCTAACTGCCCACATCCAAAACACCGCCTAGGAGCAGAACACCTATTTGCAAAATGGCCAGATCCATTGCAATTGTAACATCTCATTGAAGATTGGCCCTGACGAGCAGTTCCGTTGTTATCAGCAACAACTGAAACTACCTTAATATGCTAGATCCGGTTCTAGCAGGTTCCTATTATTCCTAGCACTAGGTAGTGGAACATACGATTCCACATTTGCCCTAACCGCTTCTAAGCTCCTACCTGCAATAACCAAATCGGCTACACAACTTGGTTTCACAAAACCAAGCTGAGTTTGGTAGAAAGGTGTCAAGTTCCGCTGAATCATTGACAACTTCCTACTTTCCGAAATTGGATCTGACAACCTACCAAACAAATTTTGCATAGTCGCCACATAAACCCCGATTGTTTAATCGTTGCCTTGTGTGCGACGCCTAATCTCATCTAAAAGTAAGTCATCGTAATTCGGTGGCAAGAACTCCAGCTTCAACTCTTTGACATGTTCTGGCCACGAATTGACTGACACCCTAATTGCCCTAAAACAAATTAAAGCTTTTCCTACAAAAAGCTCTACTGCTGCATTAAAAAGTTGGGGTTCCGAAACCCCCCTAGCCTGACGATATTCACTCACCGTTTCTAAAAACGAGTTCACTGAAGTACCACAGCGCTCACCAGTGAACTTCACATTCCATTTGGAAATGTTTAGACATTTTTCTGAGCTAACTACAACCCGCTTTACTACTGGGCTGCTTCTATCACTATTTTCTCCTACGCTACTGCCTGCCACTCCTAAACTTGTCGATGTACCGGCAGAAGTAACCACCGACCTAATCTTCTGAGGTTTAGCTGAACGCTGTTTTTCAACCTCACTATTCTTATTAATTTCCTTTTCCTGTTTCTCTTTAAATTGTTCTTCTTCCTCTTCACTATCTTCCTCCTCTTCATTTTCATCTTCGTCATCCTCTAACTCTGCCATAGCCATAACTATTTTATTTTTAAGAGCCAACTTGCTCTTCTCCTGACTCTCATTCTCTGGAATGCTCCTATCCATCCTACGCAACCCCCACTCTACCTTCGTAATAATTTTTAAATACAACTTCGAAATTTCCGACTTCGGAGGATTTTCTAACAGTTTAAAAATTTCTCCTAACTTCTTCTCAACCGCCGCAAAATCCTGTTCAAAGGTGAACGAATAAGCGGGAGGTATAAAAGAATTCCTACGCTCAAGTTTTAATGCGATAACCTATTCACTTGACTAGTTTCCATTTTCAAAAAAAGTGTAAAACAAACTAAAATAATTAAAAAGTGAATTAAAAAAAAAAACGTTTACAAAAAAAACGAAATGTCTTAAGCAAACTTAAACGCGAATAAAAATAATCGAGTTAAACAAAAATTAATAGCTAAAATCAAATGGAAGATAAAAACAAACTAAATCCCTTTTCAAAAAACACGTTAAATTCAGTTTAATTTTAAGCACTAAGTACCAAAACAATTATTTCGACTTTCATCAAAATAAAACACCGCACGAAAATAGTATTAAACCCGATACTTAGTAGCAACGAAAAGTATTAAAAAGAGTAGTAGCAAAAAAATACTACACAACCCTGAACTAAATCTACACTGCACCACGTTACGTTACGTTGTCTAATGTCAAAATAATTATTTTATCTAACAACAAAATGATTGGTCTGAAAGAGACCACACCCAAGATCTTTTCAGTTAAAATTAATATACAAGAATAATTTAATTTTTTTTTTTTTTTTTTATATTAAGCGCGTGCAAAAGGGGTTTTGACTACCCTTAAGATGATATACACAGCACGAGCGATTAGGTAGATTGGAGGGGACTTAAAAAGAGATACCGATTCACATTGGTTTTGAACGTCTGTAGATCACAATGGGAGGGGAAAATTGAGCTGGGTAGAGCATTCCACATTCGAGTAGTGCGACTAAAGAAAGAATCTCTGTACTTAACAGTACGTCCGAAATTGGGCTCAAGGGTAAACTGATGGGCATTCCTAGAAGCGAGAGTATTACGGTTGAATTGTTTAAGGGGAGGAATGCAACTGGCTATTTCTCTAGAGCATTGTTTATGGAAATAACGGTAAAATAACGAAAGACATGAAACGTTTCGACGGTGCTCAAGAGATGAGAATGTTTCCGTTATAGTTCTTTCACCTATCATTTTAATAGCTCTCTTTTCAATTCTATCCAATAAACTCAAGTGGGTTATTGGAGCACCTGCCCAAATGTGAGAGTTATACTCAAGTTTTGGACGAATAAAGGCTTTGTAGATCACAGCCAGATCAGAAGGGGAGAAAAATTTCTTGCATCGACGGAGAAAAGCTTAACACTTAGCAGCATTTTTAGCTATGTCGAATATGTGGTCGTTCCATAAAAGGTGGTCTGTGACACACATACCGAGGACTGAAAGCTTTTCGGTTTCCTCAATGCAAGTGCCACTCATGGATAGTAGCATGGGGGGTGGGTTTTGTTTTAACGACAGTAGACAGCATTGAGTTTTTGAAGCATTAAATTCTACACGATTTTGTATTCCCCATTGGACAATGCTGTCGAGATCAGAATTTAATGAGCTTATCATACGCTGCCGTTCAAGTTCCACATCCGAAGGACATGGATGTGAATCTTAGAACGAATATGAAAAGCTGAGGGTACTGTCGTCAGCGAAACAATTCAATGGATTAGAAGTTTCAGATAAAAGATCGTTTATGAATATAAGGAAGAGAGTCGGAGACAGAACGGAGCCCTGGGGCACACCAGCATTTATTTTGTGAATTTCAGACTTGAAACCATCCAATACAACTTGTATTGAACGGTCCGAAAGGTAATTTCTAATCCAACGAAGAAGAGATTCATCGATACCAAATGCACGCATTTTCGATAAGAGAGCTTGATGCCAAACTCTATCAAATGCTTTGGAAATATCAAGCGCAATAATCTTACTTTCTCCAAAACGATGTAAAGATTTGTGCCACTGTTAGGTGAGATATACCATCAGATCACCAGTGGACCTATTGCTACGAAAGCCGTACTGCCGGTCATTAAGAAGCTTTCGTTCTTCGAGATATTTCTTTAGCTGAAAATTAATCAGCGTTTCCATGACCTTGGAAAGAAGGGACGTAAGCGCAATTGGCCGATAGTTGGAGGGGGAAGAAGACACGCCTTTTTTAGGGACAGGCTGGACAAATACTGTTTTCCATCCACTCGGAAAGAGACCAGTAGAGTAGGACAGATGGAAAAGCTTACGCAGTGGTTTTGCCAGCGTTGAAGAACACCTCTTCAGAACAATGGGAGGGATACTATCCGGGCCAGCGGATTTATGTATATCGAGATCTTTCAGAACTCTGGCAACTGCACGAGTGCGGAAGAAGATTTGTCCCATAGAATCATTTGCGCTCTCAAGTACAGGAGGAGTCATAACACTTTCAGGCAGCGACGAATTAACAGCAAACTGTGCTGCAAGCAAATTGGCTTTATCGATTGAGCTGACGAAAGGAGTATCGTTGAAGACGAGTGTTGGAACCGAGGACGAGGTGGTATTTCGTATGTGTTTTACAAATGACCAACAATTTTAACTACCTTTGGGACATTGTAGAATTTTTTGCCGTAATTTTTGATCATGTAAAAATTTGGTTCGTCGAATATGAACGTTACAGGTCTTTCTAGCTTGTTGAAACTTTTTCCGGTTTTCCTCAGTAGGGTTGGCTTTATAACTTCGGAAGCTTACTTCTCTAACCCTAATAACCTCCTTACAGCTCGAATCAAACAATGAGTTTTCTTTGGGTTTGATAGATTTCACCATATTCGGGATAAATTTTCTCATTCCACAAAGAATTAAGTTTGTAATCATATCTGCACTGGAATCTACGTCACTATCGAGGAAGCATAGTGACCAGTTAAAGTTCCTGAAGAAAACATTGAGACCGTCCCAGTTGGCTTTCTCGTACTGCCAAACGGTTCTCTTGGGAGTTTTTTCTTTAACTGTGTTTTGGTGGCACAAGAAATTCGCAGATATGACACAATGGTCTGATGTGCCTAGAGGCGATAATACACTTATAGTGTATTTATCAGGGTCAGAGGTAAGAAACAAATCTAGAGTGTTGGCGAATTGACCTGCAACGTCAGGAATCCGAGTAGGCTCGTCGACCAGCTGAGTTAGGTTGTTTATCTCAGCAAAAATATCGACATACCTTCCTTCGTGTGTTGTCTGACCCGAATAGCGTAGCCACGAAGAATTATGTACATTGAAATCGCCCGTAACAACGATTTCACTGTGCGGAAAATGGGAAATAATTCTCTGGATGGAGTCGGATAGTGCATCGAATTCGTTGGAAGTCGAATTACTATCCAAACTAGGACTACGATAAATAAAACAAGTATGGATGATGCGCTTATGGATGGTGAATTTAAACCACATGAAATTAAAGTTCGTATTCAAACATGAACCATATTGTGGTTGATACACGGCGAGACCATGATGTGGAAAAAATAGAGGCACTAAGCTATAACCATGTAGGCTGAATTCCGAGTGATCGGTATTTTCCCCTACCTGGGTTTCACTTAGTGCCAAAACAGCCGGCCTGTTTTTCACAGTATGGACATATGCAGCACAAAAATTCTGCCTCAGTCCCCGAATATTGCTGTAGTCAACCCTAAATTCACCCACCATTACAATAGACAGACATAAAAAAAACAAATCAGACAGTTATCTATGCTGATATCAAGTTTGGGCCCCCAATGACTTCACAGTACAATACTACTAGTGTTATGCCTAAAAAAGCAGTGTACTGATCCGCCCCTGGATACACAAAATCAATAACAGCAATTAATCTGATATGCTTTGGCTTAGTCGATTACGAGCATTGTATGAATTTGCACACACTACATATAATGACGAAGCCAAAGCACTGTGAGTGATGTGGGAAGGAGAGATAGGGAAATTTACCGCTGTGCTGTTTGTGGTTTGAACATCATCTTCTAGCTTGGGTGCACTTTTTGTTGTTGTTTTTTGCACGCACTGGCACTTGCACTAATTTTTTTTTTTTTTGTTTGATATTAAATATTAAATAGATGAGGGCTATTGATTTTATTATTCGCGGCGCGGATTTTATGGGCAATTTAGTTATTTTTGTTTTATTATTTTTATGTCATGGGCTATTTTTTTTTTTTTTTAATTTTATTTTGGTGAGGGATAAATATTGGATAGCACTTGAATAAATTGAATTGATAATATTATTGTTGGGGGTATTAGGCACGGTATTTCTCTCGCACACGTCCACTCGCGATGGGTTGCAGATCGGCACTAGGCTTACAGAGAACCGTTTAGCCACAAAAGAACAAGGTAAAACTGGGCCGTTAACACCGAACAAAAGAAATAAATAACGCGTCCCAAAAATGTATTGAGTTTGAAACGAAATTAAACCGAACTATAATTTAACCGGGCTAAAACTATATCAATAAAAAAACACTATCGGAAATTTATTCAATTTAACAATAATTAAACAAAATAATTTTATCAAATCTTCAACTCTACTTATCTGTCTTTTACTCCTCTATCTCCTCGCAATTTTCCACCCAGTTTCTTCGCACCTCGAATCCCTTTTCTTCTAAAAATATTTCCAAACTTGGTCCTTTAATTTCCGACTTTCCTTTTTAATAATCTCCAATCTTTTTCTCGATCTGTTTCCTTTCTATTTTCCTCGAATCTTGCATAACTTGTTGCTGAGTTAGCTCTCAACAGAGTGACTTTCCCAGCTTACAATACTTTCTTCCCTCGACCATTCCATTCACCCACACATTCATACATTCAGCCATACATTTTCGTGATTGTCGGTCACGGGACACCGGCTTTCTGGAAAGACTCCTCGCTCCCAGAAAACCTCCGTTGTTGACTCTCAGCGAAACTTTACACTCACGCTCACATGCACGGATTCAGCAAGTTGTTGGATGTTATTCCAAAACTTGCCGAACCTTAATGGCCGAGTTCAGACCCATCCCAAAACTATATTTTTCGAGAAAAATCAAAAGAATTAAAAGCAAGACGAAGCTTATTCTGAGCATCTTCTCAGTTACCAAAAAAACTATACAATTCTACATTTTTTTTTGAAGAGATATAGGGAGGCATATTTTTCAAAATGTGAACCCTACTCTATTAAATAACTTCCGATAGTTGCTCTATAGACAATTCAATACTTTAAAGCTAGAATTAAGAATTTCAAAAGTTAGACACTAAGCGTTAATGACCCATATTACCATACATTGATAAGTTAAGTTAAATTTATGATGATATTTTGTTTATTAACATTTAAGTAAGAGTCCGCCTGACTCACTTACTTCTTCAGCTCATCCGCCGGCACATCAATATGAGACCGTCCGTCCGCATCGAAAACAAAGTATCGTATTTTGGAACCAACTGTTCCACTTAATTTCGATCGAATACCTGTGTTTATTGCTTTTCCAAAATACTTTTAGAGCAGGTCTCTGGTTGATGGAACCCAGGTATCTACTGACTCTAAGAGCATTTTGGAGCCACAATAGAAAATGAAGGTTAAATGGATTATGGATATAGAAATAGGCCAGTGAAACTTGTTGTGGTAAAAGTTACCGCAACAAGATAACTAGAAGTTGAGGAATGTTCTTGCCAGAGAGCTGAATTCCATAGAAGACAGCGAGAAGGACCGGCTCGATGTTGGAATTGCCTGTCAACATTGTGGAAACAGGAATAATACCCGCGAACAGGTAAGCAATAACATCATCGCTCCTGCTCGCCCTGGAATCGGTGGACCCAGAACCACAATCCAAGTCTCGCAGACTAAACGAAACAATAAGAGTCTGACAGTGGACGCAACATGAAATGGCAAGAAACACGTGGCTACAATTGACACCGGTGCCACAGCCTCCATTGTGCGGAGAGACTTGGTCAAGATGACGTGGCTTCATAACACTAATAGCTACCGTCTTAAAACTGCGACAAGTGAGGCAGCAAGAGTATATGGAGGAGTTCGTCTTAAAATCCGTTTGGCAGAATTAGAGTTTTCGCATCTATTTTTGGTAGAACATATGTGATAAGTGCATAATTAGAATCGACTTTATGAAAGAGCACGGAGTGATTCTGGATATCGGTAAGCAAGTGTTGAAGTACCAAAATGTAGAGATTCCTATGGTTTATGGCAACGAAAACTCATCAACTCTAATAACTGTCATCAAAGAAGACATATACTTGCCTGCCTCTTCAGAAGTGTTTGTTTGGACGAAAATAGAGGGCGATCTAGGTAGCCATCGATACCTCATGGTGGAACCAGAGTCTGAGCAATCTCCCCAAAATATCATCTTAGGCAAGACTCTTGTGGAACCAAAGAACGACATGGTACCCGTACGGATTCTGAACATCAAACCGTACGAGGTCAAACTCATGAAAGGAGAAGTAATTGGAAAATGCGAATCTGTGACCGCAATTACTAAAATCACAGAAATGAACGCAGAAGAACCAATGGACCCTGGAAAATTCAGCTCCATGAAAGCCAAAATTCTCAAGCCACCCAATCTTAGTCAACATCAGCTTAGTGTTGCTAGAAGCCTTCTTCATGATTACGCTGATATATTCTCCGAGTGGGCAGTATGGTTGAACACAACTGGTACAGCATCGAATCGACACAGGTGATGCGAGACTGATTCGACAACCAGCAAGACGTCTCCCATTAGCCAAACAAGCCGAAGTTGAAGAAATGATATCGACAATGAAGAAAGATGGTCTAATCGAAAATTCCAAAAGCCCTTGGACGTCACCAGTTGTTCTTGTCAAAAAGAAAGATGGGAGCACCGGATTTTGTGTGGACTACCGTAGGCTGAACGATGTGACAAAGAAAGACAGCTACCCTCTGCCCAGAATCAGCGATACATTGGATGCAATGGAAGGAGCTCAATGGTTCTCGACGTTAGACTTGAAAAGTGGCTACTGGCAGGTAGAAATCCATCCAGAAGATCAAGAGAAGACAGCTTTCTCAACCGGAAATGGTCTGTGGCAGTTTAAAGTGATGCCATTCGGACTGTGCAACGCTCCGGCAACATTTGAGCGTCTGATGGTGTGTGTTCTTCAAGGCCTTACTTGGAAATCATGCCTTGTATATTTGGACGATGTCATCGTTTATGGAAAAACTTTTGATGAGCATTGTGAAAACCTTGGGACATATCATCTCATCCCAAGGAGTAAAGTCTGATCCTGAGAAAGTTGACACTGTGAAAAATTGGCCAACACCACAGGATAAACATCAGCTCCGTAGCTTTCTTGGTCTAGCCACATATTATCGGCGCTTTGTGAAGGACTTTGCTGGTTCCGCTAAGAGCTTGCATCAACTTACTGAAAAGGGGAAGCCGTTCAATTGGTCAGGTGAGTGCGAGAAATTTTTTCAGGAACTCAAGCTACGTTTGTGTAATGCTCCTGTGCTGACCTATCCGACTCCTGGAAAACCTTTCATCATCGATGCCGATGCCAGTAACGTCGAAATTGGAGCTGTACTGTCGCAAGTCCATGACGGAGAAGAAAAAGTCGTCGCCTACTACAGTAAGGTGCTCTCGAAGCCAGAGTGCAATTATTGCGTCACCAGAAGGGAACTTCTAGCTTTGATTTTGGCAACAAAGCACTTCCATAAGTACATCTATGGACAGAAGTTCCTCCTTCGAACAGATCATGGTGCGCTTAATTGGCTTCTGAACTTCAAAAATCCAGAAGGTCAAGTAGCAAGATGGATCGAGAGACTGCAGACATACGACTACGAAATTCAACATCGAAGAGGAAAGCTGCACTCAAACGCAGATGCATTGTCTCGACGACCGTGTTATCAGGTCTGTAAGCATTGCACGCGTCAGGAAGAAAAGGAAGCGGTTGCCATCCAACGAATAAGAGCCGATCCCATTTACGGTTGGAGCAATGAAGAACTGAGGACTGCCCAACAAGAAGACTCGGATATAGAACCCATTCTTGCATGGAAGGAACACGGAGAAAAACCAGAATGGGGTGACATCTGGGATATTGTGTGTTTTTATTTAGCTTCCTATAATCCACACAAAATCTATAGGAGCCGTTCTTTTTCTTAACTAACAGTATTGGAGATGACCACGCACTAGTCGATCTCTCAATAACTCCTGCCTCTAACATTTCATTCAATTCTTTGTCTATATGTCCCTGCATTGCCAGAGAAACCGGATAATACCGTTGTTTAATCGGTTCCGCCAACGTCCTAATCTTGTGCTCAACCACAGTTATGCACCCTAAGCCTTCAGGCATTTTCTTAAAAGATTCTTCTATCAAATTTTCTAATCACTTTATTTGCCTATCACTCAACTCAGAACGTTCTGTAATAGAACAAATCGAAACCGGCTGTTCCGAAAAATTCCACTCACGTGACCTCAAATCCGGGACTATACCCGAGAGTGCCCAAAAATCTGCACCAAGGATCACTGTGTGTGGCAGAGTTGGTATGACAAGACAGTCAATCAATACTGCCTTGTCCTCTACTATTATTGGAAGAGAGAGGGTCCCTAACGTTTCGACACCTGTTCCGTCCACTAACCGAACGCAGCCAACAGTGTCTGTCTTTAAAGAAAGACCTAAATTTTGGAGAATATTCCAAGCATCACTTCCTATTATGGTTCTAGAAGCTCCTGAATCTAATAAAACTAAAAATTTAGAACCATAAATGCTTACTCCTAAAAATGGTCTCCTATCACTACCGTTTGCCTCCAACGTAAAGCCTAATTGAATCTGATTCACCAACTGGTTACCAGCAGGTAACCTATTTATTGTCTTCGGACGTCCCGCCCTGCTGGCGCCAGAGTCCGTTGCCCATTTCCCCAGCAGCGACGACAATTCTGCCTACTAACTCCTAACTGCCCACACCCAAAACACCGCCTAGGAGTAGAACACCTATTTGCAAAATGGCCAGATCCATTGCAATTGTAACGAGCAGTTCCGTTGTTATCAGCAACAACTGAAACTACCTTAATATGCTAGATCCGGTTCTAGCAGGTTCCTATTATTCCTAGCACTAGGTAGTGGAACATACGATTCCACATTTGCCCTAACCGCTTCTAAGCTCCTACCTGCAATAACCAAATCGGCTACACAACTTGGTTTCACAAAACCAAGCTGAGTTTGGTAGAAAGGTGTCAAGTTCCGCTGAATCATTGACAACTTCCTACTTTCCGAAATTGGATCTGACAACCTACCAAACAAATTTTGCATAGTCGCCACATAAACCCCGATTGTTTCATCGTTGCCTTGTGTGCGACGCCTAATCTCATCTAAAAGTAAGTCATCGTAATTCGGTGGCAAGAACTCCAGCTTCAACTCTTTGACATGTTCTGGCCACGAATTGACTGACACCCTAATTGCCCTAAAACAAATTAAAGCTTTTCCTACAAAAAGCTCTACTGCTGCATTAAAAAGTTGGGGTTCCGAAACCCCCCTAGCCTGACGATATTCACTCACCGTTTCTAAAAACGTGTTCACTGAAGTACCACAGCGCTCACCAGTGAACTTCACATTCCATTTGGAAATGTTTAGACATTTTTCTGAGCTAACTACAACCCGCTTTACTACTGGCCTGCCTCTATCACTATTTTCTCCTACGCTACTGCCTGCCACTCCTAAACTTGTCGATGAACCGGCAGAAGTAACCACCGACCTAATCTTCTGAGGTTTAGCTGAACGCTGTTTTTCAACCTCACTATTCTTATTAATTTCCTTTTCCTGTTTCTCTTTATATTGTTCTTCTTCCTCTTCACTATCTTCCTCCTCTTCATTTTCATCTTCGTCATCCTCTAACTCTGCCATAGCCGTAACTATTTTATTTTTAAGAGCCAACTTGCTCTTCTCCTGACTCTCATTCTCTGGAATGCTCCTATCCATCCTACGCAACCCCCACTCTACCTTCGTAATAATTTTTAAATACAACTTCGAAGTTTCCGACTTCGGAGGATTTTCTAACAGTTTAAAAATTTCTCCTAACTTCTTCTCCACCGCCGCAAAATCCTGTTCAATGGTGAACGGATAAGCGGGAGGTATAAAAGAATTCCTACGCTCAAGTTTTAATGCAACCCTAAGCGCTTTGCGCATCTCTTCTACTGTCCCTATGGGTAATCCTCTAAACTCTACCTCAAATGTTATTTCGTCTTGCGATAACCTATTCACTTGACTAGTTTCCATTTTCAAAAAAAGTGTAAAACAAACTAAAATAACTAAAAAGTGAATTAAAAACAAAACGTTTACAAAAAAAACGAAATGTCTTAAGCAAACTTAAACGCGAATAAAAATAATCGAGTTAAACAAAAATTAATAGCTAAAATCAAATGGAAGATAAAAACAAACTAAATCCCTTTTCAAAAAACACGTTAAATTCAATTTAATTTTAAGCACTAAGTACCAAAACAATTATTTCGACTTTCATCAAAATAAAACACCGCACGAAAATAGTATTAAACCCGATACTTAGTAGCAACGAAAAGTATTAAAAAGAGTAGTAGCAAAAAAATACTACACAACCCTGAACTAAATCTACACTGCACCACGTTACGTTACGTTGTCTAATGTCAAAATAATTATTTTATCTAACAACAAAATGATTGGTCTGAAAGAGACCACACCCAAGATCTTTTCAGTTAAAATTAATATACAAGAATAATTTAATTTTTTTTTTTTTTTTATATTAAGCGCGTGCAAAAGGGGTTGTGACTACCCTTAAGATGATATACACAGCACGAGCGATTAGGTAGATTGGAGGGGATTTAAAAGGAGATACCGATTCACATTGGTTTTGAACGTCTGTAGATCACAATGGGAGGGGAAAATTGAGCTGGGTAGAGCATTCCACATTCGAGTAGTGCGACTAAAGAAAGAATCTCTGTACTTAACAGTACGTCCGAAATTGGGCTCAAGGGTGCTCAAGAGATGAGAATGTTTCCGTTATAGTTCTTTCACCTATCATTTTAATAGCTCTCTTTTCAATTCTATCCAATAAACTCAAGTGGGTTATTGGAGCACCTGCCCAAATGTGAGAGTTATACTCAAGTTTTGGACGAATAAAGGCTTTGTAGATCACAGCCAGATCAGAAGGGGAGAAAAATTTCTTGCATCGACGGAGAAAAGCTTAACACTTAGCAGCATTTTTAGCTATGTCGAATATGTGGTCGTTCCATAAAAGGTGGTCTTTTCGGTTTCCTCAATGCAAGTGCCACTCATGGATAGTGGCATGGGGGGTGGGTTTTGTTTTAACGACAGTAGACAGCATTGAGTTTTTGAAGCATTAAATTCTACACGATTTTGTATTCCCCATTGGACAATGCTGTCGAGATCAGAATTTAATGAGCTTATCATACGCTGCCGTCCAAGTTCCACATCCGAAGGACATGGATGTGAATCTAAGAACGAATATGAAAAGCTGAGGGTACTGTCGTCAGCGAAACAATTCAATGGATTAGAAGTTTCAGATAAAAGATCGTTTATGAATATAAGGAAGAGAGTCGGAGACAGAACGGAGCCCTGGGGCACACCAGCATTTATTTTGTGAATTTCAGACTTGAAACCATCCAATACAACTTGTATTGAACGGTCCCAAAGGTAATTTCTAATCCAACGAAGAAGAGATTCATCGATACCAAATGCACGCATTTTCGATAAGAGAGCTTGATGCCAAACTCTATCAAATGCTTTAGAAATATCAAGCGCAATAATCTTTCTTTCTCCAAAACGATGTAAAGATTTGTGCCACTGTTCGGTGAGATATACCATCAGATCACCAGTGGACCTATTGCTACGAAAGCCGTACTGCCGGTCATTAAGAAGCTTTCGTTCTTCGAGATATTTCTTTAGCTGAAAATTAATCAGCGTTTCCATGACCTTGGAAAGAAGGGACGTAAGCGCAATTGGCCGATAGTTGGAGGGGGAAGAAGACACGCCTTTTTTAGGGACAGGCTGGACAAATACTGTTTTCCATCCACTCGGAAAGAGACCAGTAGAGTAGGACAGATGGAAAAGCTTACGCAGTGGTTTTGCCAGCGTTGAAGAACACCTCTTCAGAACAATGGGAGGGATACTATCCGGGCCAGCGGATTTGTGTATATCGAGATCTTTCAGAACTCTGGCAACTGCACGAGTGCGGAAGAAGATTTGTCCCATAGAATCATTTGCGCTCTCAAGTACAGGAGGAGTCATAACACTTTCAGGCAGCGACGAATTAACAGCAAACTGTGCTGCAAGCAAATTGGCTTTATCGATTGAGCTGACGAAAGGAGTATCGTTGAAGACGAGTGTTGGAACCGAGGACGAGGTGGTATTTCGTATGTGTTTTACAAATGACCAACAATTTTTACTACCTTTGGGACATTGTAGAATTTTTTGCCGTAATTTTTGATCATGTAAAAATTTGGTTCGTCGAATATGAACGTTACAGGTCTTTCTAGCTTGTTGAAACTTTTTCCGGTTTTCCTCAGTAGGGTTGGCTTTATAACTTCGGAAGCTTACTTCTCTAACCCTAATAACCTCCTTACAGCTCGAATCAAACAATGAGTTTTCTTTGGGTTTGATAGATTTCACCCTATTCGGGATAAATTTTCTCATTCCACAAAGAATTAAGTTTGTAATCATATCTGCACTGGAATCTACGTCACTATCGAGGAAGCATAGTGACCAGTTAAAGTTCCTGAAGAAAACATTGAGACCGTCCCAGTTGGCTTTCTCGTACTGCCAAACGGTTCTCTTGGGAGTTTTTTCTTTAACTGTGTTTTGGTGGCACAAGAAATTCGCAGATATGACACAATGGTCTGATGTGCCTAGAGGCGATAATACACTTATAGTGTATTTATCAGGGTCAGAGGTAAGAAACAAATCTAGAGTGTTGGCGGATTGACCTGCAACGTCAGGAATCCGAGTAGGCTCGTCGACCAGCTGAGTTAGGTTGTTTATCTCAGCAAAAATCTCGACATACCTTCCTTCGTGTGTTGTCTGACCCGAATAGCGTAGCCACGAAGAATTATGTACATTGAAATCGCCCGTAACAACGATTTCACTGTGCGGAAAATGGGAAATAATTCTCTGGATGGAGTCGGATAGTGCATCGAATTCGTTGGAAGTCGAATTACTATCCAAACTAGGACTACGATAAATAAAACAAGTATGGATGATGCGCTTATGGATGGTGAATTTAAACCACATGAAATTAAAGTTCGTATTCAAACATGAACCATATTGTGGTTGAAGCTGATAAGCAACATCATTTCGAACATACACGGCGAGACCATGATGTGGAAAAAATAGAGGCACTAAGCTATAACCATGTAGGCTGAATTCCGAGTGATCGGTATTTTCCCCTACCTGGGTTTCACTTAGTGCCAAAACAGCCGGCCTGTTTTTCACAGTATGGACATATGCAGCACAAAAATTCTGCCTCAGTCCCCGAATATTGCTGTAGTCAACCCTAAATTCACCCACCATTACAATAGACAGACATAAAAAAAACAAATCAGACAGTTATCTATGCTGATATCAAGTTTGGGCCCCCAATGACTTCACAGTACAATACTACTAGTAGATCAGTGTACTGATCCGCCCCTGGATACACAAAATCAATAACAGCAATTAATCTGATATGCTTTGGCTTAGTCGATTACGAGCATTGTATGAATTTGCACACACTACATATAATGACGAAGCCAAAGCACAGTGAGTGATGTGGGAAGGAGAGATAGGGAAATTTACCGCTGTGCTGTTTGTGGTTTGAACATCATCATCTTCTAGCTTGGGTGCACTTTTTGTTGTTGTTTTTTGCACTAATTTTTTTGTTTGATATTAAATATTAAATAGATGAGGGCTATTGATTTTATTATTCGCGGCGCGGATTTTATGGGCAATTTAGTTATTTTTGTTTTATTATTTTTATGTCATGGGCTATTTTTTTTTTTTTTAATTTTATTTTGGTGAGGGATAAATATTGGATAGCACTTGAATAAATTGAATTGATAATATTATTGTTGGGGGTATTAGGCACGGTATTTCTCTCGCACACATCCACTCGCGATGGGTTGCAGATCGGCACTAGGCTTACAGAGAACCGTTTAGCCACAAAAGAACAAGGTAAAACTGGGCCGTTAACACCGAACAAAAGAAATAAATAACGCGTCCCAAAAATGTATTGAGTTTGAAACGAAATTAAACCGAACTATAATTTAACCGGGCTAAAACTATATCAATAAAAAAACACTATCGGAAATTTATTCAATTCAACAATAATTAACCAAAATAATTTTATCAAATCTTCAACTCTACTTATCTGTCTTTTACTCCTCTATCTCCTCGCAATTTTCCACCTAGTTTCTTCGCACCTCGAATCCCTTTTCTTCTAAAAATATTTCCAAACTTGGTCCTTTAATTTCCGACTTTCCTTTTTAATAATCTCCAATCTTTTTCTCGATCTGTTTCTATTTTCCTCGAATCTTGCACAACTTGTTGCTGAGTTAGCTCTCAACAGAGTGACTTTCCCAGCTTACAATACTTTCTTCCCTCGACCATTCCATTCACCCACACATTCATACATTCAGCCATACGTTTTCGTGATTGTCGGTCACGGGACACCGGCTTTCTGGAAAGACTCCTCGCTCCCAGAAAACCTCCGTTGTTGACTCTCAGCGAAACTTTACACTCACGCTCACATGCACGGATTCAGCAAGTTGTTGGATGTTATTCCAAAACTTGCCGAACCTTAATGGCCGAGTTCAGACCCATCCCAAAACTATATTTTTCGAGAAAAATCAAAAGAATTAAAAGCAAGACGAAGCTTATTCTGAGCATTTTCTCAGTTACCAAAAAAACTATACAATTCTACATTTTTTTTGAAGAGATATAGGGAGGCATATTTTTCAAAATGTGAACCCTACTCTATTAAATAACTTCCGATAGTTGCTCTATAGACAATTCAATACTTTAAAACTAAAATTAAGAATTTCAAAAGTTAGACACTAAGCGTTAATGACCCATATTACCATACATTGATAAGTTAAGTTAAATTTAGGATGATATTTTGTTTATTAAGATTTAAGTAAGAGTCCGCCTGACTCGCTTACTTCTTCAGCTCATCCGCCGGCACATCAATATGAGACCGTCCGTCCGCATCGAAAACAAAGTATCGTATTTTGGAACCAACTGTTCCACTTAATTTCGACCGAATACCTGTGTTTATTGCTTTTCCAAAATATTTTTAGAGCAGGACCCATGTTCTGTAACTCAGGCGATAAGTTATCGCATCGTTAAAAAATGAAACGATTCGTTCCCCACTTATCGCCTCTGGAAAAAATTGGGTTTCTGTAACTCAATGCGATAACTTCGATTTTCGATTTGTTTGGGCTGGAAATTCCATTGGAAGGCGATAAGTAGAACTGTCAAATTGACATTTTGAAACAAGAAAAAAACAGAAAGTGAAATGCAAATTGTATTTATTATTCTTGATTTTGTTAAAATTATTTATATAGTGTATTTTTATTGAAAATGTTCGCTGTTTTCATTGAAGAAGCTTACCAACGCCGCAACAAAATGCGTATAGAACGCCGCATGCTTCGAGATAGTACGAATCCCTTCGAAATGCCCGAGGAACGTTTCCGTGAGGTATTCCGGCTGAGCCGTGATGCAGCGCTGATTTTGGTGGAGGAAATACGTCCATATTTGCCACAGGGACAAAGAAGAACTTTTATCCCAATACCCCTCCGCGTTTGCTCGGCAATCCACTTTTTTGCAACGGGATCCTACCAGAGAGACATTGGCCATGATTTTTCCGTGGCAATGAGCAGATCCATGATCTCACGGTGTATAGCTGATGTGTCAAAAGTTCTCCAAAATAATTTGATGAACAAATGGATTAAGTTTCCAAGTATAGAAGACTACGAAGCCATTAAACGGAGGTAAGATTTTGATTGAATAAAAAATATTTGTTCGCTAAACTTACTAAATATACATATTTTAGGTTTTTTGAACAAACCGGCTTTCCTGGGGTGATTGGTGCAATTGACTGCACCCATGTACGGATACAAAAACCAAGCCGTGACATTGAAGCCTGCTACCTTAACCGAAAAGGTTTCCATTCGAAAAATGTACAATTGGTAAAAAATCTTTACCTAATTATCGTCTATATTCAACAAAAATTATGAACTTTCAGATATGTGATTTCGATCTAAAAATTCTCGGAGGTTTCGCAAGATATGGAGGTGCTGCCCATGACGCCTACATTTGGGAGGCTTCTCAAATAAATGTGCTGCTAGAAAGGCGTTATGAAGCATGTGGACCCGGAGAGCATAATTCATGGCTCTTAGGTAATTATAGTTTCTATTTAAAACTTAAACTTTTAAGCAGCTTTTATCTTAATTTCTTTAAAGGAGATTCGGGATACCCTCTACGTCCTTGGCTAATGACGCCATACCGTGCTACGTCAAATACAGTCGATAGATGTTTCAACACTATACATGCGCGCACAAGGAATTGTGTAGAAAGATTAAACGGTGTTCTGAAGTCCGTGTTTCGGTGCCTTCGAGTTGGGCTATTTTATTCCCCAGATTCAGCAGGGAAAATAATAAACGCATGCTGTGTTCTTCACAACTTTAGAAAAAGACACGGACTTTTAGATGATATAATCGATCCAGTCCAAGAAAATGAAGAGATTCCTTACCCGGAAACGGAACAATCAACAAGTTATCTTCGGGTGGCAACCACCATACGTGACCGGCTTAGGTCAACAATTTGCCAATAAAGAATATAATCAAAATAATTTGCGTCTTTATTTTATTGGAACGGTTTTCCTTAAGCTTTATTGATATTTGTGGTTCATGATTGAAGTGTTTCTATTTCGCTCGAAATTTTTGAGTTACATACAAACTACCATCGTTTCAAAAATATGTTCTTCATTTGGGTGGTAGAAACTGCTCTGAGTTCTAATTTATGTCACCTAAGTGTTCCTTACAACCTCTTTCAATTTAAGGAATTTTAAAAAGTAATTCCCATGTAAAAGTATTTTCAACATTTTTAATTTTCAAAAAAAAATGTTGAAACGTTTTTTATATGGAAATTTTTTGAGATAATTTTTTGAATTAAAAATGCTTTCCGGAACTAGTTAGAAGACACAAATTAGAACTCAGAATGGTTTCAATCATCCCAATGAAGCACGTATTTTTGAAATGAAGTGGTTTGTATGTAACACAAGAATTTAGCTCGAAATTCTTTTAAGTGTTACATGCAAACCAACGTCATTATTGGCTTGTATTTAGGAAATTGAATTAAAATAAAAATCAAACGAAAGTTTTTAATGATTACATTTTTAATTGCTTATAATCAGATATTATATATATCATAGATACAAAGTAAATATTTATTCATTTATGTACTATTAAAGCTACATTATTGATTCATATTTGTGTGGATGTTTCTTATGATAGTTCAGTTATATTTTAAGAGCTTTTTTCATCAAATTCACGAAAAAGAATTTAAAGATTTTTCTTTTTTGCCGTAATAACCTTATTGGTTACAATATTTTTTGGATAAATAACGCAGTTAGGACCAAAAACACTTGAATTGAGTGAGGTTTTCTCTCATAGTTTAGCATTATCACAATCAGCGATGTCTTGTTTGTGTTAAATTGACTACAGCCGTTGGGAAGATAAGTGAAAAGGTATTGTTATCTTTGAAGAGTTCTGTCCATACTGAAGGAAGCTGGAAATATATTTCATATATTATCTTAGATTTCTTAGCAAAAGTTAAAAATGTACCTTTCGATTCATAGCAAAGTAACAAAGACTAGTATTAACTCGAACGCCAATAGTATCGTTGGGAGCTTCAATATTAAAACAGCTTATTAAATCAAGGTGTTAAGGTTCCTTTAGCCCTCGTCTTGAACATCCAAGAATAAATTAATGTAAATTTGAAAGTTTCGCAACAATTGTTACTCTTTTCTTATGAACCGATTTCATTTAATAGTATTTAACGTAATCAGCGTCTTCTTCATCGTCAATAAGCTACAATAAAATAAAAGTAAGTTTAAATTTAGTTTAAAAGGCCTTTTTTTGTAAAATAATTTAATTTCTTACCATTTTTCTCTATATTTATGTTTACTCGCCATCTCTTAGGTCAGCGATAAGATTTGACGTTTAAAATGATAAACTTATCGACCTTCAGAGATACAGAAACCCATTTTATCGCATTTTTCCAGTATTTCTATTCCGTTTGTTCCAGTCGATAAAATTATCGCCTGTCAAAGTTATAGAAACCCGATGATGCGATAAAATGAGTTTTGTTTCAATTCTCACCGTTTCTCAACAAGTTTTATCGCTTCGCAAGTTACAGAACATGGGTCCAGGTCTCTGGTTGATGGAACCCAGGTATCTACTGACTCTAAGAGCATTTTGGAGCCACAATAGAAAATGAAGGTTAAATGGATTATGGATATAGAAATAGGCCAGTGAAACTTGTTGTGGTAAAAGTTACCGCAACAAGATAACTAGAAGTTGAGGAATGTTCTTGCCAGAGAGCTGAATTCCATAGAAGACAGCGAGAAGGACCGGCTCGATGTTGGAATTGCCTGTCAACATTGTGGAAACAGGAATAATACCCGCGAACAGGTAAGCAATAACATCATCGCTCCTGCTCACCCTGGAATCGGTGGACCCAGAACCACAATCCAAGTCTCGCAGACTAAACGAAACAATAAGAGTCTGACAGTGGACGCAACATGAAATGGCAAGAAACACGTGGCTACAATTGACACCGGTGCCACAGCCTCCATTGTGCGGAGAGACTTGGTCAAGATGACGTGGCTTCATAACACTAATAGCTACCGTCTTAAAACTGCGACAGGTGAGGCAGCAAGAGTATATGGAGGAGTTCGTCTTAAAATCCGTTTGGCAGAATTAGAGTTTTCGCATCTATTTTTGGTAGAACATATGTGATGAGTGCATAATTAGAATCGACTTTATGAAAGAGCACGGAGTGATTCTGGATATCGGTAAGCAATTGTTGAAGTACCAAAATGTAGAGATTCCTATGGTTTATGGCAACGAAAACTCATCAACTCTAATAACTGTCATCAAAGAAGACATATACTTGCCTGCCTCTTCAGAAGTGTTTGTTTGGACGAAAATAGAGGGCGATCTAGGTAGCCATCGATACCTCATGGTGGAACCAGAGTCTGAGCAATCTCCCCAAAATATCATCTTAGGCAAGACTCTTGTGGAACCAAAGAACGACATGGTACCCGTACGGATTCTGAACATCAAACCGTACGAGGTCAAACTCAAGAAAGGAGAAGTAATTGGAAAATGCGAATCTGTGACCGCAATTACTAAAATCACAGAAATGAACGCAGAAGAACCAATGGACCCTGGAAAATTCAGCTCCATGAAAGCCAAAATTCTCAAGCCACCCAATCTTAGTCAACATCAGCTTAGTGTTGCTAGAAGCCTTCTTCATGATTACGCTGATATATTCTCCGAGTGGGCAGTATGGTCGAACACAACTGGTACAGCATCGAATCGACACAGGTGATGCGAGACTGATTCGACAACCAGCAAGACGTCTCCCATTAGCCAAACAAGCCGAAGTTGAAGAAATGATATCGACAATGAAGAAAGATGGTCTAATCGAAAATTCCAAAAGCCCTTGGGCGTCACCAGTTGTTCTTGTCAAAAAGAAAGATGGAAGCACCGGATTTTGTGTGGACTACCGTAGGCTGAACGATGTAACAAAGAAAGACAGCTACCCTCTGCCCAGAATCAGCGATACATTGGATGCAATGGAAGGAGCTCAATGGTTCTCGACGTTAGACTTGAAGAGTGGCTACTGGCAGGTAGAAATCCATCCAGAAGATCAAGAGAAGACAGCTTTCTCAACCGGAAATGGTCTGTGGCAGTTTAAAGTGATGCCATTCGGACTGTGCAACGCTCCGGCAACATTTGAGCGTCTGATGGTGTGTGTTCTTCAAGGCCTTACGTGGAAATCATGCCTTGTATATTTGGACGATGTCATCGTTTATGGAAAAACTTTTGATGAGCATTGTGAAAACCTTGGGACATATCATCTCATCCCAAGGAGTAAAGTCTGATCCTGAGAAAGTTGACACTGTGAAAAATTGGCCAACACCACAGGATAAACATCAGCTCCGTAGCTTTCTTGGTCTAGCCACATATTATCGGCGCTTTTTGAAGGACTTTGCTGGTTCCGCTAAGAGCTTGCATCAACTTACTGAAAAGGGGAAGCCGTTCAATTGGTCAGGTGAGTGCGAGAAATTTTTTCAGGAACTCAAGCTACGTTTGTGTAATGCTCCTGTGCTGACCTATCCGACTCCTGGAAAACCTTTCATCATCGATGCCGATGCCAGTAACGTCGAAATTGGAGCTGTACTGTCGCAAGTCCATGACGGAGAAGAAAAAGTCGTCGCCTACTACAGTAAGGTGCTCTCGAAGCCAGAGTGCAATTATTGCGTCACCAGAAGGGAACTTCTAGCTTTGATTTTGGCAACAAAGCACTTCCATAAGTACATCTATGGACAGAAGTTCCTCCTTCGAACAGATGATGGTTCAGACCCATCCCAAAACTATATTTTTCGAGAAAAATCAAAAGAATTAAAAGCAAGACGAAGCTTATTCTGAGCATTTTCTCAGTTACCAAAAAAACTATACAATTCTACATTTTTTTTGAAGAGATATAGGGAGGCATATTTTTCAAAATGTGAACCCTACTCTATTAAATAACTTCCGATAGTTGCTCTATAGACAATTCAATACTTTAAAACTAAAATTAAGAATTTCAAAAGTTAGACACTAAGCGTTAATGACCCATATTACCATACATTGATAAGTTAAGTTAAATTTAGGATGATATTTTGTTTATTAAGATTTAAGTAAGAGTCCGCCTGACTCGCTTACTTCTTCAGCTCATCCGCCGGCACATCAATATGAGACCGTCCGTCCGCATCGAAAACAAAGTATCGTATTTTGGAACCAACTGTTCCACTTAATTTCGACCGAATACCTGTGTTTATTGCTTTTCCAAAATATTTTTAGAGTAGGTCTCTGGTTGATGGAACCCAGGTATCTACTGACTCTAAGAGCATTTTGGAGCCACAATAGAAAATGAAGGTTAAATGGATTATGGATATAGAAATAGGCCAGTGAAACTTGTTGTGGTAAAAGTTACCGCAACAAGATAACTAGAAGTTGAGGAATGTTCTTGCCAGAGAGCTGAATTCCATAGAAGACAGCGAGAAGGACCGGCTCGATGTTGGAATTGCCTGTCAACATTGTGGAAACAGGAATAATACCCGCGAACAGGTAAGCAATAACATCATCGCTCCTGCTCACCCTGGAATCGGTGGACCCAGAACCACAATCCAAGTCTCGCAGACTAAACGAAACAATAAGAGTCTGACAGTGGACGCAACATGAAATGGCAAGAAACACGTGGCTACAATTGACACCGGTGCCACAGCCTCCATTGTGCGGAGAGACTTGGTCAAGATGACGTGGCTTCATAACACTATTAGCTACCGTCTTAAAACTGCGACAGGTGAGGCAGCAAGAGTATATGGAGGAGTTCGTCTTAAAATCCGTTTGGCAGAATTAGAGTTTTCGCATCTATTTTTGGTAGAACATATGTGATGAGTGCATAATTAGAATCGACTTTATGAAAGAGCACGGAGTGATTCTGGATATCGGTAAGCAATTGTTGAAGTACCAAAATGTAGAGATTCCTATGGTTTATGGCAACGAAAACTCATCAACTCTAATAACTGTCATCAAAGAAGACATATACTTGCCTGCCTCTTCAGAAGTGTTTGTTTGGACGAAAATAGAGGGCGATCTAGGTAGCCATCGATACCTCATGGTGGAACCAGAGTCTGAGCAATCTCCCCAAAATATCATCTTAGGCAAGACTCTTGTGGAACCAAAGAACGACATGGTACCCGTACGGATTCTGAACATCAAACCGTACGAGGTCAAACTCAAGAAAGGAGAAGTAATTGGAAAATGCGAATCTGTGACCGCAATTACTAAAATCACAGAAATGAACGCAGAAGAACCAATGGACCCTGGAAAATTCAGCTCCATGAAAGCCAAAATTCTCAAGCCACCCAATCTTAGTCAACATCAGCTTAGTGTTGCTAGAAGCCTTCTTCATGATTACGCTGATATATTCTCCAAGTGGGCAGTATGGTCGAACACAACTGGTACAGCATCGAGTCGACACAGGTGATGCGAGACTGATTCGACAACCAGCAAGACGTCTCCCATTAGCCAAACAAGCCGAAGTTGAAGAAATGATATCGACAATGAAGAAAGATGGTCTAATCGAAAATTCCAAAAGCCCTTGGGCGTCACCAGTTGTTCTTGTCAAAAAGAAAGATGGAAGCACCGGATTTTGTGTGGACTACCGTAGGCTGAACGATGTAACAAAGAAAGACAGCTACCCTCTGCCCAGAATCAGCGATACATTGGATGCAATGGAAGGAGCTCAATGGTTCTCGACGTTAGACTTGAAGAGTGGCTACTGGCAGGTAGAAATCCATCCAGAAGATCAAGAGAAGACAGCTTTCTCAACCGGAAATGGTCTGTGGCAGTTTAAAGTGATGCCATTCGGACTGTGCAACGCTCCGGCAACATTTGAGCGTCTGATGGTGTGTGTTCTTCAAGGCCTTACGTGGAAATCATGCCTTGTATATTTGGACGATGTCATCGTTTATGGAAAAACTTTTGATGAGCATTGTGAAAACCTTGGGACATATCATCTCATCCCAAGGAGTAAAGTCTGATCCTGAGAAAGTTGACACTGTGAAAAATTGGCCAACACCACAGGATAAACATCAGCTCCGTAGCTTTCTTGGTCTAGCCACATATTATCGGCGCTTTTTGAAGGACTTTGCTGGTTCCGCTAAGAGCTTGCATCAACTTACTGAAAAGGGGAAGCCGTTCAATTGGTCAGGTGAGTGCGAGAAATTTTTTCAGGAACTCAAGCTACGTTTGTGTAATGCTCCTGTGCTGACCTATCCGACTCCTGGAAAACCTTTCATCATCGATGCCGATGCCAGTAACGTCGAAATTGGAGCTGTACTGTCGCAAGTCCATGACGGAGAAGAAAAAGTCGTCGCCTACTACAGTAAGGTGCTCTCGAAGCCAGAGTGCAATTATTGCGTCACCAGAAGGGAACTTCTAGCTTTGATTTTGGCAACAAAGCACTTCCATAAGTACATCTATGGACAGAAGTTCCTCCTTCGAACAGATCATGGTGCGCTTAATTGGCTTCTGAACTTCAAAAATCCAGAAGGTCAAGTAGCAAGATGGATCGAGAGACTGCAGACATACGACTACGAAATTCAACATCGAAGAGGAAAGCTGCACTCAAACGCAGATGCATTGTCTCGACGACCGTGTAATCAGGACTGTAAGCATTGCACGCGTCAAGAAGAAAAGGAAGCGGTTGCCATCCAACGAATAAGAGCCGATCCCATTTACGGTTGGAGCAATGAAGAACTGAGGACTGCCCAACAAGAAGACTCGGATATAGAACCCATTCTTGCATGGAAGGAACACGGAGAAAAACCAGAATGGGGTGACATCTGGGATATTGTGTGTTCTTATTTAGCTTCCTATAATCCACACAAAATCTATAGGAGCCGTTCTTTTTCTTAACTAACAGTATTGGAGATGACCACGCACTAGTCTAACATTTCATTCAATTCTTTGTCTATATGTCCCTGCATTGCCAGAGAAACCGGGTAATACCGTTGTTTAATCGGTTCCGCCGACGTCCTAATCTTGTGCTCAACCACAGTTATGCACCCTAAGCCTTCAGGCATTTTCTTAAAAGATTCTTCTATCAAATTTTCTAATCACTTTATTTGCCTATCACTCAACTCAGAACGTTCTGTAATAGAACAAATCGAAACCGGCTGTTCCGAAAAATTCCACTCACGTGACCTCAAATCCGGGACTATACCCGAGAGTGCCCAAAAATCTGCACCAAGGATCACTGTGTGTGGCAGAGTTGGTATGACAAGACAGTCAATCAATACTGCCTTGTCCTCTACTATTATTGGAAGAGAGAGGGTCCCTTACGTTTTGACACCTGTTCCGTCCGCTAACCAAACGCAGCCAACAGTGTCTGTCTTTAAAGAAAGACCTAAATTTTGGAGAATATTCCAAGCATCCCTACCTATTATGGTTCTAGAAGCTCCTGAATCTAATAAAACTAAAAATTTAGAACCATAAATGCTTACTCCTAAAAATGGTCTCCTATCACTACCGTTTGCCTCCAACGTAAAGCCTAATTGAATCTGATTCACCAACTGGTTACCAGCAGGTAACCTATTTATTGTCTTCGGACGTCCCGCCCTGCTGGCGCCAGAGTCCGTTGCCCATTTCCCGAGCAGCGACGACAATTCTGCCTACTAACTCCTAACTGCCCACACCCAAAACACCGCCTAGGAGTAGAACACCTATTTGCAAAATGGCCAGATCCATTGCAATTGTAACATCTCATTGAAGATTGGCCCTGACGAGCAGTTCCGTTGTTATCAGCAACAACTGAAACTACAGGAAATTCCCTACCTTAATATGCTTGATCCGGTTCTAGCAGGTTCCTATTATTCCTAGCACTAGGTAGTGGAACATACGATTCCACATTTGCCCTAACCGCTTCTAAGCTCCTACCTGCAATAACCAAATCGGCTACACAACTTGGTTTCACAAAACCAAGCTGATTTTGGTAGAAAGGTGTCAAGTTCCGCTGAATCATTGACAACTTCCTACTTTCCGAAATTGGATCTGACAACCTACCAAACAAATTTTGTTGCCTTGTGTGCGACGCCTAATCTCATCTAAAAGTAAGTCATCGTAATTCGGTGGCAAGAACTCCAGCTTCAACTCTTTGACAAGTTCTGGCCACGAATTGACTGACACCCTAATTGCCCTAAAACAAATTAAAGCTTTTCCTACAAAAAGCTCTACTGCTGCATTAAAAAGTTGGGGTTCCGAAACCCCCCTAGCCTGACGATATTCACTCACCGTTTCTAAAAACTGCTTCACTGAAGCACCACAGTGCTCACCAGTGAACTTCACATTCCATTTGGAAATGTTTAGACATTTTTCTGAGCTAACTACAACCCGCTTTACTACTGGGCTGCTTCTATCACTATTTTCTCCTACGCTACTGCCTGCCACTCCTAAGCTTGTCGATGTACCGGCAGAAGTAACCACCGACCTAATCTTCTGAGGTTTAGCTGAACGCTGTTTTTCAACCTCACTATTCTTATTAATTTCCTTTTCCTGTTTCTCTTTATTTTGTTCTACTTCCTCTTCACTATCTTCCTCCTCTTCATTTTCATCTTCGTCATCCTCTAACTCTGCCATAGCCATAACTATTTTATTTTTAAGAGCCAACTTGCTCTTCTCCTGACTCTCATTCTCTGGAATGCTCCTATCCATCCTACGCAACCCCCACTCTACCTTCGTAATAATTTTTAAATACTCCTTCGAAGTTTCCGACTTCGGAGGATTTTCTAACAGTTTAAAAATTTCTCCTAACTTCTGCTCAACCGCCGCAAAATCCTGTTCAAAGGTGAACGGATAAGCGGGAGGTATAAAAGAATTCCTACGCTCAAGTTTTAATGCAACCCTAAGCGCTTTGCGCATCTCTTCTACTGTACCTATGGGTAATCCTCTAAACTCTACCTCATATGTTATTAAAAAAGTGTAAAACAAACTAAAATAATTAAAAGGTGAATTAAAAAAAAACGTTTACAAAAAAAACGAAATGTCTTAAGCAAACTTAAACGCGAATAAAAATAATCGAGTTAAACAAAAATTAATAGCTAAAATCAAATGGAATATAAAAACAAACTAAATCCCTTTTCAAAAAAACACGTTAAATTCAATTTTATTTTAAGCACTAAGTACCAAAACAAATAATTCGACTTTCATCAAAATAAAACACCGCACGAAAATAGTATTAAACTCGATACTTAGTAGCAACGAAAAGTATTAAAAAAAGTAGTAACAAAAAGTTACTACACAACCCGGAACTAAATCTACACTGCACTACGTTACGTTACGTTGTCTAATGTCAAAATAATTATTTTATCTAACAACAAAATGGTTGGTCTGAAAGGACCACACCCAAGATCTTTTCAGTTAAAATTAATATACAAGAATAATTTAATAGGCTTACAGAGAACCGTTTATCCACAAAAGAACAAGGTAAAACTGGGCCGTTAACACCGAACAAAAGAAATAAATAACGCGTCCCAAAAATGTATTGAGTTTGAAACGAAATTAAACCGAACTATAATTTAACCGGGCTAAAACTATATCAATAAAAAAACACTATCGGAAATTTATTCAATTTAACAATAATTAACCAAAATAATTTTATCAAATCTTCAACTCTACTTATCTGTCTTTTACTCCTTTATCTCCTCGCAATTTTCCACCTAGTTTCTTCGCACCTCGAATCCCTTTTCTTCTAAAACTATTTCCAAACTTGGTTCTTTAATTTCCGACTTTCCTTTTTAATAATCTCCAATCTTTTTCTCGATCTTTTTCCTTTCTATTATCCTCGAATCTTGCACAACTTGTTGCTGAGTTAGCTCTCAACAGAGTGACTTTCCCAGCTTACAATACTTTCTTCCCTCGACCATTCCATTCACCCACACATTCATACATTCAGCCATACGTTTTCGTGATTGTCGGTCACGGGACACTGGCTTTCTGGAAAGACTCCTCGCTCCCAGAAAACATCCATTGCTGACTCTCAGCGAAACTTTACACTCACGCTCACTTGCACGGATTCAGCAAGTTGTTGGATGTTATTCCAAAACTTGCCGAACCTTAATGGCCGAGTTCAGTCCCATCCCAAAACTATATTTTTCGTAACCTGTAACCCAGGTATCTACTGACTCTGAGAGCATTTTGGAGCCACAATAGAAAATGAAGGTTAAATGGATTATGGATACAGAAATAGGCCAGTGAAACTTGTTGTGGTAAAAGTTACCGTAACAAGATAACTAGAAGTTGAGGAATGTTCTTGCCAGAGAGCTGAATTCCATAGAAGACAGCGAGAAGGACCGGCTCGATGTTGGAATTGCAACAAAACCGGACATCTTCAGCGCCAGTTCAGATTTCCACCAAGAAGAGTCGCCTGTCAACATTGTGGAAACAGGAATAATACCCGCGAACAGATAAGCAATAACATCATCGCTCCTGCTCGCCCTGGAATCGGTGGACCCAGAACCACAATCCAAGTCTCGCAGACTAAACGAAACAATAAGAGTCTGACAGTGGACGCAACATGAAATGGCAAGAAACACGTGGCTACAATTGACACCGGTGCCATAGCCTCCATTGTGCGGAGAGACTTGGTCAAGATGACGTGGCTTCAGAACACTAATAGCTACCGTCTTAAAACTGCGACAGGTGAGGCAGCAAGAGTATATGGAGAAGTTCGTCTTAAAATCCGTTTGGCAGAATAAGAGTTTTCGCATCTATTTTTGGTAGAACATATGTGATGAGTGCATAATTGGAATCGACTTTATGAAAGAGCACGGAGTGATTCTGGATATCGGTAAGCAAGTGTTGAAGTACCAAAATGTAGAGATTCCTATGGTTTATGGCAACGAAAACTCATCAACTCTAAGAACTGTCATCAAAGAAGACATATACTTGCCTGCCTCTTCAGAAGTGTTTGTTTGGACGAAAATAGAGGGCGATCTAGGTAGCCATCGATACCTCATGGTGGAACCAGAGTCTGAGCAATCTCCCCAAAATATCATCTTAGGCAAGACTCTTGTGGAACCAAAGAACGACATGGTACCCGTACGGATTCTGAACATCAAACCGTACGAGGTCAAACTCAAGAAAGGAGAAGTAATTGGAAAATGCGAATCTGTGACCGCAATTACTAAAATCACAGAAATGAACGCAGAAGAACCAATGGACCCTGGAAAATTCAGCTCCATGAAAGCCAAAATTCTCAAGCCACCCAATCTTAGTCAACATCAGCTTAGTGTTGCTAGAAGCCTTCTTCATGATTACGCTGATATATTCTCCGAGTGGGCAGTATGGTCGAACACAACTGGTACAGCATCGAATCGACACAGGTGATGCGAGACTGATTCGACAACCAGCAAGACGTCTCCCATTAGCCAAACAAGCCGAAGTTGAAGAAATGATATCGACAATGAAGAAAGATGGTCTAATCGAAAATTCCAAAAGCCCTTGGGCGTCACCAGTTGTTCTTGTCAAAAAGAAAGATGGAAGCACCGGATTTTGTGTGGACTACCGTAGGCTGAACGATGTGACAAAGAAAGACAGCTACCCTCTGCCCAGAATCAGCGATACATTGGATGCAATGGAAGGAGCTCAATGGTTCTCGACGTTAGACTTGAAGAGTGGCTACTGGCAGGTAGAAATCCATCCAGAAGATCAAGAGAAGACAGCTTTCTCAACCGGAAATGGTCTGTGGCAGTTTAAAGTGATGCCATTCGGACTGTGCAACGCTCCGGCAACATTTGAGCGTCTGATGGTGTGTGTTCTTCAAGGCCTTACGTGGAAATCATGCCTTGTATATTTGGACGATGTCATCGTTTATGGAAAAACTTTTGATGAGCATTGTGAAAACCTTGGGACATATCATCTCATCCCAAGGAGTAAAGTCTGATCCTGAGAAAGTTGACACTGTGAAAAATTGGCCAACACCACAGGATAAACATCAGCTCCGTAGCTTTCTTGGTCGAGCCACATATTATCGGCGCTTTGTGAAGGACTTTGCTGGAATCGCTAAGAGCTTGCATCAACTTACTGAAAAGGGGAAGCCGTTCAATTGGTCAGGTGAGTGCGAGAAATTTTTTCAGGAACTCAAGCTACGTTTGTGTAATGCTCCTGTGCTGACCTATCTGACTCCTGGAAAACCTTTCATCATCGATGCCGATGCCAGTAACGTCGAAATTGGAGCTGTACTGTCGCAAGTTCATGACGGAGAAGAAAAAGTCGTCGCCTACTACAGTAAGGTGCTCTCGAAGCCAGAGTGCAATTATTGCGTCACCAGAAGGGAACTTCTAGCTTTGATTTTGGCAACAAAGCACTTCCATAAGTACATCTATGGACAGAAGTTCCTCCTTCGAACAGATCATGGTGCGCTTGATTGACTTCTGAACTTCAAAAATCCAGAAGGTCAAGTAGCAAGATGGATCGAGAGACTGCAGACATACGACTACGAAATTCAACATCGAAGAGGAAAGCTGCACTCAAACGCAGATGCATTGTCTCGACGACCGTGTAAACAGGACTGTAAGCATTGCACGCGTCAAGAAGAAAAGGAAGCGGTTGCCATCCAACGAATAAGAGCCGATCCCATTTATGGTTGGAGCAATGAAGAACTGAGGACTGCCCAACAAGAAGACTTGGATATAGAACCCATTCTTGCATGGAAGGAACACGGAGAAAAACCAGAATGGGGTGACATCTGGGATATTGTGTGTTTTTATTTAGCTTCCTATAATCCACACAAAATCTATAGGAGCCGTTCTTTTTCTTAACTTACAGTATTGGAGATGACCACGCACTAGTCGATCTCTCAATAACTCCTGCCTCTAACATTTCATTCAATTCTTTGTCTATATGTCCCTGCATTGCCGGAGAAACCGGATAATACCGTTGTTTAATCGGTTCCGCCGAAGTCCTAATCTTGTGCTCAACCACAGTTAAGCACCCTTAGCCTTCAGGCATTTCCTTAAAAGATTCTTCTATCAAATTTTCTAATCACTTTATTTGCCTATCACTCAACTCAGAACGTTCTGTAATAGAACAAATTGAAACCGGCTGTTCCGAAAAATTTCACTCACGTGACCCCAAATCCGGGACTATACCCGAGAGTGCCCAAAAATCTGCACCAAGGATCACTGTGTGTGGCAGAGTTGGTATGACAAGACAGTCAATCAATACTGCCTTGTCCTCTACTATTATTGGAAGAGAGAGGGTCCCTAACGTTTCGACACCTGTTCCGTCCGCTAACCGAACGCAGCCAACAGAGTCTGTCTTTAAAGAAAGACCTACATTTTGGAGAATATTCCAAGCATCCCTACCTATTGTGGTTCTAGAAGCTCCTGAATCTAATAAAACTAAAAATTTAGAACCATAAATGCTTACTCCTAAAAATGGTCTCCTATCACTACCGTTTGCCTCCAACGTAAAGCCTAATTGAATCTGATTCACCAACTGGTTACCAGCAGGTAACCTATTTATTGTCTTCGGACGTCCCGCCCTGCTGGCGCCAGAGTCCGTTGCCCATTTCCCGAGCAGCGACGACAATTCTGCCTACTAACTCCTAACTGCCCACACCCAAAACACCGCCTAGGAGCAGAACACCTATTTGCAAAATGGCCAGATCCATTGCAATTGTAACATCTCATTGAAGATTGGCCCTGACGAGCAGTTCCGTTGTTATCAGCAACAACTGAAACTACCTTAATATGCTAGATCCGGTTCTAGCAGGTTCCTATTATTCCTAGCACTAGGTAGTGGAACATACGATTGCACATATGCCCTAACCGCTTCTAAGCTCCTACCTGCAATAACCAAATCGGCTACACAACTTGGTTTCACAAAACCAAGCTGAAATTGGTAGAAAGGTGTCAAGTTCCGCTGAATCATTGACAACTTCCTACTTTCCGAAATTGGATCTGACAACCTACCAAACAAATTTTGCATAAGCGCCACATAAACACCGATTGTTTCATCGTTGCCTTGTGTGCGACGCCTAATCTCATCTAAAAGTAAGTCATCGTAATTCGGTGGCAAGAACTCCAGCTTCAACTCTTTGACAAGTTCTGGCCACGAATTGACTGACACCCTAATAGCCCTAAATCAAATTAAAGCTTTTCCTACAAAAAGCTCTACTGCTGCATTAAAAAGTTGGGGTTCCGAAACCCCCCTAGCCTGACGATATTCACTCACCGTTTCTAAAAACGAGTTCACTGAAGCACCACAGCGCTCACCAGTGAACTTCACATTCCATTTGGAAATGTTTAGACATTTTTCTGAGCTAACTACAACCCGCTTAACTACTGGGCTGCTTCTATCACTATTTTCTCCTACGCTACTGCCTGCCACTCCTAAACTTGTCGATGTACCGGCAGAAGTAACCACCGACCTAATCTTCTGAGGTTTAGCTGAACGCTGTTTTTCAACCTCACTATTCTTAATATTTTCCTTTTCCTGTTTCTCTTTATTTTGTTCTTCTTCCTCTTCACTATCTTCCTCCTCTTCATTTTCATCTTCGTCATCCTCTAACTCTGCCATAGCCATAACTATTTTATTTTTAAGAGCCAACTTGCTCTTCTCCTGACTCTCATTCTCTGGAATGCTCCTATCCATCCTACGCAACCCCCACTCTACCTTCGTAATAATTTTCAAATACTCCTTCGAAGTTTCCGACTTCGGAAGATTTTCTAACAATTTAAAAATTTCTCCTAACTTCTTCTCAACCGCCGCAAAATCCTGAAAAAGGTGAACGGATAAGCGGGAGGTATAAAAGAATTCCTACGCTCAAGTTTTAATGCAACCCTAAGCGCTTTGCGCATCTCTTATACTGTCCCTATGGGTTATCCTCTAAACTCTACCTCATATGTTATTACGTCTTGCGATAACCTAGTTGACTAGTTTCCATTTTCAAAAAAAGTGTAAAACAAACTAAAATAATTAAAAAGTGAATTAAAAAAAAACGAAATGTCTTAAGCAAACTTAAACGCGAATAAAAATAATCGAGTTAAACAAAAATTAATAGCTAAAATCAAATGGAATATAAAAACAAACTAAATCCCTTTTCAAAAAAAAAACACGTTAAATTCAATTTTATTTTAAGAACTAAGTACCAAAACAAATAATTCGACTTTCATCAAAATAAAACACCGCACGAAAATAGTATTAAACCCGATACTTAGTAGCAACGAAAAATATTAAAAAAAGTAGTAAAAAAAAGTTACTACACAACCCTGAACTAAATCTACACTGCACTACGTTACGTTACGTTGTCTAATGTCAAAATAATTATTTTATCTAACAACAAAATGGTTGGTCTGAAAGGACCACACCCAAGATCTTTTCAGTTAAAATTAATATACAAGAATAATTTAATAGGCTTACAGAGAACCGTTTAGCCACAAAAGAACAAGGTAAAACTGGGCCGTTAACACCGAACAAAAGAAATAAATAACGCGTCCCAAAAATGTATTGAGTTTGAAACGAAATTAAACCGAACTATAATTTAACCGGGCTAAAACTATATCAATAAAAAAACACTATCGGAAATTTATTCAATTTAACAATAATTAACCAAAACAATTTTATCATATCTTCAACACTACTTATCTGTCTTTTACTCCTCTATCTCCTCGCAATTTTCCACCTAGTTTCTTCGCACCTCGAATCCCTTTTCTTCTAAAAATATTTCCAAACATGGTCCTTTAATTTCCGACTTTCCTTTTTAATAATCTCCAATCTTTTTCTCGATCTTTTTCCTTTCTATTTTCCTCGAATCTTGCACAACTTGTTGCTGAGTTAGCTCTCAACAGAGTGACTTTCCCAGCTTACAATACTTTCTTCCCTCGACCATTCCATTCACCCACACATTCATACATTCAGCCATACGTTTTCGTGATTGTCGGTCACGGGACACCGGCTTTCTGGAAAGACTCCTCGCTCCCAGAAAACCTCCGTTGTTGACTCTCAGCGAAACTTTACACTCACGCTCACATGCACGAATTCAGCAAGTTGTTGGATGTTATTTCAAAACTTGCCGAACCTAAATGGCCTAGTTCAGACCCATCCCAAAACTATATTTTTCGAGAAAAATCAAAAGAATTAAAAGCAAGACGAACCTTATTCTGAGCATTTTCTCAGTTACCAAAAAAACTATACAATTCTACATTTTTTTTTGAAGAGATATAGGGAGGCATATTTTTCAAAATGTGAACCCTACTCTATTAAATAACTTCCGATAGTTGCTCTATAGACAATTCAATACTTTAAAACTAAAATTAAGAATTTCAAAAGTTAGACACTAAGCGTTAATGACCCATATTACCATACATTGATAAGTTAAGTTAAATTTAGGATGATATTTTGTTTATTAAGATTTAAGTAAGAGTCCGCCTGACTCGCTTACTTCTTCAGCTCATCCGCCGGCACATCAATATGAGACCGTCCGTCCGCATCGAAAACAAAGTATCGTATTTTGGAACCAACTGTTCCACTTAATTTCGATCGAATACCTGTGCTTATTGCTTTTCCAAAATACTTTTAGAGCAGGTCTCTGGTTGATGGAACCCAGGTATCTACTGACTCTAAGAGCATTTTGGAGCCACAATAGAAAATGAAGGTTAAATGGATTATGGATATAGAAATAGGCCAGTGAAACTTGTTGTGGTAAAAGTTACCGCAACAAGATAACTAGAAGTTGAGGAATGTTCTTGCCAGAGAGCTGAATTCCATAGAAGACAGCGAGAAGGACCGGCTCGATGTTGGAATTGCAACAAAACCGGACATCTTCAGCGCCAGTTCAGATTTCCACCAAGAAGAGTCGCCTGTCAACATTGTGGAAACAGGAATAATACCCGCGAACAGGTAAGCAATAAGATCATCGCTCCTGCTCGCCCTGGAATCGGTGGACCCAGAACCACAATCCAAGTCTCGCAGACTAAACGAAACAATAAGAGTCTGACAGTGGACGCAACATGAAATGGCAAGAAACACGTGGCTACAATTGACACCGGTGCCACAGCCTCCATTGTGCGGAGAGACTTGGTCAAGATGACGTGGCTTCATAACACTAATAGCTACCGTCTTAAAACTGCGACAGGTGAGGCAGCAAGAGTATATGGAGAAGTTCGTCTTAAAATCCGTTTGGCAGAATTAGAGTTTTCGCATCTATTTTTGGTAGAACAAATGTGATGAGTGCATTATTGGAATCGACTTTATGAAAGAGCACGGAGGGATTCTGGATATCGGTAAGCAAGTGTTGAAGTACCAAAATGTAGAGATTCCTATGGTTTATGGCAACGAAAACTCATCAACTCTAAGAACTGTCATCAAAGAAGACATATACTTGCCTGCCTCTTCAGAAGTGTTTGTTTGGACGAAAATAGAGGGCGATCTAGGTAGCCATCGATACCTCATGGTGGAACCAGAGTCTGAGCAATCTCCCCAAAATATCATCTTAGGCAAGACTCTTGTGGAACCAAAGAACGACATGGTACCCGTACGGATTCTGAACATCAAACCGTACGATGTCAAACTCAAGAAAGGAGAAGTAATTGGAAAATGCGAATCTGTGACCGCAATTACTAAAATCACAGAAATGAACGCAGAAGAACCAATGGACCCTGGAAAATTCAGCTCCATGAAAGCCAAAATTCTCAAGCCACCCAATCTTAGTCAACATCAGCTTAGTGTTGCTAGAAGCCTTCTTCATGATTACGCTGATATATTCTCCGAGTGGGCAGTATGGTCAAACACAACTGGTACAGCGTCGAATCGACACAGGTGATGCGAGACTGATTCGACAACCAGCAAGACGTCTCCCATTAGCCAAACAAGCCGAAGTTGAAGAAATGATATCGACAATGAAGAAAGATGGTCTAATCGAAAATTCCAAAAGCCCTTGGGCGTCACCAGTTGTTCTTGTCAAAAAGAAAGATGGAAGCACCGGATTTTGTGTGGACTACCGTAGGCTGAACGATGTGACAAAGAAAGACAGCTACCCTCTGCCCAGAATCAGCGATACATTGGATGCAATGGAAGGAGCTCAATGGTTCTCGACGTTAGACTTGAAGAGTGGCTACTGGAAGGTAGAAATCCATCCAGAAGATCAAGAGAAGACAGCTTTCTCAACCGGAAATGGTCTGTGGCAGTTTAAAGTGATGCCATTCGGACTGTGCAACGCTCCGGCAACATTTGAGCGTCTGATGGTGTGTGTTCTTCAAGGCCTTACGTGGAAATCATGCCTTGTATATTTGGACGATGTCATCGTTTATGGAAAAACTTTTGATGAGCATTGTGAAAACCTTGGGACATATCATCGCATCCCAAGGAGTAAAGTCTGATCCTGAGAAAGTTGACACTGTGAAAAATTGGCCAACACCACAGGATAAACATCAGCTCCGTAGCTTTCTTGGTCTAGCCACATATTATCGGCGACTTTGCTGGTTCCGCTAAGAGCTTGCATCAACTTACTGAAAAGGGGAAGCCGTTCAATTGGTCAGGTGAGTGCGAGAAATTTTTTCAGGAACTCAAGCTACGTTTGTGTAATGCTCCTGTGCTGACCTATCTGACTCCTGGAAATCCTTTCATCATCGATGCCGATGCCAGTAACGTCGAAATTGGAGCTGTACTGTCGCAAGTTCATGACGGAGAAGAAAAAGTCGTCGCCTACTACAGTAAGGTGCTCTCGAAGCCAGAGTGCAATTATTGCGTCACCAGAAGGGAACTTCTAGCTTTGATTTTGGCAACAAAGCACTTCCATAAGTACATCTATGGACAGAAGTTCCTCCTTCGAACAGATCATGGTGCGCTTGATTGACTTCTGAACTTCAAAAATCCAGAAGGTCAAGTAGCAAGATGGATCGAGAGACTGCAGACAAACGACTACGAAATTCAACATCGAAGAGGAAAGCTGCACTCAAACGCAGATGCATTGTCTCGACGACCGTGTAAACAGGACTGTAAGCATTGCACGCGTCAAGAAGAAAAGGAAGCGGTTGCCATCCAACGAATAAGAGTCGATCCCATTTACGGTTGGAGCAATGAAGAACTGAGGACTGCCCAACAAGAAGACTCGGATATAGAACCCATTCTTGCATGGAAGGAACACGGAGAAAAACCAGAATGGGGTGACATCTGCGATAGAAGTCCAGCTTTCAAAGCATATTGGGCACAGTGGGACTCACTTCATGAGCAAGAAGGAGTACTAAGGCGTAAATGGGAATCTGCAGATGGCAAGTCTTATCTGATGCAGTTGATAGTGCCTATGTCAAACGTTAATGACGTTCTTCGAGAGATGCATGATGGAGCATCTGGAGGTCATTTGGGAGTCAATAAAACGCTGGAGAAGATACGACAACGGTTCTACTGGCTACATGCAAGAGATGATGGCGAAAAGTGGTGCCGAAAATGTGATACTTGTGCTGCTACCAAGGGACCAGGTAGAAAGCTTCAAAGTAAAATGCAACAGTACAATGTGGGCACACCTTTCGAAAGAATAGCAGTAGATGTCGCAGGTCCGTTTCCGGAGACCAACAGCGGAAACCGATACATCCTTGTACTCATGGATTACTTCAGCAAGTGGCCTGAGGCATTTGCTAGCAATGTGGTGAATATGCCCAGTTATGTAAACAACCACACATTAGTACAACTTTCCGCGCCATCTTTGAGTGAAATAAATAATTAAATCCATCACGGTCGGTGTTCGTACTGTAATAATTGACGAAACATTTTTGGAAAGCACCATCTAGCAGACCCTAGAAAATTCTAGAACCCTTTATTGTCGGATATAAATACAGGGGCACCAGTCTGAAAGCGGCAGTTTGATTTTGAAAGTGAATGAATAAATGTCAGTGTGAATAAAGAGTTGCATACTTGTGCTTGGTTATAATAAAAGTAAGAGAAGAAAAAGTATTTGAAATAAAAAGCGTTTTATTTTGTGAAATAATTGCAGTTTCAGTTTGAATAAAGGATATAAGTTTTATTTGCGAACCCTTAATAAAATATTACAATATTATAAAAAAAAACCGCAAACAGCAAGTGTTAAATAACATCTATTAGTATAACATCAATTAGTACAATTATTCTTCTTGGCTCTTTTAGGGTTTTAAATAATGCGTTAGATGCAATGTTGGATAACATATTGTTGTATTTTACTAAGGGTTCGCAAATAAAACTTATTTCCTTTATTCAAACTGAAACTGCAAATAATTCACAATCATCCTATCACTAGCGGTTTTTATGTGTTTCCTTGTCCGTTGATGAATGTCAATGAGCCTTTCTTTGAGGTTATCCACATATTCATCTGACATTTCCGGTTCCATGGTATGGCATCCAAATTTGACTTCACTGGGCAGCCGTATTGTTGTGCCAAACAGGATCTCCGATGGTGTATGTCCTGTTGAACTATGAACCGCACTGCGATAGGCCATCAAGAACAATGGAATATGGCGGTCCCAGTCTCGTTGGTAGTCACCTACAACCTTGGACAGATGTTCTTTAAGAGTCCTGTTGAATCGTTCTACCATCCCATCAGATTGTGGATGAAGCGGTGTTGTCCTCGTCTTCTTGATGCCAAGAAAAGAGCAAACCTCCTGAAAGATGTTAGATTCGAAGTTCCTTCCTTGGTCAGAATGCAGTTCCAAAGGTACGCCGAACCTGCTCACCAAATTGAATATAATCTGATCAACAACTGTTTTAGTTTCTTGATTTGGGATGGCAAATGCCTCAGGCCACTTGCTGAAGTAATCCATGACTACAAGGATGTATCGGTTTCCGCTGTTGGTCTCCGGAAACGGACCTGCGACACCTACTGCTGTTCTTTCGAAAGGTGTGCCCACATTGTACTGTTGCATTTTACTTTGAAGCTTTCTACCTGGTCCCTTGGTAGCAGCACAAGTATCACATTTTCGGCACCACTTTTCGACATCATCTCTTGCATGTAGCCAGTAGAACCGTTGTCGTATCTTCTCCAGCGATTTATTGACTCCCAAATGACCTCCAGATGCTCCATCATGCATCTCTCGAAGAACGTCATTAACCTTTGACATAAGCACTATCAACTGCATCAGATAAGACTTGCCATCTGCAGATTCCCATTTGCGCCTTAGTACTCCTTCTTGCACATGAAGTGAGTCCCACTGTGCCAAATATGCTTTGAGAGCTGGACTTCTATCGCAGATGTCACCCCATTCTGGTTTTTCTCCGTGTTCCTTCCATGCAAGAATGTGTTCTATATCCGAGTCTTCTTGTTGGGCAGTCCTCAGTTCTTCATTGCTCCAACCGTAAATGGGATCGGCTCTTATTCGTTGGATGGCAACCGCTTCCTTTTCTTCTTGACGCATGCAATGCTTACAGTCCTGTTTACACGGTCGTCGAGACAATGCATATGCGTTTGAGTGCAGCTTTCCTCTACGATGTTGAATTTCGTAGTCGTATGTCTGCAGTCTCTCGATCCATCTTGCTACTTGACCTTCTGGATTTTTGAAGTTCAGAAGCCAATTAAGCGCACCATGATCTGTTCGAAGGAGGAACTTCTGTCCATAGATGTACTTATGGAAGTGCTTTGTTGCCAAAATCAAAGCTAGAAGTTCCCTTCTGGTGACGCAATAATTGCGCTCTGGCCTCGAGAGCACCTTACTGTAGTAGGTGACGACTTTTTCTTCTCCTTCATGGACTTGCGACAGCACAGCTCCAATCCTGACGTTACTGGCATCGGCATCGATGATAAAAGGTTTTCCAGGAGTCGAATAGGTCAGCACAGGAGCATTACACAAGTAAGGCCTTGAAGAACACACTCCATCAGACGCTCAAATGTTGCCGGAGCGTTGCACAGTCCGAATGGCATCACTATAAACTGCCACAGACCATTTCCGGTTGAGAAAGCTGTCTTCTCTCGTTCTTCTGGATGGATTTCTACCTGCCAGTAGCCACTCTTCAAGTCTAACGTCGAGAACCATTGAGCTCCTTCCATTGCATCCAATGTATCGCTGATTCTGGGCAGAGGGTAGCTGTCTTTCTTTGTCACATCGTTCAGCCTACGGTAGTCCACGCATTCTTCATTGTCTATATCATTTCTTCAACTTCGGCTTGTTTGGCTAATGGGAGACGTCTTGCTGGTTGTCGAATCGGTCTCGCATCACCTGTGTCGATTCGATGCTGTACCAGTTGTGTTCGACCATACTGCCCACTCGGTGAAGAAAATATATCAGTATATAATATATCAGAAAATATACTCATGAAGAAGGCTTCCAGCAACACTAAGCTGATGTTGACTTAGATTGGATGGCTTGAGAATTTTGGCCTTCATGGAGCTGAATTTTTCAGGGTCCATTGGTTTTTCTGCGTTCATTTCTATGATTTTAGTAATTGCGGTCACAGATTCGCATTTTCCAATTACTTCTCCTTTCTTGAGTTTGACCTCGTACAGTTTGATGTTCAGAATCCGTACGTGTACCATGTTGCTCTTTGGTTCCACAAGAGTCTTCCCTAAGATGATGTTTTGGGAAGACTGCTCAGACTCTGGTTCCACCATGAGGTATCGATGGCTACCTAGATCGCCCTCTATTTTCGTCCAAACAAACACTTCTGAAGAGGCAGGCAAGCATATGTCTTCTTTGATGACATTTCTTAGAGTTGAGTATTATTCCTATTTCCACAATGTTGACAGGCAACTCTTCTTGGTGGCAATCTGCACTGGCACTGGAGATGTCCGGTTTTGTTGCAATTCCAGCATCGAGCAGGTCCTTCTCGCTGACTTCTATGGAATTCAGCTCTCTGGCAAGAAAATTCCTCAACTTCAAGTTCTCTTACCCGATGAACTCCAAAGGAAGCCTGTTCTGATGCTTCCATAGTCAGAGCGAACGCTAATGCTTCAGAAAGCGTGCGTTTTCCAGCAGTTCGAATTGCTCGCTGGAGGTTGATGTCGGTAACTGCACGAACAAAAGCCTCCGTTGCTAGCTGGTTGGTAATTTCATCTCCTGCAGTCGGGTATGCTAGGTGTGACAACCGTTTGATGTCTGCTTGGAGTTGTTACAGACTTTCACTTCTTTTCTGGACTCCGGTATTGAGCTGGACGCGGAAGACTTCTTGCATATGGCTATCGCCGAAGCGTTTGTCAATAGCCTGAACAAGAGCACTGAAGTTGCCGTTCTGGTCTGCTGGTAAAAAAATGAACTTTTTTACAAAAAAAAAAAAAAAATACTTTTATACACCAAAAACATTTTTACAAAAAAAATAACTTTTTTACCAAAAAAAATTTCAACTTTTTTATAAAAAAGAATAAACTTTTTTACAAAAAAATTAACATTTCTAAAAAAAAATTAAATTTTACAAAAAAAATCAACAATTAAGAACCAAAATAGGATGCACTGATAAGGACTGTGAATTCGAGTTTCTTTCCTAGTCATGATAGTGATCTGACTGGCTTTTTTTTTTTGCCTATTGAGTCGCTCACATAACAAAACAATCGCGACTATAAAAGAAATTAAATGTGAGATAAAATTTCACATTTCTTATTAAATGATTCTACATGGTTATTCCCATAAGGTGTGTTAAAAAAATTAAGCGCAAGGGGGAGTCTATTCCCTCCCGTTTAGGCAGGAGGGGAAATTTTCATCGGCATCGATGATAAAAGGTTTTCCAGGAGTCGGATAGGTCAGCACAGGAGCATTACACAAACGTAGCTTGAGTTCCTGAAAACTTTTCTCGCACTCACCTGACCATTTGAACGGCTTCCCCTTTTCAGTAAGTTGATGCAAGCTCTTAGCGATTCCAGCAAAGTCCTTCACAAAGCGCCGATAATATGTGGCTAGACCAAGAAAGCTACGGAGCTGATGTTTATCCTGTGGTGTTGGCCAATTCTTCACAGTTTCAACTTTCTCAGGATCAGTCTTTACTCCTTGGGATGAGATGATATGTCCCAGGTATTTTACTTCGGTCTTGAAAAGCGCACATTTATCTGGATTTAATTTTGCTTCTCGAAGCCTCTGAAATACAGCCTTATGGTTTTCACAAAGCTCATCAAAAGTTTTTCCATAAACGATGACATCGTCCAAATATACAAGGCATGATTTCCAAGTAAGGCCATCAGACGCTCAAATGTTGCCGGAGCGTTGCACAGTCCGAATGGCATCACTTTAAACTGCCACAGACCATTTCCGGTTGAGAAAGCTGTCTTCTCTCGATCTTCTGGATGGATTTCTACCTGCCAGTAGCTACTCTTCAAGTCTAACGTCGAGAACCATTGAGCTCCTTCCATTGCATCCAATGTATCGCTGTCTTTCTTGTCACATCGTTCAGCCTACGGTAGTCCACACATTCTTCATTGTCTATATCATTTCTTCTACTTCGGCTTGTTTGGCTAATGGGAGACGTCTTGCTGGTTGTCGAATTGGTCTCGCATCACCTGTGTCGATTCGATGCTGTACCAGTTGTGTTCGACCATACTGCCCACTCGGTGAAGAAAATATATCAGTGTACTCATGAAGAAGGCTTCCAGCAACACTGGCTTGAGAATTTTGGCTTTCATGGAGCTGAATTTTTCAGGGTCCATTGGTTCTTCTGCGTTCATTTCTGTGATTTTAGTAATAGCGGTCACAGATTCGCATTTTCCAATTACTTCTCCTTTTTGAGTTTGACCTCGTACAGTTTGATGTTCAGAATCCGTACGGGTACCATGTTGCTCTTTGGTTCCACAAGAGTCTTCCCTAAGATGATGTTTTGGGAAGACTGCTCAGACTCTGGTTCCACCATGAGGTATCGATGGCTACCTAGATCGCCCTATATTTTCGTCCAAACAAACACTTCTGAAGAGGCAGGCAAGCATATGTCTTCTTTGATGACAGTTCTTAAAGTTGAGTATTATTCCTGTTTCCACAATGTTGACAGGCAACTCTTCTTGGTGGCAATCTGCACTGGCGCTGGATGTGTCCGGTTTTGTTGCAATTCCAGCATCGAGCAGGTCCTTCTCGCTGACTTCTATGGAATTCAGCTCTCTGGCAAGAAAATTCCTCAACTTCAAGTTCTCTTACCCGATGAACTCCAAAGGAAGCCTGTTCTGATGCTTCCATAGTCAGAGCGAACGCTAATGCTTCAGAAAGCGTGCGTTTTCCAGCAGTTCGAATTGCTCGCTGGAGGTTGATGTCGGTAACTGCACGAACAAAAGCCTCCGTTGCTAGCTGGTTGGTAATTTCATCGCCTGCAGTCGGGTATGCTAGGTGTGCCAACCGTTTGATGTCTGCTTGGAGTTGTTACAGACTTTCACTTCTTTTCTGGACTCCGGTATTGAGCTGGACGCGGAAGACTTCTTGCATATGGCTATCGCCGAAGCGTTTGTCAATAGCCTGAACAAGAGCACTGAAGTTGCCGTTCTGGTCTGCTGGTAAAAAAATGAACTTTTTTACAAAAAAAAAAAAAAAAATACTTTTATACACCAAAAACATTTTTACAAAAAAAATAACTTTTTTACCAAAAAAAATTTACATTTTTACAAAAAAAATTTCAATTTTTTTATAAAAAAGAATAAACTTTTTTACAAAAAAATTAACATTTCTAAAAAAAAAATTTAATTTTACAAAAAAAAACAATAATTAAGAACCAAAATAGGATGCACTGATAAGGACTGTGAATTCGAGTTTCTTTCCTAGTCATGATAGTGATCTGACTGGCTTTTTGTTTGCCTATTGAGTCGCTCACATAACAAAACAATCGCGACTATAAAAGAATTTAAATGTGAGATAAAATTTCACATTTCTTATTAAATGATTCTACATGGTTATTCCCATAAGGTGTGTTAAAAAAATTAAGCGCAAGGGGGAGTCTATTCCCTCCCGTTTAGGCAGGAGGGGAAATTTTCATCGGCATCGATGATAAAAGGTTTTCCAGGAGTCGGATAGGTCAGCACAGGAGCATTACACAAACGTAGCTTGAGTTCCTGAAAACTTTTCTCGCACTCACCTGACCATTTGAACGGCTTCCCCTTTTCAGTAAGTTGATGCAAGCTCTTAGCGATTCCAGCAAAGTCCTTCACAAAGCGCCGATAATATGTGGCTAGACCAAGAAAGCTACGGAGCTGATGTTTATCCTGTGGTGTTGGCCAATTCTTCACAGTTTCAACTTTCTCAGGATCAGTCTTTACTCCTTGGGATGAGATGATATGTCCCAGGTATTTTACTTCGGTCTTGAAAAGCGCACATTTATCTGGATTTAATTTTGCTTCTCGAAGCCTCTGAAATACAGCCTTATGGTTTTCACAAAGCTCATCAAAAGTTTTTCCATAAACGATGACATCGTCCAAATATACAAGGCATGATTTCCAAGTAAGGCCATCAGACGCTCAAATGTTGCCGGAGCATTGCACAGTCCGAATGGCATCACTTTAAACTGCCACAGACCATTTCCGGTTGAGAAAGCTGTCTTCTCTCGATCTTCTGGATGGATTTCTACCTGCCAGTAGCCACTCTTCAAGTCTAACGTCGAGAACCATTGAGCTCCTTCCATTGCATCCAATGTATCGCTGTCTTTCTTGTCACATCGTTCAGCCTACGGTAGTCCACACATTCTTCATTGTCTATATCATTTCTTCAACTTCGGCTTGTTTGGCTAATGGGAGACGTCTTGCTGGTTGTCGAATTGGTCTCGCATCACCTGTGTCGATTCGATGCTGTACCAGTTGTGTTCGACCATACTGCCCACTCGGTGAAGAAAATATATCAGTGTACTCATGAAGAAGGCTTCCAGCAACACTGGCTTGAGAATTTTGGCTTTCATGGAGCTGAATTTTTCAGGGTCCATTGGTTCTTCTGCGTTCATTTCTGTGATTTTAGTAATAGCGGTCACAGATTCGCATTTTCCAATTACTTCTCCTTTTTGAGTTTGACCTCGTACAGTTTGATGTTCAGAATCCGTACGGGTACCATGTTGCTCTTTGGTTCCACAAGTCTTCCCTAAGATGATGTTTTGGGAAGACTGCTCAGACTCTGGTTCCACCATGAGGTATCGATGGCTACCTAGATCGCCCTCTATTTTCGTCCAAACAAACACTTCTGAAGAGGCAGGCAAGCATATGTCTTCTTTGATGACATTTCTTAGAGTTGAGTATTATTCCTGTTTCCACAATGTTGACAGGCAACTCTTCTTGGTGGCAATCTGCACTGGCACTGGAGATGTCCGGTTTTGTTGCAATTCCAGCATCGAGCAGGTCCTTCTCGCTGACTTCTATGGAATTCAGCTCTCTGGCAAGAAAATTCCTCAACTTCAAGTTCTCTTACCCGATGAACTCCAAAGGAAGCCTGTTCTGATGCTTCCATAGTCAGAGCGAACGCTAATGCTTCAGAAAGCGTGCGTTTTCCAGCAGTTCGAATTGCTCGCTGGAGGTTGATGTCGGTAACTGCACGAACAAAAGCCTCCGTTGCTAGCTGGTTGGTAATTTCATCTCCTGCAGTCGGGTATGCTAGGTGTGCCAACCGTTTGATGTCTGCTTGGAGTTGTTACAGACTTTCACTTCTTTTCTGGACTCCGGTATTGAGCTGGACGCGGAAGACTTCTTGCATATGGCTATCGCCGAAGCGTTTGTCAATAGCCTGAACAAGAGCACTGAAGTTGCCGTTCTGTTCTGCTGGTATGGATTGCAAAAGTTCAACAGCAGAACCTCTAAGGGCAAGCGTCAGGGCAATAAACTTGTCTTCGTCATCCCAGCCATTTGTTGTTGCGGCTGCCTCAAACTGCTTCTTGAAGATTGACCAAGAAGACTGTCCATCAAAGGTTGGTAGATACATTTCTCTCTTCTTAGGAAAATCGCAACTGCCCTCTCTTACCTTTATTTTCCTAACCTTATCTAATTCATTGGCAAAGTTCTGTATTTTGTCTTCAAATTTCTCGAACTGTTTTTCGACGTTTTCAACACGTTCATCAAGAGCCATGAATTTATTTTCAAATGAATTTAGCTTACTTTCGATTAGATTTTTCTGGTCGTCTAGAAAGTTCCTTTGCTCGTTGCGTTGTTCCTCTAGAAGATTCTTTTGTTCACTACGTTGTTCTTCTAGAAGATTCTTTTGCTCTTTTCGTTGGTCTTCAAACTGGGCGAGCAGCTGAGCCATCATACTAGAAATGTCTAAGCTAGTACTTACTTGCTCTTCCGGCATTTCAATTTCAAATAGAAACGTGTCTGGATTTTCATCGTGTTGCCTTAAATCTTCCTGCAGACGAATAATGAGGTCATTTTGCGTTCCAGCAGTAGGAAGACCACGTCTGTTTAGTTCTGTTTTAAGTAGAGAAGAGCAAAAAATCACGACCTGTGATTTCGGACCTGTGAGTCAAAAATCACAATCACTACCTGTGACCGATTCACAAATAAACTGTGATTGCCTTAAATGTGATTTTTGGTATACACCACAACGACATCAAGACGAAACAGTGAAGACTAGAACTCGAAAAAAAATGTTCGTTACCAAAATCACTGCCACACAAAAATCACAAATTATCTCAATCTCAAATCACGACGAAAGTAAGTGAAGTATGAAACAGAATAAAAGGTAGAAGAATGTTATTTTGTAAAAACAAACACTGGCTTGAGAATTTTGGCTTTCATGGAGCTGAATTTTTCAGGGTCCATTGGTTCTTCTGCGTTCATTTCTGTGATTTTAGTAATAGCGGTCACAGATTCGCATTTTCCAATTACTTCTCCTTTTTGAGTTTGACCTCGTACAGTTTGATGTTCAGAATCCGTACGGGTACCATGTTGCTCTTTGGTTCCACAAGAGTCTTCCCTAAGATGATGTTTTGGGAAGACTGCTCAGACTCTGGTTCCACCATGAGGTATTGATGGCTACCTAGATCGCCCTCTATTTTCGTCCAAACAAACACTTCTGAAGAGGCAGGCAAGCATATGTCTTCTTTGATGACATTTCTTAGAGTTGAGTATTATTCCTGTTTCCACAATGTTGACAGGCAACTCTTCTTGGTGGCAATCTGCACTGGCACTGGAGATGTCCGGTTTTGTTGCAATTCCAGCATCGAGCAGGTCCTTCTCGCTGACTTCTATGGAATTCAACTCTCTGGCAAGAAAATTCCTCAACTTCAAGTTCTCTTACCCGATGAACTCCAAAGGAAGCCTGTTCTGATGCTTCCATAGTCAGAGCGAACGCTAATGCTTCAGAAAGCGTGCGTTTTCCAGCAGTTCGAATTGCTCAATAGCCTGAACAAGAGCACTGAAGTTGCCGTTCTGTTCTGCTGGTATGGATTGCAAAAGTTCAACAGCAGAACCTCTAAGGGCAAGCGTCAGGGCAATAAACTTGTCTTCGTCATCCCAGCCATTTGTTGTTGCGGCTGCCTCAAACTGCTTCTTGAAGATTGACCAAGAAGACTGTCCATCAAAGGTTGGTAGATACATTTCTCTCTTCTTAGGAAAATCGCAACTGCCCTCTCTTACCTTCATTTTCCTAACCTTATCTAATTCATTGGCAAAGTTCTGCATTTTGTCTTCAAATTTCTCGAACTGTTTTTCGACGTTTTCAACACGTTCATCAAGAGCCATGAATTAATTTTCAAATGAATTTAGCTTACTTTCGATTAGATTTTTCTGGTCGTCTAGAAGGTTCCTTTGCTCGTTGCGTTGTTCCTCTAGAAGATTCTTTTGTTCACTACGTTGTTCTTCTAGAAGATTCTTTTGCTCTTTTCGTTGGTCTTCAAACTGGGCGAGCAGCTGAGCCATCATACTAGAAATGTCTAAGCTAGTACTTACTTGCTCTTCCGGCATTTCAATTTCAAATAGAAACGTGTCTGGATTTTCATCGTGTTGCCTTAAATCTTCCTGCAGACGAATAATGAGGTCATTTTGCGTTCCAGCAGTAGGAAGACCTCGTCTGTTTAGTTCTGTTTTAAGTAGAGAAGAGCAAAAAATCACGACCTGTGATTTCGGACCTGTGAGTCAAAAATCACAATCACTACCTGTGACCGATTCACAAATAAACTGTGATTGCCTTAAATGTGATTTTTGGTATACACCACAACGACATCAAGACGAAACAGTGAAGACTAGAACTCGAAAAAAAATGTTCGTTACCAAAATCACTGCCACACAAAAATCACAAATTATCTCAATCTCAAATCACGACGAAAGTAAATGAAGTATGAAACAGAATAAAAGGTAGAAGAAGAACGGATGGTGTGATTGCTCACTGATTGTATAACGCTGCAATGCGATCTTACAAATAAAACTTTTTTACAGAAAAACATAAACTTTTTTACAAAAAAAATCAACTTTTTTACAAAAAAAAAATAACATTTTTACAAAAAAAAATCAACTTTTTTACAAAAAAAAATAACGTTTTTTACATAAAAAAATGAATTTTTTTACAAAAAAAAAAAATAACTTTCTTACAAGAAAAAATTAACTTTCTTACAAAAAAATAAATTTTTTACAAAAAATATTAACTTTTTTTTACAAAAAAATAACTTTTTTACATAAAAAAATTAACTTTTTTACAAAAAAAATAACTTTCTTACAAGAAAAAATTAACTTTCTTACAAAAAAAAAAATAACTTTTCTACTAAATTAACTTTTTTTTTAATTTTTTTAAATTAACTTTTTTACAAAAAAAAAAATTAACTTTTTTGCAAAAAAAAAATGAACTTTTTTACAAAAAAAATACTTTTATACACCAAAAAACATTTTTACAAAAAAAAGAAAATTACTTTTTTACAAAAAAAAATAACTTTTTTACCAAAAAAAATTTACATTTTTACAAAAAAAATTTCTATAAAAAAGAATAAACTTTTTTACAAAAAAAATTAACATTTCTAAAAAAAAAATTCAATAATTAAGAACCAAAATAGGATGCACTGATAAGGACTGTGAATTCGAATTTCTTTCCTAGTCATGATAGTGATCTGACTGGCTTTTGTTTTTGCCTATTGAGTCGCTCACATAACAAAACAATCGCGACTAAAAAGAAATTAAATGTGAGATAAAATTTTACATTTCTTATTAAATGATTCTACATGGTTATTCCCATAAGGTGTGTTAAAAAAATTAAGCGCAAGGGGGAGTCTATTCCCTCCCGTTTAGGCAGGAGGGGAAATTTTCTAAAACAAAATTCTAAACACAGACAAACAATAATTAAAAAACAACGATTACTTTTACAACAACAAATATGCATAATAATACCTTTTTCTTAGCCCAAAAAAACCCCTTTCATTTAATTAAAGTTGGTTTAGTGAATAGTTTTTGCAAAATTTGTTTTCAAACTTAAAGTTTTGAAAACGAAATGAAACACATTTTTTTTTTTTTTGAAATTAAGTACTACCTATGTATTTTTGTTTTCAAAATTCAATGCTCTTTTAGTTCTTAGTCAAACACTTAGTCCCCTTTTCCTGGAGATTATTTATCATCAGATAAGACTTGCCATCTGCAGATTCCCATTTGCGCCTTAGTACTCCTTCTTGCACATGAAGTGAGTCCCACTGTGCCAAATATGCTTTGAGAGCTGGACTTCTATCGCAGATGTCACCCCATTCTGGTTTTTCTCCGTGTTCCTTCCATGCAAGAATGTGTTCTATATCCGAGTCTTCTTGTTGGGCAGTCCTCAGTTCTTCATTGCTCCAACCGTAAATGGGATCGGCTCTTATTCGTTGGATGGCAACCGCCATGAATTTCGTAGTCGTATGTCTGCAGTCTCTCGATCCATCTTGCTACTTGACCTTCTGGATTTTTGAAGCTCAGAAGCCAATTAAGCGCACCATGGTCTGTTCGAAGGAGGAACTTCTGTCCATAGATGTACTTATGGAAGTGCTTTGTTGCCAAAATCAAAGCTAGAAGTTCCCTTCTGGTGACGCAATAATTGCGCTCTGGCCTCGAGAGCACCTTACTGTAGTAGGCGACGACTTTTTCTTCTCCTTCATGGACTTGCGACAGCACAGCTCCAATCCTGACGTTACTGGCATCGGCATCGATGATAAAAGGTTTTCCAGGAGTCGGATAGGTCAGCACAGGAGCATTACACAAACGTAGGTTGAGTTCCTGAAAACTTTTCTCGCACTCAACTGACCATTTGAACGGCTTCCCCTTTTCAGTAAGTTGATGCAAGCTCTTAGCGATTCCAGCAAAGTCCTTCACAAAGCGCCGATAATATGTGGCTAGACCAAGAAAGCTACGGAGCTGATGTTTATCCTATGGTGTTGGCCAATTCTTCACAGTTTCAACTTTCTCAGGATCAGTCTTTACTCCTTGGGATGAGATGATATGTCCCAGGTATTTTACTTCGGTCTTGAAAAGCGCACATTTATCTGGATTTAATTTTAAGTGTGCTTCTCGAAGCCTCTGAAATACAACCTTAAGGTTTTCACAAAGCTCATCAAAAGTTTTTCCATAAACGATGACATCGTCCAAATATACAAGGCATGATTTCCAAGTAAGGCCATCAGACGCTCAAATGTTGCCGGAGCGTTGCACAGTTCGAATGGCATCACTTTAAACTGCCACAGACCATTTCCGGTTGAGAAAGCTGTCTTTTCTCGATCTTCTGGATGGATTTCTACCTGCCAGTAGCCACTCTTCAAGTCTTACGTCGAGAACCATTGAGCTCCTTCCATTGCATCCAATGTATCGCTGTCTTTCTTGTCACATCGTTCAGCCTACGGTAGTCCACACATTCTTCATTGTCTATATCATTTCTTCAACTTCGGCTTGTTTGACTAATGGGAGACGTCTTGCTGGTTGTCGAATTGGTCTCGCATCACCTGTGTCGATTCGATGCTGTACCAGTTGTGTTCGACCATACTGCCCACTCGGTGAAGAAAATATATCAGTGTACTCATGAAGAAGGCTTCCAGCAACACTGGCTTGAGAATTTTGGCTTTCATGGAGCTGAATTTTTCAGGGTCCATTGGTTCTTCTGCGTTCATTTCTGTGATTTTAGTAATAGCGGTCACAGATTCGCATTTTCCAATTACTTCTCCTTTCTTGAGTTTGACCTCGTACAGTTTGATGTTCAGAATCCGTACGGGTACCATGTTGCTCTTTGGTTCCACAAGAGTCTTCCCTAAGATGATGTTTTGGGAAGACTGCTCAGACTCTGGTTCCACCATGAGGTATCGATGGCTACCTAGATCGCCCTCTATTTTCGTCCAAACAAACACTTCTGAAGAGGCAGGCAAGCATATGTCTTCTTTGATGACAGTTCTTAAAGTTGAGTATTATTCCTGTTTCCACAATGTTGACAGGCAACTCTTCTTGGTGGCAATCTGCACTGGCGCTGGAGATGTCCGGTTTTGTTGCAATTCCAGCATCGAGCAGGTCCTTCTCGCTGACTTCTATGGAATTCAGCTCTCTGGCAAGAAAATTCCTCAACTTCAAGTTCTCTTACCCGATGAACTCCAAAGGAAGCCTGTTCTGATGCTTCCATAGTCAGAGCGAACGCTAATGCTTCAGAAAGCGTGCGTTTTCCAGCAGTTCGAATCGCTCGCTGGAGGTTGGTGTCGGTAACTGCACGGACAAAAGCCTCCGTTGCTAGCTGGTTGGTAATTTCATCTCCTGCATTCGGGTATGCTAGGTGTGCCAACCGTTTGATGTCTGCTTGGAGTTGTTACAGACTTTCACTTCTTTTCTGGACTCCGGTATTGAGCTGGACGCGGAAGACTTCTTGCATATGGCTATCGCCGAAGCGTTTGTCAATAGCCTGAACAAGAGCACTGAAGTTGCCGTTCTGGTCTGCTGGTAAAAAAAATGAACTTTTTTACAAAAAAAAAAAAAAAAAAAATACTTTTATACACCAAAAACATTTTTACAAAAAAAATAACTTTTTTACCAAAAAAAATTTACATTTTTACAAAAAAAATTTCAACTATTTTATAAAAAAGAATAAACTTTTTTACAAAAAAATTAACATTTCTAAAAAAAAAATTAAATTTTACAAAAAAAATCAACAATTAAGAACCAAAATAGGATGCACTGATAAGGACTGTGAATTCGAGTTTCTTTCCTAGTCATGATAGTGATCTGACTGGCTTTTTTTTGCCTATTGAGTCGCTCACATAACAAAACAATCGCGACTATAAAAGAAATTAAATGTGAGATAAAATTTCACATTTCTTATTAAATGATTCTACATGGTTATTCCCATAAGGTGTGTTAAAAAAATTAAGCGCAAGGGGGAGTCTATTCCCTCCCGTTTAGGCAGGAGGGGAAATTTTCATCGGCATCGATGATAAAAGGTTTTCCAGGAGTCGGATAGGTCAGCACAGGAGCATTACACAAACGTAGCTTGAGTTCCTGAAAACTTTTCTCGCACTCACCTGACCATTTGAACGGCTTCCCCTTTTCAGTAAGTTGATGCAAGCTCTTAGCGATTCCAGCAAAGTCCTTCACAAAGCGCCGATAATATGTGGCTAGACCAAGAAAGCTACGGAGCTGATGTTTATCCTGTGGTGTTGGCCAATTCTTCACAGTTTCAACTTTCTCAGGATCAGTCTTTACTCCTTGGGATGAGATGATATGTCCCAGGTATTTTACTTCGGTCTTGAAAAGCGCACATTTATCTGGATTTAATTTTGCTTCTCGAAGCCTCTGAAATACAGCCTTATGGTTTTCACAAAGCTCATCAAAAGTTTTTCCATAAACGATGACATCGTCCAAATATACAAGGCATGATTTCCAAGTAAGGCCATCAGACGCTCAAATGTTGCCGGAGCGTTGCACAGTCCGAATGGCATCACTTTAAACTGCCACAGACCATTTCCGGTTGAGAAAGCTGTCTTCTCTCGATCTTCTGGATGGATTTCTACCTGCCAGTAGCCACTCTTCAAGTCTAACGTCGAGAACCATTGAGCTCCTTCCATTGCATCCAATGTATCGCTGTCTTTCTTGTCACATCGTTCAGCCTACGGTAGTCCACACATTCTTCATTGTCTATATCATTTCTTCAACTTCGGCTTGTTTGGCTAATGGGAGACGTCTTGCTGGTTGTCGAATTGGTCTCGCATCACCTGTGTCGATTCGATGCTGTACCAGTTGTGTTCGACCATACTGCCCACTCGGTGAAGAAAATATATCAGTGTACTCATGAAGAAGGCTTCCAGCAACACTGGCTTGAGAATTTTGGCTTTCATGGAGCTGAATTTTTCAGGGTCCATTGGTTCTTCTGCGTTCATTTCTGTGATTTTAGTAATAGCGGTCACAGATTCGCATTTTCCAATTACTTCTCCTTTTTGAGTTTGACCTCGTACAGTTTGATGTTCAGAATCCGTACGGGTACCATGTTGCTCTTTGGTTCCACAAGAGTCTTCCCTAAGATGATGTTTTGGGAAGACTGCTCAGACTCTGGTTCCACCATGAGGTATCGATGGCTACCTAGATCGCCCTATATTTTCGTCCAAACAAACACTTCTGAAGAGGCAGGCAAGCATATGTCTTCTTTGATGACAGTTCTTAAAGTTGAGTATTATTCCTGTTTCCACAATGTTGACAGGCAACTCTTCTTGGTGGCAATCTGCACTGGCGCTGGATGTGTCCGGTTTTGTTGCAATTCCAGCATCGAGCAGGTCCTTCTCGCTGACTTCTATGGAATTCAGCTCTCTGGCAAGAAAATTCCTCAACTTCAAGTTCTCTTACCCGATGAACTCCTGTTCTGATGCTTCCATAGTCAGAGCGAACGCTAATGCTTCAGAAAGCGTGCGTTTTCCAGCAGTTCGAATTGCTCGCTGGAGGTTGATGTCGGTAACTGCACGAACAAAAGCCTCCGTTGCTAGCTGGTTGGTAATTTCATCTCCTGCAGTCGGGTATGCTAGGTGTGCCAACCGTTTGATGTCTGCTTGGAGTTGTTACAGACTTTCACTTCTTTTCTGGACTCCGGTATTGAGCTGGACGCGGAAGACTTCTTGCATTTGGCTATCGCCGAAGCGTTTGTCAATAGCCTGAACAAGAGCACTGAAGTTGCCGTTCTGGTCTGCTGGTAAAAAAATGAACTTTTTTACAAAAAAAAAAAAAAATACTTTTATACACCAAAAACATTTTTACAAAAAAAATAACTTTTTTACCAAAAAAAATTTACATTTTTACAAAAAAAATTTCAACTTTTTTATAAAAAAGAATAAACTTTTTTACAAAAAAATTAACATTTCTAAAAAAAAAATTAAATTTTACAAAAAAAATCAATAATTAAGAACCAAAATAGGATGCACTGATAAGGACTGTGAATTCGAGTTTCTTTCCTAGTCATGATAGTGATCTGACTGGCTTTTTTTTTTGCCTATTGAGTCGCTCACATAACAAAACAATCGCGACTATAAAAGAAATTAAATGTGAGATAAAATTTCACATTTCTTATTAAATGATTCTACATGGTTATTCCCATAAGGTGTGTTAAAAAAATTAAGCGCAAGGGGGAGTCTATTCCCTCCCGTTTAGGCAGGAGGGGAAATTTTCATCGGCATCGATGATAAAAGGTTTTCCAGGAGTCGGATAGGTCAGTACAGGAGCATTACACAAACGTAGCTTGAGTTCCTGAAAACTTTTCTCGCACTCACCTGACCATTTGAACGGCTTCCCCTTTTCAGTAAGTTGATGCAAGCTCTTAGCGATTTCAGCAAAGTCCTTCACAAAGCGCCGATAATATGTGGCTAGACCAAGAAAGCTACGGAGCTGATGTTTATCCTGTGGTGTTGGCCAATTCTTCACAGTTTCAACTTTCTCAGGATCAGTCTTTACTCCTTGGGATGAGATGATATGTCCCAGGTATTTTACTTCGGTCTTGAAAAGCGCACATTTATCTGGATTTAACTTTAAGTGTGCTTCTCGAAGCCTCTGAAATACAACCTTAAGGTTTTCACAAAGCTCATCAAAAGTTTTTCCATAAACGATGACATCGTCCAAATATACAAGGCATGATTTCCAAGTAAGGCCATCAGACGCTCAAATGTTGCCGGAGCGTTGCACAGTTCGAATGGCATCACTTTAAACTGCCACAGACCATTTCCGGTTGAGAAAGCTGTCTTCTCTCGATCTTCTGGATGGATTTCTACCTGCCAGTAGCCACTCTTCAAGTCTTACGTCGAGAACCATTGAGCTCCTTCCATTGCATCCAATGTATCGCTGTCTTTCTTGTCACATCGTTCAACCTACGGTAGTCCACACATTCTTCATTGTCTATATCATTTCTTCAACTTCGGCTTGTTGTGCTAATGGGAGACGTCTTGCTGGTTGTCGAATTGGTCTCGCATCACCTGTGTCGATTCGATGCTGTACCAGTTGTGTTCGACCATACTGCCCACTCGGTGAAGAAAATATATCAGTGTACTCATGAAGAAGGCTTCCAGCAACACTGGCTTGAGAATTTTGGCTTTCATGGAGCTGAATTTTTCAGGGTCCATTGGTTCTTCTGCGTTCATTTCTGTGATTTTAGTAATAGCGGTCACAGATTCGCATTTTCCAATTACTTCTCCTTTCTTGAGTTTGACCTCGTACAGTTTGATGTTCAGAATCCGTACGGGTACCATGTTGCTCTTTGGTTCCACAAGAGTCTTCCCTAAGATGATGTTTTGGGAAGACTGCTCAGACTCTGGTTCCACCATGAGGTATCGATGGCTACCTAGATCGCCCTCTATTTTCGTCCAAACAAACACTTCTGAAGAGGCAGGCAAGCATATGTCTTCTTTGATGACAGTTCTTAAAGTTGAGTATTATTCCTGTTTCCACAATGTTGACAGGCAACTCTTCTTGGTGGCAATCTGCACTGGCGCTGGAGATGTCCGGTTTTGTTGCAATTCCAGCATCGAGCAGGTCCTTCTCGCTGACTTCTATGGAATTCAGCTCTCTGGCAAGAAAATTCCTCAACTTCAAGTTCTCTTACCCGATGAACTCCAAAGGAAGCCTGTTCTGATGCTTCCATAGTCAGAGCGAACGCTAATGCTTCAGAAAGCGTGCGTTTTCCAGCAGTTCGAATCGCTCGCTGGAGGTTGATGTCGGTAACTGCACGGACAAAAGCCTCCGTTGCTAGCTGGTTGGTAATTTCATCTCCTGCATTCGGGTATGCTAGGTGTGCCAACCGTTTGATGTCTGCTTGGAGTTGTTACAGACTTTCACTTCTTTTCTGGACTCCGGTATTGAGCTGGACGCGGAAGACTTCTTGCATATGGCTATCGCCGAAGCGTTCGTCAATAGCCTGAACAAGAGCACTGAAGTTGCCCCTCTGGTCTGCTGGTATGGATTGCAAAAGTTCAGCAGCAGAACCTCTAAGGGCAAGCGTCAGGGCAATAAACTTGTCTTCGTCATCCCAGCCATTTGTTGTTGCGGCTGCCTCAAATTGCTTCTTGAAGATTGACCAAGAAGACTGTCCATCAAAGGTTGGTAGATACATTTCTCTCTTCTTAGGAAAATCGCAACTGCCCTCTCTTACCTTCATTTTCCTAACCTTATCTAATTCATTGGCAAAGTTCTGCATTTTGTCTTCAAATTTCTCGAACTGTTTTCCGACGTTTTCAACACGTTCATCAAGAGCCATGAATTAATTTTCAAATGAATTTAGCTTACTTTCGATTAGATTTTTCTGGTCGTCTAGAAGGTTCCTTTGCTCGTTGCGTTGTTCCTCTAGAAGATTCTTTTGTTCACTACGTTGTTCTTCTAGAAGATTCTTTTGCTCTTTTCGTTGGTCTTCAAACTGGGCGAGCAGCTGAGCCATCATACTAGAAATGTCTAAGCTAGTACTTACTTGCTCTTCCGGCATTTCAATTTCAAATAGAAACGTGTCTGGATTTTCATCGTGTTGCCTTAAATCTTCCTGCAGACGAATAATGAGGTCATTTTGCGTTCCAGCAGTAGGAAGACCTCGTCTGTTTAGTTCTGTTTTAAGTAGAGAAGAGCAAAAAATCACGACCTGTGATTTCGGACCTGTGAGTCAAAAATCACAATCACTACCTGTGACCGATTCACAAATAAACTGTGATTGCCTTAAATGTGATTTTTGGTATACACCACAACGACATCAAGACGAAACAGTGAAGACTAGAACTCGAAAAAAAATGTTCGTTACCAAAATCACTGCCACACAAAAATCACAAATTATCTCAATCTCAAATCACGACGAAAGTAAGTGAAGTATGAAACAGAATAAAAGGTAGAAGAATGTTATTTTGTAAAAACAAACACTGGCTTGAGAATTTTGGCTTTCATGGAGCTGAATTTTTCAGGGTCCATTGGTTCTTCTGCGTTCATTTCTGTGATTTTAGTAATAGCGGTCACAGATTCGCATTTTCCAATTACTTCTCCTTTTTGAGTTTGACCTCGTACAGTTTGATGTTCAGAATCCGTACGGGTACCATGTTGCTCTTTGGTTCCACAAGAGTCTTCCCTAAGATGATGTTTTGGGAAGACTGCTCAGACTCTGGTTCCACCATGAGGTATTGATGGCTACCTAGATCGCCCTCTATTTTCGTCCAAACAAACACTTCTGAAGAGGCAGGCAAGCATATGTCTTCTTTGATGACATTTCTTAGAGTTGAGTATTATTCCTGTTTCCACAATGTTGACAGGCAACTCTTCTTGGTGGCAATCTGCACTGGCACTGGAGATGTCCGGTTTTGTTGCAATTCCAGCATCGAGCAGGTCCTTCTCGCTGACTTCTATGGAATTCAACTCTCTGGCAAGAAAATTCCTCAACTTCAAGTTCTCTTACCCGATGAACTCCAAAGGAAGCCTGTTCTGATGCTTCCATAGTCAGAGCGAACGCTAATGCTTCAGAAAGCGTGCGTTTTCCAGCAGTTCGAATTGCTCAATAGCCTGAACAAGAGCACTGAAGTTGCCGTTCTGTTCTGCTGGTATGGATTGCAAAAGTTCAACAGCAGAACCTCTAAGGGCAAGCGTCAGGGCAATAAACTTGTCTTCGTCATCCCAGCCATTTGTTGTTGCGGCTGCCTCAAACTGCTTCTTGAAGATTGACCAAGAAGACTGTCCATCAAAGGTTGGTAGATACATTTCTCTCTTCTTAGGAAAATCGCAACTGCCCTCTCTTACCTTTATTTTCCTAACCTTATCTAATTCATTGGCAAAGTTCTGTATTTTGTCTTCAAATTTCTCGAACTGTTTTTCGACGTTTTCAACACGTTCATCAAGAGCCATGAATTTATTTTCAAATGAATTTAGCTTACTTTCGATTAGATTTTTCTGGTCGTCTAGAAAGTTCCTTTGCTCGTTGCGTTGTTCCTCTAGAAGATTCTTTTGTTCACTACGTTGTTCTCCTAGAAGATTCTTTTGCTCTTTTCGTTGGTCTTCAAACTGGGCGAGCAGCTGAGCCATCATACTAGAAATGTCTAAGCTAGTACTTACTTGCTCTTCCGGCATTTCAATTTCAAATAGAAACGTGTCTGGATTTTCATCGTGTTGCCTTAAATCTTCCTGCAGACGAATAATGAGGTCATTTTGCGTTCCAGCAGTAGGAAGACCTCGTCTGTTTAGTTCTGTTTTAAGTAGAGAAGAGCAAAAAATCACGACCTGTGATTTCGGACCTGTGAGTCAAAAATCACAATCACTACCTGTGACCGATTCACAAATAAACTGTGATTGCCTTAAATGTGATTTTTGGTATACACCACAACGACATCAAGACGAAACAGTGAAGACTAGAACTCGAAAAAAAATGTTCGTTACCAAAATCACTGCCACACAAAAATCACAAATTATCTCAATCTCAAATCACGACGAAAGTAAATGAAGTATGAAACAGAATAAAAGGTAGAAGAAGAACGGATGGTGTGATTGCTCACTGATTGTATAACGCTGCAATGCGATCTTACAAATAAAACTTTTTTACAGAAAAACATAAACTTTTTTACAAAAAAAATCAACTTTTTTACAAAAAAAAAATAACATTTTTACAAAAAAAAATCAACTTTTTTACAAAAAAAAATAACGTTTTTTACATAAAAAAATGAATTTTTTTACAAAAAAAAAATAACTTTCTTACAAGAAAAAATTAACTTTCTTACAAAAAAATAAATTTTTTACAAAAAATATTAACTTTTTTTTTACAAAAAAATAACTTTTTTACATAAAAAAATTAATTTTTTTACAAAAAAAATAACTTTCTTACAAGAAAAAATTAACTTACTTACAAAAAAAAAATAACTTTTCTACTAAATTAACTTTTTTTTTAATTTTTTTAAATTAACTTTTTTACAAAAAAAAAAATTAACTTTTTTGCAAAAAAAAAAAATGAACTTTTTTACAAAAAAAATACTTTTATACACCAAAAAACATTTTTACAAAAAAAAGAAAATTCCTTTTTTACAAAAAAAATAACTTTTTTACCAAAAAAAAATTACATTTTTACAAAAAAAATTTCTATAAAAAAGAATAAACTTTTTTACAAAAAAAATTAACATTTCTAAAAAAAAAATTCAATAATTAAGAACCAAAATAGGATGCACTGATAAGGACTGTGAATTCGAATTTCTTTCCTAGTCATGATAGTGATCTGACTGGCTTTTGTGTTTGCCTATTGAGTCGCTCACATAACAAAACAATCGCGACTATAAAAGAAATTAAATGTGAGATAAAATTTTACATTTCTTATTAAATGATTCTACATGGTTATTCCCATAAGGTGTGTTAAAAAAATTAAGCGCAAGGGGGAGTCTATTCCCTCCCGTTTAGGCAGGAGGGGAAATTTTCTAAAACAAAATTCTAAACACAGACAAACAATAATTAAAAAACAACGATTACTTTTACAACAACAAATATGCATAATAATACCTTTTTCTTAGCCCAAAAAAACCCCTTTCATTTAATTAAAGTTGGTTTAGTGAATAGTTTTTGCAAAATTTGTTTTCAAACTTAAAGTTTTGAAAACGAAATGAAACACATTTTTTTTTTTTTGAAATTAAGTACTACCTATGTATTTTTGTTTTCAAAATTCAATGCTCTTTTAGTTCTTAGTCAAACACTTAGTCCCCTTTTCCTGGAGATTATTTATCATCAGATAAGACTTGCCATCTGCAGATTCCCATTTGCGCCTTAGTACTCCTTCTTGCACATGAAGTGAGTCCCACTGTGCCAAATATGCTTTGAGAGCTGGACTTCTATCGCAGATGTCACCCATTCTGGTTTTTCTCCGTGTTCCTTCCATGCAAGAATGTGTTCTATATCCGAGTCTTCTTGTTGGGCAGTCCTCAGTTCTTCATTGCTCCAACCGTAAATGGGATCGGCTCTTATTCGTTGGATGGCAACCGCCATGAATTTCGTAGTCGTATGTCTGCAGTCTCTCGATCCATCTTGCTACTTGACCTTCTGGATTTTTGAAGCTCAGAAGCCAATTAAGCGCACCATGGTCTGTTCGAAGGAGGAACTTCTGTCCATAGATGTACTTATGGAAGTGCTTTGTTGCCAAAATCAAAGCTAGAAGCTCCCTTCTGGTGACGCAATAATTGCGCTCTGGCCTCGAGAGCACCTTACTGTAGTAGGCGACGACTTTTTCTTCTCCTTCATGGACTTGCGACAGCACAGCTCCAATCCTGACGTTACTGGCATCGGCATCGATGATAAAAGGTTTTCCAGGAGTCGGATAGGTCAGCACAGGAGCATTACACAAACGTAGCTTGAGTTCCTGAAAACTTTTCTCGCACTCAACTGACCATTTGAACGGCTTCCCCTTTTCAGTAAGTTGATGCAAGCTCTTAGCGATTCCAGCAAAGTCCTTCACAAAGCGCCGATAATATGTGGCTAGACCAAGAAAGCTACGGAGCTGATGTTTATCCTATGGTGTTGGCCAATTCTTCACAGTTTCAACTTTCTCAGGATCAGTTTTTACTCCTTGGGATGAGATGATATGTCCCAGGTATTTTACTTCGGTCTTGAAAAGCGCACATTTATCTGGATTTAATTTTAAGTGTGCTTCTCGAAGCCTCTGAAATACAACCTTAAGGTTTTCACAAAGCTCATCAAAAGTTTTTCCATAAACGATGACATCGTCCAAATATACAAGGCATGATTTCCAAGTAAGGCCATCAGACGCTCAAATGTTGCCGGAGCGTTGCACAGTTCGAATGGCATCACTTTAAACTGCCACAGACCATTTCCGGTTGAGAAAGCTGTCTTCTCTCGATCTTCTGGATGGATTTCTACCTGCCAGTAGCCACTCTTCAAGTCTTACGTCGAGAACCATTGAGCTCCTTCCATTGCATCCAATGTATCGCTGTCTTTCTTGTCACATCGTTCAGCCTACGGTACTCCACACATTCTTCATTGTCTATATCATTTCTTCAACTTCGGCTTGTTGTGCTAATGGGAGACGTCTTGCTGGTTGTCGAATTGGTCTCGCATCACCTGTGTCGATTCGATGCTGTACCAGTTGTGTTCGACCATACTGCCCACTCGGTGAAGAAAATATATCAGTGTACTCATGAAGAAGGCTTCCAGCAACACTGGCTTGAGAATTTTGGCTTTCATGGAGCTGAATTTTTCAGGGTCCATTGGTTCTTCTGCGTTCATTTCTGTGATTTTAGTAATTGCGGTCACAGATTCGCATTTTCCAATTACTTCTCCTTTCTTGAGTTTGACCTCGTACAGTTTGATGTTCAGAATCCGTACGGGTACCATGTTGCTCTTTGGTTCCACAAGAGTCTTCCCTAAGATGATGTTTTGGGAAGACTGCTCAGACTCTGGTTCCACCATGAGGTATCGATGGCTACCTAGATCGCCCTCTATTTTCGTCCAAACAAACACTTCTGAAGAGGCAGGCAAGCATATGTCTTCTTTGATGACAGTTCTTAAAGTTGAGTATTATTCCTGTTTCCACAATGTTGACAGGCAACTCTTCTTGGTGGCAATCTGCACTGGCGCTGGAGATGTCCGGTTTTGTTGCAATTCCAGCATCGAGCAGGTCCTTCTCGCTGACTTCTATGGAATTCAGCTCTCTGGCAAGAAAATTCCTCAACTTCAAGTTCTCTTACCCGATGAACTCCAAAGGAAGCCTGTTCTGATGCTTCCATAGTCAGAGCGAACGCTAATGCTTCAGAAAGCGTGCGTTTTCCAGCAGTTCGAATCGCTCGCTGGAGGTTGATGTCGGTAACTGCACGGACAAAAGCCTCCGTTGCTAGCTGGTTGGTAATTTCATCTCCTGCATTCGGGTATGCTAGGTGTGCCAACCGTTTGATGTCTGCTTGGAGTTGTTACAGACTTTCACTTCTTTTCTGGACTCCGGTATTGAGCTGGACGCGGAAGACTTCTTGCATATGGCTATCGCCGAAGCGTTTGTCAATAGCCTGTCAATAGCAGCAGAACCTCTAAGGGCAAGCGTCAGGGCAATAAACTTGTCTTCGTCATCCCAGCCATTTGTTTTTGCGGCTGCCTCAAACTGCTTCTTGAAGATTGACCAAGAAGACTGTCCATCAAAGGTTGGTAGATACATTTCTCTCTTCTTAGGAAAATCGCAACTGCCCTCTCTTACCTTCATTTTCCTAACCTTATCTAATTCATTGGCAAAGTTCTGCATTTTGTCTTCAAATTTCTCGAACTGTTTTTCGACGTTTTCAACACGTTCATCAAGAGCCATGAATTTATTTTCCAATGAATTTAGCTTACTTTCGATTAGATTTTTCTGGTCGTCTAGAAGGTTCCTTTGCTCGTTGCGTTGTTCCTCTAGAAGATTCTTTTGTTCACTACGTTGTTCTTCTAGAAGATTCTTTTGCTCTTTTCGTTGGTCTTCAAACTGGGCGAGCAGCTGAGCCATCATACTAGAAATGTCTAAGCTAGTACTTACTTGCTCTTCCGGCATTTCAATTTCAAATAGAAACGTGTCTGGATTTTCATCTTAAATCTTCCTGCAGACGAATAATGAGGTCATTTTGCGTTCCAGCAGTAGGAAGACCTCGTCTGTTTAGTTCTGTTTTAAGTAGAGAAGAGCAAAAAATCACGACCTGTGATTTCGGACCTGTGAGTCAAAAATCACAATCACTACCTGTGACCGATTCACAAATAAACTGTGATTGCCTTAAATGTGATTTTTGGTATACACCACAACGACATCAAGACGAAACAGTGAAGACTAGAACTCGAAAAAAAATGTTCGTTACCAAAATCACTGCCACACAAAAATCACAAATTATCTCAATCTCAAATCACGACGAAAGTAAGTGAAGTATGAAACAGAATAAAAGGTAGAAGAAGAACGGATGGTGTGATTGTTCACTGGCTCACTGATTGTATAACGCTGCAATGCGATCTTACAAATAAAACTTTTTTACAGAAAAACATAAACTTTTTTACAGAAAAAATAAACTTTTTTACAAAAAAAAATAACATTTTTACAAAAAAAAATCAACTTTTTTACAAAAAAAAATAACGTTTTTCACATAAAAAAATAAACTTTTTTACAAAAAAAAATAACTTTCTTACAAGAAAAAATTAACTTTCTTACAAAAAAATAACTTTTTTACAAAAAATATTAACTTTTTTTTTACAAATAAATAACTTTTTTACATAAAAAAATTAACTTTTTTACAAAAAAAAAAAATAACTTTCTTACAAGAAAAAATTAACTTTCTTACAAAAAAATAACTTTTCTACTAAATTAACTTTTTTTTAAATTAACTTTTTTACAAAAAAAAATTAACTTTTTTACAAAATAAATAACATTTTTACAAAAAAAAATTAACTTTTTTGCAAAAAAAAAAATACTTTTATACACCAAAAAACATTTTAACAAAAAAATAAAATTACTTTTTTACCAAAAAAATTTCAATTTTTTTATAAAAAAGAATAAACTTTTTTACAAAAAAAATTAACATTTCTAAAAAAAAAATTCAATTTTACAAAAAATATCAATAATTAAGAACCAAAATAGGATGCACTGATAAGGACTGTGAATTCGAATTTCTTTCCTAGTCATGATAGTGATCTGACTGGCTTTTTTTTTTGCCTATTGAGTCGCTCACATAACAAAACAATCGCGACTATAAAAGAAATTAAATGTGAGATAAAATTTCACATTTCTTATTAAATGATTCTACATGGTTATTCCCATAAGGTGTATTCCCTCCCGTTTAGGCAGGAGGGGAAATTTTCTAAAACAAAATTCTAAACACAGACAAACAATAATTAAAAAACAACGATTACTTTTACAACAACAAATATGCATAATAATACCTTTTTCTTAGCCCAAAAAAACCCCTTTCATTTAATTAAAGTTGGTTTAGTGAATTCTTTTTGCAAAATTTGTTTTCAAACTTAAAGTTTTGAAAACGAAATGAAACACATTTTTTTTTTTTTTTGAAATTGAGTACTACCTATGTATTTTTGTTTTCAAAATTCAATGCTCTTTTAGTTCTTAGTCAAACACTTAGTCCCCTTTTCCTGGAGATTATTTTGAAGTTTTCCTTTAACTGCCTTGTACCTTTCACACAAATAAACAAAATTGCCAGAGATTTTGGTATAAAGTCTATGGAGATTTTTACTAAATTGTCAAACTCAAAACTGACAGGCAACATGCTGGAACTCTGACAGTGGTTGCGTTCTTTTGCTTTCCAACGTTAGCTATAGTTAACCTTCATTGTTTCTTTATTATAAAAAAGAATAATAATGTTTAATATTTTATTTTATGATTCGATTCAAAAAAAAGTTGATAATGATTTAATTTGTAAAAAAAAAATGTATATTTGAAGTGGTAGTGAATTATTTATCAGTAAATTTAACGCAATCAAAATTTTGTCTTGTTTATTATTTCTTAAATGAAAAGTAACATTTTTAGCTTTGACATTGCGACTACCATAGTCAACTTTAGGCCGACAAAAACATGTTTTGCAACCCTCATATTGTAAGCTGGTACGTTTTTTTTGGAAGAAAGTATTTTTTGTAAAACAGTTATTCTTTGTTTATGAAAATGTTGGATTATTTTGCAAGAAAGCTATGTTTTTTTTTGTAAAAAACTTATACATATTTTTTTGGAAAAAAGTTATTTTTTTTTTGTATAAAAAGTTTATGTTTTTTGTTTATTTTTTTTTGTACAAAAGGTAATATTTTTTTGTAAAAAAAGTTAATTTTGTTTGTGAAAAGTAAATTTTTTTTTGTAAAAAAAAGTATTTTTTTTTGTAGAAAAGTTAATTTTTTTTGTGAAAAGTTAATTTTTTTTTTGTTGTAAAAAAGTTATTTTTTTTTTTTGTGAAAAGTTATTTTTTTTTTGTTATAAAAAAGTTAATTTTCTTTTGTAATTAAGTTAAATTTTCTTGTAAAAAAGTTATTTTTTTTGTAGAAAAGTTAATTTTTTTTTATAAAAAAGTTTATTTATTTTGTAAAATCACTTGCAGCTCTATACAGTCAGAATAATTGAGTCAGTTTTTCATCCTTTACTTACTTTCCTCGTGATTAGGATTTCTTGTGATTTTTGGTGATAGTGATTTTGGTAACGAACACTTTTTTCCAGTGCTCTTAATTTTTCTGTTTCAAATTTGGTCTGAAACTGTTCGTTTCACTCTTGTATGGCCCCCTTGAAAATATTTTAAATTCACAAATCACAATCACAGGTTAAACTCACAGTGAATTGTAAATCACAATCACAATCAACCTGTGATTGAAAAATCACGACTTTGCCCATCTCTAGTTTTAAGTTCAACACAATTCAATGCATTCACAATTTTACCCATTTTTTTTTTTTTCTATTTTGTTCTTATATTTTTGTGTGTCACTTTTCACAAACACCTTTCTTATTTGTTCACTAATCTACACACTTTATCAATTTTTTTTATTTTTTTCACCATCAATTATCTGAATTCACAGATTAAATAAGTTTTATTCCACTTTTTCTGAAACCAATGTTGTGTTTTACTAAGGGTTCGCAAATAAAACTTATTTCCTTTATTCAAACTGAAACTGCAATTAATTCACAAAATAAAACGCTTTTTATTTCAAATACTTTTCTTTTATTATAACCAAGCACAAGTATGCAACTCTTTATTCACACTGACTTTTATCCATTCACTTTCAAAATCAAACTGCCCTTTTCGGAAAAATGTGTTTCATTTCGTTTTCAAAACTTTAAGTTTGAAAACAAATTTTGCAAAAACTATTCACTAAACCAACTTTAATTAAATGAAAGGGGTTTTTTTGGGCTAAGAAAAAGGTATTATTATGCATATTGGTTGTTGTAAAAGTAATCGTTGTTTTTTAATTATTGTTTGTCTGTGTTTAGAATTTTGTTTTAGAAAATTTCCCCTCCTGCCTAAACGGGAGGGAATACACCTTATGGGAATAACCATGTAGAATCATTTAATAAGAAATGTGAAATTTTATCTCACATTTAATTTCTTTTATAGTCGCGATTGTTTTGTTATGTGAGCGACTCAATAGGCAAAAAAAAAGCCAGTCAGATCACTATCATGACTAGGAAAGAAACTCGAGTTCACAGTCCTTATCAGTGCATCCTATTTTGGTTCTTAATTATTGATTTTTTTTGTAAAATTGAATTTTTTTTTTAGAAATGTTAATTTTTTTTGTAAAAAAGTTTATTCTTTTTTATAAAAAAGTTGAAATTTTTTTTGTAAAAATGTAAATTTTTTTTGGTAAAAAAGTTATTTTTTTTTGTAAAATTTGTAAAAAAGTAATTTTCTTTTTTTTGTAAAAATGTTTTTTGGTGTATAAAAGTATTTTTTTTTTTTTGTAAAAAAGTTCATTTTTTTTTTTGCAAAAAATTTCATTTTTTTTTGCAAAAAAGTTCATTTTTTTTTGTAAAAATGTTATTTTTTTTGTAAAAAAAAGTTAATTTTTTTTTTTGTAAAAAAGTTAATTTTTTAAAAAAAAAGTTAATTTAAAAAAATTAAAAAAAAAGTTAATTTATTATTTTTTTTGTAAGAAAGTTAATTTTTTCTTGTAAGAAAGTTATTTTTTTTATGTAAAAAAGTTAATATTTTTTGTAAAAAAGTTATTTTTTTGTAAGAAAGTTAATTTTTTCTTGTAAGAAAGTTATTTTTTTTTTTTGTAAAAAAGTTTATTTTTTTATGTAAAAAACGTTATTTTTTTTTGTAAAAAAGTTAATTTAAAAAACTCATGAAGAAGGCTTCCAGCAACACTAAGCTGATGTTGACTTAGATTGGATGGCTTGAGAATTTTGGCTTTCATGGAGCTGAATTTTTCAGGGTCCATTGGTTCTTCTGCGTTCATTTCTGTGATTTTAGTAATAGCGGTCACAGATTCGCATTTTCCAATTACTTCTCCTTTCTTGAGTTTGACCTCGTACAGTTTGATGTTCAGAATCCGTACGGGTACCATGTTGCTCTTTGGTTCCACAAGAGTCTTCCCTAAGATGATGTTTTGGGAAGACTGTTCAGACTCTGGTTCCACCATGAGGTATCGATGGCTACCTAATTCGCCCTCTATTTTCGTCCAAACAAACACTTCTGAAGAGGCAGGCAAGCATATGTCTTCTTTGATGACAGTTCTTAAAGTTGAGTATTATTCCTGTTTCCACAATGTTGACAGGCAACTCTTCTTGGTGGCAATCTGCACTGGCGCTGGAGATGTCCGGTTTTGTTGCAATTCCAGCATCGAGCAGGTCCTTCTCGCTGACTTCTATGGAATTCAGCTCTCTGGCAAGAAAATTCCTCAACTTCAAGTTCTCTTACCCGATGAACTCCAAAGGAAGCCTGTTCTGATGCTTCCATAGTCAGAGCGAACGCTAATGCTTCAGAAAGCGTGCGTTTTCCAGCAGTTCGAATTGCTCGCTGGAGGTTGATGTCAGTAACTGCACGGACAAAAGCCACCGTTGCTCGCTGGTTGGTAATTTCATCTCCTGCATTCGGGTATGCTAGGTGTGCCAACCGTTTGATGTCTGCTTTGAGTTGTTACAGACTTTCACTTCTTTTCTGGACTCCGGTATTGAGCTGGACGCGGAAGACTTCTTGCATATGGCTATCGCCGAAGCGTTTGTCAATAGCCTGTCAATAGCAGCAGAACCTCTAAGGGCAAGCGTCAGGGCAATAAACTTGTCTTCGTCATCCCAGCCATTTGTTTTTGCGGCTGCCTCAAACTGCTTCTTGAAGATTGACCAAGAAGACTGTCCATCAAAGGTTGGTAGATACATTTCTCTCTTCTTAGGAAAATCGCAACTGCCCTCTCTTACCTTCATTTTCCTAACCTTATCTAATTCATTGGCAAAGTTCTGCATTTTGTCTTCAAATTTCTCGAACTGTTTTTCGACGTTTTCAACACGTTCATCAAGAGCCATGAATTTATTTTCCAATGAATTTAGCTTACTTTCGATTAGATTTTTCTGGTCGTCTAGAAGGTTCCTTTGCTCGTTGCGTTGTTCCTCTAGAAGATTCTTTTGTTCACTACGTTGTTCTTCTAGAAGATTCTTTTGCTCTTTTCGTTGGTCTTCAAACTGGGCGAGCAGCTGAGCCATCATACTAGAAATGTCTAAGCTAGTACTTACTTGCTCTTCCGGCATTTCAATTTCAAATAGAAACGTGTCTGGATTTTCATCTTAAATCTTCCTGCAGACGAATAATGAGGTCATTTTGCGTTCCAGCAGTAGGAAGACCTCGTCTGTTTAGTTCTGTTTTAAGTAGAGAAGAGCAAAATATCACGACCTGTGATTTCGGACCTGTGAGTCAAAAATCACAATCACTACCTGTGACCGATTCACAAATAAACTGTGATTGCCTTAAATGTGATTTTTGGTATACACCACAACGACATCAAGACGAAACAGTGAAGACTAGAACTCGAAAAAAAATGTTCGTTACCAAAATCACTGCCACACAAAAATCACAAATTATCTCAATCTCAAATCACGACGAAAGTAAGTGAAGTATGAAACAGAATAAAAGGTAGAAGAAGAACGGATGGTGTGATTGTTCACTGGCTCACTGATTGTATAACGCTGCAATGCGATCTTACAAATAAAACTTTTTTACAGAAAAACATAAACTTTTTTACAAAAAAAATAAACTTTTTTACAAAAAAAAATAACATTTTTACAAAAAAAAATCAACTTTTTTACAAAAAAATAACGTTTTTTACATAAAAAAATAAACTTTTTTACAAAAAAAAATAACTTTCTTACAAGAAAAAATTAACTTTCTTACAAAAAAATAACATTTTTACAAAAAATATTAACTTTTTTTTACTTTTTACATAAAAAAATTAACTTTTTTACAAAAAAAAAAAAAATAACTTTCTTACAAGAAAAAATTAACTTTCTTACAAAAAAAATAACTTTTCTACTAAATTAACTTTTTTACAAAAAAAAATTAACTTTTTTACAAAATAAATAACATTTTTACAAAAAAAATTAACTTTTTTGCAAAAAAAAAAATGAACTTTTTTACAAAAAAAAAAAAAAATACTTTTATACACCAAAAAACATTTTTACAAAAAAAGAAAATTACTTTTTTACAAAAAAAATAACTTTTTTACCAAAAAAAATTTACATTTTTACAAAAAAAATTTCAATTTTTTTATAAAAAAGAATAAACTTTTTTACAAAAAAAATTCAATTTTACAAAAAAAATCAATAATTAAGAACCAAAATAGGATGCACTGATAAGGACTGTGAATTCGAATTTCTTTCCTAGTCATGATAGTGATCTGACTGGCTTTTTTTTTGCCTATTGAGTCGCTCACATAACAAAACAATCGCGACTATAAAAGAAATTAAATGTGAGATAAAATTTCACATTTCTTATTAAATGATTCTACATGGTTATTCCCATAAGGTGTGTTAAAAAAATTAAGCGCAAGGGGGAGTCTATTCCCTCCCGTTTAGGCAGGAGGGGAAATTTTCTAAAACAAAATTCTAAACACAGACAAACAATAATTAAAAAACAACGATTACTTTTACAACAACAAATATGCATAATAATACCTTTTTCTTAGCCCAAAAAAACCCCTTTCATTTAATTAAAGTTGGTTTAGTGAATTCTTTTTGCAAAATTTGTTTTCAAACTTAAAGTTTTGAAAACGAAATGAAACACATTTTTTTTTTTGAAATTGAGTACTACCTATGTATTTTTGTTTTCAAAATTCAATGCTCTTTTAGTTCTTAGTCAAACACTTAGTCCCCTTTTCCTGGAGATTATTTTGAAGTTTTCCTTTAACTGCCTTGTACTTTTCACACAAATAATCACTTTTCGACATCATCTCTGGCATGTAGCCAGTAGAACCGTTGTCGTATCTTCTCCAGCGATTTATTGACTCCCAAATGACCTCCAGATGCTCCATCATGCATCTCTCGAAGAACGTCATTAACCTTTGACATAGGCACTATCAACTGCATCAGATAAGACTTGCCATCTGCAGATTCCCATTTGCGCCTTAGTACTCCTTCTTGCACATGAAGTGAGTCCCACTGTGCCAAATATGCTTTGAGAGCTGAACTTCTATCGCAGATGTCACCCCATTCTGGTTTTTCTCCGTGTTCCTTCCATGCAAGAATGTGTTCTATATCCGAGTCTTCTTGTTGGGCAGTCCTAAGTTCTTCATTGCTCCAACCGTAAATGGGATCGGCTCTTATTCGTTGGATGGCAACCGCTTCCTTTTCTTCTTGACGCATGCAATGCTTACAGTCCTCTTTACACGGTCGTCGAGACAATGCATCTGCGTTTGAGTGCAGCTTTCCTCTACGATGTTGAATTTCGTAGTCGTATGTCTGCAGTCTCTCGATCCATCTTGCTACTTGACCTTCTGGATTTTTGAAGTTCAGAAGCCAATTAAGCGCACCATGGTCTGTTCGAAGGAGGAACTTCTGTCCATAGATGTACTTATGGAAGTACTTTGTTGCCAAAATCAAAGCTAGAAGTTCCCTTCTGGTGACGCAATAATTGCGCTCTGGCCTCGAGAGCACCTTACTGTAGTAGGCGACGACTTTTTCTTCTCCTTCATGGACTTGCGACAGCACAGCTCCAATCCTGACGTTACTGGCATCGGCATCGATGATAAAAGGTTTTCCAGGAGTCGGATAGGTCAGCACAGGAGCATTACACAAACGTAGCTTGAGTTCCTGAAAACTTTTCTCGCACTCACCTGACCATTTGAACGGCTTCCCCTTTTCAGTAAGTTGATGCAAGTTCTTAGCGATTCCAGCAAAGACCTTCACAAAGCGCCGATAATATGTGGCTAGACCAAGAAAGCTACGGAGCTGATGTTTATCCTGTGGTGTTGGCCAATTCTTCACAGTTTCAACTTTCTCAGGATCAGTCTTTACTCCTTGGGATGAGATGATATGTCCCAGGTATTTTACTTCAGTCTTGAAAAGCGCACATTTATCTGGATTTAATTTTAAGTGTGCTTCTCGAAGCTTCTGAAATACAGCCTTAAGGTTTTCACAAAGCTCATCAAAAGTTTTTCCATAAACGATGACATCGTCCAAATATACAAGGCATGATTTCCAAGTAAGGCCATCAGACGCTCAAATGTTGCCGGAGCGTTGCACAGTCCGAATGGCATCACTTTAAACTGCCACAGACCATTTCCGGTTGAGAAAGCTGTCTTCTCTCGATCTTCTGGATGGATTTCTACCTGCCAGTAGCCACTCTTCAAGTCTAACGTCGAGAACCATTGAGCTCCTTCCATTGCATCCAATGTATCGCTGTCTTTCTTGTCACATCGTTCAGCCTACGGTAGTCCACACATTCTTCTTTGTCTATATCATTTCTTCAACTTCGGCTTGTTTGGCTATTGGGAGACGTCTTGCTGGTTGTCGAATTGGTCTCGAATCACCTGTGTCGATTCGATGCTGTACCAGTTGTGTTCGACCATACTGCCCACTCGGTGAAGAAAATATATCAGAGTACTCATGAAGAAGGCTTCCAGCAACACTGGCTTGAGAATTTTGGCTTTCATGGAGCTGAATTTTTCAGGGTCCATTGGTTCTTCTGCGTTCATTTCTGTGATTTTAGTAATAGCGGTCACAGATTCGCATTTTCCAATTACTTCTCCTTTCTTGAGTTTGACCTCGTACAGTTTGATGTTCAGAATCCGTACGGGTACCATGTTGCTCTTTGGTTCCACAAGAGTCTTCCCTAAGATGATGTTTTGGGAAGACTGTTCAGACTCTGGTTCCACCATGAGGTATCGATGGCTACCTAGATCGCCCTCTATTTTCGTCCAAACAAACACTTCTGAAGAGGCAGGCAAGCATATGTCTTCTTTGATGACAGTTCTTAAAGTTGAGTATTATTCCTGTTTCCACAATGTTGACAGGCAACTCTTCTTGGTGGCAATCTGCACTGGCGCTGGAGATGTCCGGTTTTGTTGCAATTCCAGCATCGAGCAGGTCCTTCTCGCTGACTTCTATGGAATTCAGCTCTCTGGCAAGAAAATTCCTCAACTTCAAGTTCTCTTACCCGATGAACTCCAAAGGAAGCCTGTTCTGATGCTTCCATAGTCAGAGCGAACGCTAATGCTTCAGAAAGCGTGCGTTTTCCAGCAGTTCGAATTGCTCGCTGGAGGTTGATGTCAGTAACTGCACGGACAAAAGCCTCCGTTGCTCGCTGGTTGTTAATTTCATCTCATGCATTCGGGTATGCTAGGTGTGCCAACCGTTTGATGTCTGCTTGGAGTTGTTACAGACTTTCACTTCTTTTCTGGACTCCGGTATTGAGCTAGACGCGGAAGACTTCTTGCATATGGCTATCGCCGAAGCGTTTGTCAATAGCCTGAACAAGAGCACTGAAGTTGCCCCTCTGGTCTGCTGGTATGGATTGCAAAAGTTCAGCAGCAGAACCTCTAAGGGCAAGCGTCAGGGCAATAAACTTGTCTTCGTCATCCCAGCCATTTGTTGTTGCGGCTGCCTCAAACTGCTTCTTGAAGATTGACCAAGAAGACTGTCCATCAAAGGTTGGTAGATACATTTCTCTCTTCTTAGGAAAATCGCAACTGCCCTCTCTTACCTTCATTTTCCTAACCTTATCTAATTCATTGGCAAAGTTCTGCATTTTGTGTTCAAATTTCTCGAACTGTTTTTCGACGTTTTCAACACGTTCATCAAGAGCCATGAATTTATTTTCAAATGAATTTAGCTTACTTTCGATTAGATTTTTCTGGTCGTCTAGAAGGTTCCTTTGCTCGTTGCGTTGTTCCTCTAGAAGATTCTTTTGTTCACTACGTTGTTCTTCTAGAAGATTCTTTTGCTCTTTTCGTTGGTCTTCAAACTGGGCGAGCAGCTGAGCCATCATACTAGAAATGTCTAAGCTAGTACTTACTTGCTCTTCCGGCATTTCAATTTCAAATAGAAACGTGTCTGGATTTTCATCGTGTTGCCTTAAATCTTCCTGCAGACGAATAATGAGGTCATTTTGCGTTCCAGCAGTAGGAAGACCTCGTCTGTTTAGTTCTGTTTTAAGTAGAGAAGAGCAAAAAATCACGACCTGTGATTTCGGACCTGTGAGTCAAAAATCACAATCACTACCTGTGACCGATTCACAAATAAACTGTGATTGCCTTAAATGTGATTTTTGGTATACACCACAACGACATCAAGACGAAACAGTGAAGACTAGAAATCGAAAAAAAATGTTCGTTACCAAAATCACTGCCACACAAAAATCACAAATTATCTCAATCTCAAATCACGACGAAAGTAAGTGAAGTATGAAACAGAATAAAAGGTAGAAGAAGAACGGATGGTGTGATTGTTCACTGGCTCACTGATTGTATAACGCTGCAATGCGATCTTACAAATAAAATTTTTTTACAGAAAAACATAAACTTTTTTACAAAAAAAATAAACTTTTTTACAAAAAAAAAATAACATTTTTACAAAAAAAAATCAACTTTTTTACAAAAAAAATAACGTTTTTTACATAAAAAAATAAACTTTTTTACAAAAAAAAAATAACTTTCTTACAAGAAAAAATTAACTTACAAAAAAATAACTTTTTTACAAAAAATATTAACTTTTCTTACAAAAAAATAACTTTTTTACATAAAAAAATTAACTTTTTTACAAAAAAAAAATAACTTTCTTACAAGAAAAAATTAACTTACAAAAAAATAACTTTTTTACATAAAAAAATTAACTTTTTTACAAAAAAAAATTAACTTTTTTACAAAAAAAAATTAAATTTTTTACAAAATAAATAACATTTTGACAAAAAAAAAATGAACTTTTTTACAAAAAAAAAATACTTTTATACACCAAAAAACATTTTTACAAAAAAAAAGAAAATTACTTTTTTACAAAAAAAAATAACTTTTTTACCAAAAAAAATTTACATTTTTACAAAAAAAATTTCAACTTTTTTATAAAAAAGAATAAATTTTTACAAAAAAAATTGACATTTCTAAAAAAAAAATTCAATTTTACAAAAAAAATCAATAATTAAGAACCAAAATAGGATGCACTGATAAGGACTGTGAATTCGAGTTTCTTTCCTAGTCATGATAGTGATCTGACTGGCTTTTGTTTTTGCCTATTGAGTCGCTCACATAACAAAACAATCGCGACTAAAAAGAAATTAAATGTGAGATAAAATTTTACATTTCTTATTAAATGATTCTACATGGTTATTCCCATAAGGTGTGTTAAAAAAATTAAGCGCAAGGGGGAGTCTATTCCCTCCCGTTTAGGCAGGAGGGGAAATTTTCTAAAACAAAATTCTAAACACAGACAAACAATAATTAAAAAACAACGATTACTTTTACAACAACAAATATGCATAATAATACCTTTTTCTTAGCCCAAAAAAACCCCTTTCATTTAATTTAAGTTGGTTTAGTGAATAGTTTTTGCAAAATTTGTTTTCAAACTTAAAGTTTTGAAAACGAAATGAAACACATTTTTTTTTTTGAAATTAAGTACTACCTATGTATTTTTGTTTTCAAAATTCAATGCTCTTTTAGTTCTTAGTCAAACACTTAGTCCCCTTTTCCTGGAGATTATTTTGAAGTTTTCCTTTAACTGCCTTGTACTTTTCACACAAATAATCACTTTTCGACATCATCTCTTGCATGTAGCCAGTAGAACCGTTGTCGTATCTTCTCCAGCGATTTATTGACTCCCAAATGACCTCCAGATGCTCCATCATGCATCTCTCGAAGAACGTCATTAACCTTTGACATAGGCACTATCAACTGCATCAGATAAGACTTGCCATCTGCAGATTCCCATTTGCGCCTTAGTACTCCTTCTTGCACATGAAGTGAGTCCCACTGTGCCAAATATGCTTTGAGAGCTGAACTTCTATCGCAGATGTCACCCCATTCTGGGTTTTCTCCGTGTTCCTTCCATGCAAGAATGTGTTCTATATCCGAGTCTTCTTGTTGGGCAGTCCTCAGTTCTTCATTGCTCCAACCGTAAATGGGATCGGCTCTTATTCGTTGGATGGCAACCGCTTCCTTTTCTTCTTGACGCATGCAATGCTTACAGTCCTCTTTACACGGTCGTCGAGACAATGCATCTGCGTTTGAGTGCAGCTTTCCTCTACGATGTTGAATTTCGTAGTCGTATGTCTGCAGTCTCTCGATCCATCTTGCTACTTGACCTTCTGGATTTTTGAAGTTCAGAAGCCAATTAAGCGCACCATGGTCTGTTCGAAGGAGGAACTTCTGTCCATAGATGTACGTATGGAAGTGCTTTGTTGCCAAAATCAAAGCTAGAAGTTCCCTTCTGGTGACGCAATAATTGCGCTCTGGCCTCGAGAGCACCTTACTGTAGTAGGCGACGACTTTTTCTTCTACTTCATGGACTTGCGACAGCACAGCTCCAATCCTGACGTTACTGGCATCGGCATCGATGATAAAAGGTTTTCCAGGAGTCGGATAGGTCAGCACAGGAGCATTACACAAACGTAGCTTGAGTTCCTGAAAACTTTTCTCGCACTCACCTGACCATTTGAACGGCTTCCCCTTTTCAGTAAGTTGATGCAAGTTCTTAGCGATTCCAGCAAAGTCCTTCACAAAGCGCCGATTATATGTGGCTAGACCAAGAAAGCTACGGAGCTGATGTTTATCCTGTGGTGTTGGCCAATTCTTCACAGTTTCAACTTTCTCAGGATCAGTCTTTACTCCTTGGGATGAGATGATATGTCCCAGGTATTTTACTTCGGTCTTGAAAAGCGCACATTTATCTGGATTTAATTTTAAGTGTGCTTCTCGAAGCTTCTGAAATACAGCCTTAAGGTTTTCACAAAGCTCATCAAAAGTTTTTCCATAAACGATGACATCGTCCAAATATACAAGGCATGATTTCCAAGTAAGGCCATCAGACGCTCAAATGTTGCCGGAGCGTTGCGCAGTCCGAATGGCATCACTTTAAACTGCCACAGACCATTTCCGGTTGAGAAAGCTGTCTTCTCTCGATCTTCTGGATGGATTTCTACCTGCCAGTAGCCACTCTTCAAGTCTAACTTCGAGAACCATTGAGCTCCTTCCATTGCATCCAATGTATCGCTGTCTTTCTTGTCACATCGTTCAGCCTACGGTAGTCCACACATTCTTTATTGTCTATATCATTTCTTCAACTTCGGCTTGTTTGGCTAATGGGAGACGTCTTGCTGGTTGTCGAATTGGTCTCGCATCACCTGTGTCGATTCGATGCTATACCAGTTGTGTTCGACCATACTGCCCACTCGGTGAAGAAAATATATCAGTGTACTCATGAAGAAGGCTTCCAGCAACACTAAGCTGATGTTGACTTAGATTGGATGGCTTGAGAATTTTGGCTTTCATGGAGCTGAATTTTTCAGGGTCCATTGGTTCTTCTGCGTTCATTTCTGTGATTTTAGTAATTGCGGTCACAGATTCGCATTTTCCAATTACTTCTCCTTTCTTGAGTTTGACCTCGTACAGTTTGATGTTCAGAATCCGTACGGGTACCATGTTGCTCTTTGGTTCCACAAGAGTCTTCCCTAAGATGATGTTTTGGGAAGACTGCTCAGACTCTGGTTCCACCATGAGGTATCGATGGCTACCTAGATCGCCCTCTATTTTCGTCCAAACAAACACTTCTGAAGAGGCAAGCAAGCATATTTTTTTTTTTTTTTGTAAAAAAGTTAATTTTTGTATGTAAAAAAGTTATTTTTTTGTAAAAAAAAGTTAATATTTTTTGTAAAAAAGTTATTTTTTTGTAAGAAAGTTAATTTTTTCTTGTAAGAAAGTTATTTTTTTTTTGTAAAAAAGTTTATTTTTTTATGTAAAAAAACGTTAATTTTGTTTGTAAAAAAGTTGATTTTTTTTTGTAAAAATGTTATTTTTTTTTTGTAAAAAAGTTTATTTTTTTTGTAAAAAAGTTTATGTTTTTCTGTAAAAAAGTTTTATTTGTAAGATCGCATTGCAGCGTTATACAATCAGTGAGCCAGTGAACAATCACACCATCCGTTCTTCTTCTACCTTTTATTCTGTTTCATACTTCACTTACTTTCGTCGTGATTTGAGATTGAGATAATTTGTGATTTTTGTGTGGCAGTGATTTTGGTAACGAACATTTTTTTTCGAGTTCTAGTCTTCACTGTTTCGTCTTGATGTCGTTGTGGTGTTATAACAAAAATCACATTTAAGGCAATCACAGATTGTGATTTTTGACTCACAGGTCCGAAATCACAGGTCGTGATTTTTTGCTCTTCTCTATTTAAAACAGAACTAAACAGACGAGGTCTTCCTACTGCTGGAACGCAAAATGACCTCATTATTCGTCTGCAGGAAGATTTAAGGCAACACGATGAAAATCCAGACACGTTTCTATTTGCAATTGAAATGCCGGAAGAGCAAGTAAGTACTAGCTTAGACATTTCTAGTATGATGGCTCAGCTGCTCGCCCAGTTTGAAGACCAACGAAAAGAGCAAAAGAATCTTCTAGAAGAACAACGTAGTGAACAAAAGAATCTTCTAGAGGAACAACGCAACGAGCAAAGGAACCTTCTAGACGACCAGAAAAATCTAATCGAAAGTAAGCTAAATTCATTTGAAAATAAATTCATGGCTCTTGATGAACGTGTTGAAAACGTCGAAAAACAGTTCGAGAAATTTGAAGACAAAATGCAGAACTTTGCCAATGAATTAGATAAGGTTAGGAAAATGAAGGTAAGAGAGGGCAGTTGCGATTTTCCTAAGAAGAGAGAAATGTATCTACCAACCTTTGATGGACAGTCTTCTTGGTCAATCTTCAAGAAGCAGTTTGAGGCAGCCGCAACAACAAATGGCTGGGATGACGAAGACAAGTTTATTGCCCTGACGCTTGCTCTAAGATGTTCTGCTGCTGAACTTTTGCAATCCATACCAGCAGACCAGAACGGCAACTTCAGTGCTCTTGGTCAGGCTATTGACAAACGCTTCGGCGATAGCCATATGCAAGAAGTCTTCCGCGTCCAGCTCAATACCGGAGTCCAGAAAAGAAGTGAAAGTCTGTAACAACTCCAAGCAGGCATCAAACGGTTGGCACACCTAGCATACCCGAATGCAGGAGATGAAATTACCAACCAGCGAGCAACGGAGGCTTTTGTCCGTGCATTTACTGACATCAACCTCCAGCGAGCAATTCGAACTGCTGGAAAACGCACGCTTTCTGAAGCATTAGCGTTCGCTCTGACTATGGAAGCATCAGAACAGGCTTCCTTTGGAGTTCATCGGGTAAGAGAACTTGAAGTTGAGGAATTTTCTTGCCAGAGAGCTGAATTCCATAGAAGTCAGCGAGAAGGACCTGCTCGATGCTGGAATTGCAACAAAACCGGACATCTCCAGCGCCAGTGCAGATTGCCACCAAGAAGAGTTGCCTGTCAACATTGTGGAAACAGGAATAATACTCAACTTTAAGAACTGTCATCAAAGAAAACATATGCTTGCCTGCCTCTTCAGAAGTGTTTGTTTGGACGAAAATAGAGGGCGATCTAGGTAGCCATCGATACCTTATGGTGGAACCAGAGTCTGAAGAAGAAGACTCTTGTGGAACCAAAGAGCAACATGGTACCCGTACGGATTCTGAACATCAAACTGTACGAGGTCAAACTCAAGAAAGGAGAAGTAATTGGAAAATGCGAATCTGTGACCGCAATTACTAAAATCACAGAAATGAACGCAGAAGAACCAATGGACCCTGAAAAATTCAGCTCCATGAAAGCCAAAATTCTCAAGCCATCCAATCTAAGTCAACATCAGCTTAGTGTTGCTGGAAGCCTTCTTCATGAGTTTTTTAAATTAACTTTTTTACAAAAAAATAACGTTTTTTACATAAAAAAATAAACTTTTTTACAAAAAAAAAAATAACTTTCTTACAAGAAAAAATTAACTTTCTTACAAAAAAATAACTTTTTTACAAAAAATATTAACTTTTTTACATAAAAAAAAATAACTTTCTTACAAGAAAAAATTAACTTTCTTACAAAAAAAATAATAAATTAACTTTTTTTTGAATTTTTTTAAATTAACTTTTTTACAAAAAAAAATTAACTTTTTTTTACAAAATAAATAACATTTTTACAAAAAAAAATGAACATTTTTGCAAAAAAAAAAATGAACTTTTTTACAAAAAAAAGAAAATACTTTTATACACCAAAAAACATTTTTACAAAAAAAAGAAAATTACTTTTTTACAAATTTTACAAAAAAAAAATAACTTTTTTACCAAAAAAAATTTACATTTTTACAAAAAAAATGTCAACTTTTTTATAAAAAAGAATAAACTTTTTTACAAAAAAAAATTAACATTTCTAAAAAAAAAATTCAATTTTACAAAAAAAATCAATAATTAAGAACCAAAATAGGATGCACTGATAAGGACTGTGAATTCGAGTTTCTTTCCTAGTCATGATAGTGATCTGACTGGCTTTTTTTTTGCCTATTGAGTCGCTCACATAACAAAACAATCGCGACTATAAAAGAAATTAAATGTGAGATAAAATTTCACATTTCTTATTAAATGATTCTACATGGTTATTCCCATAAGGTGTATTCCCTCCCGTTTAGGCAGGAGGGGAAATTTTCTAAAACAAAATTCTAAACACAGACAAACAATAATTAAAAAACAACGATTACTTTTACAACAACAAATATGCATAATAATACCTTTTTCTTAGCCCAAAAAAAACCCTTTCATTTAATTAAAGTTGGTTTAGTGAATAGTTTTTGCAAAATTTGTTTTCAAACTTAAAGTTTTGAAAACGAAATGAAACACATTTTTTTTTTTTTTGAAATTAAGTACTACCTATGTATTTTTGTTTTCAAAATTCAATGCTCTTTTAGTTCTTAGTCAAACACTTAGTCCCCTTTTCCTGGAGATTATTTTGAAGTTTTCCTTTAACTGCCTTGTACTTTTCAGATAAATAATCAAAATTGCCACAGTTTTCAAACTTAAACTTTGCCAATGAATTAGATAAGGTTAGGAAAATGAAGGTAAGAGAGGGCAGTTGCGATTTTCCTAAGAAGAGAGAAATGTATCTACCAACCTTTGATGGACAGTCTTCTTGGTCAATCTTCAAGAAGCAGTTTGAGGCAGCCGCAACAACAAATGGCTGGGATGACGAAGACAAGTTTATTGCCCTGACGCTTGCTCTAAGATGTTCTGCTGCTGAACTTTTGCAATCCATACCAGCAGACCAGAACGGCAACTTCAGTGCTCTTGGTCAGGCTATTGACAAACGCTTCGGCGATAGCCATATGCAAGAAGTCTTCCGCGTCCAGCTCAATACCGGAGTCCAGAAAAGAAGTGAAAGTCTGTAACAACTCCAAGCAGGCATCAAACGGTTGGCACACCTAGCATACCCGAATGCAGGAGATGAAATTACCAACCAGCGAGCAACGGAGGCTTTTGTCCGTGCATTTACTGACATCAACCTCCAGCGAGCAATTCGAACTGCTGGAAAACGCACGCTTTCTGAAGCATTAGCGTTCGCTCTGACTATGGAAGCATCAGAACAGGCTTCCTTTGGAGTTCATCGGGTAAGAGAACTTGAAGTTGAGGAATTTTCTTGCCAGAGAGCTGAATTCCATAGAAGTCAGCGAGAAGGACCTGCTCGATGCTGGAATTGCAACAAAACCGGACATCTCCAGCGCCAGTGCAGATTGCCACCAAGAAGAGTTGCCTGTCAACATTGTGGAAACAGGAATAATACTCAACTTTAAGAACTGTCATCAAAGAAAACATATGCTTGCCTGCCTCTTCAGAAGTGTTTGTTTGGACGAAAATAGAGGGCGATCTAGGTAGCCATCGATACCTTATGGTGGAACCAGAGTCTGAAGAAGAAGACTCTTGTGGAACCAAAGAGCAACATGGTACCCGTACGGATTCTGAACATCAAACTGTACGAGGTCAAACTCAAGAAAGGAGAAGTAATTGGAAAATGCGAATCTGTGACCGCAATTACTAAAATCACAGAAATGAACGCAGAAGAACCAATGGACCCTGAAAAATTCAGCTCCATGAAAGCCAAAATTCTCAAGCCATCCAATCTAAGTCAACATCAGCTTAGTGTTGCTGGAAGCCTTCTTCATGAGTTTTTTAAATTAACTTTTTTACAAAAAAATAACGTTTTTTCATAAAAAAATAAACTTTTTTACAAAAAAAAAAATAACTTTCTTACAAGAAAAAATTAACTTTCTTACAAAAAAATAACTTTTTTACAAAAAATATTAACTTTTTTACATAAAAAAAAATAACTTTCTTACAAGAAAAAATTAACTTTCTTACAAAAAAAATAATAAATTAACTTTTTTTTGAATTTTTTTAAATTAACTTTTTTACAAAAAAAATTAACTTTTTTTTACAAAATAAATAACATTCTTACAAAAAAAAATGAACATTTTTGCAAAAAAAAAAAATGACCTTTTTTACAAAAAAAAAAAATACTTTTATACACCAAAAAACATTTTTACAAAAAAAAGAAAATTACTTTTTTACAAATTTTACAAAAAAAAAATAACTTTTTTACCAAAAAAAATTTACATTTTTACAAAAAAAATGTCAACTTTTTTATAAAAAAGAATAAACTTTTTTACAAAAAAAAATTAACATTTCTAAAAAAAAAATTCAATTTTACAAAAAAAATCAATAATTAAGAACCAAAATAGGATGCACTGATAAGGACTGTGAATTCGAGTTTCTTTCCTAGTCATGATAGTGATCTGACTGGCTTTTTTTTTGCCTATTGAGTCGCTCACATAACAAAACAATCGCGACTATAAAAGAAATTAAATGTGAGATAAAATTTCACATTTCTTATTAAATGATGAAATTTTCTAAAACAAAATTCTAAACACAGACAAACAATAATTAAAAAACAACGATTAATTTTACAACAACAAATATGCATAATAATACCTTTTTCTTAGCCCAAAAAAACCCCTTTCATTTAATTAAAGTTGGTTTAGTGAATAGTTTTTGCAAAATTTGTTTTCAAACTTAAAGTTTTGAAAACGAAATGAAACACATTTTTTTTTTTTTTTGAAATTAAGTACTACCTATGTATTTTTTTTTTCAAAATTCAATGCTCTTTTAGTTCTTAGTCAAACACTTAGTCCCCTTTTCCTGGAGATTATTTTGAAGTTTTCCTTTAACTGCCTTGTACTTTTCACATAAATAATCAAAATTGCCACAGTTTTCAAACTTAAAGTTTTGAAAACGAAATGAAAAACATTTTTTTTTTTTGCATTTGAAATTAAGTACTACCTATGTATTTTTGTTTTCAAAATTCAATGCTCTTTTAGTTCTTAGTCAAACACTTAGTCCCCTTTTCCTGGAGATTATTTTGAAGTTTTCCTTTAACTGCCTTGTACCTTTCACACAAATAAACAAAATTGCCAGAGATTTTGGTATAAAGTCTATGGAGATTTTTACTAAATTGTCAAATTCAAAACTGACAGCCAACATGCTGGAACTCTGACAGTGGTTGCGTTCTTTTGCTTTCCAACGTTAGCTATAGTTAACCTTCATTGTTTCTTTATTATAAAAAAGAATAATAATGTTTAATATTTTATTTTATGATTCGATTCAAAAAAAAGTTGATAATGATTTAATTTGTAAAAAAAAAAATGTATATTTGAAGTGGTAGTGAATTATTTATCAGTAAATTTAACGCAATCAAAATTTTGTCTTTTTTATTATTTCTTAAATGAAAAGTAACATTTTTAGCTTTGACATTGCGACTACCATAGTCAACTTTAGGCCGACAAAAACATGTTTTGCAACCCTCATATTGTAAGCTGGTACGTTTTTTTTGGAAGAAAGTATTTTTTGTAAAACAGTTATTCTTTGTTTATGAAAATGTTGGATTATTTTGCAAGAAAGCAAAGAAAACATATGCTTGCCTGCCTCTTCAGAAGTGTTTGTTTGGACGAAAATAGAGGGCGATCTAGGTAGCCATCGATACCTTATGGTGGAACCAGAGTCTGAAGAAGAAGACTCTTGTGGAACCAAAGAGCAACATGGTACCCGTACGGATTCTGCACATCAAACTGTACGAGGTCAAACTCAAGAAAGGAGAAGTAATTGGAAAATGCGAATCTGTGACCGCAATTACTAAAATCACAGAAATGAACGCAGAAGAACCAATGGACCCTGAAAAATTCAGCTCCATGAAAGCCAAAATTCTCAAGCCATCCAATCTAAGTCAACATCAGCTTAGTGTTGCTGGAAGCCTTCTTCATGAGTTTTTTAAATTAACTTTTTTACAAAAAAATAACGTTTTTTACATAAAAAAATAAACTTTTTTACAAAAAAAAAAATAACTTTCTTACAAGAAAAAATTAACTTTCTTACAAAAAAATAACTTTTTTACAAAAAATATTAACTTTTTTACATAAAAAAAAATAACTTTCTTACAAGAAAAAATTAACTTTCTTACAAAAAAAATAATAAATTAACTTTTTTTTGAATTTTTTTAAATTAACTTTTTTACAAAAAAAAATTAACTTTTTTTTACAAAATAAATAACATTTTTACAAAAAAAAAATGAACATTTTTGCAAAAAAAAAAATGAACTTTTTTACAAAAAAAAGAAAATACTTTTATACACCAAAAAACATTTTTACAAAAAAAAGAAAATTACTTTTTTACAAATTTTACAAAAAAAAAATAACTTTTTTACCAAAAAAAATTTACATTTTTACAAAAAAAATGTCAACTTTTTTATAAAAAAGAATAAACTTTTTTACAAAAAAAAATTAACATTTCTAAAAAAAAAATTCAATTTTACAAAAAAAATCAATAATTAAGAACCAAAATAGGATGCACTGATAAGGACTGTGAATTCGAGTTTCTTTCCTAGTCATGATAGTGATCTGACTGGCTTTTTTTTTGCCTATTGAGTCGCTCACATAACAAAACAATCGCGACTATAAAAGAAATTAAATGTGAGATAAAATTTCACATTTCTTATTAAATGATTCTACATGGTTATTCCCATAAGGTGTATTCCCTCCCGTTTAGGCAGGAGGGGAAATTTTCTAAAACAAAATTCTAAACACAGACAAACAATAATTAAAAAACAACGATTACTTTTACAACAACAAATATGCATAATAATACCTTTTTCTTAGCCCAAAAAAAACCCTTTCATTTAATTAAAGTTGGTTTAGTGAATAGTTTTTGCAAAATTTGTTTTCAAACTTAAAGTTTTGAAAACGAAATGAAACACATTTTTTTTTTTTTTGAAATTAAGTACTACCTATGTATTTTTGTTTTCAAAATTCAATGCTCTTTTAGTTCTTAGTCAAACACTTAGTCCCCTTTTCCTGGAGATTATTTTGAAGTTTTCCTTTAACTGCCTTGTACTTTTCAGATAAATAATCAAAATTGCCACAGTTTTCAAACTTAAACTTTGCCAATGAATTAGATAAGGTTAGGAAAATGAAGGTAAGAGAGGGCAGTTGCGATTTTCCTAAGAAGAGAGAAATGTATCTACCAACCTTTGATGGACAGTCTTCTTGGTCAATCTTCAAGAAGCAGTTTGAGGCAGCCGCAACAACAAATGGCTGGGATGACGAAGACAAGTTTATTGCCCTGACGCTTGCTCTAAGATGTTCTGCTGCTGAACTTTTGCAATCCATACCAGCAGACCAGAACGGCAACTTCAGTGCTCTTGGTCAGGCTATTGACAAACGCTTCGGCGATAGCCATATGCAAGAAGTCTTCCGCGTCCAGCTCAATACCGGAGTCCAGAAAAGAAGTGAAAGTCTGTAACAACTCCAAGCAGGCATCAAACGGTTGGCACACCTAGCATACCCGAATGCAGGAGATGAAATTACCAACCAGCGAGCAACGGAGGCTTTTGTCCGTGCATTTACTGACATCAACCTCCAGCGAGCAATTCGAACTGCTGGAAAACGCACGCTTTCTGAAGCATTAGCGTTCGCTCTGACTATGGAAGCATCAGAACAGGCTTCCTTTGGAGTTCATCGGGTAAGAGAACTTGAAGTTGAGGAATTTTCTTGCCAGAGAGCTGAATTCCATAGAAGTCAGCGAGAAGGACCTGCTCGATGCTGGAATTGCAACAAAACCGGACATCTCCAGCGCCAGTGCAGATTGCCACCAAGAAGAGTTGCCTGTCAACATTGTGGAAACAGGAATAATACTCAACTTTAAGAACTGTCATCAAAGAAAACATATGCTTGCCTGCCTCTTCAGAAGTGTTTGTTTGGACGAAAATAGAGGGCGATCTAGGTAGCCATCGATACCTTATGGTGGAACCAGAGTCTGAAGAAGAAGACTCTTGTGGAACCAAAGAGCAACATGGTACCCGTACGGATTCTGAACATCAAACTGTACGAGGTCAAACTCAAGAAAGGAGAAGTAATTGGAAAATGCGAATCTGTGACCGCAATTACTAAAATCACAGAAATGAACGCAGAAGAACCAATGGACCCTGAAAAATTCAGCTCCATGAAAGCCAAAATTCTCAAGCCATCCAATCTAAGTCAACATCAGCTTAGTGTTGCTGGAAGCCTTCTTCATGAGTTTTTTAAATTAACTTTTTTACAAAAAAATAACGTTTTTTCATAAAAAAATAAACTTTTTTACAAAAAAAAAAATAACTTTCTTACAAGAAAAAATTAACTTTCTTACAAAAAAATAACTTTTTTACAAAAAATATTAACTTTTTTACATAAAAAAAAATAACTTTCTTACAAGAAAAAATTAACTTTCTTACAAAAAAAATAATAAATTAACTTTTTTTTGAATTTTTTTAAATTAACTTTTTTACAAAAAAATTAACTTTTTTTTACAAAATAAATAACATTCTTACAAAAAAAAATGAACATTTTTGCAAAAAAAAAAAATGACCTTTTTTACAAAAAAAAAAAAATACTTTTATACACCAAAAAACATTTTTACAAAAAAAAGAAAATTACTTTTTTACAAATTTTACAAAAAAAAAATAACTTTTTTACCAAAAAAAATTTACATTTTTACAAAAAAAATGTCAACTTTTTTATAAAAAAGAATAAACTTTTTTACAAAAAAAAATTAACATTTCTAAAAAAAAAATTCAATTTTACAAAAAAAATCAATAATTAAGAACCAAAATAGGATGCACTGATAAGGACTGTGAATTCGAGTTTCTTTCCTAGTCATGATAGTGATCTGACTGGCTTTTTTTTTGCCTATTGAGTCGCTCACATAACAAAACAATCGCGACTATAAAAGAAATTAAATGTGAGATAAAATTTCACATTTCTTATTAAATGATGAAATTTTCTAAAACAAAATTCTAAACACAGACAAACAATAATTAAAAAACAACGATTAATTTTACAACAACAAATATGCATAATAATACCTTTTTCTTAGCCCAAAAAAACCCCTTTCATTTAATTAAAGTTGGTTTAGTGAATAGTTTTTGCAAAATTTGTTTTCAAACTTAAAGTTTTGAAAACGAAATGAAACACATTTTTTTTTTTTTTTGAAATTAAGTACTACCTATGTATTTTTGTTTTCAAAATTCAATGCTCTTTTAGTTCTTAGTCAAACACTTAGTCCCCTTTTCCTGGAGATTATTTTGAAGTTTTCCTTTAACTGCCTTGTACTTTTCACATAAATAATCAAAATTGCCACAGTTTTCAAACTTAAAGTTTTGAAAACGAAATGAAAAACATTTTTTTTTTTTGCATTTGAAATTAAGTACTACCTATGTATTTTTGTTTTCAAAATTCAATGCTCTTTTAGTTCTTAGTCAAACACTTAGTCCCCTTTTCCTGGAGATTATTTTGAAGTTTTCCTTTAACTGCCTTGTACCTTTCACACAAATAAACAAAATTGCCAGAGATTTTGGTATAAAGTCTATGGAGATTTTTACTAAATTGTCAAATTCAAAACTGACAGCCAACATGCTGGAACTCTGACAGTGGTTGCGTTCTTTTGCTTTCCAACGTTAGCTATAGTTAACCTTCATTGTTTCTTTATTATAAAAAAGAATAATAATGTTTAATATTTTATTTTATGATTCGATTCAAAAAAAAGTTGATAATGATTTAATTTGTAAAAAAAAAATGTATATTTGAAGTGGTAGTGAATTATTTATCAGTAAATTTAACGCAATCAAAATTTTGTCTTTTTTATTATTTCTTAAATGAAAAGTAACATTTTTAGCTTTGACATTGCGACTACCATAGTCAACTTTAGGCCGACAAAAACATGTTTTGCAACCCTCATATTGTAAGCTGGTACGTTTTTTTTGGAAGAAAGTATTTTTTGTAAAACAGTTATTCTTTGTTTATGAAAATGTTGGATTATTTTGCAAGAAAGCTATGTTTTTTTTGTAAAAAACTTATACATATTTTTTTGGAAAAAAGTTATTTTTTTTTTGTATAAAAAGTTTATGTTTTTTGTTTGTTATTTTTTTTTGTACAAAAGGTTATATTTTTTTGTAAAAAAAAGTTAATTTTTTTTGTGAAAAGTAAATTTTTTTTTGTAAAAAAAAGTATTTTTTTTTTGTAGAAAAGTTAATTTTTTTTGTGAAAAGTTAATTTTTTTTTTGTTGTAAAAAAGTTATTTTTTTTTTGTGAAAAGTTATTTTTTTTTTTGTTATAAAAAAGTTAATTTTCTTTTGTAATTAAGTTAAATTTTCTTGTAAAAAAGTTATTTTTTTTGTAGAAAAGTTAATTTTTTTTATAAAAAAGTTTATTTATTTTGTAAAATCACTTGCAGCTCTATACAGTCAGAATAATTGAGTCAATTTTTCATCCTTTATTTACTTTCCTCGTGATTAGGATTTCTTGTGATTTTTGGTGATAGTGATTTTGGTAACGAACACTTTTTTCCAGTGCTCTTAATTTGTCTGTTTCAAATTTGGTCTGAAACTGTTCGTTTCACTCTTGTATGGCCCCCTTTAAAATATTTTAAATTCATAAATCACAATCACAGGTTAAACTCACAGTGAATTGTAAATCACAATCACAATCAACCTGTGATTGAAAAATCACGACTTTGCCCATCTCTAGTTTTAAGTTCAACACAATTCAATGCATTCACAATTTTACCCATTTTTTTTTCTATTTTGTTCTTATATTTTTGTGTGTCACTTTTCACAAACACCTTTCTTATTTGTTCACTAATCTACACACTTTATCAATTTTTTTATTTTTTTCACCATCAATTATCTGAATTCACAGATTAAATAAGTTTTATTCCACTTTTTCTGACACCAATGTTGTGTTTTACTAAGGGTTCGCAAATAAAACTTATTTCCTTTATTCAAACTGAAACTGCAATTAATTCACAAAATAAAACGCTTTTTATTTCAAATACTTTTCTTTTATTATAACCAAGCACAAGTATGCAACTCTTTATTCACACTGACTTTTATCCATTCACTTTCAAAATCAAACTGCCCTTTTCGGACTGGTGGCCCTGTATTTATATCCGAAATAAAGGGTTCTAGAATTTTCCTAGGGTTCTGGATTCTGCTAGATGATTCTTTTCCGTTACGTTCAATTATTCCAGTAGCCTGGACACCAACCGTGATGGATTTAATTAATTATTTCGCTCAAAGATGGCGCGGAAAGTTGTACTAATGTGTGGTTGTTAACATAACTGGGCATATTCACCACAATATGTACTTCATCTATAATGTAAACTTTGAATTTAGAGCTTATAGGTGAATAGCAAATATCTCCCAAGATTACTTTAATATCGTCAATGCTAGTGTGACTTGCTGCATCGATTTCAATTACATCTGGATGGCTTGATTTTTTACTGCTAGACAGTTTTCACATGATCCGCAAGGTTCAAAAATTGGCCCCAGAGAACAATTCAAACATAAAGCTGTTATCCTTGCAGTGGTGGTTTTACCAACTCCACTACTACCGGAGAGCAGTATAGATTGTGGGATTTTGTTTAAAGTAAAAGCATTTTCTTATACACGCACTAATATATCTTGACCTACTAGATCTTTAAAGCTACTAGGACGATGTTTTAATGCTATATTCATAGCCTCGGATAAAACAAATAATCGTATCAATGAGTTAGAAATTATCAGGAAGATGCTTGTGTAGTTAGAAGACATGATAAATGTTTTCATATTAATTTAAATGGCAACAGGATTTATCAGGAGGAATATGATTATATTGGAGATTTTAAGGATGGTATCGCTTTAGTCCATAAGGATGGTAAAGCTACACATATTAATCATCATGGAAAGTTAGTACATAATAAATGGTATAAAAAACTTAATGTTTTTCATAAAGGGTATTCTATTGTAGAAGATCAACATGGTTGGTTTCATATAGATATTAATGGTGATCCTGTTTACCAGCAGAGATTTAAAATGGTAGAAGCATTCTATAATGGCATGGCAAAAGTTTTTTTTTTGTGTGTTAGGAAGGTGTGTTAGGACAAATCGATATTACCGGAAATGTAAAGTTTAGTATTTTTAATTTAGGTAAAGAATCTCAAGTGCATAGGAATGCTGCAGAACTTTCAGCCTTTTGGAAAACGTACCTTACAAGCGTTGCTATTGAACTTGATTTTTTAAATATTTTACCTGTAACTATGCAGGTTTTATCTAAAAAGTTAAACATTATCGTACCAAATCTAGAAAGGCTGTTAAGAGCGTTGTGGGAAATAGGGTTTATTGATTACGATAAGGACATGGACTTATGGCAACTATCATCAAGAGGCAAGTGTTTTAAGGAAATATAATTTTTGCCTAAAGCAGCAACGATGTGGGCAAGAGTTGCAGCTGAAAAGAATAGGTTAAAGATTGCTGAAATACTAAAACAGGAGTACAATGTTCTAGTATTTGAGGCATGTCGTACTTAGTTTTTTAATCATAACCTAAAAACTACAAGGAAAATATTTTGCTTATATTTTTTTTCTGAAAGGTCTTAAGGCCAGATATAACCGGTTGCAAGGTTATCCATTATTTACTGGACACCCTGTATACAGGGGGTTTCGCATAAAGTGTAACATAAAGCTAGAGCGTATAGGTTGGGTCCAATTTCGTATCTACATTTTTATGTTTAACGAGCAAAAAAAAAAAACATGTACTATCAATATTATTATAGTAGTATAATAGTGTATAAATCATTTTTTTATTTATCATACTAGCGCCGAACATTAAAAGCGCTCCGAGATAAATACACAAACATAAAGAGCGTAATTCGAAAAGAACATGCAGCGGAAAGGCTCGAAACAAAGGCAACGGGTGGCGGCCCTCCTAAAACAGAATGGCAGCCAAAAAGTGAGGAGATGAGTGAAATGGTTGCAGTAATTGCCAAATCCATTCATGGTGACCCAGAGGATTGTTTTGACGATGAGTGCGTTGAAGAATTTTTAATTGAACAAAATGAAGAAAATATCTACAGAAGTAATACTCCTAGCAAGGATAATCAAACAGAAAAGGAAACCCATTTTGATGAAAATGCCGATCTCGATTGGTCTCAGCACACACCCTCAATGTTAATGAAACCTCCAAAAAAAGTCTTGCAAGTCCAAAAGAGAACACCAGAAGCTTCAAATCAAATTCTTGATTTAAAAAAGAAAATTCTCGAACAAGAAATAGAATTGAATACTTTTGCAATTGACTCAAGCAATTGAGGAATCAAAAGGACGCCTGGAATTAAATGAAATAAGAAAGGTGCAAGTCCACCAAATGATTGAAAACGAAAACAAATAGCAGGAATTGCGGGTTGAGGCCTTACAGGCAAAGATTATAAAGCATCCAAACTCACCTTTTTCAATTGATGATGATGATTATTGATTTAATCGAAATGTTCTATGAATATAGACGTGTTTTATTGCAAAGAGCCATCCATAGTACAGTATGATTTTACATGCATTACAAATACAATATCGCTAGTAGCTGTACAGCCGATAAGAAGCTAAAGAAATATCCTACTGTGGATAGATTTTTCGCATTTATTCCAGCCTCTATTCTATTTTAGCTGCTTCTTATCGGCTGTAGAGTTACTAGCGATGTTGTATTTGTAATGCATGTAAAATTGTACTGTATTATGGATGGCTTTTGTAATAAAACACGCCTTATATTACCATTAAAAATACTTTGAAGAAAGTAATAAACTATGCTGTGAACTTATAATAATTAAATTATTTTTGTTTTTTAACTTGTGAATATTTAAAAACATTCATTTTACATAAAGTATTTAAGTATCTACATAATATACATATCCATAAACAATGCTGTGAACTGATAATATTAATTTACATAACTAATAAAGCATTTTTATAAAATATTCGTTTTAAAAGTTTTTAATTAAATATATCTCCTCTGTTAAAAACTTCAATTAGGCGTTTTCTGTAAGAAGTGACTGGAAATATTAGACTAGAAACTGTTCACGAACATTGTTTCCTGTACCTTATTCATGATTATGCAAATGCTCAATATTTGCGGCTTCCATAGCTTCTTCGAATCCATCGATGAGAACGGGTGGTAAAACGTCATTGAAATCAATTGCGATATTTTGCAACACGGCACATGCAACAATTATCAATCGCGCTGTAGGCAATGAGTAGGAATGGAGGCGACTGGCGGTGGGAACCAAAATTAACATGGCGTTATATGGGAATAAGTGGGTGGAGGTGGGCACGCCCCTTTTCTGTTGTTTTTGAAATTTTTTTGTGTGTATGCGTCATGGTGGCTGGGGGCGGGGGGCTGGGGGTGATGGTGAGGCTTGGGAGTGTTTTTAATTAGAAAAAAACTATGATGTTGAGAACCTTTGGGGATTGAACCAAGAACCTTTGGATTGCCGTCGGGTGACAGTTCCACTAGGCCATTGGAGCTTATAGAAGTTGAGGTGTTAAATGTGTATTTAAATAGCATTTAAAATCGTACAAATGTGGTTTGTTGGAATGGTTTGTGGATAAGGTGATTAAGTGTTGGGTGGAAAGCTTGGAAATCATATAAAAATATAATTTAAAAGCTAATTAAGTGTTGGGTGGAAAACTTTGAAATCATATAAGAATATAATTTAAAAGCTAATTAAGTGTTGGGTGGAAAACTTCGAAACACTACATAATGTGGTATGTTGAAATGGTTTGTGGATAAGATTGTAAAGTGGTGGTTGGTAAACTTCGAAATCATATAAAAATATAATCTAAAACCGTACGAAGCTATATGGTATGTTAATATGACTAAGCTAATTGAAGTCTATAAGTGTCAATCAATCAAAAAAAAAAAAAAAAATCAAATTAATTCGATGAATCTGAATGAGAAAGAAGAACAAATTTTTATTTTGAACAAACGAAAAAAATATACAGAATTGTTTGAAGATTTGAACTGACACCTCTGGCTTATAGTCTGAGTGACAATTCCACCGAGCCATCGTTGCTCTTAGCAACATACATGCTAAAAATGTATTTATGCGTTTTTATTTTTTTATTCTTGCTGGTTGGTTTTGTTTTTTATTGTTTGATGATAGTGAAAAAATGAAATGAGATACATGACATTGAAAAAATGTACGTATACCATATTATGTTGGTATAAAATATTATTTTATTATTTTGTTTGATTATGACGGTAAGTGGAAAAAATGATGACGAGGGTAGTTGAGGTCATCTACTTATGCATTGTAATAACAAAAGCTTCTGACCGCCATCACCAGTAACCTGAAAAAGTAATTCGATTGGTATTGAAGATAAACGCTTTCCATAAAAAAAAAATGAAACATGAACAAGCAGGCAAAAGAAAAAAAAATCAAGTTCCATCGCTGGTACATTCGACAAAAAATAAATCAATTTCTTTGACTGAATAATTTAATTTGTATTCATAAAAATATAAGAATAATTTATTAAAAAAAAAAAAGAAAAGTAAAATTGTTTTAATAATGTGTTTCTATTTGAAATATAATTTTTTTAATTCTTTTGCTTGGAGGCAGGAATCCAAGAGTTATGTTTTGAAGAAAAACCAAGCCATTTCACAAAAATTTTATTTTTTTTCTCTTGAAGTACCTTCTCAATTAGGTATGTGTCGGGAAATCTGTTTTTTTTGTAGTTCAAGTGATCCTGTTTACCAGCAGAGATTTAAAATGGTAGAAGCATTCTATAATGGCATGGCAAAAGTTTTTTTTTTGTGTGTTAGGAAGGTGTGTTAGGACAAATCGATATTACCGGAAATGTAAAGTTTAGTATTTTTAATTTAGGTAAAGAATCTCAAGTGCATAGGAATGCTGCAGAACTTTCAGCCTTTTGGAAAACGTACCTTACAAGCGTTGCTATTGAACTTGATTTTTTAAATATTTTACCTGTAACTATGCAGGTTTTATCTAAAAAGTTAAACATTATCGTACCAAATCTAGAAAGGCTGTTAAGAGCGTTGTGGGAAATAGGGTTTATTGATTACGATAAGGACATGGACTTATGGCAACTATCATCAAGAGGCAAGTGTTTTAAGGAAATATAATTTTTGCCTAAAGCAGCAACGATGTGGGCAAGAGTTGCAGCTGAAAAGAATAGGTTAAAGATTGCTGAAATACTAAAACAGGAGTACAATGTTCTAGTATTTGAGGCATGTCGTACTTAGTTTTTTAATCATAACCTAAAAACTACAAGGAAAATATTTTGCTTATATTTTTTTTCTGAAAGGTCTTAAGGCCAGATATAACCGGTTGCAAGGTTATCCATTATTTACTGGACACCCTGTATACAGGGGGTTTCGCATAAAGTGTAACATAAAGCTAGAGCGTATAGGTTGGGTCCAATTTCGTATCTACATTTTTATGTTTAACGAGCAAAAAAAAAAAACATGTACTATCAATATTATTATAGTAGTATAATAGTGTATAAATCATTTTTTTATTTATCATACTAGCGCCGAACATTAAAAGCGCTCCGAGATAAATACACAAACATAAAGAGCGTAATTCGAAAAGAACATGCAGCGGAAAGGCTCGAAACAAAGGCAACGGGTGGCGGCCCTCCTAAAACAGAATGGCAGCCAAAAAGTGAGGAGATGAGTGAAATGGTTGCAGTAATTGCCAAATCCATTCATGGTGACCCAGAGGATTGTTTTGACGATGAGTGCGTTGAAGAATTTTTAATTGAACAAAATGAAGAAAATATCTACAGAAGTAATACTCCTAGCAAGGATAATCAAACAGAAAAGGAAACCCATTTTGATGAAAATGCCGATCTCGATTGGTCTCAGCACACACCCTCAATGTTAATGAAACCTCCAAAAAAAGTCTTGCAAGTCCAAAAGAGAACACCAGAAGCTTCAAATCAAATTCTTGATTTAAAAAAGAAAATTCTCGAACAAGAAATAGAATTGAATACTTTTGCAATTGACTCAAGCAATTGAGGAATCAAAAGGACGCCTGGAATTAAATGAAATAAGAAAGGTGCAAGTCCACCAAATGATTGAAAACGAAAACAAATAGCAGGAATTGCGGGTTGAGGCCTTACAGGCAAAGATTATAAAGCATCCAAACTCACCTTTTTCAATTGATGATGATGATTATTGATTTAATCGAAATGTTCTATGAATATAGACGTGTTTTATTGCAAAGAGCCATCCATAGTACAGTATGATTTTACATGCATTACAAATACAATATCGCTAGTAGCTGTACAGCCGATAAGAAGCTAAAGAAATATCCTACTGTGGATAGATTTTTCGCATTTATTCCAGCCTCTATTCTATTTTAGCTGCTTCTTATCGGCTGTAGAGTTACTAGCGATGTTGTATTTGTAATGCATGTAAAATTGTACTGTATTATGGATGGCTTTTGTAATAAAACACGCCTTATATTACCATTAAAAATACTTTGAAGAAAGTAATAAACTATGCTGTGAACTTATAATAATTAAATTATTTTTGTTTTTTAACTTGTGAATATTTAAAAACATTCATTTTACATAAAGTATTTAAGTATCTACATAATATACATATCCATAAACAATGCTGTGAACTGATAATATTAATTTACATAACTAATAAAGCATTTTTATAAAATATTCGTTTTAAAAGTTTTTAATTAAATATATCTCCTCTGTTAAAAACTTCAATTAGGCGTTTTCTGTAAGAAGTGACTGGAAATATTAGACTAGAAACTGTTCACGAACATTGTTTCCTGTACCTTATTCATGATTATGCAAATGCTCAATATTTGCGGCTTCCATAGCTTCTTCGAATCCATCGATGAGAACGGGTGGTAAAACGTCATTGAAATCAATTGCGATATTTTGCAACACGGCACATGCAACAATTATCAATCGCGCTGTAGGCAATGAGTAGGAATGGAGGCGACTGGCGGTGGGAACCAAAATTAACATGGCGTTATATGGGAATAAGTGGGTGGAGGTGGGCACGCCCCTTTTCTGTTGTTTTTGAAATTTTTTTGTGTGTATGCGTCATGGTGGCTGGGGGCGGGGGGCTGGGGGTGATGGTGAGGCTTGGGAGTGTTTTTAATTAGAAAAAAACTATGATGTTGAGAACCTTTGGGGATTGAACCAAGAACCTTTGGATTGCCGTCGGGTGACAGTTCCACTAGGCCATTGGAGCTTATAGAAGTTGAGGTGTTAAATGTGTATTTAAATAGCATTTAAAATCGTACAAATGTGGTTTGTTGGAATGGTTTGTGGATAAGGTGATTAAGTGTTGGGTGGAAAGCTTGGAAATCATATAAAAATATAATTTAAAAGCTAATTAAGTGTTGGGTGGAAAACTTTGAAATCATATAAGAATATAATTTAAAAGCTAATTAAGTGTTGGGTGGAAAACTTCGAAACACTACATAATGTGGTATGTTGAAATGGTTTGTGGATAAGATTGTAAAGTGGTGGTTGGTAAACTTCGAAATCATATAAAAATATAATCTAAAACCGTACGAAGCTATATGGTATGTTAATATGACTAAGCTAATTGAAGTCTATAAGTGTCAATCAATCAAAAAAAAAAAAAAAAATCAAATTAATTCGATGAATCTGAATGAGAAAGAAGAACAAATTTTTATTTTGAACAAACGAAAAAAATATACAGAATTGTTTGAAGATTTGAACTGACACCTCTGGCTTATAGTCTGAGTGACAATTCCACCGAGCCATCGTTGCTCTTAGCAACATACATGCTAAAAATGTATTTATGCGTTTTTATTTTTTTATTCTTGCTGGTTGGTTTTGTTTTTTATTGTTTGATGATAGTGAAAAAATGAAATGAGATACATGACATTGAAAAAATGTACGTATACCATATTATGTTGGTATAAAATATTATTTTATTATTTTGTTTGATTATGACGGTAAGTGGAAAAAATGATGACGAGGGTAGTTGAGGTCATCTACTTATGCATTGTAATAACAAAAGCTTCTGACCGCCATCACCAGTAACCTGAAAAAGTAATTCGATTGGTATTGAAGATAAACGCTTTCCATAAAAAAAAAATGAAACATGAACAAGCAGGCAAAAGAAAAAAAAATCAAGTTCCATCGCTGGTACATTCGACAAAAAATAAATCAATTTCTTTGACTGAATAATTTAATTTGTATTCATAAAAATATAAGAATAATTTATTAAAAAAAAAAAAGAAAAGTAAAATTGTTTTAATAATGTGTTTCTATTTGAAATATAATTTTTTTAATTCTTTTGCTTGGAGGCAGGAATCCAAGAGTTATGTTTTGAAGAAAAACCAAGCCATTTCACAAAAATTTTATTTTTTTTCTCTTGAAGTACCTTCTCAATTAGGTATGTGTCGGGAAATCTGTTTTTTTTGTAGTTCAAGTTCATAGAATCCACCTTGGATGGGAAGACCTTCAAAATCTTCTAATAGATATGTAACTGGATTTGTGCGTTGTACTTTGATTATTTTGAAGACTTCTGTTGTCCAATTTGGCATGTATCCTTTATCAAATATATGTTTGCTTATTCTTACAAAGTCTCCTATTTTAAACTTTGATGGTATATGAATTTTGATGTGATTATATATTGAAGACAGTAATTCTTTTTCATTAGTAATGTTAACACTGGATGGTTTCATTTTGATTGTACTATGTGTCGAATTATTGTAATTCCAAGTAGGCTGGTTTATAATATCGATCCAACGATATGAACCATTAGTGCTAAATTCTTTCCACATTTTTGTTTTCAAGGTACGATTAAATCGTTCGACTATCGATGCTTTGAGAGCACTAAATGTAGAGTAATGATTGACTTTATATTTTTTCATAAGACTTTGAAAAGTGGTATTGAAAAATTCTTTCCCATTATCTGTTTGTAAATTTTTTGGAATACAACCTTCATTAAATATAATTCGCAATGCGCTGGAGACGCTCGACCCTGTTTTATTTTTAATAGGTACTGTCCATGCAAATTTAGAAAAAGCATCAATTACTGTGAGAAGGTATCGAAAACCATTATTTTCTGATGAGTAGATACCCATTTCGACAAAATCAGCCTGCCATAAATCATCTAAACCCTTAATAATAACTCGTCTTTTTTTAAAATTCCTGCGGGCAGCCTTATGCAATTCATCGACAATGTTTCTTTTATCCATCTTTTTAAAGACTAATTAAATAGTTCAAATGTTTTATCTTTATGTATGTTTTTATTTTAATCTTTTATACAATAACATTCATTTTTTTATTCTTATCAATCTATTTTCTAACATATAGCACGCACAAGTATGTGGTCCTTCCTTACATAAATTTGAGGACCAAAGACAATTGGTAAAATGACATCAGTTCTTAGATGATTCTGAAGATTCATTCTCAAAACTTCTCAAAAGGCATATACAGTTCAAAAGCTCCTCGTAGTGCTCTTCTAGTAAAGTTTGTTGATTTTGTTTAAGAAAACTTAAGATATCAGTGATTATCAGGCTATGATTAATATTAGACATGACGAGTAATTAATTGACTTCACGTTTTGGTATTTGCAAGCAGACTACTTACATTGTTTAAAAAGTTTGGTAGCAGCGTCATCTTTGTCTTGTGGTTCTTGGATATTTTTCATATGTTTCCAATTTAGGTTGTAATCACCGTTTTCTGTTTTAAGAAATCCCTCACCTGGCGGCCCCGGAAATCCTCGTTCCCCCTGTATTCCGGGTGGGCCTTGCTCACCCTGATCCCCTTTTGAGCCTATCCTTACCTTATGTGAGACTCTATTTGAGAAACGGCCAATTTATCAACACTCATTTTAATATTCAATTATGTCGCTTTCTTTTAGTTCTTCAATAATTGAAATAATTTCATTAGTGTGATTATTATTTCCTGCTAGTTGTGACCCGATTAAAAGTTTAAATCTATCTACAAGCTCATTGGGGTCATTCCAAAATATATAGTCTTTTTTGTTTGATAACTGCATTAATCCGCTCCACGTTGAAGGCGAGAAAGTATTCTTAAACAAGCTTTTTATAAGCTTATACTTGTGACCTCGATTGCCGTTAATTTGTTTTGTAGGATCATGAGAAACTCGATGTGCATTGGTTTCAAGCAGTATAGATTTGTAGTTTTTTAAATCATTGGTATTGTAAATTTTTTCATCTGGAACTTTATTAAATATTAACTCGTACAACCCCTGTGTTCCTTCAAAGATTTTGTTTTTTATCGTTATATCTTTTCCGTGAATGTTAAACTCTTCATTTCCTATGTACATTTTTTCATTTTTTAAACGTATCCCATAAACACCATCAAGCAACGTAGAATTGTTTATAAATAAATCTATATATTTTTGCGGAATACTTTGAAATTTTTTTCGGATAATTGTTCAACAAAGTCACGATGACTAACCCGAAGGCTTTTTGTTCTTTTTCTACCTCTGGAAGCTTCATTATGTGTTTTTGGTGTATACTTGTTGCTGTTGGGTGAAAACGGTGATGAACTATTTGAGGGTGGTGTGATGAATTCGTCTTTATCTAAATGATGTTTTATTTTCTTGATAGGAGTTTCGAAAACACTTTGCTCTCGTTCCTCCTCTTCTCCTGGTTTATTGTTTGATTTTTTTACTAATTCGTTAAGAGGAATAGTAATAGGTTTTAAGGCGTCCTCTATTTGAGTTTAGTAAGCTTCTCTACCGTTTCTAAGGGCTTTATATTTCTTTCGCAGATCATTGGTAGTTTTAATAAGCTCTTTCTTTAATTTCACATCTATATGCATCATGTTGATACTTTTGTTTTATTTTTATTGAAACATACGGTAAATAGCTCTCGTATTCCTTGAAACAGTCTTTCTACAAGAGTTAAATTCAGATTGATTTTACTACTAGTCTGCTGAGCTGATAAAAATTGATCTCCAATCAGCTTTGAACCACTTTTAACGCTTATTTTGTGCTCAGTGAATTTTTGTGAAGTGCTCTCGTATAACATTTCTATTCATATGAAGTATAATAATATTTTGATCTATTATATAAAGATCTACTGATCCGCAGATGGAGAACCGCTACGATCCACATGAAACCGCTAGGAACCGGTCTCTGAAACGAGTCGAACCGTATGAAAAACCGCTTCGATCCACATGAAACCGCTAGGAACCGGTCTCTGAACCGAGTCGAACCGTATGAAAAACCGCTTCCATCCACATGAAACCGCTAGGAACTGGTCTCTGAACCGAGTTGAACCGTATATAAAACAGCTTCGATCCACATGAAACCGCTAGGAACCGGTCTCTGAACCGAGTTGAACCGTATGAAAAACAGCTTCGATCCACATTAAACCGCTAGGAACCGGTCTCTGAATCGAGTCGAACCGTATGAAAAACCACTTCGATCCACATGAAACCGCTAGAAACCGGTCGTTGAACCATGCTGAACCGATAACTGAACAGCTCCTAACTGCCTTGAACCGGTTACCGGATCTATTTGTTCTTTTACGTTTATCAAATCAATATATCCATTAACTTCATTTACCACAACACATCTTATTTTCTCGTTAACATAAGGTCTGAATATTCTTTTGTTATAATTATTCCACATCATTATTCCTTCTTTATTATTTGGTAATCTGACAAGGTAGCAAACACCAGATGTTTCAATCACAACACATTCAATTATTTCGCATTTCATAATATCTTGATTTAAATCTTTAAGGAAAGGTTTAGAAAACAATCGAACCCTTTTCTATAGCGACCTCCATTCAAAGAGTTATTCTTTTCAATTACCAAGAAACCATATTTAGTGTTCCAACATACTGTTCCACATACTTTTTGAAAGGTAGAGAATGACATATCCGAATTGACATGATCATTATAAATATGTTTCAAATTCATGTCATCCTGTTTTAAGACGATGAGGGAGTTTGCATTATCTCGAATTAAGTGCTTGGGTATTCTTGTATACGTTTGACATAAATAAAAACTATCAATTTGATGATGTCGACCCATACTAAAGTATGTACGAATAGAATTTTGCTTTTCACACGCAATGTCATCAAAAATAAATATCGAGTTTGGTTTAGCTTCTTCAGGTGGAATAACTTCGCAGTTATTGGAAAACGTAATGAATCCCATATTTTTTATTGGTTTTACAGCTTTCCGTAGAAACTCATACTTTGGCTGATGTAATGACTTAAAGTAAATATAAATATTTTAATATAATAATTTACTATGTTTCGTTGTTGGTTCAATATTTTTGGTCAGATCAACATTTATTATTGGCAAAGGATGCCTCTGTTTTATGAATCGCATGTTGATAACAACTAAATATTTTTCATTAAATGCAGAGTTTTTATTAAAAAAGTTTTAGTAAATAACTATTCATTCTTGTAAATCGTCAAGCTCATAAAATGATTGATTATTCTAAAAAACCTAACAGCAAGCAAGCAACTGTAAAAGGAGAAGGTTTATTCAATTCCGTAATAAACAAACTTCCTGTTGAATTACATTAACCTGGTTATCAGTACTGTGGACCTGGGACAAAACTTCTAACAAAAATTCTAAACTGACTTTCAACTAATCAGTCAAAAATGTTGGGAAACTCCTTATGTTGAAAAGTCCTCATAAGTTAGAGAAAGCTATAAAAATTGCTTTGTCAACCGCAAATAGGACAATGAAGAAAAACAACATTAAATCACCCAGAGTTATTTCTGTACCTAAATCTGGTGGTGTAGTACCATTTCTTGTACCCCTATTTGCAGGGCTTTCAGCATTAGGGGCATTGTCTGGAGGTGCTGCGGGGATAGCTAAGGCTGTCAATGACGCTAAAAACGCTAAAAAAGAATTAGAAGAGAAGAAACGTCATAACCAAAAAATGGAAGCTATTGCAATGGGTCATGGATTACATCTAAAGCCATATAAGAAAGGACTTGGTTTACTTTTAAATCCCCAGTCAAAAAACATTTAAGATCGCTCCCCAAACGTGCATTGAATGAAATAGATTTGAGGAATTTCGCAAAATATGTAATCCCTCATTTTCGAGGAGTTTTCATGCGCGATAATTTGCCAAAAAATAAACCATGGAAAAACGAGTGTGGAATTGTAAATCTTGATTCTTCAAACGGACCTGGAACACATTAGGTAGCGTATTATAAAAACGATAAGGAAATAGAATATTTTGATAGCTTTGGGAACCTTCAACCACCAAGCGAAATTATTAATTATTTAGGTAAAACAATCAAATATAATTATACTCGGTACCAAGATTATGATTCGAATAATTGTGGGCATCTATGTTTAAAATTCGTATATGATTGTGTTAAATTGAATAAATAAAGACTCTTTGCAAAAATAATTTCATTTTATTTTTATGATCATGGCGTTAACACTTACATTAAGCGGGAATAGTTCTCATTTAACAACGGAATATTTTCCACCCTTAAATTTGGAAGGAGACTACGTTTGCGGGTTGATTGATTTTCAAACATACAACTCCATACCCAATGTAGATGACAGAAACAACAGATTTCATGTAGGCGAACACGAAATTGAAATTCCAATAGGATCATATGAAATCGATGATATTTCCCTCGTGATTTCAGAAGCATTGTCAATACGAAAATCTTCAGCAATAGTAAAAATAGAAGCAAATAATAATACATTGAAAGCAGAAGTCGAAAGTAATGAGCCAATTTACTTCGATAGACCTAGAACTATCGGAAAACTACTGGGTTTTGGTAAACGCATCCTTAAACCAAATATATTGCACCAGTCAGATTTACCTGTTGATATTAACAAAGTAAATGTCATACGCATTGAGTGCAATATTATAGTTGGTTCCTATTTAAATAATACTCCTATGCATGCAATACATGAATTCTCACCAGAAGCAGGAGCGGGGTATAAAATCATAGAAGTTCCAAAAAATGTTATCTATTTACCTGTGAATGTCAAACGAATCACTTCTTTATCTTTAAAGCTCGTAGATCAAGACGGAGATTTGATAAATTTTAGAGGAGAATCAATAACAATTCGATTGCATTTAATACCTGTATAATGTTGGTCTATAATTATATATCCCAAGTCAAAGATGTTAATTCAGTTAGTTCTCACCAAAGCTGTCAAGACCAAAACTAAAGCCTGAAAATAAAGATTTTCTTCTTTCACTAGGATTTGTGTTAAAGTAAAAAAAAAAATATAAAAAAAAATGAGTCAAATATTGAATATTACCCAAGGACCAAGCTATGATAACAGCATAACAAAATTTGAGTACCATTGTTATTCACCATTTCTTCAATCCTTCCATACCAGTGATGAAATACGTATCCCTATACATCAACAGGACTTGTGCATTTTACCCAGCGAAAGTTTTATTTACATAGGAGGAAGTCTTACAAAACAGATGGAAAGACTTCTACAGCAAAACTCTGTAACAATGCTATGGCATTTATTTTCGAGGAAATACACTACGAACTTAACGGTGAGAATGAAAACAATAAAAATGTTGGTATAATAACAGTATTAAAAAATTTTATATCATTGAATGAGAATGAAAGTAAATGTTTAGAAAATGCTTCATGGACAGGCAAGAGTACCATCGAACTTTCATCAGGGAAATTCAACTTTTATTTTCCATTGAAAAATCTTTTAGGATTTGCTGAAGATTATAAAAAGATCATTGCAAATGCTAGGCATGAATTGATTTTAATTCGTAGTAGATCTAATGAAAACGCTTATATTACTACGGAAAAAGAAGATTTAAAACTTACAATTCATAAGCTGCAATGGAGAGTTCCACACATTACCTTGTCCGATTCAAATAAAATTTCGCTATTAAAACAAATACAAACGAAACCAATTCAAATTAATTTTCGAAATTGGGAAATGTACGAATATCATGTGTGGACAGTTAAAACTTCAAGTCAGCTTGAAAAGCCAAGATATATTATAATCGCTCTACAAACAGCTCGGAAAAACCCATGAGATAAAGATGTTAGCAAATTTGACCAATGTGATGTGAGTAATGTCAAAGTTCATTTGAACTCTGAGTCCTATCCACGCGAAGATCTAAATCTTAAATTTGATCTGGATAGATACGCAATTCTGTATGACATGTACAGTAAATTTCAACCATCTTATTATCAAAAACCACCACAACCACTATTATCTCGTCAAGAATTCAAAGAAATCGCTCCAATTTTGGTAATTGATTGTTCCCGTCAAAATGAATCAGTTAAAACCGGACCGGTTGATGTGAAAATCGAACTCAAAACATCTACTGTTGTTCCACCTTCAACAACAATGTATTGTCTGATTCTTCATGATCGTTTAATTGAATACGATCCAATAACTGGAGAAGTAAACAAACTCACTTAACAGTTAATCAAGTACATTCCATACGACCGTACTCTCAGCAAATATGTTAAATTACATTGCAGACTTCAAGGATTTAGAGGATTCAACCATGAGTTAATTTTGAGGGAGGCAGCCGTGTACCACAATGGACGTCACCATCATTTTATTATTACACCTCCATTTAATTTTAGTCTACTTCCAATATCACTTAAAAAACAAGCTAAATGGATATTTCATAATCATCACGGCTTAGCTTGGGACAGTGGATACACAGATTTTCGTCACGTTAAATTATTTCTCCAACACGAAATTAAAAATGGATTGGTTTACGTCAAAGGGTTAGAAAAAACACATTGGTTTAAAAAGATACTAAAAAATGAAAATGTGGATGTTGTTAACATTGAAGAAAAATACACCTGTCCAAATTTTAAAGATCGCAAAATTATTTATCCAAACCAATTAAAATATATGTACCACGAGAAATGTTGTGCACTTCAAAATGTTTATCTTTTGAGTAAGTTCATAAGTGAAGGTCGTCTATTGTAACACCCATTTAAAAAAAAAAAACAAAATCTTTATTATAAACTGATTTTTTTTTTTGTTTGTTTTTATTATTTATTAATAAAAAAGTATAGAATAAAATTTTCATTCATCTAACTATGATTCGGTTTTTCTCATGAATCCATACGGAAGGGAACTATTATCAGGGAGGAAGTAACGTTTCTCCGAAATAGGTTTGTAAGTTTTTTGTTCCGTTTTCGTTATCACTTGATGTTCTTTAGTACGACGTATGTTATCGGAAACAATTAGGATGCTTTCATTTTGATCAACATTTAGAACTGCTTCTTTAATACTCTCAAAGTAGACTTTTTTTGAAGATGAGTAGTTGACCTTGCACACAAAGTTTTCAACGTTATCTTTAAAGTTAAAGATCTTAAAAGCGTAGAGTTTTGGACCGCCACTTACAAATTCCGTTATATAACTACCTTTGCCGTAAGACTCAAGCTCATCTGTCAAGTCTCCGATTAGGTCTCCTACCCCTGGTTCGGACTCTCCTTCTCGACTTATATAAATTACAGAGTCTGTGTCATAATATAGTACTCTTCTATCCAATTTTTCCAAGAATCCGTACAGTTTGATGCGTGCTTGAGCAGTTGTATACGCCGCAATGCTAACATTTGCAGTAGACAAACATTCTATTGCTTCCTCTTTACTTAAGTAGTTTACAATTACATTTTCTTCATTTATTGGTAATACGTTACAAACTTGTAAAGAAGGGTTTGTAAGGATTTCGTATAACTCAGAAGGACTGTTAACAACACGTGACTGTGTTTGGTTTTCTCTTTGACCAAACTTTCCCCAGAATGAATTCAATATCAACTTAGAAAAAGATCTATTTCCCTCATTTTTCGAAATGCAAGAATAATCAAGCTGAATATTTTCTTTGTCTAAGAAATGAGAAATGTAATGTTGCTTCTCTTCTTCGGTTTCACAGTTGCTGGGCCATCCGGAAGCTTCTTGTTTAATTTTAAGAAATTTATCCATCATAGTATCAAAAAGACCTTTTGAATCCGAATCTTTATCATATTGTACTACATCGTACTTCCATATTTCAAATATCTCAGCAAGTTTATATCCTTTTTCAATTACTTTATTCACTTCTTCAATAACCCATGTTCCATATATAGCTCTATAGTTATCTGAATGATGACAGTATTAATTCTTTGATCTGATGCTGCTACATGTTCGACATAATGTAAAGATCAGCTTATTGTTTTGTTTTAATGGTAGGACAGGGTGAAACAATTTTTCTGGAGGTATTACTTTACATTTTATAATTCCACTAATATTTTCTAACTTCATTTGAGAAATTATGGAAGGCTCTGTATATACTTGTGGATGCACTTTAGGATATTTACCATATTTACATACCCAAGGGTATAAAGAACATACATCTAGGTACTTGATGTTTCATCTTTTTTACATTAATAATGCATAGTTGTATTGCCAGTTCTTCCTCCATAAAAAGCGTCTCGAGGATTAAGTGGGGATTTTTCAATAAGAGGGTGGGTTTCTAAAAATTCTAAATCACTACGACTCATAAGCGATAGCTTTCTTTCAAACTCACAACCCCAGATTTCAATTACCTCATAATTAAAAGAATTTAGTCGAGCTTTTTTCGATTGTGTTCTTTTGTACCTCAGGTTAAGTGTATCGAATTGATCCTTTCCCAAGGGCTTATCTCTTCTGTGATTCAAGCACAAAGGGTGTCCATGATAATAACATCCATGAAATTCGAAAACTTGACCAGTTTCCTCACAGAACCCATCCACCTTGACTCCTGCTACAACCATTTCTTTTCCATTGGCAGCATGCTTTATGTAAATATTTCGATTTGTTGCTTCCCAAATTAACCATTTGATCGAAACTTTCGAGTAATTATCAGTTAATCTATAGCCATTTTTCGGGATCAAGCCAAATAAAGAAGACTACAAGCTGATGCGATTGTTGTACACTCTAAAAAGGGTCCAACGTTACTCTGCACTAAGAACAGTTTCCGGAATTTCAGACAGGCTTCTGTTAGAATTTTTACATCACTGATGCAGTAATCAATTAACTCACATTGCATATTAAATTCGCTGTTTTTATGGTCTCCATACCATTTAAGAAAGACTTCACGATCTTCAGCTTTCATAGTGTCCGGGCCGTAATATTTTGCATCAGGCAGTTTTCCTACGTATTTTTCATTCACTGCCAGGTTAAAAAAAAGCGGGAAGAAGCCTTTCTTTAATGAAGGAGACAGATCGAATGCTTGTGGTAGCTTAGACAGTGCCATGGGAAAATAATTCACCGAGTCTAGGAACTTCACATTTGTTATCGTCATCAGTAAAATTTTAGTTCCGCGCATAATAAGTTCGGGTTTTAGACTTATTTTAACCAGAATATAGTTTAAAATAAACTGGTGATCATAAGCCTGACCGTTATGTGCTATTACTATCACTTTCTTGAAAATCTTTCGAACTTCCATTATATGATGCAGAAATGTTGATACTACGTCTTGAGTTATAATTTGCTCCCGAAATTTACACACATTACAAAAATGTAAATTTTTAACTTCAATACAGGAGCTGCACCTTTGTTGAAATACACATAGGTTTGGTTTGTGTATTTTCAGCAAATTTTCTTCAGATTGGTTAGTTTGGTCGTCTTCCTGTCTACTTTCAAAATCGTAGAAAATGTAGAGGCACTTGTCTGTTTTTGGTGTTCTTACATCTCTTAGTATATAGCACTGATGGTCATTGGGAACAAATTTTGCACACTGTTTGCAAAAATATTCGTTGCAAAAATGTTCTTTTGGACCAATTGTCTTCAGACATTTAAAGCATCGTTTCATTTCATCACAAATTGCCCGAGCTCAATGATTTGTGTTTATCAAAACATGTTTTACCTCGGAAGCTCCTATGGCAATCATGACAATCAATTTAATGTTCCACCTCTTTACAACTTGGTGTTTTCTGACATTGCGGGCATGATTTGTTACACCTGTGTTTCGACTTAACGTTGTACGGTACATGACATTCTTCACAAAAGTATGAACAACTAAAAGCTGAAGTACAGGAGGTAATCAAGTTGAAATGTTTCGCATTATGAAGAAGATTAATCCTTTTTTCAGTAGAGTAATTTGTAGGGGCCCCGTCAAAAATTATTACCCGGCCTTTTGTATTGTACTGATACACCGTTATTTTGTAATCAGATAGAAGATATTGAAACTGGCGTAATACCGGAATGCCGCAACCTTCTGGCGGAATATGTACCTGAGCATCAACCAAGAGCTGTTTTGCTCTTTTCGTCTGTTCCATGTCCGTATCATCACGAATTTTTTTATAGTCCGATAATTTTTCCGCGAATGCTTTTCCAACTACCAAAGCACGTGGAAGGCAAAGATTGTCTTTATTTTTTATCGACACAATTCCTCGACGCTTGGTACATTCTTCTTCAAACGTGTTATAATAGTTGGCCATGCGTCGGTTTCCTTTTCCAGTGGGGATCTTTACCGTTGTTACTTTAATGCGGAAAGAATCTGTGCTTAGACCTTCTGAATTACTTTGGAAAACTTTTGAAATCATCTCCCATAAATCTGCTACATGAAACTCGGAGGCACTTTTGAAATTGACCCAGCCGCTACCTCGCTCCGCAGAAAATTCTTTCCCACAGAATGTTACTCCGACCTTATCTTCTGGATCTACTTCCTTAAAAGCAAAACTGACAATGTCATTAATTGCTCTTCTTACCCAATTAGTCGGTTCCACGTTGTCTGGTACCCGTTTAATCCTGAACTCAATTGCTCGCCCCTGAAGATCAAACCGCTTAACTTTTGTCAGCACGTTTGTTATGACCTCAAAACGCTAGATAAAGAGAAATTAACATTTTATTTATTTCAAGCATTTCAAAATTATACCTTGTTATCCTTAATCTCATAAACAAACTTCTTTTCCGGCAAAGAGAATTCAATTTTCGGATCGACCCTTCCTTGCAATGAATTTGTTACTTTCATGAGTAACCCACTCATTTCATTTAATTCTTCGTCAGTCAATGAATTAAATTTAGATGGGAGAAAAACTTTTTTGTTTTCTAGTTCTACAATAACTTTTTCACCATAAATCGTTTGGCACTTTTTACAACTAATAATTATGTTGGGAAAAGATAAAAGATCCTTGATATTAACCAAAGGTTTTTCTATCCCTTACTCATTTAATTTATTTAAAAAACTCACGGAACTGTTAGAACTCATTCTCAACACGTTAATATACTTTTGAACTTAAAATTTAACTTAAAATTAAGGTGCCACTAAACCTAAAAATAAAACAAAATAGCACATGTATGTTTAATGCATGTGATGTGTTTTTTTTTTGTATCATGAAAAAATGATGACTTCGAATCAAGAACAATTTCAAAAGTAGCAAGCCCAAGTAAAAAAAAAAAAACGAAAACTTTAATTAGGAAAAAATAAAAAAAAAGTAAATTTGTACATTTTTCAATGTTTTTTATTTATTTATTTTTTTTTTTAAATACAATAAGGTATATACACTTAATTTGATGTTCGCATTCGCTTACGCGAGTAGGGTTGATGATCTTCGTCCTCGTCCATTTCGAAGACTTCTAGCTTCTGAAGATCTTCTTCTTCTACAACTTCATCTGGTTTGGGAAGAAATTTTATTGTTGTCTCGAAGCTTCCTCTAGAAGGCTGGATCACCCTCATCATATACCCCGTCATTTGAATCACCTCTTCGTTGCTCAGCGAATTGAATTTGACGGGGAGAAAACATTTTACGGTGTCAAGTTCCACCAATATCTTCACCCCGTATTTAGTGTTGCAGCGTTTAGCACCGCAAATTCTTTGATCTTCTGAAGGCCAATCCTTCAGAGGTAGAAGCGCCTTTTCTTGTGAAAATTTGTTCAACTTATTTAAGAACTCCATTATAAAATTTTAATGATACTACTTAATATAGTAAAATGTTTCGGGCTTTTATTCGATTTTTGAGCATATATGTATATTGACTTCGAACGAAAAGCAATTGAAAACGCACTGCATTTCTTTCATCTACTATTGCAATGAAACAGAAGCTTCTGACCGTCAGTAACCTTAAAAAGTAATTTGAATCAAATTGTTTTAGTAAATTATCTTTGGTTATAAGCCTTCATAATTTTTTTTTCATGGAATGCGTTTATCTTCGTAAGCATTTAGTTCTTTGGATAATATGAAATCAAAATACTTTTTTCAGGTTACTGGCGGTCAAATGCTTTTGTTACAATGCATAAGTAGATGACATGAACTACCCTCACGTGCCAAGATACAAATACTAACGTCAACATTTTTACTCTTACCGTCATAATCAAACAAAATCATACAATAATTTTTTATACCTACATAAGATGGTATACTTGCATTAAAAACGAAACAAACCACAAAAAATAAAAACGCATAAATACATTTTTAGCATGTATGTTGCAACGATGGCTCGGTGGAATTGTCACTCAGACTATAAGCCAGAGGTGTCAGTTCAAATCTTCAAACAATTCTGTATATTTTTTTTTTTTCGTTTGTTCAAAATAAAAATTTGTTCTTCTTTCTCATTCAGATAAATTGAATAACCTAATGGCTCAGTGGAATTTGATTTTTTTTGATTGATTGACACTTATAGACTTCAATTAGTTTAGTCATATTAACATACCATATAGCTTCGTACGGTTTTAGATTATATTTTTATATGATTTAGAAGTTTACCAACCACCACTTTACAATTTTATCCACAAACCATTTCAACATACCACATTATGTAGTGTTTCGAAGTTTTCCACCCAACACTTAATTAGCTTTTAAATTATATATATATATAGATATATATTTTTTTTTCGTTTGTTCAAAATAAAAATTTGTTCTTCTTTCTCATTCAGATAAATTGAATAACCTAATGGCTCAGTGGAATTTGATTTTTTTTTGATTGATTGACACTTATAGACTTCAATTAGCTTAGTCGTATTTACATACCATATAGCTTCGTACGGTTTTAGATTATATTTTTATATGATTTCAAAGTTTTCCACCCAACACTTAATTAGCTTTTAAATTATATTTTTATACGATTTCCAAGCTTTCCACATAACACTTAATCACCTTATCCACAAACCATTCCAACAAACCACATTTGTACGACTTTAAATGCTATTTAAATACACATTTAACACCTCAACTTCTATAAGCTCCAATGGCCTAGTGGAACTGTCACCCGACGGCAATCAAAAGGTTCTTGGTTCAATCCCCAAAGGTTCTCAACATCATTGTTTTTTTCTAATTAAATACACTCCCAAGCCTCACCATCACCCCCCTACCCCAGCCACCATGACGCATACACACGTGCACACAAAAATTTTTCAAAAACAACAGAAAAGGGGCGTGCCCAACTCCACCCACTTATTCCCATATAACGCCATGTTAATTTTGGTTCCCACCGCCAGTCGCCTCCATTCCTACTGCAATGAAACGCGCATTCCCATTGATAGTACAGGGAAGCGACGATTCCAAACACCAAAAGTACGTTCAATCACATTTCGCGTACGTATTTGGGCTTCGTTGTATAATTGTTCAGCATCATTTCGACAATTTAAAAGTGGTGTTGCCAAGTAGATCGTGTTTCGATACCCAGAGTCGCCGACTTATATGTTTCTGCCGTAACACCCCCGCTGTAAATTCAATTTTAAAATTGAATTGTTGAAAATTGTTTGATCGTGTGATCCACCTGGCCATCTTGCGATGATTTTAATAAACTTCATATTAACACTGGAGATTGAATTTTAACGTGCGTACAATCGATAGCCCCTATAGTTCTTGGGAACCGAGAGAATCGGTAAAATGCCATGCAAGCCGCACTCATTTCGCTATCAGTGATAGGCATTTTAACAAATAAGGGACGTTTTTCCGCTATGGCGTATGAAACTTGTTTCAAACTTCGACACACCGACGCTATCGAAACCCCAGCAAAGTCCGCAATTGATATTTGGAACGAACCAGAGGCATAAAACCGCAAGGCAATAAGCAACTTCGTTATTGATTGTATGTATCTCAATCTGGAAAGTGCTAAATTTATTTAATACAACAAAATATATTGTGGTGAATATGCCCAGTTATGTAAACAACCACACATTAGAACAACTTTCCGCGCCATCTTTGAGTGAAATAAATAATTAAATCTATCACGGTTGGTGTACAGCCTCGTTCGTACTTTAATATTGACGAAACCTTTTTGGAAAGCACCTTCTAGTACCCCCTAGAAAATTCCAGAACCTTTATTTCGGGTATAAATACAGGCGCACCAGTCCGAAAGAGCAGTTTTGATTTTGAAAGTGAATGAATAAATGTCAGTGTGAATAAAGAGTTGCATACTTGTGCTTGGTTATAATAAAGCTAACTGAAGAAAAAGTATTTGAAATAAAAAGCGTTTTATTTTGTGAATTAATTGCAGTTTCAGTTTGAATAAAGGAAATAAGTTTTATTTGCGAACCCTTAGTAAAATATTAAATTGGTGTCAAAAAAGTGGAATAAAACTTATTTAATCTGTGAATTTAGATAATTGATGGTGAAAAATTGATAAAGTGTGTAGATTAGTGAACAAATCAGAAAGGTGTTTGTGAAAAAAAGACACACAAAAATATAAGAACAAAATAGAAAAAAAAAATGGGTAAAATTGTGAATGCATTGAATTGTGTTGAACTTAAAGCAGAACTAAACAGACGAGGTCTTCCTACTGCTGAAACGAAAAATGACCTCATTATCCGTCTGCAGGAAGATTTAAGGCAACACGATGAAAATCCAGACACGTTTCTATTTGAGATTGAGTTGCAAGAAGAGCAAGTAAGTACAACCTTAGACATGACCAATATGAAGGCTCAGCTGCTCGCCCAGTTTGAAGACCAGCAAAAGAATCTTCTTGGGAAATTTGAAGAACAACGCAACGAGCAAAAGAATTTACTGAAAAAACCAAAAAAAAATCTTCTCCAACGATTTGAAGAACAGAAACACGTCCTCGAAGGTAAACTAGATGCCTTTGAGAACAAGTTTGTTGCCCTTGACGATCGTGTTGAAAAACAGTTTTCGTCAGTGGAAGCAAAATTCGAGAAGGTCGAAGATAAAATTCAGAGCATTACCGATGAGTTAGAAAAAGTTAGAAAAATGAAGGTTCGAGAAGGTAATGCCGCTTTTCCAAAGAGAAAAGAAATGCATCCACCAACTTTTGATGGACAAACTTCTTGGTCGATCTACAAGAAGCAGTTTGAGGCAGCTGCAGCAACAAACGGCTGGGATGACGAAGACAAGTTTATTGCCCTGACGCTTGCCCTTAGAGGTTCTGCTGCTGAACTTTTGCAAACCATACCAGCAGACCAGAACGGCAACTTCAGTGTTCTTGTTCAGGCCATTGACAAACGCTTCGGCGATAGCCATATGCAAGAAGTCTTTCGCGTCCAGCTCAATACCACAGTCCAGAAAAGAGGTAAAAGTCTGCAACAACTCCAAGCAGACATTAAACGGTTGGCACACCTAGCATACCCGACTGCAGGAGATGAAATTACCAATCAGCTAGCAACGGAGATAGTAGCCCGTAGCGTAATGGTAAGTGCGTTCGACTGTCACGCTGGAGGTCTGGGATCGCTTCCCAGCCTCGTCCACCTAAAAAAACTAAAATGTTTTTTTTCAGGGCTACTGCCTCTTGCGAGGAATTGACAAATCCTCCAAGAGTATCACTTGTCATGAATAAGTGCTTCTCATCTAGCCGTTCGGATTCGGCATAAAATTGTAGGTCCCTTCCATTCCTGTCGAAAGGCGCACACAGGAATGGGTGCGAGTTGTTAGTCACTAGGCCCTGGTTCTTCATGAGCCGTTGTGCCACCCAATTTATATATTTTTTTTTTTTTATAGTCTCGTTGGTAGTCACCTACAACCTTGGACAGATGTTCTTTAAGAGTCCTGTTGAATCGTTCTACCATCCCATCAGATTGTGGATGAAGCGGTGTTGTCCTCGTCTTCTTGATGCCAAGGAAAGAGCAAACCTCCTGAATGATGTTAGATTCGAAGTTCCTTCCTCGGTCAGAATGCAGTTCCAAAGGTACGCTGAACCTGCTCACCCAATTGAAGATAATCTGATCAACAACCGCTTAAGCTTCTTGATTTGGGATGTCAAATGCCTCAGGCCACTTGCTAAAGTAATCCATGACTACAAGGATGTATCGGTTTCCGCTGTTGGTCTCCGGAAACAGACCTGCGACATCTACTGCTATTCTTTCGAAAGGCGTGCCCACATTGTAGTGTTGCATTTTACTTTGAAGCTTTCTACCTGGTCACTTGGTAGCAGCACAAGTATCACATTTTCGGCACCACTTTTCGACATCATCTCTTGCATGTAAGCTGTAGAACCGTTGTCGTATCTTCTCCAGCGTTTTATGGACTCCCAAATGACCTCCAGATGCTCCATCGTGCATTTCTCGAAGAACGCCATTAACCTTTGACCTAAGCACTATCAACTGCATTAGATAAGACTTGCCTTCTGCAGATTACCATTTGCGCCTTAGTACTCCTTCTTGCACATGAAGTGAGTCCCACTGTGCCAAATATGCTTTGAGAGCTGGACTTCTATCGGAGATTTCACCCCATCCTGGTTTTTCTTCGTGCTCTTTCCATGCAAGAATGGGTTCTATATCCGAGTCTTCTTGTTGGGCAGTCCTCAGTTCTTCATTGCTCCAACCGTAAATGGGATCGGTTCTTATTCGTTGGATGGCAACTGCTTCCTTTTCTGCTTGACGCGTGCAATGCTTAAAGTCCTGTTTACACGGTCGTCGAGACAATGCATCTGCGTTTGAGTGCAGCTTTCCTCTTCGATGTTGAATTTCGTAGTCGTATGTCTGCAGTCTCTCGATCCATCTTGCTACTTGACCTTCTGGATTTTTGAAGTTCAGAAGCCAATTAAGCGCACCATGATCTGTTCGAAGGAGGAACTTCTGTTCATAGATGTACTTATGGAAGTGCTTATTTGCCAAAATCAAAGCTAGAAGTTCCCTTCTGGTCACGCAGTAATTGCGTTCTGGCCTCGAGAGTACCTTACTGTAGTAGGCGACGACTTTTTCTTCTCCGTCATGGACTTGCGACAGTACAGCTCCAATTCCAACGTTACTCGCATCGGCGTCGATGATGAAAGGTTTTCCAGGAGTCGGATAGGTCAGCACAGGAGCATTACACAAACGCAGCTTGAGTTCCTGAAAACTTTTCTCGCACTTACCTGATCATTTGAACGGCTTCCCCTTTTCAGTTAGTTGATGCAAGCTCTTAGCGATTCCAGCAAAGTCCTTCACAAAGCGCCGATAATATGTGGCTAGACCAAGAAAGCTACGGAGTTGGTGTTTATCCTGTGGTGTTGGCCAATTCTTCACAGTGTCAACTTTTTCCGGATCAGTCTTTATTCCTTGGGATGAGATGATATGTCCCAGGTATTTAACTTCGGCCTTGAAAAGCGCACATTTCTCTGGATTTAATTTTAAGTGTGCTTCTCGAAGCCTCTGGAAAACGGCCTTAAGGTTCTTACAATGTTCGTCAAAACTTTTCCCATAAACGATGACATCGTCCAAATACACAAGGCATGATTTCCAGGTAAGTCCTTGTAGGACACACTCCATCAGACGCTCAAATGTTGCCGGAGCGTTGCAAAGTCCGAATGGCATAACTTTAAACTGCCACAGACCATTTCCTGTAGAGAAAGCTGTCTTCTCGCGATCTTCTGGATGGATTTCAACCTGCCAGTAGCCACTCTTTAAGTCCAGCGTCGAGAACCATTGAGCTCCTTCCATTGCATCCAAAGTATCGCTGATTCTGGGCAAAGGGTAGCTGTCTTTCTTTGTCACATCGTTCAGCCTACGGTAGTCCACACAAAACCGGGTGCTTCCATCCTTCTTTTTGACAAGAACTACTGGTGATGCCCAAGGGCTTTTGGAATTTTCGATAAGCCCATCTTTCTTCATTGTCGATATCATCTCTTCAACTTCGGCTTGTTTGGCTAATGGGAGACGTCTTGCTGGCTGTCGAATCGGTCTAGCGTCACCTGTGTCGATTCGATGCTGAACCAGTTGTGTTCGACCATACTGCCCAATCGGTGAAGAAAATATATCAGCGTATTCATGAAGAAGGCTTCCAGAAACACTAAGCTGATGTTGACTTAGATTGGATGGCTTCAGAATTTTGGCTTTCATGGTGCTGAATTTTCCGGGGTCCATAGATTTGTCTGTGTTCATTTCTGTGATCTTGGTTATTGCGGACACAGATTCACATTTTCCAACTATTTCTCCTTTCTTGAGCTTGACTTCGTACGGTTTGATGTTCAGTATCCGTACGGGTACCATGTTGTTCTTTGGTTCCACAAGAGTCTTCCCTAAGATGATGTTTTGGGAAGATTGCTCAGACTCTGGTTCCACCATGAGGTATCGATGGCTACTTAAATCGCCCTCTATTTTTGTCCACACAAACACTTCCGAAGAGGGAGGCAAGCATATGTCTTCTTTGATGACAGTTCTTAGAGTTGATGAGTTTTCGTTGCCATAAACCATAGGAATCTCTACATTTTGGTACTTGAGAACTTGCTTACCGAGATCCAGAATCAATCCGTGCTCTTTCATAAAGTCAATTCCAATTATGCACTCGTCACATATATCTGCTACCAAAAATAGATGCGAAAACTCTAGTTCTGCCAAACGGATTTTGAGACGAACTTCTCCATACACTCTTGCTGCAGTTTTAAGACGGTAGCTATTGGTGTTGTGTAGCCACGTCATCTTGACCAAGTCTCTTCGCACAATGGAGGCTGTGGCACCGGTGTCAATTGTAGCCAACTGTTTTTTGCCATTCAATGTTGCATCCACTGTCAGACTTTTATTGTTTTGTTTAGTCTGCGAGACTTGGATGGTGCTTCTGGGGCCATCGATACCAGAAACCAGCTTCTGCCCCTCGAAGCTGGTTCTTACTCGTTTCCCGGCTGGTAAACAGGGCAAGCAGGAGCGTTGATGTTATTGCTTAACTGTTGGCGGGTATTATTTTTGCTTCCACAATGTTGACAGGTGACTCTCCTTGGTGGTAATCTGCACTGGCGCTGGAGATGTCCAGTTTTGTTGCAATTCCAGCATCGAGCAGGCCCTTCTCGCTGCCTTCTTTGGAATTCAGCTCTCTGGCAAGAACATTCCTCAACTTCCAGTTCTCTTACCCGATGAATTCCTAAAGAAGCCTGTTCTGATGCTTCCATAGTGAGCGTGAAGGCTAATGCTTCAGAAAGTGTGCATTTTCCAGCAGTTCGAATGGCTCGCTGGAGATTGAGGTCGGACACTGCACATACAAAAGACTCTGTTGCTAACTGGTTGGTAATTTCATCTCCTGCAGTCGGGTATGCTAGATGCGCCAGCCGTTCAATGTCCGCTTGGAGTTGTTGCAGACTTTCTCCTCTTTTCTGGACTCTGGTATTGAGTTGAACGCGGAAGACTTCTTGCATATGGCCATCACCAAAGCGTTTGTCAATGGCCTGAACAAGAGCACTGAAGTTGCCGTTTTGGTCTGCTGGTATGGTTTGCAATAATTCAGCAGCAGAACCTCTAAGGGCAAGCGTCAGGGAAATAAAATTGTCTTCGTCATCCCAGCCATTTGTTGTTGCGGCTGCCTCAAACTGCTTCTTGTAGACTGACCAAGAAGTTTGTCCATCAAAGGTCGGTGGATGCATTTCCTTTTTCTTTGGACAGTCGCCAGAACTTTCTCGAACCTTTATTTTTCGAACTCTGTCCAGTTCTTTAGTAATGCTTTCAATGTTATCTTCGATCTTTTCGAATTTTGCTTCCACTGACGAAAACTGTTTTTCAACACGTTCGTCAAGGGCAATAAACTTGTTCTCGAATAAATCTAGTTTACCTTCGAGGATGTGTTTCTGTTCTTCGAACCGTTCGAGAAGATTCTTTTCTTGTTTTTCGAGCAGATTCTTTTGTTCACTTCGCTGTTCTTCTAACCGCTCAAGAAGATTCTTTTGTTCATTCTTCTGCTCAATTCGTTGTTCTTCTAGAAGATTCTTTTGTTCCTTTCGTTGGTCTTCAAACTGGGCGAGCAACTGAGCCATCATATTGGTTAAGTCTAAGCTTGTACTTACTTGATCTTCCGAAATTTCAATTTCAAATAGAAACATGTCTGGATTTTCACCGTGTTGCCTTTAATCTTCCTGCAGATGAATAATGAGGTAATTTTTCGTTCCAGCAGTAGGAAGACCTCGTCTGCCTTAAGTTCAACACAATTCAATGCATTCACAATTTTTCCCATTTTGTTTCTATTTTTATTCTAATATTTTTGTATGTCACTTTTACTGTTTATTTACTTACACACTTTATCACTTTTCACCATTAATTATCTGAATGCACAGATAAAATAAGTTCTATTCCACTTTACTGACACCAATGTACTATTTTGCCAAGGGTTCGCCAATAAAACTTATTTCTTAAACTGAACAACAATTACTTTACAAAAATAAAACACCTTTATTTCACTTCAAATACTTTACTTCCAATACTTTTATTATTACAATCACAATTCACTATTTTACACCGATGTTTATTCGTTCACTTTCAAAATCAAACTGAGGTCTTCGGACTGGTGGCCCTGTATTTATATCTGAGAAAAAGCTACTAGAATCTTCTCCAAATTCCTGGAATTCGCTGGAATACGCTTCCCCTCCACAAGTCTCCACAAGTAGCTCAAAAAGCTCTCAAAAGCTTTCGTTCAGTTAATTATAGCAGTTTTCAGTGGTTTAGGTATTGGATAACATTAGTGTGGTTTTGGTATTGGCTAACATTAGTTAATCTTTTGTTCGAAGATGGCGCTACTAATTTATTCTGCTATAGAAGAATAAAAGATTTCGTTGTTTGCATAAATGGGTATATTCACCACAATACTGTAATATTTTACTGAGGGTTGGCAAATAAAACTTATTTTTTTTATTCAAACTGAAACTGCAATTAATTCACAAAATAAAACGCTTTTTATTTCAAACACTTTTTCTTCAGTTACCTTTATTATAACCAAGCACAAGTATGCAACTCTTTATTCCCACTGACATTTATTCATTCACTTTCAAAATCAAAACTGCTCTTTCGGACTGGTGCGCCTGTATTTATACCCGAAATAAAGGTTCTGGAACTTTCTAGGGTCTACTAGAAGGTGCTTTCCAAGAAGGTTTCGTCAATATTCCAGTACGAACGAGGCTGGACACCAACCGTGATGGATTTAATTATTTATTTCACTCAAAGATGGCGCGGAAAGTTGTACTAATGTGTGGTTGTTTACATAACTGGGCATATTCACCACATTTCCCTCCTCTTAGGATTGATCGTCCCGATTAAATCCATTATTCCCACCGTTATAACGATATAAACGGTCGCAGTGTACTACTTTAAGCTTACCCCTTACTCCTCTCTGAATGCGGTAAACCACATCATTGATTCGCTTCACAACGGTATATGGGCCTTCCCAGTTTTTTTGTAGTTTTGGTGACAGTCTCTTTTGTCGGTGAGGATTGTAAAACCACACCAGGTCTCCTTCTTGGAATCCCATCGTTGTTGCACGGGCGTCGTACCGTGTTTTCATCCTATCACTAGCGGTTTTTATGTTTTTCCTTGTCCGTTGATTTATGTCAATGAGTCTTTCTTTGAGATTATCCACATATTCATCTGACCTTTCCGGTTCCATGGTATGGCCTCCAAATTTGACTTTACTGGACAGCCGTATTGTTGTGCCAAACAGGATATCCGATAGGCCATCAAGAACAATGGAATATGGCGGTCCCAGTCTCGTTGGTAGTCACCTACAACCTTGGACAGATGTTCTTTAAGAGTCCTGTTGAATCGTTCTACCATCCCATCAGATTGTGGATGAAGCGGTGTTGTCCTAGTCTTCTTGATGCCAAGATGATGAAAGATGTTAGATTCGAATTTCCTACCTTGGTCAGAATGCAGTTCCAAAGGTACGCCGAACCTGCTCACCCAATTGAAGATAATCTGATCAACAACTGTTTGAGTTTCTTGATTTGGGATAGCAAATGCCTCAGGCCACTTGCTGAAGTAATCCATGACTACAAGGATGTATCGGTTTCCGCTGTTGGTCTCCGGAAATAGACCAGCGACATCTACTGCTATTCTTTCGAAAGGTGTGCCCACATTGTACTGTTGCATTTTACTTTGAAGCTTTCTACCTGGTCCCTTGGTAGCAGCACAAGTATCACATTTTCGGCACCACTTTTCGACATCATCTCTTGCATGTAGCCAGTAGAACCGTTGTCGTATCTTCTCCAGCGTTTTATTGACTCCCAAATGACCTCCAGATGCTCCATCATGCATCTCTCGAACAACGTCATTAACCTTTGACCTAGGCACTATCAACTGCATAAGATAAGACTTGCCATCTGCAGATTCCCATTTGCGCCTTAGTACTCCTTCTTGCACATGAAGTGAGTCCCACTGTGCCAAATATGCTTTGAGAGCTGGACTTCTATCGGAGATTTCACCCCATCCTGGTTTTTCTTCGTGCTCTTTCCATGCAAGAATGGGTTCTATATCCGAGTCTTCTTGTTGGGCAGTCCTCGTTCTTCATTGCTCCAACCGTAAATGGGATCGGTTCTTATTCATTGGATGGCAACTGCTTCCTTTTCTGCTTGACGCGTGCAATGCTTACAGCCCTGTTTACATGGTCGTCGAGACAATGCATCTACGTTTGAGTGCAGCTTTACTCTTCGATGTTGAATTTCGTAGTCGTATGTCTGCAGTCTCTCGATCCATCTTGCTACTTGACCTTCTGGATTTTTGAAGTTCAGAAGCCAATTAAGCGCACCATGATCTGTTCGAAGGAGGAACTTCTGTTCATAGATGTACTTATGGAAGTGCTTAGTTGCCAAAATCAAAGCTAGAAGTTCCCTTCTGGTCACGCAGTAATTGTTACTGTAGTAGGCGACGACTTTTTCTTCTCCGTCATGGACTTGCGACAACAAAGCTCCAATTACAACATTACTGGCATCGGCCTCGATGATGAAATGTTTGCCTGGAGTCTGATAGGTCAGCACTTAGCAAAAACTTTTCTCGCACTCACCTGACCATTCGAACGGTTTCCCCTTTTCAGTAAGCTGATGTAACTTTTAGCGATTCCAGCAAAGTCTTTTACAAAGCCACCCGATTTATTTTATATTTATTTAGCAACGGAGGCTTTTGTCCGTGCAGTTTCCGACATCAACCTACAGCGGGCAATTTGAACTGCTGAAAAACGCACCCTTTCTGAAGCATTAGCGTTCGCTCTATGGAAGCATCAGAACAGGCTTCCTTAGGAGTTCATCGGGTAAGAGAACTTGAAATTGAGGAATGTTCTTGCCAGAGAGCTGAATTCCGTAGAAGTCAGCGAGAAGGACCTGCTCGATGCTGGAATTGCAACAAAACCGGACATCTCCAGCGCCAGTGCAGATTGCCATCAAGAAGAGTCGCCTGTCAACACTGTGGAAACAAAAATAATACCCGCGAACAGGTGAGCAATAACATCAACGCTCCTGCTCGCTCTGTTTCCCAGTCGGGAAACGAGTAAGAACCAGCTTCGAGGGGCAGAAGCTGGTTTCTGGTATCGATGGCCCCAGAACCACCATACAAGTCTCGCAGACTAAACGGAAAAATAAAAGTCTGACAGTGGATGCAACATTAAATGGCAAGAAACAGTTGGCTACAATTGACACCGGTGCCACAGCCTCCATTATAAGAAAAGACTTGGTCAAGATGACGTGGCTACATAACACCAATAGCTACCGTCTTAAAACTGCGACAGGTGAGGCAGCAAGATTATATGGAGAAGTTCGTCTTAAAATCCGTTTGGCAGAATTAGAATTTTCGCATCTATTTTTCGTAGGAGACATATGTGATGAGTGCATAATTGGAATTGACTTCATGAAAGAGCACGGAGTGATTCTGGATATCGGTAAGCAAGTGTTGAAGTACCAAAATGTAGAGATTCCTATGGTTTATGGCAACGAAAACTCATCAACTCTAAGAACTGTCATCAAAGAAGACATATGCTTGCCTACCTCTTCAGAAGTGTTTGTTTGGACGAAAATAGAGGGCGATCTAGGTAGCCATCGATACCTCATGGTGGAACCAGAGTCTCAGCAATCTTCTCAAAACATCATCTTAGGGAAGACTCTTGTGGAACCAAAGAACAACATGGTACCCGTACGGATTCTGAACATCAAACCGTACGAGGTCAAGCTCAAGAAAGGAGAAGTAATTGGAAAATGCGAATCTGTGATCGCAATAACTATATTCACAGAAATGAACGCAGAAGAACCAATGGACCCCGGAAAATTCAGCTCCATGAAAGCCAAAATTCTCAAGCCATCCAATCTAAGTCAGCATCAGCTTAGTGTTGCTGGAAGCCTTCTTCATGAGTACACTGATATATTTTCTTCACCGAGTGGGCATTATGGTCGAACACAACTGATACAGCATCGAATCGACACAGGTGATGCGAGACCGATTCGACAACCAGCAAGACGTCTCCCATTAGCCAAACAAGCCGAAGTTGAAGAAATGATATCGACAACGAAGAAAGATGGTCTAATCGAAAATTCCGAAAAGCCCTTGGGCGTCACCAGTTGTTCTTGTCAAAAAGAAAGATGGAAGCACCGGATTTTGTGTGGACAAAGAAAGACAGCTACCCTCAGCCCAGAATCAGCGATACATTGGATGCAATGGAAGGAGCTCAATGGTTCTCGACGTAAGACTTGAAGAGTGGCTACTGGCAGGTAGAAATCCATCCAGAAGATCGAGAGAAGACAGCTTTCTCAACCGGAAATGGTCTATGGCAGTTTAAAATGATGCCATATGGACTATGCTACGCTCCGGCAACATTTGAGCGTCTGATGGAGTGTGTTCTTCAAGGCCTTATTTGGAAATCATGCCTTGTATATTTGGACGATGTCATCGTTTATTGAAAAACTTTTAACGAGCATTGTGAAAACCTTAAGGCTGTATTTCAGAGGCTTCGAGAAGCACATTTAAAATTAAATCCAGAGAAATGTGCGCTTTGCAAGACCGAAGTTAAATACCTGGGACATATCATCTCATCCCAAGGAGTAAAGACTGATCCTGAGAAAGTTGACACTGTGAAGAATTGGCCAACACCACAGGATAAACATCAGCTCCGTAGCTTTCTTGGTCTAGCCACATATTATCGGCGCTTTGTGAAGGACTTTGCTGGAATCGCTAAGAGCTTGCATCAACTTACTGAAAAGGGGAAGCCGTTCAAATGGTCAGGTGAGTGCGAGAAAAGTTTTCAGGAACTCAAGCTACGTTTGTGTAATGCTCCTGTGCTGACCTATCCGACTCCTGGAAAACCTTTCATCATCGATGCCGATGCCAGTAACGTCGGAATTTGAGCTGTGCTGTCGCAAGTCCATGAAGGAGAAGAAAAAGTCTTCGCCTACTACAGTAAGGTGCTCTCGAGGCCAGAGCGCAATTATTGCGTCACCAGAAGGGAACTTCTAGCTTTGATTTTGGCAACAAAGCACTTCCATAAGTACATCTATGGACAGAAGTTCCTCCTTCGAACAGATCATGGTGCGCTTAATTGGCTTCTGAACTTCAAAAATCCAGAAGATCAAGTAGCAAGATGGATCGAGAGACTGCAGACATACGACTACGAAATTCAACATCGTAGAGGAAAGCTGCACTCAAACGCAGATGCATTGTCTCGACGACCGTGTAAACAGGACTGTAAGCATTGCACGCGTCAAGCAGAAAAGGAAGCAGTTGCCGGCAGGTTACGGTTGGAGCAATGAAGAACTGAGGACTGCCCAACAAGAAGACTCGGATATAGAACCCATTCTTGCATGGAAAGAGCACGAAGAAAAACCAGGATGGGGTGAAATCTCCGATAGAAGTCCAGCTCTCAAAGCATATTTGGCACAGTGGGACTCACTTCATGTGCAAGAAGGAGTACTAAGGCGCAAACGGGAATCTGCAGATGGCAAGTCTTATCTTATGCAGTTGATAGTGCCTAGGTCAAAGGTTAATGACGTTCTTCGAGAGATGCATGATGGAGCATCTGGAGGTCATTTGGGAGTCAATAAAACGCTGGAGAAGATACGACAACGGTTCTACTGGCTACATGCAAGAGATGATGTCGAAAAGTGGTGCCGAAAATGTGATACTTGTGCTGCTACCAAGTGACCAGGTAGAAAGCTTCAAAGTAAAATGCAACAGTACAATGTGGGCACACTTTTCGAAAGAATAGCAGTAGATGTCGCTGGTATATTTCCGGAGACCAACAGCGGAAACCAATACATCCTTGTAGTCATGGATTACTTCAGCAAGTGGCCTGAGGCATTTGCTATCCCAAATCAAGAAACTCAAACAGTTGTTGATCAGATTATCTTCAATTGGGTGAGCAGGTTCGGCGAACCTTTGGAACTGCATTCTGACCAAGGAAGGAACTTCGAATCTAACATCTTTCAGGAGGTTTGCTCTTTCCGTGGCATCAAGAAGACGAGGACAACACCGCTTCATCCACAATCTGATGGGATGGTAGAACGATTCAACAGGACTCTTAAAGAACATCTGTCCAAGGTTGTAGGTGACTACCAACGAGACTGGGACCGCCATATTCCATTGTTCTTGATGCCCTATCGGTTCACAGTTCAACAGGACATACACCATCGGAGATCCTGGTTGGCACAACAATACGGCTGTCCAGTGAAATCAAATTTGGATGCCATACCATGGAACCGGAAAGGTCAGATGAATATGTGGATAATCTCAAAGAAAGACTCATTGACATTGATCAACCGACAAGGAAAAACATAAAAACCGCTAGTGATAGGATGAAAACACGGTACGACGCCCGTGCAACAACGATGGGATTCCAAGAAGGAGACCTGGTGTGGTTTTACAATCCTCACCGACAAAAGAGACTGTCACCAAAACTACAAAAAAACTGGGAAGGCCCATATACCGTTGTGAAGCGAATCAATGATGTGGTTTACCGCATTCAGAGAGGAGTAAGGGGTAGACTTAAAGTAGTACATTGCGACCGTTTACATCGTTATAACGGTGGGAATAATGGATTAAATCGGGACGATCAATCCTAAGAGGGGGGAAATGTGGTGAATATGCCCAGTTATGTAAACAACCACACATTAGTACAACTTTCCGCGCCATCTTTGAGTGAAATAAATAATTAAATCCATCACGGTTGGTGTCCAGCCTCGTTCGTACTGGAATATTGACGAAACCTTCTTGGAAAGCACCTTCTAGTAGACCCTAGAAAGTTCCAGAACCTTTATTTCGGGTATAAATACAGGCGCACCAGTCCGAAAGAGCAGTTTTGATTTTGAAAGTGAATGAATAAATGTCAGTGTGAATAAAGAGTTGCATACTTGTGCTTGGTTATAATAAAGGTAACTGAAGAAAAAGTATTTGAAATAAAAAGCGTTTTATTTTGTGAATTAATTGCAGTTTTTGTTTGAAAAAAAAAAAAAAAGTTTTATTTGCCAACCCTCAGTAAAATATTACAGTATTGTGGTGAATATACCCATTTATGCAAACAACGAAATCTTTTATTCTTCTATAGCAGAATAAATTAGTAGCGCCATCTTTGAACAAAAGATTAACTAATGTTATTCAATACCAAAACCACACTAATGTTATCCAATACCTAAACCACTGAAAACTGCTATAATTAACTGAACGAAAGCTTTTGAGAGCTTTTTGAGCTACTTGTGGAGACTTGTGGAGGGGAAGCGTATTCCAGCGAATTCCAGGAATTTGGAGAAGATTCTAGTAACTTTTCTCAGATATAAATACAGGGCCACCAGTCCGAAGACCTCAGTTTGATTTTGAAAGTGAACGAATAAACATCGGTGTAAAATAGTGAATTGTGCTTGTTATAATAAAAGTATTGGAAGTAAAGTATTTGAAGTGAAATAAATGTGTTTTATTTTTGTAAAGTAATTGTTGTTCAGTTTAAGAAATAAGTTTTATTGGCGAACCCTTGGCAAAATAGTACATTGGTGTCAGTAAAGTGGAATAGAACTTATTTTATCTGTGCATTCAGATAATTAATGGTGAAAAGTGATAAAGTGTGTAAATAAATAAACAGTAAAAGTGACATACAAAAATATTAGAATAAAAATAGAAACAAAATGGGAAAAATTGCGAATGCATTGAATTGTGTTGAACTTAAGGCAGAACTGAACAGACGAGGTCTTCCTACTGCTGGAATGAAAAATTACCTCATTATTCGTCTGCAGGAAGATTTAAGGCAACACGGTGAAAATCCAGACACGTTTCTATTTGAAATTTAAATTTCGCAAGATCAAGTAAGTACAAGCTTAGACTTAACCAATACGATGGCTCAGTTGCTCGCCCAGTTTGAAGACCAACGAAAGGAACAAAAGAATCTTCTAGAAGAACAACGAATTGAGCAGAAGAATGAACAAAAGAATCTTCTTGAGCGGTTAGAAGAACAGCGAAGTGAACAAAAGAATCTGCTCGAAAAACAAGAAAAGAATCTTCTCGAACGGTTCGAAGAACAGAAACACATCCTCGAAGGTAAACTAGATTTATTCGAACGATTTGACGAACGTGTTGAAAAACAGTTTTCGTCAGTGGAAGCAAAATTCGAAAAGATCGAAGATAACATTGAAAGCATTACTAAAGAACTGGACAGAGTTCGAAAAATAAAGGTTCGAGAAAGTTCTGGCGACTGTCCAAAGAAAAATGAAATGCATCCACCGACCTTTGATGGACAAACTTCTTGGTCAGTCTACAAGAAGCAGTTTGAGGCAGCCGCAACAACAAATGGCTGGGATGACGAAGACAATTTTATTTCCCTGACGCTTGCCCTTAGAGGTTCTGCTGCTGAATTATTGCAAACCATACCAGCAGACCAAAACGGCAACTTCAGTGCTCTTGTTCAGGCCATTGACAAACGCTTTGGTGATGGCCATATGCAAGAAGTCTTCCGCGTTCAACTCAATACCAGAGTCCAGAAAAGAGGAGAAAGTCTGCAACAACTCCAAGCGGACATTGAACAGCTGGCGCATCTAGCATACCCGACTGCAGGAGATGAAATTACCAACCAGTTAGCAACAGAGTCTTTTGTATGTGCAGTGTCCGACCTCAATCTCCAGCGAGCAATTCGAACTGCTGGAAAACGCACACTTTCTGAAGCATTAGCCTTCACGCTCACTATGGAAGCATCAGAACAGGCTTCTTTAGGAATTCATCGGGTAAGAGAACTGGAAGTTGAGGAATGTTCCTGCCAGAGAGCTGAATTCCAAAGAAGGCAGCGAGAAGGACCTGCTCGATGCTGGAATTGCAACAAAACTGGACATCTCCAGCGCCAGTGCAGATTGCCACCAAGGAGAGTCACCTGTCAACATTGTGGAAGCAAAAATAATACCCGCGAACAGGTAAGCAATAACATCAACGCTCCTGCTTGCCCTGTTTACCAGCCGGGAAACGAGTAAGAACCAGCTTCGAGGGGCAGAAGCTGGTTTCTGGTATCGATGGCCCCAGAAGCACCATCCAAGTCTCGCAGACTAAACGAAACAATAAAAGTCTGACAGTGGATGCAACATTGAATGGCAAAAAACAGTTGGCTACAATTGACACCGGTGCCACAGCCTCCATTGTGCGAAGAGAATTGGTCAAGATGACGTGGCTACACAACACCAATAGCTACCGTCTTAAAACTGCAGCAAGAGTGTATGGAGAAGTTCGTCTCAAAATCCGTTTGGCAGAACTAGAGTTTTCGCATCTATTTTTGGTAGCAGATATATGTGACGAGTGCATAATTGGAATTGACTTTATGAAAGAGCACGGATTGATTCTGGATCTCGGCAAGCAAGTTCTCAAGTACCAAAATGTAGAGATTCCTATGGTTTATGGCAACGAAAACTCATCAACTCTAAGAACTGTCATCAAAGAAGACATATGCTTGCCTCCCTCTTCGGAAGTGTTTGTGTGGACAAAAATAGAGGGCGATTTAGCTAGCCATCGATACCTCATGGTGGAACCAGAGTCTGAGCAATCTTCCCAAAACATCATCTTAGGGAAAACTCTTGTGGAACCTAAGAACAACATGGTACCCGTACGGATACTGAACATCAAACCGTACGAAGTCAAGCTCAAGAAAGGAGAAATAGTTGGAAAATGTGAATCTGTGTCCGCAATAACCAAGATCACAGAAATGAACACAGACAAATCTATGGACCCCGCAAAATTCAGCACCATGAAAGCCAAAATTCTGAAGCCATCCAATCTAAGTCAACATCAGCTTAGTGTTGCTGGAAGCCTTCTTCATGAATACGCTGATATATTTTCTTCACCGATTGGGCAGTATGGTCGAACACAACTGGTTCAGCATCGAATCGACACAGGTGACGCTAGACCGATTCGACAGCCAGCAAGACGTCTCCCATTAGCCAAACAAGCCGAAGTTGATGATGAGATATCGACAATGAAGAAAGATGGGCTTATCGAAAGTTCCAAAAGCCCTTGGGCATCACCATTAGTTCTTGTCAAAAAGAAGGATGGAAGCACCCGGTTTTGTGTGGACTACCGTAGGCTGAACGATGTGACAAAGAAAGACAGCTACCCTTTGCCCAGAATCAGCGATACTTTGGATGCAATGGAAGGAGCTCAATGGTTCTCGACGCTGGACTTAAAGAGTGGCTACTGGCAGGTAGAAATCCATCCAGAAGATCACGAGAAGACAGCTTTCTCTACAGGAAATGATCTGTGGCAGTTTAAAGTTATGCCATTCGGACTTTGCAACGCTCCGGCAACATTTGAGCATCTGATGGAGTGTGTACTACAAGGACTTACCTGGAAATCATGCCTTGTGTATTTGGAGGATGTCATCGTTTATGGGAAAAGTTTTGACGAACATTGTAAGAACCTTAAGGCCGTATTCCACAGGCTTCGAGAAGCACACTTTAAATTAAATCCAGAGAAATGTGCGCTTTTCAAGACCGAAGTTAAATACTTGGGACATATCATCTCATCCCAAGGAATAAAGACTGATCTGGAAAAAGTTGACACTGTGAAGAATTGGCCAACACCACAGGATAAACACCAACTCCGTAGCTTTCTTGGTCTAGCCACATATTATCGGAGCTTTGTGAAGGACTTTGCTGGAATCGCTAAGAGCTTGCATCAACTAACTGAAAAGGGGAAGCCATTCAAATGGTCAGGTGAGTGCGAGAAAAGTTTTCAGGAACTCAAGCTACGTTTATGTTATGCTCCTGTGCTGACCTATCCGACTCCTGGAAAACCTTTCATCATCGACGCTGATGCGAGTAACGTTGGAATTGGAGCTGTACTGTCGCAAGTCCATGACGCAGAAGAAAAAGTCGTCGCCCACTACAGTAAGGTACTCTCGAGGCCAGAACGCAATTACTCTGTGACCAGAAGGGAACTTCTAGCTTTGATTTTGGCAACAAAGCACTTCCATAAGTACATCTATGGACAGAAGTTCCTTCTTCGAACAGATCATGGTGCGCTTAATTGGCTTCTGAACTTCAAAAATCCCGAAGGTCAAGTAGCTAGGTGGATCGAGAGACTACAGATATACGACTACCAAATTCAACATCGGAAAGGAAAGCTGCTGATGCTTGAAAAGATACGACAACGGTTTTACTGGCTACGTGCATGAGATGATGTCGAAAAGTGGTGCCGAAAATGTGATACTTGTGCTGCTACAAAGGGCCAAGGTAGAAAACTTCAAAGTAAAATGCAGCAGTACAATGTGGGCACGCCTTTCGAGAGAATAGGGTGAGCAGGTTCGGCGTTCCTTTGGAATTGCATTCTGACCAAGGAAGGAACTTCGAATCTAACATCTTCCAGGAGGTTTGCTCTCTCCTTGATATCAAGAAGACGAGGACAACACCGCTTCATCCACAATCTGACGGAATGGTCAAACGATTCAACAGGACGCTTAAGGAACATCTGTCCAAGGTTGTAGGTGACTACCAACGAGACTGGGACCGCCATATTCCATTGTTCTTGATAGCCTATCGGTTCATAGTTCAACAGGACATACACCATAGGAGATCCTGTTTGGCACAACAATACGGCTGTCCAGTGAAATCAAATTTGGATGCCATACCATGGAACCGGAAAGGTCAGATGAATATGTGGATAATCTCAAAGAAAGACTCATTGACATTGATCAACCGACAAGGAAAAACATAAAAACCGCTAGTGATAGGATGAAAACACGGTACGACGCCCGTGCAACAACGATGGGATTCCAAGAAGGAGACCTGGTGTGGTTTTACAATCCTCACCGACAAAAGATACTGTCACCAAAACTACAAAAAAACTGGGAAGGCCAATATACCGTTGTGAAGCGAATCAATGATGTAGTTTACTGCATTCAGAGAGGAGTAAGGGGTAAGCTTAAAGTAGTACACTGCGACCGTTTACATCGTTATAACGGTGGGAATAATGGATTAAATCGGGACGATCAATCCTAAGAGGGGAGAAATGTGGTGAATATGCCCAGTTATGTAAACAACCACATATTAGTACAACTTTCCGCGCCATCTTTGAGTGAAATAAATAATTAAATCCATCACGGTTGGTGTCCAGCCTCGTTCGTACTGGAATATTGACGAAACCTTCTTGGAAAGCACCTTCTAGTAGACCCTAGAAAGTTCCAGAACCTTTATTTCGGGTATAAATACAGGCGCACCAGTCCGAAAGAGCAGTTTTGATTTTGAAAGTGAATGAATAAATGTCAGTGTGAATAAAGAGTTGCATACTTGTGCTTGGTTATAATAAAGGTAACTGAAGAAAAAGTATTTGAAATAAAAAGCGTTTTATTTTGTGAATTAATTACAGTTTCAGTTTGAATAAAAAAAATAAGTTTTATTTGCGAACCCTCAGTAAAATATTACAGTATTGTGGTGAATATACCCATTTATGCAAACAACGAAATCTTTTACTCTTCTATAGCAGAATAAATTAGTAGCGCCGTCTTTGTACAAAAGATTAACTAATGTTATTCAATACCAAAACCACACTAATGTTATCCAATACCTAAACCACTGAAAACTGCTATAATTAACTGAACGAAAGCTTTTGAGAGCTTTTTGAGCTACTTGTGGAGACTTGTGGAGGGGAAGCGTATTCCAGCGAATTCCAGGAATTTGGAGAAGATTCTAGTAGCTTTTTCTCAGATATAAATACAGGGCCACCAGTCCGAAGACCTCAGTTTGATTTTGAAAGTGACCGAATAAACATCGGTGTAAAATAGTGAATTGTGCTTATTATAATAAAAGTATTGGAAGTAAAGTATTTGAAGTGAAATAAAGGTGTTTTATTTTTGTAAAGTAATTGTTGTTCAGTTTAAGAAATAAGTTTTATTGGCGAACCCTTGGCAAAATAGTACATTGGTGTCAGTAAAGTGGAATAGAACTTATTTTATCTGTGCATTCAGATAATTAATGGTGAAAAGTGATAAAGTGTGTAAATAAATAAACAGTAAAAGTGACATACAAAAATATTAGAATAAAAATAGAAACAAAATGGGAAAAATTGCGAATGCATTGAATTGTGTTGAACTTAAGGCAGAACTGAACAGACGAGGTCTTCCTACTGCTGGAACGAAAAATTACCTCATTATTCGTCTGCAGGAAGATTTAAGGCAACACGGTGAAAATCCAGACACGTTTCTATTTGAAATTTAAATTTCGCAAGATCAAGTAAGTACAAGCTTAGACTTAACCAATATGATGGCTCAGTTGCTCGCCCAGTTTGAAGACCAACGAAAGGAACAAAAGAATCTTCTAGAAGAACAACGAATTGAGCAGAAGAATGAACAAAAGAATCTTCTTGAGCGGTTAGAAGAACAGCGAAGTGAACAAAAGAATCTGCTCGAAAAACAAGAAAAGAATCTTCTCGAACGGTTCGAAGAACAGAAACACATCCTCGAAGGTATACTAGATTTATTCGAGAACAAGTTTATTGCCCTTGACGAACGTGTTGAAAAACAGTTTTCGTCAGTGGAAGCAAAATTCAAAAAGATCGAAGATAACATTGAAAGCATTACTAAAGAACTGGACAGAGTTCGAAAAATAAAGGTTCGAGAAAGTTCTGGCGACTGTCCAAAGAAAAAGGAAATGCATCCACCGACCTTTGATGGACAAACTTCTTGGTCAGTCTACAAGAAGCAGTTTGAGGCAGCCGCAACAACAAATGGCTGGGATGACGAAGACAATTTTATTTCCCTGACGCTTGCCCTTAGAGGTTCTGCTGCTGAATTATTGCAAACCATACCAGCAGACCAAAACGGCAACTTCAGTGCTCTTGTTCAGGCCATTGACAAACGCTTTGGTGATGGCCATATGCAAGAAGTCTTCCGCGTTCAACTCAATACCAGAGTCCAGAAAAGAGGAGAAAGTCTGCAACAACTCCAAGCGGACATTGAACGGCTGGCGCATCTAGCATACCCGACTGCAGGAGATGAAATTACCAACCAGTTAGCAACAGAGTCTTTTGTATGTGCAGTGTCCGACCTCAATCTCCAGCGAGCAATTCGAACTGCTGGAAAACGCACACTTTCTGAAGCATTAGCCTTCACGCTCACTATGGAAGCATCAGAACAGGCTTCTTTAGGAATTCATCGGGTAAGAGAACTGGAAGTTGAGGAATGTTCCTGCCAGAGAGCTGAATTCCAAAGAAGGCAGCGAGAAGGACCTGCTCGATGCTGGAATTGCAACAAAACTGGACATCTCCAGCGCCAGTGCAGATTGCCACCAAGGAGAGTCACCTGTCAACATTGTGGAAGCAAAAATAATACCCGCGAACAGGTAAGCAATAACATCAACGCTCCTGCTTGCCCAGTTTACCAGCCGGGAAACGAGTAAGAACCAGCTTCGAGGGGCAGAAGCTGGTTTCTGGTATCGATGGCCCCAGAAGCACCATCCAAGTCTCGCAGACTAAACGAAACAATAAAAGTCTGACAGTGGATGCAACATTGAATGGCAAAAAACAGTTGGCTACAATTGACACCGGTGCCACAGCCTCCATTGTGCGAAGAGAATTGGTCAAGATGACGTGGCTACACAACACCAATAGCTACCGTCTTAAAACTGCAGCAAGAGTGTATGGAGAAGTTCGTCTCCAAATCCGTTTGGCAGAACTAGAGTTTTCGCATCTATTTTTGGTAGCAGATATATGTGACGAATGCATAATTGGAATTGACTTTATGAAAGAGCACGGATTGATTCTGGATCTCGGTAAGCAAGTTCTCAAGTACCAAAATGTAGAGATTCCTATGGTTTATGGCAACGAAAACTCATCAACTCTAAGAACTGTCATCAAAGAAGACATATGCTTGCCTCCCTCTTAGGAAGTGTTTGTGTGGACAAAAATAGAGGGCGATTTAGGTAGCCATCGATACCTCATGGTGGAACCAGAGTCTGAGCAATCTTCCCAAAACATCATCTTAGGGAAGACTCTTGTGGAACCAAAGAACAACATGGTACCCGTACGGATACTGAACATCAAACCGTACGAAGTCAAGCTCAAGAAAGGAGAAATAGTTGGAAAATGTGAATCTGTGTCCGCAATAACCAAGATCACAGAAATGAACATAGACAAATCTATGGACCCCGGAAAATTCAGCACCATGAAAGCCAAAATTCTGAAGCCATCCAATCTAAGTCAACATCAGCTTAGTGTTGCTGGAAGCCTTCTTCATGAATACGCTGATATATTTTCTTCACCGATTGGGCAGTATGGTCGAACACAACTGGTTCAGCATCGAATCGACACAGGTGACGCTAGACCGATTCTACAGCCAGCAAGACGTCTCCCATTAACCAAACAAGCCGAAGTTGAAGAGATGATATCGACAATGAAGAAAGATGGGCTTATCGAAAATTCCAAAAGCCCTTGAGCATCACCAGTAGTTCTTGTCAAAAAGAAGGATGGAAGCACCCGGTTTTGTGTGGACTACCGTAGGCTGAACGATGTGACAAAGAAAGACAGCTACCCTTTGCCCAGAATCAGCGATACTTTGGATGCAATGGAAGGAGCTCAATGGTTCTCGACGCTGGACTTAAAGAGTGGCTACTGGCAGGTAGAAATCCATCCAGAAGATCGCGAGAAGACAGCTTTCTCTACAGGAAATGGTCTGTGGCAGTTTAAAGTTATGCCATTCGGACTTTGCAACGCTCCGGCAACATTTGAGCATCTGATGGAGTGTGTCCTACAAGGACTTACCTGGAAATCATGCCTTGTGTATTTGGAGGATGTCATCGTTTATGGGAAAACTTTTGACGAACATTGTAAGAACCTTAAGGCCGTATTCCACAGGCTTCGAGAAGCACACTTAAAATTAAATCCAGAGAAATGTGCGCTTTTCAAGACCGAAGTTAAATACTTGGGACATATCATCTCATCCCAAGGAATAAAGACTGATCCGGAAAAAGTTAACACTGTGAAGAATTGGCCAACACCACAGGATAAACACCAACTCCGTAGCTTTCTTGGTCTAGCCACATATTATCGGCGCTTTGTGAAGGACTTTGCTGGAATCGCTAAGAGCTTGCATCAACTAACTGAAAAGGGGAAGCCGTTCAAATGGTCAGGTGAGTGCGAGAAAAGTTTTCAGGAACTCAAGCTACGTTTATGTTATGCTCCTGTGCTGACCTATCCGACTCCTGGAAAACCTTTCATCATCGACGCCGATGCGAGTAACGTTGGAATTGGAGCTGTACTGTGGCAAGTCCATGACGGAGAAGAAAAAGTCGTCGCCTACTACAGTAAGGTACTCTCGAGGCCAAAAAAGCAATTACTGCGTGACCAGAAGGGAACTTCTAGCTTTGATTTTGGCAACAAAGCACTTCCATAAGTACATCTATGGACAGAAGTTCCTTCTTCGAACAGATCATGGTGCGCTTAATTGGCTTCTGAACTTCAAAAATCCCGAAGGTCAAGTAGCTAGGTGGATCGAGAGACTACAGACATACGACTACCAAATTCAACATCGGAAAGGAAAGCTGCACACAAACGCAGATGCATTGTCTCGACGACCGTGTAAACAGGACTGTAAGCATTGCACGCGTCAAGAAGAAAAGGAAACAGTTGCCATCCAGCGAGTAAGAGCCGATCCCATTTACGGTTGGAGCAATGAAGAACTGAGAACTGCCCAACAAGAAGACACAGATATAGAGCCCATTCTTGCATGGAAAGAGCACGAAGAAAAACCAGGATGGGGTGAAATCTCCGATAGAAGTCCAGCTCTCAAAGCGTATTGGGCACAGTGGGACTCTCTTCATGTCCAAGAAGGGGTACTAAGGCGTAAATGGGAGTCTGCAGATGGTTAATCGTATGTGATGCAGTTAATCGTGCCCAGGTCAAAGGTTAATGATGTTCTTCGAGATATGCATGATGGAGCATCTGGAGGTCATTTGGGAGTCAACAAAATGCTGGAAAAGATACGACAACGGTTTTACTGACTACGTGCAAGAGATGATGTCGAAAAGTGGTGCCGAAAATGTGATACTTGTGCTGCTACAAAGGGCCCAGGTAGAAAACTTCAAAGTAAAATGCAGCAGTACAATGTGGGCATGCCTTTCGAGAGAATAGCTCTAGATGTCGCAGGTCCGTTTCCGGAGACCAACAGTAGAAACCGATACAACGGACAAGGAAAACCATAAAAATAGCCAGTGATAGGATGAAAACACGGTACGACGCCCGTGCAACAACGATTGGATTCCAAGAAGCAGACCTGGTGTGGTTTTACAATCCCCATCGACAAAAAGGACTGTCACCAAAACTTCAACAAAACTGGGAAGGACCATACACCGTTGTTAAGCGAATCAATGATGTGGTTTACCGCATTCAGAGGCAAACTTAAGGTAGTTCACTGTGACCGTTTACATCGCTATAACAGTGATGACGGGAGTAATGGATTTAATCGGGACGATCAATCCTAAGAGGGGGGCAATGTGGTGAATATACCCATTTATGCAAACAACGACATCTTTTATTCTTCTATAGCAGAATAAATTAGTAGCGCCATCTTTGAACAAAAGTACAACTTATGTTATCCAATACAAAAACCACACTAATGTTATCCAATACCTAAACCACTAAAACCTGCTATAATTAACTGAACGAAAGCTTTTGAGAGCTTTTTGAGCTACTTGTGGAGACTTGTGGAGGGGAAGCGTATTCCAGCGAATTCCAGGACTTTAGAGAAGATTCTAGTAGCTTTTTCTCAGATATAAACACAGGGCCACCAGTCCGAAGACCTCAGTTTGATTTTGAAAGTGAACGAATAAACATCGGTGTAAAATAGTGAATTGTGCTTGTTATAATAAAAGTATTGGAAGTAAAGTATTTGAAGTGAAATAAAGGTGTTTTATTTTTGTAAAGTAATTGTTGTTCAGTTTAAGAAATAAGTTTTATTGGCGAACCCTTGGCAAAATAGTACATTGGTGTCAGTTAAGTGGAATAGAACTTATTTTATCTGTGCATTCAGATAATTAATGGTGAAAAGTGATAAAGTGTGTAAATAAATAAACAGTAAAAGTGACATACAAAAATATTAGAATAAAAATAGAAACAAAATGGGAAAAATTGTGAATGCATTGAATTGTGTTGAACTTAAGGCAGAACTGAACAGACGAGGTCTTCCTACTGCTGGAACGAAAAATTACCTCATTATTCGTCTGCAGGAAGATTTAAAGCAACACGGTGAAAATCCAGACACGTTTCTATTTGAAATTGAAATTTCGGAAGCTCAAGTAAGTACAAGCTTGGACTTAACCAATATGATGGCTCAGTTGCTCGCCCAGTTTGAAGACCAACGAAAGGAACAAAAGAATCTTCTAGAAGAACAACGAATTGAGCAGAAGAATGAACAAAAGAATCTTCTTGAGCGGTTAGAAGAACAGCGAAGTGAACAAAAGAATCTGCTCGAAAAACAAGAAAAGAATCTTCTCGAACGGTTCGAAGAACAGAAACACATCCTCGAAGGTAAACTAGATTTATTCGAGAACAAGTTTATTGCCCTTGACGAACGTGTTGAAAAACAGTTTTCGTCAGTGGAAGCAAAATTCGAAAAGATCGAAGATAACATTGAAAGCATTACTAAAGAACTGGACAGAGTTTGAATAATAGAGGTTAGAGAAAGTTCTGTCGACTGTCCAAAGAAAAGGGAAATGCATCCACCGACCTTTGATGGACAAACTTCTTGGTCAGTCTACAAGAAGCAGTTTGAGGCAGCCGCAACAACAAATGGCTGGGATGACGAAGACAAGTTTATTTCCCTGACGCTTGCCCTTAGAGGTTCTGCTGCTGAACTATTGCAAACCATACCAGCAGACCAAAACGGCAACTTCAGTGCTCTTGTTCAGGCCATTGACAAACGCTTTGGTGATGGCTGTATGCAAGAAGTCTTCCGCGTTCAACTCAATACCAGAGTCCAGAAAGAGGAGAAAGTCTGCAACAACTCCAAGCGGACATTGAACGGCTGGCGCATCTAGCATACCCGACTGCAGGAGATGAAATTACTAACCAGTTAGCAACAGAGTCTTTTGTCCGTGCAGTGTCCGACCTCAATCTCCCGCGAGCAGTTCGAACTGCTGGAAAACGCACACTTTCTGAAGCATTAGCCTTCACGATCACTATGGAAGCATCAGAACAGGCTTCTTTAGGAATTCATCGGGTAAGAGAACTGGAAGTTGAGAAATGTTCCTGCCAGAGAGCTGAATTCCAAAGAAGGCAGCGAGAAGGACCTGCTCGATGCTGGAATTGCAACAAAACTGGACATCTCCAGCGCCAGTGCAGATTGCCACCAAGGAGAGTCACCTGTCAACATTGTGGAAGCAAAAATAATACCCGCGAACAGGTAAGCAATAGCATCAACGCTCCTGCTTGCCATGTTTACCAGCCGGGAAACGAGTAAGAACCAGCTTCGAGGGGCAGATGCTGGTTTCTGGTATCGATGGCCCCAGAACCACCATCCAAGTCTCGCAGACTAAACGAAACAATAAAAGTCTGACAGTGGATGCAACATTGAATGGCAAAAAACAGTTGGCTTCAATTGACACCGGTAACACAGCCTCCATTGTGCGAAGAGACTTGGTCAAGATGACGTGGCTATACAACACCAATAGCTACCGTCTTAAAACTGCGACAGGTGAGGCAGCAAGAGTGTATGGAGAAGTTCGTCTCAAAATCCGTTTGGCAGAACTAGAGTTTTCGCATTTATTTTTGGTAGCAGATATATGTGACGAGTGCATAATTGGAATTGACTCTATGAAAGAGCACGGATTGATTCTGGATTTCGGTAAGCAAGTTCTCAAGTACCAAAATGTAGAGATTCCTATGGTTTATGGCAACGAAAACTCATCAACTCTAAGAACTGTCATCAAAGAAGACATATGCTTGCCTCCCTCTTCGGAAGTGTTTGTGTGGACAAAAATAGAGGGCGATTTAGGTAGCCATCGATACCTCATGGTGGAACCAGAGTCTGAGCAATCTTCCCAAAACATCATCTTAGGGAAGACTCTTGTGGAACCAAAGAACAACATGATACCCGTACGGATACTGAACATCAAACCGTACGAAGTCAAGCTCAAGAAAGGAGAAATAGTTGGAAAATGTGAATCTGTGTCCGCAATAACCAAGATCACAGAAATGAACACAGACAAATCTATGGACCCCGGAAAATTCAACACCGTGAAAGCCAAAATTCTGAAGCCATCCAATCTAAGTCAACATCAGCTTAGTGTTGCTGGAAGCCTTCTTCATGAATGCGCTGATATATTTTCTTCACCGAGTGGGCAGTATGGTCGCACACAACTGGTTCAGCATCGAATCGACACAGGTGACGCTAGACCGATTCGACAGCCAGCAAGACGTCTCCCATTAGCCAAACTAGCCGAAGTTGAAGATGAGATATCGACAATGAAGAAAGATGGGCTTATCGAAAATTCCAAAAGCCCTTGGGCATCACCAGTAGTTCTTGTCAAAAAGAAGGATGGAAGCACCCGGTTTTGTGTGGACTACCGAGGGCTGAAAGATGTGACAAAGAAAGACAGGTACCCTTTGCCCAGAATCAGCGATACTTTGGATGCAATGGGAGGAGCTCAATGGTTCTCGACGCTGGACTTAAAGAGTGGCTACTGGCAGGTAGAAATCCATCCAGAAGATCGCGAGAAGACAGCTTTCTCTACAGGAAATGGTCTGTGGCAGTTTAAAGTTATGCCATTCGGACTTTGCAACGCTCCGGCAACATTTGATCATCTGATGGAGTGTGTCCTACAAGGACTTACCTGGAAATCATGCCTTGTGTATTTGGAGGATGTCATCGTTTATGGGAAAACTTTTGACGAACATTGTAAGAACCTTAAGGCCGTATTCCACAGGCTTCGAGAAGCACACTTAAAATTAAATCCAGAGAAATGTGCGCTTTTCAAGACCGAAGTTAAATACTTGGGACATATCATCTCATCCCAAGGAATAAAGACTGATCCGGAAAAAGTTAACACTGTGAAGAATTGGCCAACACCACAGGATAAACACCAACTCCGTAGCTTTCTTGGTCTAGCCACATATTATCGGCGCTTTGTGAAGGACTTTGCTGGAATCGCTAAGAGCTTGCATCAACTAACTGAAAAGGGGAAGCCGTTCAAATGGTCAGGTGAGTGCGAGAAAAGTTTTCAGGAACTCAAGCTACGTTTATGTTATGCTCCTGTGCTGACCTATCCGACTCCTGGAAAACCTTTCATCATCGACGCCGATGCGAGTAACGTTGGAATTGGAGCTGTACTGTGGCAAGTCCATGACGGAGAAGAAAAAGTCGTCGCCTACTACAGTAAGGTACTCTCGAGGCCAAAAAAGCAATTACTGCGTGACCAGAAGGGAACTTCTAGCTTTGATTTTGGCAACAAAGCACTTCCATAAGTACATCTATGGACAGAAGTTCCTTCTTCGAACAGATCATGGTGCGCTTAATTGGCTTCTGAACTTCAAAAATCCCGAAGGTCAAGTAGCTAGGTGGATCGAGAGACTACAGACATACGACTACCAAATTCAACATCGGAAAGGAAAGCTGCACACAAACGCAGATGCATTGTCTCGACGACCGTGTAAACAGGACTGTAAGCATTGCACGCGTCAAGAAGAAAAGGAAACAGTTGCCATCCAGCGAGTAAGAGCCGATCCCATTTACGGTTGGAGCAATGAAGAACTGAGAACTGCCCAACAAGAAGACACAGATATAGAGCCCATTCTTGCATGGAAAGAGCACGAAGAAAAACCAGGATGGGGTGAAATCTCCGATTGAAGTCCAGCTCTCAAAGCGTATTGGGCACAGTGGGACTCTCTTCATGTCCAAGAAGGGGTACTAAGGCGTAAATGGGAGTCTGCAGATGGTTAATCGTATGTGATGCAGTTAATCGTGCCCAGGTCAAAGGTTAATGATGTTCTTCGAGATATGCATGATGGAGCATCTGGAGGTCATTTGGGAGTCAACAAAACGCTGGAAAAGATACGACAACGGTTTTACTGGCTACGTGCAAGAGATGATGTCGAAAAGTGGTGCCGAAAATGTGATACTTGTGCTGCTACAAAGGGCCCAGGTAGAAAACTTCAAAGTAAAATGCAGCAGTACAATGTGGGCATGCCTTTCGAGAGAATAGCTCTAGATGTCGCAGGTCCGTTTCCGGAGACCAACAGTAGAAACCGATACAACGGACAAGGAAAACCATAAAAATAGCCAGTGATAGGATGAAAACACGGTACGACGCCCGTGCAACAACGATTGGATTCCAAGAAGGAGACCTGGTGTGGTTTTACAATCCCCATCGACAAAAAGGACTGTCACCAAAACTTCAACAAAACTGGGAAGGACCATACACCGTTGTGAAGCGAATCAATGATGTGGTTTACCGCATTCAGAGAGGGTTAAGAGGCAAACTTAAGGTAGTTCACTGTGACCGTTTACATCGCTATAACAGTGATGACGGGAGTAATGGATTTAATCGGGACGATCAATCCTAAGAGGGGGGCAATGTGGTGAATATACCCATTTATGCAAACAACGACATCTTTTATTCTTCTATAGCAGAATAAATTAGTAGCGCCATCTTTGAACAAAAGTACAACTTATGTTATCCAATACCAAAACCACACTAATGTTATCCAATACCTAAACCACTAAAACCTGCTATAATTAACTGAACGAAAGCTTTTTGAGCTACTTGTGGAGACTTGTGGAGGGGAAGCGTATTCCAGCGAATTCCAGGACTTTAGAGAAGATTCTAGTAGCTTTTTCTCAGATATAAACACAGGGCCACCAGTCCGAAGACCTCAGTTTGATTTTGAAAGTGAACGAATAAACATCGGTGTAAAATAGTGAATTGTGCTTGTTATAATAAAAGTATTGGAAGTAAAGTATTTGAAGTGAAATAAAGGTGTTTTATTTTTGTAAAGTAATTGTTGTTCAGTTTAAGAAATAAGTTTTATTGGCGAACCCTTGGCAAAATAGTACATTGGTGTCAGTAAAGTGGAATAGAACTTATTTTATCTGTGCATTCAGATAATTAATGGTGAAAAGTGATAAAGTGTGTAAATAAATAAACAGTAAAAGTGACATACAAAAATATTAGAATAAAAATAGAAACAAAATGGGAAAAATTGTGAATGCATTGAATTGTGTTGAACTTAAGGCAGAACTGAACAGACGAGGTCTTCCTACTGCTGGAACGAAAAATTACCTCATTATTCGTCTGCAGGAAGATTTAAAGCAACACGGTGAAAATCCAGACACGTTTCTATTTGAAATTGAAATTTCGGAAGATCAAGTAAGTACAAGCTTGGACTTAACCAATATGATGGCTCAGTTGCTCGCCCAGTTTGAAGACCAACGAAAGGAACAAAAGAATCTTCTAGAAGAACAACGAATTGAGCAGAAGAATGAACAAAAGAATCTTCTTGAGCGGTTAGAAGAACAGCGAAGTGAACAAAAGAATCTGCTCGAAAAACAAGAAAAGAATCTTCTCGAACGGTTCGAAGAACAGAAACACATCCTCGAAGGTAAACTAGATTTATTCGAGAACAAGTTTATTGCCCTTGACGAACGTGTTGAAAAACAGTTTTCGTCAGTGGAAGCAAAATTCGAAAAGATCGAAGATAACATTGAAAGCATTACTAAAGAACTGGACAGAGTTTGAATAATAGAGGTTAGAGAAAGTTCTGTCGACTGTCCAAAGAAAAGGGAAATGCATCCACCGACCTTTGATGGACAAACTTCTTGGTCAGTCTACAAGAAGCAGTTTGAGGCAGCCGCAACAACAAATGGCTGGGATGACGAAGACAAGTTTATTTCCCTGACGCTTGCCCTTAGAGGTTCTGCTGCTGAACTATTGCAAACCATACCAGCAGACCAAAACGGCAACTTCAGTGCTCTTGTTCAGGCCATTGACAAACGCTTTGGTGATGGCTGTATGCAAGAAGTCTTCCGCGTTCAACTCAATACCAGAGTCCAGAAAGAGGAGAAAGTCTGCAACAACTCCAAGCGGACATTGAACGGCTGGCGCATCTAGCATACCCGACTGCAGGAGATGAAATTACTAACCAGTTAGCAACAGAGTCTTTTGTCCGTGCAGTGTCCGACCTCAATCTCCCGCGAGCAGTTCGAACTGCTGGAAAACGCACACTTTCTGAAGCATTAGCCTTCACGATCACTATGGAAGCATCAGAACAGGCTTCTTTAGGAATTCATCGGGTAAGAGAACTGGAAGTTGAGAAATGTTCCTGCCAGAGAGCTGAATTCCAAAGAAGGCAGCGAGAAGGACCTGCTCGATGCTGGAATTGCAACAAAACTGGACATCTCCAGCGCCAGTGCAGATTGCCACCAAGGAGAGTCACCTGTCAACATTGTGGAAGCAAAAATAATACCCGCGAACAGGTAAGCAATAGCATCAACGCTCCTGCTTGCCATGTTTACCAGCCGGGAAACGAGTAAGAACCAGCTTCGAGGGGCAGATGCTGGTTTCTGGTATCGATGGCCCCAGAACCACCATCCAAGTCTCGCAGACTAAACGAAACAATAAAAGTCTGACAGTGGATGCAACATTGAATGGCAAAAAACAGTTGGCTTCAATTGACACCGGTAACACAGCCTCCATTGTGCGAAGAGACTTGGTCAAGATGACGTGGCTATACAACACCAATAGCTACCGTCTTAAAACTGCGACAGGTGAGGCAGCAAGAGTGTATGGAGAAGTTCGTCTCAAAATCCGTTTGGCAGAACTAGAGTTTTCGCATTTATTTTTGGTAGCAGATATATGTGACGAGTGCATAATTGGAATTGACTCTATGAAAGAGCACGGATTGATTCTGGATTTCGGTAAGCAAGTTCTCAAGTACCAAAATGTAGAGATTCCTATGGTTTATGGCAACGAAAACTCATCAACTCTAAGAACTGTCATCAAAGAAGACATATGCTTGCCTCCCTCTTCGGAAGTGTTTGTGTGGACAAAAATAGAGGGCGATTTAGGTAGCCATCGATACCTCATGGTGGAACCAGAGTCTGAGCAATCTTCCCAAAACATCATCTTAGGGAAGACTCTTGTGGAACCAAAGAACAACATGGTACCCGTACGGATACTGAACATCAAACCGTACGAAGTCAAGCTCAAGAAAGGAGAAATAGTTGGAAAATGTGAATCTGTGTCCGCAATAACCAAGATCACAGAAATGAACACAGACAAATCTATGGACCCCGGAAAATTCAACACCGTGAAAGCCAAAATTCTGAAGCCATCCAATCTAAGTCAACATCAGCTTAGTGTTGCTGGAAGCCTTCTTCATGAATGCGCTGATATATTTTCTTCACCGAGTGGGCAGTATGGTCGCACACAACTGGTTCAGCATCGAATCGACACAGGTGACGCTAGACCGATTCGACAGCCAGCAAGACGTCTCCCATTAGCCAAACTAGCCGAAGTTGAAGATGAGATATCGACAATGAAGAAAGATGGGCTTATCGAAAATTCCAAAAGCCCTTGGGCATCACCAGTAGTTCTTGTCAAAAAGAAGGATGGAAGCACCCGGTTTTGTGTGGACTACCGTAGGCTGAACGATGTGACAAAGAAAGACAGCTACCCTTTGCCCAGAATCAGCGATACTTTGGATGCAATGGAAGGAGCTCAATGGTTCTCGACGCTGGACTTAAAGAGTGGCTACTGGCAGGTAGAAATCCATCCAGAAGATCGCGAGAAGACAGCTTTCTCTACAGGAAATGGTCTGTGGCAGTTTAAAGTTATGCCATTCGGACTTTGCAACGCTCCGGCAACATTTGATCATCTGATGGAGTGTGTCCTACAAGGACTTACCTGGAAATCATGCCTTGTGTATTTGGAGGATGTCATCGTTTATGGGAAAACTTTTGACGAACATTGTAAGAACCTTAAGGCCGTATTCCACAGGCTTCGAGAAGCACACTTAAAATTAAATCCAGAGAAATGTGCGCTTTTCAAGACCGAAGTTAAATACTTGGGACATATCATCTCATCCCAAGGAATAAAGACTGATCCGGAAAAAGTTAACACTGTGAAGAATTGGCCAACACCACAGGATAAACACCAACTCCGTAGCTTTCTTGGTCTAGCCACATATTATCGGCGCTTTGTGAAGGACTTTGCTGGAATCGCTAAGAGCTTGCATCAACTAACTGAAAAGGGGAAGCCGTTCAAATGGTCAGGTGAGTGCGAGAAAAGTTTTCAGGAACTCAAGCTACGTTTATGTTATGCTCCTGTGCTGACCTATCCGACTCCTGGAAAACCTTTCATCATCGACGCCGATGCGAGTAACGTTGGAATTGGAGCTGTACTGTGGCAAGTCCATGACGGAGAAGAAAAAGTCGTCGCCTACTACAGTAAGGTACTCTCGAGGCCAAAAAAGCAATTACTGCGTGACCAGAAGGGAACTTCTAGCTTTGATTTTGGCAACAAAGCACTTCCATAAGTACATCTATGGACAGAAGTTCCTTCTTCGAACAGATCATGGTGCGCTTAATTGGCTTCTGAACTTCAAAAATCCCGAAGGTCAAGTAGCTAGGTGGATCGAGAGACTACAGACATACGACTACCAAATTCAACATCGGAAAGGAAAGCTGCACACAAACGCAGATGCATTGTCTCGACGACCGTGTAAACAGGACTGTAAGCATTGCACGCGTCAAGAAGAAAAGGAAACAGTTGCCATCCAGCGAGTAAGAGCCGATCCCATTTACGGTTGGAGCAATGAAGAACTGAGAACTGCCCAACAAGAAGACACAGATATAGAGCCCATTCTTGCATGGAAAGAGCACGAAGAAAAACCAGGATGGGGTGAAATCTCCGATTGAAGTCCAGCTCTCAAAGCGTATTGGGCACAGTGGGACTCTCTTCATGTCCAAGAAGGGGTACTAAGGCGTAAATGGGAGTCTGCAGATGGTTAATCGTATGTGATGCAGTTAATCGTGCCCAGGTCAAAGGTTAATGATGTTCTTCGAGATATGCATGATGGAGCATCTGGAGGTCATTTGGGAGTCAACAAAACGCTGGAAAAGATACGACAACGGTTTTACTGGCTACGTGCAAGAGATGATGTCGAAAAGTGGTGCCGAAAATGTGATACTTGTGCTGCTACAAAGGGCCCAGGTAGAAAACTTCAAAGTAAAATGCAGCAGTACAATGTGGGCATGCCTTTCGAGAGAATAGCTCTAGATGTCGCAGGTCCGTTTCCGGAGACCAACAGTAGAAACCGATACAACGGACAAGGAAAACCATAAAAATAGCCAGTGATAGGATGAAAACACGGTACGACGCCCGTGCAACAACGATTGGATTCCAAGAAGGAGACCTGGTGTGGTTTTACAATCCCCATCGACAAAAAGGACTGTCACCAAAACTTCAACAAAACTGGGAAGGACCATACACCGTTGTGAAGCGAATCAATGATGTGGTTTACCGCATTCAGAGAGGGTTAAGAGGCAAACTTAAGGTAGTTCACTGTGACCGTTTACATCGCTATAACAGTGATGACGGGAGTAATGGATTTAATCGGGACGATCAATCCTAAGAGGGGGGCAATGTGGTGAATATACCCATTTATGCAAACAACGACATCTTTTATTCTTCTATAGCAGAATAAATTAGTAGCGCCATCTTTGAACAAAAGTACAACTTATGTTATCCAATACCAAAACCACACTAATGTTATCCAATACCTAAACCACTAAAACCTGCTATAATTAACTGAACGAAAGCTTTTTGAGCTACTTGTGGAGACTTGTGGAGGGGAAGCGTATTCCAGCGAATTCCAGGACTTTAGAGAAGATTCTAGTAGCTTTTTCTCAGATATAAACACAGGGCCACCAGTCCGAAGACCTCAGTTTGATTTTGAAAGTGAACGAATAAACATCGGTGTAAAATAGTGAATTGTGCTTGTTATAATAAAAGTATTGGAAGTAAAGTATTTGAAGTGAAATAAAGGTGTTTTATTTTTGTAAAGTAATTGTTGTTCAGTTTAAGAAATAAGTTTTATTGGCGAACCCTTGGCAAAATAGTACATTGGTGTCAGTAAAGTGGAATAGAACTTATTTTATCTGTGCATTCAGATAATTAATGGTGAAAAGTGATAAAGTGTGTAAATAAATAAACAGTAAAAGTGACATACAAAAATATTAGAATAAAAATAGAAACAAAATGGGAAAAATTGTGAATGCATTGAATTGTGTTGAACTTAAGGCAGAACTGAACAGACGAGGTCTTCCTACTGCTGGAACGAAAAATTACCTCATTATTCGTCTGCAGGAAGATTTAAGGCAACACGGTGAAAATCCAGACACGTTTCTATTTGAAATTGAAATTTCGGAAGATCAAGTAAGTACAAGCTTAGACTTAACCAATATGATGGCTCAGTTGCTCGCCCAGTTTGAAGACCAACGAAAGGAACAAAAGAATCTTCTAGAAGAACAACGAATTGAGCAGAAGAATGAACAAAAGAATCTTCTTGAGCGGTTAGAAGAACAGCGAAGTGAACAAAAGAATCTGCTCGAAAAACAAGAAAAGAATCTTCTCGAACGGTTCGAAGAACAGAAACACATCCTCGAAGGTAAACTAGATTTATTCGAGAACAAGTTTATTGCCCTTGACGAACGTGCTGAAAAACAGTTTTCGTCAGTGGAAGCAAAATTCGAAAAGATCGAAGATAACATTGAAAGCATTACTAAAGAACTGGACAGAGTTTGAATAATAGAGGTTAGAGAAAGTTCTGTCGACTGTCCAAAGAAAAGGGAAATGCATCCACCGACCTTTGATGGACAAACTTCTTGGTCAGTCTACAAGAAGCAGTTTGAGGCAGCCGCAACAACAAATAGCTGGGATGACGAAGACAAGTTTATTTCCCTGACGCTTGCCCTTAGAGGTTCTGCTGCTGAATTATTGCAAACCATACCAGCAGACCAAAACGGCAACTTCAGTGCTCTTGTTCAAGCCATTGACAAACGCTTTGGTGATGGCCATATGCAAGAAGTCTTCCGCGTTCAACTCAATACCAGGGTCCAGAAAGAGGAGAAAGTCTGCAACAACTCCAAGCGGACATTGAACGGCTGGCGCATCTAGCATACCCGACTGCAGGAGATGAAATTAATAACCAGTTAGCAACAGAGTCTTTTGTCCGTGCAGTGTCCGACCTCAATCTCCCGCGAGCAATTCGAACTGCTGAAAAACGCACACTTTCTGAAGCATTAGCCTTCACGATCACTATGGAAGCATCAGAACAGGCTTCTTTAGGAATTCATCGGGTAAGAGAACTGGAAGTTGAGGAATGTTCCTGCCAGAGAGCTGAATTCCAAAGAAGGCAGCGAGAAGGACCTGCTCGATGCTGGAATTGCAACAAAACTGGACATCTCCAGCGCCAGTGCAGATTGCCACCAAGGAGAGTCACCTGTCAACATTGTGGAAGCAAAAATAATACCCACGAACAGGTAAGCAATAACATCAACGCTCCTGCTTGCCCTGTTTACCAGCCGGGAAACGAGTAAGAACCAGCTTCGAGGGGCAGATGCTGGTTTCTGGTATCGATGGCCCCAGAAGCACCATCCAAGTCTCGCAGACTAAACGAAACAATAAAAGTCTGACAGTGGATGCAACATTGAATGGCAAAAAACAGTTGGCTTCAATTGACACCGGTAACACAGCCTCCATTGTGCGAAGAGACTTGGTCAAGATGACGTGGCTACACAACACCAATAGCTACCGTCTTAAAACTGCAGCAAGAGTGTATGGAGAAGTTCGTCTCAAAATCCGTTTGGCAGAACTAGAGTTTTCGCATTTATTTTTGGTAGCAGATATATGTGACGAGTGCATAATTGGAATTGACTTTATGAAAGAGCACGGATTGATTCTGGATCTCGGCAAGCAAGTTCTCAAGTACCAAAATGTAGAGATTCCTATGGTTTATGGCAACGAAAACTCATCAACTCTAAGAACTGTCATCAAAGAAGACATATGCTTGCCTCCCTCTTCGGAAGTGTTTGTGTGGACAAAAATAGAGGGCGATTTAGGTAGCCATCGATACCTCATGGTGGAACCAGAGTCTGAGCAATCTTCCCAAAACATCATCTTAGGGAAGACTCTTGTGGAACCTAAGAACAACATGGTAACCGTACGGATACTGAACATCAAACCGTACGAAGTCAAGCTCAAGAAAGGAGAAATAGTTGGAAAATGTGAATCTGTGTCCGCAATAACCAAGATCACAGAAATGAACACAGACAAATCTATGGACCCCGGAAAATTCAGCACCATGAAAGCCAAAATTCTGAACCCATCCAATCTAAGTCAACATCAGCTTAGTGTTGCTGGAAGCCTTCTTCATGAATACGCTGATATATTTTCTTCACCGAGTGGGCAGTATGGTCGCACACAACTGGTTCAGCATCGAATCGACACAGGTGACGCTAGACCGATTCGACAGCCAGCAAGACGTCTCCCATTAGCCAAACTAGCCGAAGTTGAAGATGAGATATCGACAATGAAGAAAGATGGGCTTATCGAAAATTCCAAAAGCCCTTGGGCATCACCAGTAGTTCTTGTCAAAAAGAAGGATGGAAGCACCCGGTTTTGTGTGGACTACCGTAGGCTGAACGATGTGACAAAGAAAGACAGCTACCCTTTGCCCAGAATCAGCGATACTTTGGATGCAATGGAAGGAGCTCAATGGTTCTCGACGCTGGACTTAAAGAGTGGCTACTGGCAGGTAGAAATCCATCCAGAAGATCGCGAGAAGACAGCTTTCTCTACAGGAAATGGTCTGTGGCAGTTTAAAGTTATGCCATTCGGACTTTGCAATGCTCCGGCAACATTTGAGCATCTGATGGAGTGTGTCCTACAAGGACTTACCTGGAAATCATGCCTTGTGTATTTGGAGGATGTCATCGTTTATGGGAAAACTTTTGACGAACATTGTAAGAACCTTAAGGCCGTATTCCACAGGCTTCGAGAAGCACACTTAAAATTAAATCCAGAGAAATGTGCGCTTTTCAAGACCGAAGTTAAATACTTGGGACATATCATCTCATCCCAAGGAATAAAGACTGATCCGGAAAAAGTTGACACTGTGAAGAATTGGCCAACACCACAGGATAAACACCAACTCCGTAGCTTTCTTGGTCTAGCCACATATTATCGGAGCTTTGTGAAGGACTTTGCTGGAATCGCTAAGAGCTTGCATCAACTAACTGAAAAGGGGAAGCCATTCAAATGGTCAGGTGAGTGCGAGAAAAGTTTTCAGGAACTCAAGCTACGTTTATGTTATGCTCCTGTGCTGACCTATCCGACTCCTGGAAAACCTTTCATCATCGACGCTGATGCGAGTAACGTTGGAATTGGAGCTGTACTGTCGCAAGTCCATGACGCAGAAGAAAAAGTCGTCGCCCACTACAGTAAGGTACTCTCGAGGCCAGAACGCAATTACTGCGTGACCAGAAGGGAACTTCTAGCTTTGATTTTGGCAACAAAGCACTTCCATAAGTACATCTATGGACAGAAGTTCCTTCTTCGAACAGATTCTGATTGGCTTCTGAACTTCAAAAATCCCGAAGGTCAAGTAGCTAGGTGGATCGAGAGACTACAGACATACGACTACCAAATTCAACATCGGAAAGGAAAGCTGCTGATGCTTGAAAAGATACGACAACGGTTTTACTGGCTACGTGCATGAGATGATGTTGAAAAGTGGTGCCGCAAATGTGATACTTGTGCTGCTACAAAGGGCCCAGGTAGAAAACTTCAAAGTAAAATGCAGCAGTACAATGTGGGCACGCCTTTCGAGAGAATTGGGTGAGCAGGTTCGGTGTTCCTTTGGAATTGCATTCTGACCAAGGAAGGAACTTCGAATGCTCTCTCCTTGGCATCAAGAAGACGAGGACAACACCGCTTCATCCACAATCTGACGGAATGGTCGAACGATTCAACAGGACGCTTAAGGAACATCTGTCCAAGGTTGTAGGTGACTACCAACGAGACTGGGACCGCCATATTCCATTGTTCTTGATGGCCTATCGGTTCATAGTTCAACAGGACATACACCATAGGAGATCCTGTTTGGCACAACAATACGGCTGTCCAGTGAAATCAAATTTGGATGCCATACCATGGAACCGGAAAGGTCAGATGAATATGTGGATAATCTCAAAGAAAGACTCATTGACATTGATCAACCGACAAGGAAAAACATAAAAACCGCTAGTGATAGGATGAAAACACGGTACGACGCCCGTGCAACAACGATGGGATTCCAAGAAGGAGACCTGGTGTGGTTTTACAATCCTGACCGACAAAAGAGACTGTCACCAAAACTACAAAAAAACTGGGAAGGCCCATATACCGTTGTGAAGCGAATCAATGATGTAGTTTACCGCATTCAGAGAGGAGTAAGGGGTAAGCTTAAAGTAGTACACTGCGACCGTTTACATCGTTATAACGGTGGGAATAATGGATTAAATCGGGACGATCAATCCTAAGAGGGGGGAAATGTGTTGAATATGCCCAGTTATGTAAACAACCACATATTAGTACAACTTTCCGCGCCATCTTTGAGTGAAATAAATAATTAAATCCATCACGGTTGGTGTCCAGCCTCGTTCGTACTGGAATATTGACGAAACCTTCTTGGAAAGCACCTTCTAGTAGACCCTAGAAAGTTCCAGAACCTTTATTTCGGGTATAAATACAGGCGCACCAGTCCGAAAGAGCAGTTTTGATTTTGAAAGTGAATGAATAAATGTCAGTGTGAATAAAGAGTTGCATACTTGTGCTTGGTTATAATAAAGGTAACTGAAGAAAAAGTATTTGAAATAAAAAGCGTTTTATTTTGTGAATTAATTACAGTTTCAGTTTGAATAAAAAAAATAAGTTTTATTTGCCAACCCTCAGTAAAATATTACAGTATTGTGGTGAATATACCCATTTATACTTACTTACTTAGGTCCTCGGACCTATTACGTCCGTGATGTTTCCCTTACGGGACATAGGGCCTCCACTACACCTACGCGCCATCGTGTATGATTTCTTGAAATGTATTTCAGCTCTCTCCAACTTTTCCCCAGTCGTGCCGATTCCTGTTCGACCGTTCTTCGCCATGTACTTCTAGGCCGGCCCACTTGTCTTCCCTCCTGTGTGAGCGGGTTCCACTGCATTGCTTGAGATGCAATGCACCGATCGCACTTTCTTCTTCGTATAATGGAGTCTATGGGCTCCTGACCCGTTCTCGCATGAAGTTCGGCATTGGAGATACGGTTGGGCCAGAAAATCCTCAAGATGTTTCGTAGACATCTATTAACGAAGGTTTGCAGCTTTCTAGTGACAGTTTCAGTGACTTTCCAAGTGCTGCAGCCGTAAAGCAGAACGGATTCAACATTGGAGCGGAACAGTCGTAGCTTGGTTTTTAAGCTAAAAGAGTTGTTTCTCCATATTTTGGACAGCATTCCGAACGCAGCCTTTGCTTTTCTGATTCGGCTGTTTACGTCCAGTTCAGTTCCGCCACCCGTAGAGACAATACTCCCAAGATATTGGAAATCCTCTACCATCTCTACCGGTTGTCCAGAAATATTTACTTGGATTGATGAGGAAGTTCCAAGGCTGATCCTTTTAGTTTTTGCCGAGTTGATCTTAAGCCCTACGATTTCTGCTTCTCTCTCCACCCTTGTTGTCATTTGATGGAGATCCATGATCCTATGAGAGAGTAAGCATACGTCGTCCGCGTAGTCCAGATGTTTGAGGTGAGATTGCAGAGTCCACTGAATTCCTCCATTTCCATTTGACAAAGCTGCGTGCAGTACGTCACTTACCACCAACAGGAACAGTATTGGTGACAGTATACAGCCTTGCCTAACTCCACTTTGGATTTCAAACTCCTCTGACAGCCTACCTTTGTGCAAAACGTGACACCTGGATCCATCATATGTAGCCTTGATAATAGCAATCAATTTATCTGGGATGCCCCTCCTGTGCAAAGCAAGCCAAATAAATTCTCTATTGACACTGTCGAACGCCTTTTCAAAATCGATGAACAGCAGGTGAAGTGGTGATCGATATTCAACGCACTGTTCAATGATGATCCGCAAGGTGTTGATGTGATCCACACAGGAAGATCCAGTGCGGAAACCTGCTTGTTCGGCGTCGAGTGTGTCTTCGAGGTGGTCTTTAATTCGGTCCAATATTATCCTTGCTATTATCTTGGCTACTGCAGGCAGAACGCATATTCCTCTCCAGTTTTCGCACTGTGTGAGATCTCCTTTCTTTGGAAGCTTGACAATCATTCCTTTTTTCCACTCTTCAGGAAAGCTTTCTGTTTCCCAAGCTCTCTTAATAAGTGGGTGCAGTAGCTCGCTCGATGTCGTTGGGGCTGCTCCTAAGAGATCTGCAGGAATACCATCAAGTCCAACCGCTTTGTTGTTCTTCAGTGCTTTGATGGCGGTGATAATTTCTTCTTTACTGGGGGGTACGGTGCGTATTCGGGAAATTGTTACTTCGGGTAGCTCAGTGGGAATAGGGTTCACTTCACTTGCGAAAACGCGGTTTAAAACCGCAGAAAAGTGTTCCCTCCACCTTATGAGCTGATCCTCATCCGAAATTAGCAGGGATCCGTTTGTGTCTTTAACCAGGTGTTGTTTAGAGCTCTGGACACCAGTGAGCTCTTTGGTAATTCTGTAGACGGTCCTACTGTCACACCTACTAGCGGCTTCTTCTGCTTCTGTAGCCAGTGCGTTGATGTAGTTACGCTTATCACGTCGCACACTACGGTGAACTTCCCTCATCTTCATGCGGTACGTAGACTCAAGCTCGTTTCTCCCTGCTGCTGGGGTAGCTGCGATGCGAGCTTTAAGGTGTTACCTTTCTTCGATCCTTGTCCAAGTTTCGTCGGAAAGCCAAGCACTATTTCTCCCTTGCGCCCGGCCGACTATACTTTCAGCACCGGATATGAACACATTTTTCACAGCACACCAATGATTTTCGATTGATGTGGTTTCCGTGCTGCTGATTGCGTTCAATCCTTGTGAAAGGTGGTCCCCTAGTTGTTGGCGCACTGCAGGATCCTTTAGTCTATCTGTATTAAACTTGGGCATTCGAGTGTTTCCTTGGGATCTACGAACTGCAGCTGTACGCAATCTTACGGTAGCAACCATCAGATGGTGGTCCCGGGCCATTCCCATGTCAGCACCTCTTCTGTTACGGACGTCCTGGAGACTGCTTCTAAAACGCCGGCTGATCGCGAAGTGGTCAATTTGGTTGGAAGTTGCTTGTCTGTCAGTCGACACCCAACTGACTTTGTGGCACGTCTTATGCTCGAACATGGTCCCTCCAATAACAAGGCCGTTGGCGTTGCAGAAATCGACAAATCGTTCGCCATTGTCGTTTCGGTTACCAACACCATGTTTTCCCATGACATGCCTTAGCCCAGAGTTGTCATTGCCAACCTTGGCATTTAAGTCTCCCATCACCATAACTATATCACCTCGTGGAACGCTATCATAAGCAGCACTCAGCCGGTTATAAAAGGCCTCCTTCTCCTCGTCAGAAGAGAGCAAAGTTGGGGCGTAACACTGTATGATGGTGACGCGACGTACTCTAGTCCGGAACCTGGCTTTCAGGATCCTGTCACCTAAGGGCTCCCAGGAAATTAGGCTTTTGAGAGCTGTTTTGGAAAGCAGCAATCCAACGCCAGATTCCCGAGCGCTTCCAGGTGTTTTTCCGGAATAGAATAGTACAGTGTTACGGGTTGGTGACTTGAACTTCCCCGAACCCAGCCATCTAACTTCACTTATCCCTAAGATGTCCATCCTATACCGCATAAATTCCTTCTCTAGTTGCAGGAATCTGGCATTCTGAGGACCTTCTTTTCCGTTGTCAAGAAGCGTCTTCACATTCCAGAAACCAATCTTTGTCCGGGTACAATAGCCAAAAGTCGTCAACGAGTTATCATTAATTATCCGAGGCGTAGTGTTGGTTTCGGTAGCGGGTTGATTTCAGTTACGGAGAATGCTAACCTCCGTAACCTATCCTAGAAAGCTAGGCCTTTTCGCACTTGTAATTTTGGCCTATTTATGTATATTGGGATACATAAATAGTTGCCCGGGAGCCACCACGAGGAGGTAAAACAAGCACTTCATCGTGACTGATAGTTGCGCTACTGGCCCAGACCAAGTTCTGAGCAATCAATAGTTTCCCGATCAGGCACGATGCAGGTCGCCCAATACCAAAACCACACTAATGTTATCCAATACCTAAACCACTGAAAACTGCTATAATTAACTGAACAAAAGCTTTTGAGAGCTTTTTGAGCTACTTGTGGATACTTGTGGAGGGGAAGCGTATTCCAGCGAATTCCAGGAATTTGGAGAAGATTCTAGTAGCTTTTTCTCAGATATAAATACAGGGCCACCAGTCCGAAGACCTCAGTTTGATTTTGAAAGTGAACGAATAAACATCGGTGTAAAATAGTGAATTGTGCTTGTTATAATAAAAGTATTGGAAGTAAAGTATTTGAAGTGAAATAAAGGTGTTTTATTTTTGTAAAGTAATTGTTGTTCAGTTTAAGAAATAAGTTTTATTGGCGAACCCTTGGCAAAATAGTACATTGATGTCAGTAAAGTGGAATAGAACTTATTTTATCTGTGCATTCAGATAATTAATGGTGAAAAGTGATAAAGTGTGTAAATAAATAAACAGTAAAAGTGACATACAAAAATATTAGAATAAAAATAGAAACAAAATGGGAAAAATTGCGAATGCATTGAATTGTGTTGAACTTAACGCAGAACTGAACAGACGAGGTCTTCCTACTGCTGGAACGAAAAATTACCTCATTATTCGTCTGCAGGAAGATTTAAGGCAACACAGTGAAAATCCAGACACGTTTCTATTTGAAATTGAAATTTCGCAAGATCAAGTAAGTACAAGCTTAGACTTAACCAATATGATGGCTCAGTTGCTCGCCCAGTTTGAAGACCAACGAAAGGAACAAAAGAATCTTCTAGAAGAACAACGAATTGAGCAGAAGAATGAACAAAAGAATCTTCTTGAGCGGTTAGAAGAACAGCGAAGTGAACAAAAGAATCTGCTCGAAAAACAAGAAAAGAATCTTCTCGAACGGTTCGAAGAACAGAAACACATCCTCGAAGGTAAACTAGATTTATTCGAGAACAAGTTTATTGCCCTTGACGAACGTGTTGAAAAACAGTTTTCTTCAGTGGAAGCAAAATTCGAAAAGATCGAAGATAACATTGAAAGCATTACTAAAGAACTGGACAGAGTTCGAAAAATAAAGGTTCGAGAAAGTTCTGGCGACTGTCCAAAGAAAAAGGAAATGCATCCACCGACCTTTGATGGACAAACTTCTTGGTCAGTCTACAAGAAGCAGTTTGAGGCAGCCGCAACAACAAATGGCTGGGATGACGAAGACAATTTTATTTCCCTGACGCTTGCCCTTAGAGGTTCTGATGCTGAATTATTGCAAACCATACCAGCAGACCAAAACGGCAACTTCAGTGCTCTTGTTCAGGCCATTGACAAACGCTTTGGTGATGGCCATATGCAAGAAGTCTTCCGCGTTCAACTCAATACCAGAGTCCAGAAAAGAGGAGAAAGTCTGCAACAACTCCAAGCGGACATTGAACGGCTGGCGCATCTAGCATACCCGACTGCAGGAGATGAAATTACCAACCAGTTAGCAACAGAGTCTTTTGTATGTGCAGTGTCCGACCTCAATCTCCAGCGAGCAATTCGAACTGCTGGAAAACGCACACTTTCTGAAGCATTAGCCTTCACGCTCACTACGGAAGCATCAGAACAGGCTTCTTTAGGAATTCATCGGGTAAGAGAACTGGAAGTTGAGGAATGTTCCTGCCAGAGAGCTGAATTCCAAAGAAGGCAGCGAGAAGGACCTGCTCGATGCTGGAATTGCAACAAAACTGGACATCTCCAGCGCCAGTGCAGATTGCCACCAAGGAGAGTCACCTGTCAACATTGTGGAAGCAAAAATAATACCCGCGAACAGGTAAGCAATAACATCAACGCTCCTGCTTGCCCTGTTTACCAGCCGGGAAACGAGTAAGAACCAGCTTCGAGGGGCAGAAGCTGGTTTCTGGTATCGATGGCCCCAGAAGCACCATCCAAGTCTCGCAGACTAAACGAAACAATAAAAGTCTGACAGTGGATGCAACATTGAATGGCAAAAAACAGTTGGCTACAATTGACACCGGTGCCACAGCCTCCATTGTGCGAAGAGAATTGGTCAAGATGACGTGGCTACACAACACCAATAGCTACCGTCTTAAAACTGCAGCAAGAGTGTATGGAGAAGTTCGTCTCCAAATCCGTTTGGCAGAACTAGAGTTTTCGCATCTATTTTTGGTAGCAGATATATGTGACGAGTGCATAATTGGAATTGACTTTATGAAAGAGCACGGATTGATTCTGGATCTCGGTAAGCAAGTTCTCAAGTACCAAAATGTAGAGATTCCTATGGTTTATGGCAACGAAAACTCATCAACTCTAAGAACTGTCATCAAAGAAGACATATGCTTGCCTCCCTCTTAGGAAGTGTTTGTGTGGACAAAAATAGAGGGCGATTTAGGTAGCCATCGATACCTCATGGTGGAACCAGAGTCTGAGCAATCTTCCCAAAACATCATCTTAGGGAAGACTCTTGTGGAACCAAAGAACAACATGGTACCCGTACGGATACTGAACATCAAACCGTACGAAGTCAAGCTCAAGAAAGGAGAAATAGTTGGAAAATGTGAATCTGTGTCCGCAATAACCAAGATCACAGAAATGAACATAGACAAATCTATGGACCCCGGAAAATTCAGCACCATGAAAGCCAAAATTCTGAAGCCATCCAATTCATGAATACGCTGATATATTTTCTTCACCGATTGGGCAGTATGGTCGAACACAACTGGTTCAGCATCGAATCGACACAGGTGACGCTAGACCGATTCTACAGCCAGCAAGACGTCTCCCATTAACCAAACAAGCCGAAGTTGAAGAGATGATATCGACAATGAAGAAAGATGGGCTTATCGAAAATTCCAAAAGCCCTTGAGCATCACCAGTAGTTCTTGTCAAAAAGAAGGATGGAAGCACCCGGTTTTGTGTGGACTACCGTAGGCTGAACGATGTGACAAAGAAAGACAGCTACTCTTTGCCCAGAATCAGCGATACTTTGGATGCAATGGAAGGAGCTCAATGGTTCTCGACGCTGGACTTAAAGAGTGGCTACTGGCAGGTAGAAATCCATCCAGAAGATCGCGAGAAGACAGCTTTCTCTACAGGAAATGGTCTGTGGCAGTTTAAAGTTATGCCATTCGGACTTTGCAACGCTCCGGCAACATTTGAGCATCTGATGGAGTGTGTCCTACAAGGACTTACCTGGAAATCATGCCTTGTGTATTTGGAGGATGTCATCTTTTATGGGAAAACTTTTGACGAACATTGTAAGAACCTTAAGGCCGTATTCCACAGGCTTCGAGAAGCACACTTAAAATTAAATCCAGAGAAATGTGCGCTTTTCAAGACCGAAGTTAAATACTTGGGACATATCATCTCATCCCAAGGAATAAAGACTGATCCGGAAAAAGTTGACACTGTGAAGAATTGGCCAACACCACAGGATAAACACCAACTCCGTAGCTTTCTTGGTCTAGCCACATATTATCGGAGCTTTGTGAAGGACTTTGCTGGAATCGCTAAGAGCTTGCATCAACTAACTGAAAAGGGGAAGCCGTTCAAATCGTCAGGTGAGTGCGAGAAAAGTTTTCAGGAACTCAAGCTACGTTTATGTTATGCTCCTGTGCTGGCCTATCCGACTCCTGGAAAACCTTTCATCATCGACGCCGATGCGAGTAACGTTGGAATTGGAGCTGTACTGTCGCAAGTCCATGACGGAGAAGAAAAAGTCGTCGCCTACTACAGTAAGGTACTCTCGAGGCCAAAAAAGCAATTACTGCGTGACCAGAAGGGAACTTCTAGCTTTGATTTTGGCAACAAAGCACTTCCATAAGTACATCTATGGACAGAAGTTCCTTCTTCGAACAGATCATGGTGCGCTTAATTGGCTTCTGAACTTCAAAAATCCCGAAGGTCAAGTAGCTAGGTGGATCGAGAGACTACAGACATACGACTACCAAATTCAACATCGGAAAGGAAAGCTGCACACAAACGCAGATGCATTGTCTCGACGACCGTGTAAACAGGACTGTAAGCATTGCACGCGTCAAGAAGAAAAGGAAACAGTTGCCATCCAGCGAGTAAGAGCCGATCCCATTTACGGTTGGAGCAATGAAGAACTGAGAACTGCCCAACAAGAAGACACAGATATAGAGCCCATTCTTGCATGGAAAGAGCACGAAGAAAGACCAGGATGGGGTGAAATCTCCGATAGAAGTCCAGCTCTCAAAGCGTATTAGGCACAGTGGGACTCTCTTCATGTCCAAGAAGGGGTACTAAGGCGTAAATGGGAGTCTGCAGATGGTTAATCGTATGTGATGCAGTTAATCGTGCCCAGGTCAAAGGTTAATGATGTTCTTCGAGATATGCATGATGGAGCATCTGGAGGTCATTTGGGAGTCAACAAAACGCTGGAAAAGATACGACAACGGTTTTACTGGCTACGTGCAAGAGATGATGTCGAAAAGTGGTGCCGAAAATGTGATACTTGTGCTGCTACAAAGGGCCCAGGTAGAAAACTTCAAAGTAAAATGCAGCAGTACAATGTGGGCATGCCTTTCGAGAGAATAGCTCTAGATGTCGCAGGTCCGTTTCCGGAGACCAACAGTAGAAACCGATACAACGGACAAGGAAAACCATAAAAATAGCCAGTGATAGGATGAAAACACGGTACGACGCCCGTGCAACAACGATTGGATTCCAAGAAGGAGACCTGGTGTGGTTTTACAATCCCCATCGACAAAAAAGACTGACACCAAAACTTCAACAAAACTGGGAAGGACCATACACCGTTGTGAAGCGAATCAATGATGTGGTTTACCGCATTCAGAGAGGGTTAAGAGGCAAACTTAAGGTAGTTCACTGTGACCGTTTACATCGCTATAACAGTGATGACGGGAGTAATGGATTTAATCGGGACGATCAATCCTAAGAGGGGGGCAATGTGGTGAATATACCCATTTATGCAAACAACGACATCTTTTATTCTTCTATAGCAGAATAAATTAGTAGCGCCATCTTTGAACAAAAGTACAACTTATGTTATCCAATACCAAAACCACACTAATGTTATCCAATACCTAAACCACTAAAACCTGCTATAATTAACTGAACGAAAGCTTTTGAGAGCTTTTTGAGCTACTTGTGGAGACTTGTGGAGGGGAAGCGTATTCCAGCGAATTCCAGGACTTTAGAGAAGATTCTAGTAGCTTTTTCTCAGATATAAACACAGGGCCACCAGTCCGAAGACCTCAGTTTGATTTTGAAAGTGAACGAATAAACATCGGTGTAAAATAGTGAATTGTGCTTGTTATAATAAAAGTATTGGAAGTAAAGTATTTGAAGTGAAATAAAGGTGTTTTATTTTTGTAAAGTAATTGTTGTTCAGTTTAAGAAATAAGTTTTATTGGCGAACCCTTGGCAAAATAGTACATTGGTGTCAGTAAAGTGGAATAGAACTTATTTTATCTGTGCATTCAGATAATTAATGGTGAAAAGTGATAAAGTGTGTAAATAAATAAACAGTAAAAGTGACATACAAAAATATTAGAATAAAAATAGAAACAAAATGGGAAAAATTGTGAATGCATTGAATTGTGTTGAACTTAAGGCAGAACTGAACAGACGAGGTCTTCCTACTGCTGGAACGAAAAATTACCTCATTATTCGTCTGCAGGAAGATTTAAGGCAACACGGTGAAAATCCAGACACGTTTCTATTTGAAATTGAAATTTCGGAAGATCAAGTAAGTACAAGCTTAGACTTAACCAATATGATGGCTCAGTTGCTCGCCCAGTTTGAAGACCAACGAAAGGAACAAAAGAATCTTCTAGAAGAACAACGAATTGAGCAGAAGAATGAACAAAAGAATCTTCTTGAGCGGTTAGAAGAACAGCGAAGTGAACAAAAGAATCTGCTCGAAAAACAAGAAAAGAATCTTCTCGAACGGTTCGAAGAACAGAAACACATCCTCGAAGGTAAACTAGATTTATTCGAGAACAAGTTTATTGCCCTTGACGAACGTGCTGAAAAACAGTTTTCGTCAGTGGAAGCAAAATTCGAAAAGATCGAAGATAACATTGAAAGCATTACTAAAGAACTGGACAGAGTTTGAATAATAGAGGTTAGAGAAAGTTCTGTCGACTGTCCAAAGAAAAGGGAAATGCATCCACCGACCTTTGATGGACAAACTTCTTGGTCAGTCTACAAGAAGCAGTTTGAGGCAGCCGCAACAACAAATAGCTGGGATGACGAAGACAAGTTTATTTCCCTGACGCTTGCCCTTAGAGGTTCTGCTGCTGAATTATTGCAAACCATACCAGCAGACCAAAACGGCAACTTCAGTGCTCTTGTTCAAGCCATTGACAAACGCTTTGGTGATGGCCATATGCAAGAAGTCTTCCGCGTTCAACTCAATACCAGGGTCCAGAAAGAGGAGAAAGTCTGCAACAACTCCAAGCGGACATTGAACGGCTGGCGCATCTAGCATACCCGACTGCAGGAGATGAAATTAATAACCAGTTAGCAACAGAGTCTTTTGTCCGTGCAGTGTCCGACCTCAATCTCCCGCGAGCAATTCGAACTGCTGAAAAACGCACACTTTCTGAAGCATTAGCCTTCACGATCACTATGGAAGCATCAGAACAGGCTTCTTTAGGAATTCATCGGGTAAGAGAACTGGAAGTTGAGGAATGTTCCTGCCAGAGAGCTGAATTCCAAAGAAGGCAGCGAGAAGGACCTGCTCGATGCTGGAATTGCAACAAAACTGGACATCTCCAGCGCCAGTGCAGATTGCCACCAAGGAGAGTCACCTGTCAACATTGTGGAAGCAAAAATAATACCCACGAACAGGTAAGCAATAACATCAACGCTCCTGCTTGCCCTGTTTACCAGCCGGGAAACGAGTAAGAACCAGCTTCGAGGGGCAGATGCTGGTTTCTGGTATCGATGGCCCCAGAAGCACCATCCAAGTCTCGCAGACTAAACGAAACAATAAAAGTCTGACAGTGGATGCAACATTGAATGGCAAAAAACAGTTGGCTTCAATTGACACCGGTAACACAGCCTCCATTGTGCGAAGAGACTTGGTCAAGATGACGTGGCTACACAACACCAATAGCTACCGTCTTAAAACTGCAGCAAGAGTGTATGGAGAAGTTCGTCTCAAAATCCGTTTGGCAGAACTAGAGTTTTCGCATTTATTTTTGGTAGCAGATATATGTGACGAGTGCATAATTGGAATTGACTTTATGAAAGAGCACGGATTGATTCTGGATCTCGGCAAGCAAGTTCTCAAGTACCAAAATGTAGAGATTCCTATGGTTTATGGCAACGAAAACTCATCAACTCTAAGAACTGTCATCAAAGAAGACATATGCTTGCCTCCCTCTTCGGAAGTGTTTGTGTGGACAAAAATAGAGGGCGATTTAGGTAGCCATCGATACCTCATGGTGGAACCAGAGTCTGAGCAATCTTCCCAAAACATCATCTTAGGGAAGACTCTTGTGGAACCTAAGAACAACATGGTAACCGTACGGATACTGAACATCAAACCGTACGAAGTCAAGCTCAAGAAAGGAGAAATAGTTGGAAAATGTGAATCTGTGTCCGCAATAACCAAGATCACAGAAATGAACACAGACAAATCTATGGACCCCGGAAAATTCAGCACCATGAAAGCCAAAATTCTGAACCCATCCAATCTAAGTCAACATCAGCTTAGTGTTGCTGGAAGCCTTCTTCATGAATACGCTGATATATTTTCTTCACCGAGTGGGCAGTATGGTCGCACACAACTGGTTCAGCATCGAATCGACACAGGTGACGCTAGACCGATTCGACAGCCAGCAAGACGTCTCCCATTAGCCAAACTAGCCGAAGTTGAAGATGAGATATCGACAATGAAGAAAGATGGGCTTATCGAAAATTCCAAAAGCCCTTGGGCATCACCAGTAGTTCTTGTCAAAAAGAAGGATGGAAGCACCCGGTTTTGTGTGGACTACCGTAGGCTGAACGATGTGACAAAGAAAGACAGCTACCCTTTGCCCAGAATCAGCGATACTTTGGATGCAATGGAAGGAGCTCAATGGTTCTCGACGCTGGACTTAAAGAGTGGCTACTGGCAGGTAGAAATCCATCCAGAAGATCGCGAGAAGACAGCTTTCTCTACAGGAAATGGTCTGTGGCAGTTTAAAGTTATGCCATTCGGACTTTGCAATGCTCCGGCAACATTTGAGCATCTGATGGAGTGTGTCCTACAAGGACTTACCTGGAAATCATGCCTTGTGTATTTGGAGGATGTCATCGTTTATGGGAAAACTTTTGACGAACATTGTAAGAACCTTAAGGCCGTATTCCACAGGCTTCGAGAAGCACACTTAAAATTAAATCCAGAGAAATGTGCGCTTTTCAAGACCGAAGTTAAATACTTGGGACATATCATCTCATCCCAAGGAATAAAGACTGATCCGGAAAAAGTTGACACTGTGAAGAATTGGCCAACACCACAGGATAAACACCAACTCCGTAGCTTTCTTGGTCTAGCCACATATTATCGGAGCTTTGTGAAGGACTTTGCTGGAATCGCTAAGAGCTTGCATCAACTAACTGAAAAGGGGAAGCCATTCAAATGGTCAGGTGAGTGCGAGAAAAGTTTTCAGGAACTCAAGCTACGTTTATGTTATGCTCCTGTGCTGACCTATCCGACTCCTGGAAAACCTTTCATCATCGACGCTGATGCGAGTAACGTTGGAATTGGAGCTGTACTGTCGCAAGTCCATGACGCAGAAGAAAAAGTCGTCGCCCACTACAGTAAGGTACTCTCGAGGCCAGAACGCAATTACTGCGTGACCAGAAGGGAACTTCTAGCTTTGATTTTGGCAACAAAGCACTTCCATAAGTACATCTATGGACAGAAGTTCCTTCTTCGAACAGATTCTGATTGGCTTCTGAACTTCAAAAATCCCGAAGGTCAAGTAGCTAGGTGGATCGAGAGACTACAGACATACGACTACCAAATTCAACATCGGAAAGGAAAGCTGCTGATGCTTGAAAAGATACGACAACGGTTTTACTGGCTACGTGCATGAGATGATGTTGAAAAGTGGTGCCGCAAATGTGATACTTGTGCTGCTACAAAGGGCCCAGGTAGAAAACTTCAAAGTAAAATGCAGCAGTACAATGTGGGCACGCCTTTCGAGAGAATTGGGTGAGCAGGTTCGGTGTTCCTTTGGAATTGCATTCTGACCAAGGAAGGAACTTCGAATGCTCTCTCCTTGGCATCAAGAAGACGAGGACAACACCGCTTCATCCACAATCTGACGGAATGGTCGAACGATTCAACAGGACGCTTAAGGAACATCTGTCCAAGGTTGTAGGTGACTACCAACGAGACTGGGACCGCCATATTCCATTGTTCTTGATGGCCTATCGGTTCATAGTTCAACAGGACATACACCATAGGAGATCCTGTTTGGCACAACAATACGGCTGTCCAGTGAAATCAAATTTGGATGCCATACCATGGAACCGGAAAGGTCAGATGAATATGTGGATAATCTCAAAGAAAGACTCATTGACATTGATCAACCGACAAGGAAAAACATAAAAACCGCTAGTGATAGGATGAAAACACGGTACGACGCCCGTGCAACAACGATGGGATTCCAAGAAGGAGACCTGGTGTGGTTTTACAATCCTCACCGACAAAAGAGACTGTCACCAAAACTACAAAAAAACTGGGAAGGCCCATATACCGTTGTGAAGCGAATCAATGATGTAGTTTACCGCATTCAGAGAGGAGTAAGGGGTAAGCTTAAAGTAGTACACTGCGACCGTTTACATCGTTATAACGGTGGGAATAATGGATTAAATCGGGACGATCAATCCTAAGAGGGGGGAAATGTGTTGAATATGCCCAGTTATGTAAACAACCACATATTAGTACAACTTTCCGCGCCATCTTTGAGTGAAATAAATAATTAAATCCATCACGGTTGGTGTCCAGCCTCGTTCGTACTGGAATATTGACGAAACCTTCTTGGAAAGCACCTTCTAGTAGACCCTAGAAAGTTCCAGAACCTTTATTTCGGGTATAAATACAGGCGCACCAGTCCGAAAGAGCAGTTTTGATTTTGAAAGTGAATGAATAAATGTCAGTGTGAATAAAGAGTTGCATACTTGTGCTTGGTTATAATAAAGGTAACTGAAGAAAAAGTATTTGAAATAAAAAGCGTTTTATTTTGTGAATTAATTACAGTTTCAGTTTGAATAAAAAAAATAAGTTTTATTTGCCAACCCTCAGTAAAATATTACAGTATTGTGGTGAATATACCCATTTATACTTACTTACTTAGGTCCTCGGACCTATTACGTCCGTGATGTTTCCCTTACGGGACATAGGGCCTCCACTACACCTACGCGCCATCGTGTACGATTTCTTGAAATGTATTTCAGCTCTCTCCAACTTTTCCCCAGTCGTGCCGATTCCTGTTCGACCGTTCTTCGCCATGTACTTCTAGGCCGGCCCACTTGTCTTCCCTCCTGTGTGAGCGGGTTCCACTGCATTGCTTGAGATGCAATGCACCGATCGCACTTTCTTCTTCGTATAATGGAGTCTATGGGCTCCTGACCCGTTCTCGCATGAAGTTCGGCATTGGAGATACGGTTGGGCCAGAAAATCCTCAAGATGTTTCGTAGACATCTATTAACGAAGGTTTGCAGCTTTCTAGTGACAGTTTCAGTGACTTTCCAAGTGCTGCAGCCGTAAAGCAGAACGGATTCAACATTGGAGCGGAACAGTCGTAGCTTGGTTTTTAAGCTAAAAGAGTTGTTTCTCCATATTTTGGACAGCATTCCGAACGCAGCCTTTGCTTTTCTGATTCGGCTGTTTACGTCCAGTTCAGTTCCGCCACCCGTAGAGACAATACTCCCAAGATATTGGAAATCCTCTACCATCTCTACCGGTTGTCCAGAAATATTTACTTGGATTGATGAGGAAGTTCCAAGGCTGATCCTTTTAGTTTTTGCCGAGTTGATCTTAAGCCCTACGATTTCTGCTTCTCTCTCCACCCTTGTTGTCATTTGATGGAGATCCATGATCCTATGAGAGAGTAAGCATACGTCGTCCGCGTAGTCCAGATGTTTGAGGTGAGATTGCAGAGTCCACTGAATTCCTCCATTTCCATTTGACAAAGCTGCGTGCAGTACGTCACTTACCACCAACAGGAACAGTATTGGTGACAGTATACAGCCTTGCCTAACTCCACTTTGGATTTCAAACTCCTCTGACAGCCTACCTTTGTGCAAAACGTGACACCTGGATCCATCATATGTAGCCTTGATAATAGCAATCAATTTATCTGGGATGCCCCTCCTGTGCAAAGCAAGCCAAATAAATTCTCTATTGACACTGTCGAACGCCTTTTCAAAATCGATGAACAGCAGGTGAGATGGTGATCGATATTCAACGCACTGTTCAATGATGATCCGCAAGGTGTTGATGTGATCCACACAGGAAGATCCAGTGCGGAAACCTGCTTGTTCGGCGTCGAGTGTGTCTTCGAGGTGGTCTTTAATTCGGTCCAATATTATCCTTGCTATTATCTTGGCTACTGCAGGCAGAACGCATATTCCTCTCCAGTTTTCGCACTGTGTGAGATCTCCTTTCTTTGGAAGCTTGACAATCATTCCTTTTTTCCACTCTTCAGGAAAGCTTTCTGTTTCCCAAGCTCTCTTAATAAGTGGGTGCAGTAGCTCGCTCGATGTCGTTGGGGCTGCTCCTAAGAGCTCTGCAGGAATACCATCAAGTCCAACCGCTTTGTTGTTCTTCAGTGCTTTGATGGCGGTGATAATTTCTTCTTTACTGGGGGGTACGGTGCGTATTCGGGAAATTGTTACTTCGGGTAGCTCAGTGGGAATAGGGTTCACTTCACTTGCGAAAACGCGGTTTAAAACCGCAGAAAAGTGTTCCCTCCACCTTATGAGCTGATCCTCATCCGAAATTAGCAGGGATCCGTTTGTGTCTTTAACCAGGTGTTGTTTAGAGCTCTGGACACCAGTGAGCTCTTTGGTAATTCTGTAGACGGTCCTACTGTCACACCTACTAGCGGCTTCTTCTGCTTCTGTAGCCAGTGCGTTGATGTAGTTACGCTTATCACGTCGCACACTACGGTGAACTTCCCTCATCTTCATGCGGTACGTAGACTCAAGCTCGTTTCTCCCTGCTGCTGGGGTAGCTGCGATGCGAGCTTTAAGGTGTTACCTTTCTTCGATCCTTGTCCAAGTTTCGTCGGAAAGCCAAGCACTATTTCTCCCTTGCGCCCGGCCGACTATACTTTCAGCACCGGATATGAACACATTTTTCACAGCACACCAATGATTTTCGATTGATGTGGTTTCCGTGCTGCTGATTGCGTTCAATCCTTGTGAAAGGTGGTCCCCTAGTTGTTGGCGCACTGCGGGATCCTTTAGTCTATCTGTATTAAACTTGGGCATTCGAGTGTTTCCTTGGGATCTACGAACTGCAGCTGTACGCAATCTTACGGTAGCAACCATCAGATGGTGGTCCCGGGCCATTCCCATGTCAGCACCTCTTCTGTTACGGACGTCCTGGAGACTGCTTCTAAAACGCCGGCTGATCGCGAAGTGGTCAATTTGGTTGGAAGTTGCTTGTCTGTCAGTCGACACCCAACTGACTTTGTGGCACGTCTTATGCTCGAACATGGTCCCTCCAATAACAAGGCCGTTGGCGTTGCAGAAATCGACAAATCGTTCGCCATTGTCGTTTCGGTTACCAACACCATGTTTTCCCATGACATGCCTTAGCCCAGAGTTGTCATTGCCAACCTTGGCATTTAAGTCTCCCATCACCATAACTATATCACCTCGTGGAACGCTATCATAAGCAGCACTCAGCCGGTTATAAAAGGCCTCCTTCTCCTCGTCAGAAGAGAGCAAAGTTGGGGCGTAACACTGTATGATGGTGACGCGACGTACTCTAGTCCGGAACCTGGCTTTCAGGATCCTGTCACCTAAGGGCTCCCAGGAAATTAGGCTTTTGAGAGCTGTTTTGGAAAGCAGCAATCCAACGCCAGATTCCCGAGCGCTTCCAGGTGTTTTTCCGGAATAGAATAGTACAGTGTTACGGGTTGGTGACTTGAACTTCCCCGAACCCAGCCATCTAACTTCACTTATCCCTAAGATGTCCATCCTATACCGCATAAATTCCTTCTCTAGTTGCAGGAATCTGGCATTCTGAGGACCTTCTTTTCCGTTGTCAAGAAGCGTCTTCACATTCCAGAAACCAATCTTTGTCCGGGTACAATAGCCAAAAGTCGTCAACGAGTTATCATTAATTATCCGAGGCGTAGTGTTGGTTTCGGTAGCGGGTTGATTTCAGTTACGGAGAATGCTAACCTCCGTAACCTATCCTAGAAAGCTAGGCCTTTTCGCACTTGTAATTTTGGCCTATTTATGTATATTGGGATACATAAATAGTTGCCCGGGAGCCACCACGAGGAGGTAAAACAAGCACTTCATCGTGACTGATTGTTGCGCTACTGGCCCAGACCAAGTTCTGAGCAATCAATAGTTTCCCGATCAGGCACGATGCAGGTCGCCCAATACCAAAACCACACTAATGTTATCCAATACCTAAACCACTGAAAACTGCTATAATTAACTGAACGAAAGCTTTTGAGAGCTTTTTGAGCTACTTGTGGATACTTGTGGAGGGGAAGCGTATTCCAGCGAATTCCAGGAATTTGGAGAAGATTCTAGTAGCTTTTTCTCAGATATAAATACAGGGCCACCAGTCCGAAGACCTCAGTTTGATTTTGAAAGTGAACGAATAAACATCGGTGTAAAATAGTGAATTGTGCTTGTTATAATAAAAGTATTGGAAGTAAAGTATTTGAAGTGAAATAAAGGTGTTTTATTTTTGTAAAGTAATTGTTGTTCAGTTTAAGAAATAAGTTTTATTGGCGAACCCTTGGCAAAATAGTACATTGATGTCAGTAAAGTGGAATAGAACTTATTTTATCTGTGCATTCAGATAATTAATGGTGAAAAGTGATAAAGTGTGTAAATAAATAAACAGTAAAAGTGACATACAAAAATATTAGAATAAAAATAGAAACAAAATGGGAAAAATTGCGAATGCATTGAATTGTGTTGAACTTAACGCAGAACTGAACAGACGAGGTCTTCCTACTGCTGGAACGAAAAATTACCTCATTATTCGTCTGCAGGAAGATTTAAGGCAACACAGTGAAAATCCAGACACGTTTCTATTTGAAATTGAAATTTCGCAAGATCAAGTAAGTACAAGCTTAGACTTAACCAATATGATGGCTCAGTTGCTCGCCCAGTTTGAAGACCAACGAAAGGAACAAAAGAATCTTCTAGAAGAACAACGAATTGAGCGAAGTGAACAAAAGAATCTGCTCGAAAAACAAGAAAAGAATCTTCTCGAACGGTTCGAAGAACAGAAACACATCCTCGAAGGTAAACTAGATTTATTCGAGAACAAGTTTATTGCCCTTGACGAACGTGTTGAAAAACAGTTTTCTTCAGTGGAAGCAAAATTCGAAAAGATCGAAGATAACATTGAAAGCATTACTAAAGAACTGGACAGAGTTCGAAAAATAAAGGTTCGAGAAAGTTCTGGCGACTGTCCAAAGAAAAAGGAAATGCATCCACCGACCTTTGATGGACAAACTTCTTGGTCAGTCTACAAGAAGCAGTTTGAGGCAGCCGCAACAACAAATGGCTGGGATGACGAAGACAATTTTATTTCCCTGACGCTTGCCCTTAGAGGTTCTGATGCTGAATTATTGCAAACCATACCAGCAGACCAAAACGGCAACTTCAGTGCTCTTGTTCAGGCCATTGACAAACGCTTTGGTGATGGCCATATGCAAGAAGTCTTCCGCGTTCAACTCAATACCAGAGTCCAGAAAAGAGGAGAAAGTCTGCAACAACTCCAAGCGGACATTGAACGGCTGGCGCATCTAGCATACCCGACTGCAGGAGATGAAATTACCAACCAGTTAGCAACAGAGTCTTTTGTATGTGCAGTGTCCGACCTCAATCTCCAGCGAGCAATTCGAACTGCTGGAAAACGCACACTTTCTGAAGCATTAGCCTTCACGCTCACTATGGAAGCATCAGAACAGGCTTCTTTAGGAATTCATCGGGTAAGAGAACTGGAAGTTGAGGAATGTTCTTGCCAGAGAGCTGAATTCCAAAGAATGCAGCGAGAAGGGCCTGCTCGATGCTGGAATTGCAACAAAACTGGACATCTCCAGCGCCAGTGCAGATTGCCACCAAGGCGAGTCACCTGTCAACATTGTGGAAGCAAAAATAATACCCGCGAACAGGTAAGCAATAACATCAACGCTCCTGCTTGCCCTGTTTACCAGCCGGGAAACGAGTAAGAACCAGCTTCGAGGGGCAGAAGCTACACAACACCAATAGCTACCGTCTTAAAACTGCAGCAAGAGTGTATGGAGAAGTTCGTCTCAAAATCCGTTTGGCAGAACTAGAGTTTTCGCATTTATTTTTGGTAGCAGATATATGTGACGAGTGCATAATTGGAATTGACTTTATGAAAGAGCACGGATTGATTCTGGATCTCGGCAAGCAAGTTCTCAAGTACCAAAATGTAGAGATTCCTATGGTTTATGGCAACGAAAACTCATCAACTCTAAGAACTGTCATCAAAGAAGACATATGCTTGCCTCCCTCTTCGGAAGTGTTTGTGTGGACAAAAATAGAGGGCGATTTAGGTAGCCATCGATACCTCATGGTGGAACCAGAGTCTGAGCAATCTTCCCAAAACATCATCTTAGGGAAGACTCTTGTGGAACCTAAGAACAACATGGTACCCGTACGGATACTGAACATCAAACCGTACGAAGTCAAGCTCAAGAAAGGAGAAATAGTTGGAAAATGTGAATCTGTGTCCGCAATAACCAAGATCACAGAAATGAACACAGACAAATCTATGGACCCCGGAAAATTCAGCACCATGAAAGCCAAAATTCTGAAGCCATCCAATCTAAGTCAACATCAGCTTAGTGTTGCTGGAAGCCTTCTTCATGAATACGCTGATATATTTTCTTCACCGATTGGGCAGTATGGTCGAACACAACTGGTTCAACATCGAATCGACACAGGTGACGCTAGACCGATTCGACAGCCAGCAAGACGTCTCCCATTAGCCAAACAAGCCGAAGTTGAAGATGAGATATCGACAATGAAGAAAGATGGGCTTATCGAAAATTCCAAAAGCCCTTGGGCATCACCAGTAGTTCTTGTCAAAAAGAAGGATGGAAGCACCCGGTTTTGTGTGGACTACCGTAGGCTGAACGATGTGACAAAGAAAGACAGCTACCCTTTGCCCAGAATCAGCGATACTTTGGATGCAATGGAAGGAGCTCAATGGTTCTCGACGCTGGACTTAAAGAGTGGCTACTGGCAGGTAGAAATCCATCCAGAAGATCGCGAGAAGACAGCTTTCTCTACAGGAAATGATCTGTGGCAGTTTAAAGTTATGCCATTCGGACTTTGCAACGCTCCGGCAACATTTGAGCATATGATGGAGTGTGTCCTACAAGGACTTACCTGGAAATCATGCCTTGTGTATTTGGAGGATGTCATCGTTTATGGGAAAAGTTTTGACGAACATTGTAAGAACCTTAAGGCCGTATTCCACAGGCTTCGAGAAGCACACTTAAAATTAAATCCAGAGAAATGTGCGCTTTTCAAGACCGAAGTTAAATACTTGGGACATATCATCTCATCCCAAGGAATAAAGACTGATCCGGAAAAAGTTGACACTGTGAAGAATTGGCCAACACCACAGGATAAACACCAACTCCGTAGCTTTCTTGGTCTAGCCACATATTATCGGAGCTTTGTGAAGGACTTTGCTGGAATCGCTAAGAGCTTGCATCAACTAACTGAAAAGGGGAAGCCATTCAAATGGTCAGGTGAGTGCGAGAAAAGTTTTCAGGAACTCAAGCTACGTTTATGTTATGCTCCTGTGCTGACCTATCCGACTCCTGGAAAACCTTTCATCATCGACCATGATGCGAGTAACGTTGGAATTGGAGCTGTACTGTCGCAAGTCCATGACGCAGAAGAAAAAGTCGTCGCCCACTACAGTAAGGTACTCTCGAGGCCAGAACGCAATTACTGCGTGACCAGAAGGGAACTTCTAGCTTTGATTTTGGCAACAAAGCACTTCCATAAGTACATCTATGGACAGAAGTTCCTTCTTCGAACAGATCATGGTGCGCTTAATTGGCTTCTGAACTTCAAAAATCCCGAAGGTCAAGTAGCTAGGTGGATCGAGAGACTACAGACATACGACTACCAAATTCAACATCGAAAAGGAAAGCTGCTGATGCTTGAAAAGATACGACAACGGTTTTATTGGCTACGTGCATGAGATGATGTCGAAAAGTGGTGCCGAAAATGTGATACTTGTGCTGCTACAAAGGGCCCAGGTAGAAAACTTCAAAGTAAAATGCAGCAGTACAATGTGGGCACGCCTTTCGAGAGAATTGGGTGAGCAGGTTCGGTGTTCCTTTGGAATTGCATTCTGACCAAGGAAGGAACTTCGAATCTAACATCTTCCAGGAGGTTTGCTCTCTCCTTGGCATCAAGAAGACGAGGACAACACCGCTTCATCCACAATCTGAGGGAATGGTCGAACGTCGATGATGGACGATGGTCAACAGGACGCTTAAGGAACATCTGTCCAAGGTTGTAGGTGACTACCAACGAGACTGGGACCGCCATATTCCATTGTTCTTGATGGCCTATCGGTTCATAGTTCAACAGGACATACACCATAGGAGATCCTGTTTGGCACAACAATACGGCTGTCCAGTGAAATCAAATTTGGATGCCATACCATGGAACCGGAAAGGTCAGATGAATATGTGGATAATCTCAAAGAAAGACTCATTGACATTGATCAACCGACAAGGAAAAACATAAAAACCGCTAGTGATAGGATGAAAACACGGTACGACGCCCGTGCAACAACGATGGGATTCCAAGAAGGAGACCTGGTGTGGTTTTACAATCCTCACCGACAAAAGAGACTGTCACCAAAACTACAAAAAAACTGGGAAGGCCCATATACCGTTGTGAAGCGAATCAATGATGTAGATTACCGCATTCAGAGAGGAGTAAGGGGTAAGCTTAAAGTAGTACACTGCGACCGTTTACATCGTTATAACGGTGGGAATAATGGATTAAATCGGGACGATCAATCCTAAGAGGGGGGAAATGTGTTGAATATGCCCAGTTATGTAAACAACCACATATTAGTACAACTTTCCGCGCCATCTTTGAGTGAAATAAATAATTAAATCCATCACGGTTGGTGTCCAGCCTCGTTCGTACTGGAATATTGACGAAACCTTCTTGGAAAGCACCTTCTAGTAGACCCTAGAAAGTTCCAGAACCTTTATTTCGGGTATAAATACAGGCGCACCAGTCCGAAAGAGCAGTTTTGATTTTGAAAGTGAATGAATAAATGTCAGTGTGAATAAAGAGTTGCATACTTGTGCTTGGTTATAATAAAGGTAACTGAAGAAAAAGTATTTGAAATAAAAAGCGTTTTATTTTGTGAATTAATTACAGTTTCAGTTTGAATAAAAAAAATAAGTTTTATTTGCGAACCCTCAGTAAAATATTACAGTATTGTGGTGAATATACCCATTTATGCAAACAACGAAATCTTTTACTCTTCTATAGCAGAATAAATTAGTAGCGCCATCTTTGAACAAAAGATTAACTAATGTTATTCAATACCAAAACCACACTAATGTGATCCAATACCTAAACCACTGAAAACTGCTATAATTAACTGAACGAAAGCTTTTGAGAGCTTTTTGAGCTACTTGTGGAGACTTGTGGAGGGGAAGCGTATTCCAGCGAATTCCAGGAATTTGGAGAAGATTCTAGTAGCTTTTTCTCAGATATAAATACAGGGCCACCAGTCCGAAGACCTCAGTTTGATTTTGAAAGTGAACGAATAAACATCGGTGTAAAATAGTGAATTGTGCTTGTTATAATAAAAGTATTGGAAGTAAAGTATTTGAAGTGAAATAAAGGTGTTATTGTTGTTCAGTTTAAGAAATAAGTTTTATTGGCGAACCCTTGGCAAAATAGTACATTGGTGTCAGTAAAGTGGAATAGAACTTATTTTATCTGTGCATTCAGATAATTAATGGTGAAAAGTGATAAAGTGTGTAAATAAATAAACAGTAAAAGTGACATACAAAAATATTAGAATAAAAATAGAAACAAAATGGGAAAAATTGCGAATGCATTGAATTGTGTTGAACTTAAGGCAGAACTGAACAGACGAGGTCTTCCTACTGCTGGAACGAAAAATTACCTCATTATTCGTCTGCAGGAAGATTTAAGGCAACACGGTGAAAATCCAGACACGTTTCTATTTGAAATTGAAATTTCGCAAGATCAAGTAAGTACAAGCTTAGACTTAACCAATATGATGGCTCAGTTGCTCGCCCAGTTTGAAGACCAACGAAAGGAACAAAAGAATCTTCTAGAAGAACAACGAATTGAGCAGAAGAATGAACAAAAGAATCTTCTTGAGCGGTTAGAAGAACAGCGAAGTGAACAAAAGAATCTGCTCGAAAAACAAGAAAAGAATCTTCTTGAACGGTTCGAAGAACAGAAACACATCCTCGAAGGTAAACTAGATTTATTCGAGAACAAGTTTATTGCCCTTGACGAACGTGTTGAAAAACAGTTTTCGTCAGTGGAAGCAAAATTCGAAAAGATCGAAGATAACATTGAAAGCATTACTAAAGAACTGGACAGAGTTCGAAAAATAAAGGTTCGAGAAAGTTCTGGCGACTGTCCAAAGAAAAAGGAAATGCATCCACCGACCTTTGATGGACAAACTTCTTGGTCAGTCTACAAGAAGCAGTTTGAGGCAGCCGCAACAACAAATGGCTGGGATGACGAAGACAATTTTATTTCCCTGACGCTTGCCCTTAGAGGTTCTGCTGCTGAATTATTGCAAACCATACCAGCAGACCAAAACGGCAACTTCAGTGCTCTTGTTCAGGCCATTGACAAACGCTTTGGTGATGGCCATATGCAAGAAGTCTTCCGCGTTCAACTCAATACCAGATTCCAGAAAAGAGGAGAAAGTCTGCAACAACTCCAAGCGGACATTGAACGGCTGGCGCATCTAGCATACCCGACTGCAGGAGATGAAATTACCAACCAGTTAGCAACAGAGTCTTTTATATGTGCAGTGTCCGACCTCAATCTCCAGCGAGCAATTCGAACTGCTGGAAAACGCACACTTTCTGAAGCATTAGCCTTCACGCTCACTATGGAAGCATCAGAACAGGCTTCTTTAGGAATTCATCGGGTAAGAGAACTGGAAGTTGAGGAATGTTCCTGCCAGAGAGCTGAATTCCAAAGAAGGCAGCGAGAAGGACCTGCTCGATGCTGGAATTGCAACAAAACTGGACATCTCCAGCGCCAGTGCAGATTGCCACCAAGGAGAGTCACCTGTCAACATTGTGGAAGCAAAAATAATACCCGCGAACAGGTAAGCAATAACATCAACGCTCCTGCTTGCCCTGTTTACCAGCCGGGAAACGAGTAAGAACCAGCTTCGAGGGGCAGAAGCTGGTTTCTGGTATCGATGGCCCCAGAAGCACCATCCAAGTCTCGCAGACTAAACGAAACAATAAAAGTCTGACAGTGGATGCAACATTGAATGGCAAAAAACAGTTGGCTACAATTGACACCGGTGCCACAGCCTCCATTGTGCGAAGAGAATTGGTCAAGATGACGTGGCTACACAACACCAATAGCTACCGTCTTAAAACTGCAGCAAGAGTGTATGGAGAAGTTCGTCTCAAAATCCGTTTGGCAGAACTAGAGTTTTCGCATCTATTTTTGGTAGCAGATATATGTGACGAGTGCATAATTGGAATTGACTTTATGAAAGAGCACGGATTGATTCTGGATCTCGGTAAGCAAGTTCTCAAGTACCAAAATGTAGAGATTCCTATGGTTTATGGCAACGAAAACTCATCAACTCTAAGAACTGTCATCAAAGAAGACATATGCTTGCCTCCCTCTTCGGAAATGTTTGTGTGGACAAAAATAGAGGGCGATTTAGGTAGCCATCGATACCTCATGGTGGAACCAGAGTCTGAGCAATCTTCCCAAAACATCATCTTAGGGAAGACTCTTGTGGAACCAAAGAACAACATGGTACCCGTACGGATACTGAACATCAAACCGTACGAAGTCAAGCTCAAGAAAGGAGAAATAGTTGGAAAATGTGAATCTGTGTCCGCAATAACCAAGATCACAGTAATGAACATAGACAAATCTATGGACCCCGGAAAATTCAGCACCATGAAAGCCAAAATTCTGAAGCCATCCAATCTAAGTCAACATCAGCTTAGTGTTGCTGGAAGCCTTCTTCATGAATACGCTGATATATTTTCTTCACCGATTGGGCAGTATGGTCGAACACAACTGGTTCAGCATCGAATCGACACAGGTGACGCTAGACCGATTCGACAGCCAGCAAGACGTCACCCATTAACCAAACAAGCCGAAGTTGAAGAGATGATATCGACAATGAAGAAAGATGGGCTTATCGAAAATTCCAAAAGCCCTTGGGCATCACCAGTAGTTCTTGTCAAAAAGAAGGATGGAAGCATCCGGTTTTGTGTGGACTACCGTAGGCTGAACGATGTAACAAAGAAAGACAGCTACCCTTTGCCCAGAATCAGCGATACTTTGGATGCAATGGAAGGAGCTCAATGGTTCTCGACGCTGGACTTAAAGAGTGGCTACTGGCAGGTAGAAATCCATCCAGAAGATCGCGAGAAGACAGCTTTCTCTACAGGAAATGGTCTGTGGCAGTTTAAAGTTATGCCATTCGGACTTTGCAACGCTCCGGCAACATTTGAGCATCTGATGGAGTGTGTCCTACAAGGACTTACCTGGAAATCATGCCTTGTGTATTTGGAGGATGTCATCGTTTATGGGAAAACTTTTGACGAACATTGTAAGAACCTTAAAGCCGTATTCCACAGGCTTCGAGAAGCACACTTAAAATTAAATCCAGAGAAATGTGCGCTTTTCAAGACCGAAGTTAAATACTTGGGACATATCATCTCATCCCAAGGAATAAAGACTGATCCGGAAAAAGTTAACACTGTGAAGAATTGGCCAACACCACAGGATAAACACCAACTCCGTAGCTTTCTTGGTCTAGCCACATATTATCGGCGCTTTGTGAAGGACTTTGCTGGAATCGCTAAGAGCTTGCATCAACTAACTGAAAAGGGGAAGCCATTCAAATGGTCAGGTGAGTGCGAGAAAAGTTTTCAGGAACTCAAGCTACGTTTATGTTATGCTCCTGTGCTGACCTATCCGACTCCTGGAAAACCTTTCATCATCGACGCTGATGCGAGTAACGTTGGAATTGGAGCTGTACTGTCGCAAGTTCATGACGCAGAAGAAAAAGTCGTCGCCCACTACAGTAAGGTACTCTCGAGGCCAGAACGCAATTACTGCGTGACCAGAAGGGAACTTCTAGCTTTGATTTTGGCAACAAAGCACTTCCATAAGTACATCTATGGACAGAAGTTCCTTCTTCGAACAGATCATGGTGCGCTTAATTGGCTTCTGAACTTCAAAAATCCCGAAGGTCAAGTAGCTAGGTGGATCGAGAGACTACAGACATACGACTACCAAATTCAACATCGGAAAGGAAAGCTGCACACAAACGCAGATGCATTGTCTCGACGACCGTGTAAACAGGACTGTAAGCATTGCACGCGTCAAGAAGAAAAGGAAACAGTTGCCATCCAGCGAGTAAGAGCCAATCCCATTAACGGTTGGAGCAATGAAGAACTGAGAACTGCCCAACAAGAAGACACAGATATAGAGCCCATTCTTGCATGGAAAGAGCACGAAGAAAGACCAGGATGGGGTGAAATCTCCGATAGAAGTCCAGCTCTCAAAGCGTATTGAGCACAGTGGGACTCTCTTCATGTCCAAGAAGGGGTACTTAGGCGTAAATGGGAGTCTGCAGATGGTTAATCGTATGTGATGCAGTTAATCGTGCCCAGGTCAAAGGTTAATGATGTTCTTCGAGAGATGCATGATGGAGCATCTGGAGGTCATTTGGGAGTCAACAAAACGCTGGAAAAGATACGACAACGGTTTTACTGGCTACGTGCAAGAGATGATGTCGAAAAGTGGTGCCGAAAATGTGATACTTGTGCTACTACAAAGGGCCCAGGTAGAAAACTTCAAAGTAAAATGCAGCAGTACAATGTGGGCATGCCTTTCGAGAGAATAGTTCTAGATGTCGCAGGTCCGTTTCCGGAGACCAACAGTAGAAACCGATACAACGGACAAGGAAAACCATAAAAATAGCCAGTGATAGGATGAAAACACGGTACGACGCCCGTGCAACAACGATTGGATTCCAAGAAGGAGACCTGGTGTGGTTTTACAATCCCCATCGACAAAAAGGACTGTCACCAAAACTTCAACAAAACTGGGAAGGACCATACACCGTTGTGAAGCGAATCAATGATGTGGTTTACCGCATTCAGAGAGGGTTAAGAGGCAAGCTTAAGGTAGTTCACTGTGACCGTTTACATCGCTATAACAGTGATGACGGGAGTAATGGATTTAATCGGGACGATCAATCCTAAGAGGGGGGCAATGTGGTGAATATACCCATTAATGCAAACAACGACATCTTTTATTCTTCTATAGCAGAATAAATTAGTAGCGCCATCTTTGAACAAAAGTACAACTTATGTTATCCAATACCAAAACCACACTAATGTTATCCAATACATAAACCACTAAAACCTGCTATAATTAACTGAACGAAAGCTTTTGAGAGCTTTTTGAGCTACTTGTGGAGACTTGTGGAGGGGAAGCGTATTCCAGCGAATTCCAGGACTTTAGAGAAGATTCTAGTAGCTTTTTCTCAGATATAAACACAGGGCCACCAGTCCGAAGACCTCAGTTTGATTTTGAAAGTGAACGAATAAACATCGGTGTAAAATAGTGAATTGTGCTTGTTATAATAAAAGTATTGGAAGTAAAGTATTTGAAGTGAAATAAAGGTGTTTTATTTTTGTAAAGTAATTGTTGTTCAGTTTAAGAAATAAGTTTTATTGGCGAACCCTTGGAAAAATAGTACATTCGTGTCAGTAAAGTGGAATAGAACTTATTTTATCTGTGCATTCAGATAATTAATGGTGAAAAGTGATAAAGTGTGTAAATAAATAAACAGTAAAAGTGACATACAAAAATATTAGAATAAAAATAGAAACAAAATGGAAAAAATTGTGAATGCATTGAATTGTGTTGAACTTAAGGCAGAACTGAACAGACGAGGTCTTCCTACTGCTGGAACGAAAAATTACATCATTATTCGTCTGCAGGAAGATTTAAGGCAACACGGTGAAAATCCAGACACGTTTCTATTTGAAATTGAAATTTCGCAAGATCAAGTAAGTACAAGCTTAGACTTAACCAATATGATGGCTCAGTTGCTCGCCCAGTTTGAAGACCAACGAAAGGAACAAAAGAATCTTCTAGAAGAACAATGAATTGAGCAGAAGAATGAACAAAAGAATCTTCTTGAGCGGTTAGAAGAACAGCGAAGTGAACAAAAGAATCTGCTCGAAAAACAAGAAAAGAATCTTATCGAACGGTTCGAAGAACAGAAACACATCCTCGAAGGTAAACTAGATTTATTCGAGAACAAGTTTATTGCCCTTGACGAACGTGTTGAAAAACAGTTTTCGTCAGTGGAAGCAAAATTCGAAAAGATCGAAGATAACATTGAAAGCATTACTAAAGAACTGGACAGAGTTTGAATAATAGAGGTTAGAGAAAGTTCTGTCGACTGTCCAAAGAAAAAGGAAATGCATCCACCGACCTTTGATGGACAAACTTCTTGGTCAGTCTACAAAAAGCAGTTTGAGGCAGCCGCAACAACAAATGGCTGGGATGACGAAGACAAGTTTATTTCCCTGACGCTTGCCCTTAGAGGTTCTGCTGCTGAATTATTGCAAACCATACCAGCAGACCAAAACGGCAACTTCAGTGCTCTTGTTCAGGCCATTGACAAACGCTTTGGTGATGGCCATATGCAAGAAGTCTTCCGCGTTCAACTCAATACCAGAGTCCAGAAAATAGGAGAAAGTCTGCAACAACTCCAAGCGGACATTGAACGGCTGGCGCATCTAGCATACCCGACTGCAGGAGATGAAATTACTAACCAGTTAGCAACAGAGTCTTTTGTCCGTGCAGTGTTCGACCTCAATCTCCCGCGAGCAATTCGAACTGCTGGAAAACGCACACTTTCTGAAGCATTAGCCTTCACGATCACTATGGAAGCATCAGAACAGGCTTCTTTAGGAATTCATCGGGTAAGAGAACTGGAAGTTGAGGAATGTTCCTGCCAGAGAGCTGAATTCCAAAGAAGGCAGCGAGAAGGACCTGCTCGATGCTGGAATTGCAACAAAACTGGACATCTCCAGCGCCAGTGCAGATTGCCACCAAGGAGAGTCACCTGTCAACATTGTGGAAGCAAAAATAATACCCGCGAACAGGTAAGCAATAACATCAACGCTCCTGCTTGCCCTGTTTACCAACCGGGAAACGAGTAAGAACCAGCTTCGAGGGGCAGATGCTGGTTTCTGGTATCGATGGCCCCAGAAGCACCATCCAAGTCTCGCAGACTAAACGAAACAATAAAAGTCTGACAGTGGATGCAACATTGAATGGCAAAAAACAGTTGGCTACAATTGACACCGGTAACACAGCCTCCATTGTGGGAAGAGACCTGGTCAAGATGACGTGGCTACACAACTCCAATAGCTACCGTCTTAAAACTGGGACAGGTGAGGCAGCAAGAGTGTATGGAGAAGTTCGTCTCAAAATCCGTTTGGCAGAACTAGAGTTTTCGCATTTATTTTTGGTAGCAGATATATGTGACGAGTGCATAATTGGAATTGACTTTATGAAAGAGCACGGATTGATTCTGGATTTCGGTAAGCAAGTTCTCAAGTACCAAAATGTAGAGATTCCTATGGTTTATGGCAACGAAAACTCATCAACTCTAAGAACTGTCATCAAAGAAGACATATGCTTGCCTCCCTCTTCGGAAGTGTTTGTGTGGACAAAAATAGAGGGCGATTTAGGTAGCCATCGATACCTCATGGTGGAACCAGAGTCTGAGCAATCTTCCCAAAACATCATCTTAGGGAAGACTCTTGTGGAACCAAAGAACAACATGGTACCCGTACGGATACTGAACATCAAACCGTACGAAGTCAAGCTCAAGAAAGGAGAAATAGTTGGAAAATGTGAATCTGTGTCCGCAATAACCAAGATCACAGAAATGAACACAGACAAATCTATGGACCCCGGAAAATTCAGCACCGTGAAAGCCAAAATTCTGAAGCCATCCAATCTAAGTCAACATCAGCTTAGTGTTGCTGGAAGCCTTCTTCATGAATACGCTGATATATTTTCTTCACCGAGTGGGCAGTATGGTCGCACACAACTGGTTCAGCATCGAATCGACACAGGTGACGCTAGACCGATTCGACAGCCAGCAAGACGTCTCCCATTAGCCAAACTAGCCGAAGTTGAAGGGATGATATCGACAATGAAGAAAGATGGGCTAATCGAAAATTCCAAAAGCCCTTGGGCATCACCAGTAGTTCTTGTCAAAAAGAAGGATGGAAGCACCCGGTTTTGTGTGGACTACCGTAGGCTGAACGATGTGACAAAGAAAGACAGCTACCCTTTGCCCAGAATCAGCGATACTTTGGATGAAATGGAAGGAGCTCAATGGTTCTCGACCAAAAGATCGCGAGAAGACAGCTTTATCTACAGGAAATGATCTGTGGCAGTTTAAAGTTATGCCATTCGGACTTTGCAACGCTCCGGCAACATTTGAGCATCTGATGGAGTGTGTCCTACAAGGACTTACCTGGAAATCATGCCTTGTGTATTTGGAGGATGTCATCGTTTATGGGAAAAGTTTTGACGAACATTGTAAGAACCTTAAGGCCGTATTCCACAGGCTTCGAGAAGCACACTTAAAATTAAATCCAGAGAAATGTGCGCTTTTCAAGACCGAAGTTAAATACTTGGGACATATCATGTCATCCCAAGGAATAAAGACTGATCCGGAAAAAGTTGACACTGTGAAGAATTGGCCAACACCACAGGATAAACACCAACTCCGTAGCTTTCTTGGTCTAGCCACATATTATCGGCGCTTTGTGAAGGACTTTGCTGGAATCGCTAAGAGCTTGCATCAACTAACTGAAAAGGGGAAGCCGTTCAAATGGTCAGGTGAGTGCGAAAAATGTTTTCAGGAACTCAAGCTACGTTTATGTTATGCTCCTGTGCTGACCTATCCGACTCCTGGAAAACCTTTCATCATCGACGCCGATGCGAGTAACGTTGGAATTGGAGCTGTACTGTCGCAAGTCCATGACGGAGAAGAAAAAGTCGTCGCCTACTACAGTAAGGTACTCTCGAGGCCAGAACGCAATTACTGCGTGACCAAAAGGGAATTTCTAGCTTTGATTTTGGCAACAAAGCACTTCCATAAGTACATCTATGGACAGAAGTTCCTTCTTCGAACAGATCATGGTGCGCTTAATTGGCTTCTGAACTTCAAAAATCCCGAAGGTCAAGTAGCTAGGTGGATCGAGAGACTACAGACATACGACTACCAAATTCAACATCGGAAAGAGAAGCTGCACACAAACGCAGATGCATTGTCTCGACGACCGTGTAAACAGGACTGTAAGCATTGCACGCGTCAAGAAGAAAAGGAAACAGTTGCCATCCAGCGAGTAAGTGCCGATCCCATTTACGGTTGGAGCAATGAAGAACTGAGAACAGCCCAACAAGAAGACACAGATATAGAGCCCATTCTTGCATGGAAAGAGCACGAAGAAAAACCAGGATGGGGTGAAATCTCCGATTGAAGTCCAGCTCTCAAAGCGTATTGGGCACAGTGGGACTCTCTTCATGTCCAAGAAGGGGTACTAAGGCGTAAATGGGAGTCTGCAGATGGTAAATCGTATGTGATGCAATTAATCGTGCCCAGGTCAAAGGTTAATGATGTTCTTCGAGAGATGCATGATGGAGCATCTGGAGGTCATTTGGGAGTCAACAAAATGCTGGAAAAGATACGACAACGGTTTTACTGGCTACGTGCAAGAGATGATGTCGAAAAGCGGTGCCGAAAATGTGATACTTGTGCTGCTACAAAGGGCCCAGGTAGAAAATTTCAAAGTAAAATGCAGCAGTACAATGTGGGCACGCCTTTCGAGAGAACAGCTGTAGATTTCGCAGGTCCGTTTCCGGAGACCAACAGTGGAAACCGATACATCCTTATAGCCATTGATTACTTCAGCAATTGGCCTGAGGCATTTGCCATCCCAAACCAAGAAGCCAAAACAGTGGTTGATAAGATTGTATTCAATTGGGTGAGCAGGTTCGGTGTTGCTTTGGAATTGCATTCTGACCAAGGAAGGAACTTCGAATCTAACATCTTCCAGGAGGGTTGCTCTCTCCTTGGCATCAAGAAGACGAGGACAACACCGCTTCATCCACAATCTGACGGAATGGTCGAACGATTCAACAGGACGCTTAAGGAACATCTGTTTAAGGTTGTAGGTGACTACCAACGAGACTGGGATCGCCATATTCCATTGTTTTTGATGGCCTACCGAAGTGCGGTTCATAGTTCAACAGGACATACACCATCGGAGATCCTGTTCGGCACAGCAATACGGCTGCCTAGTGAAGTTAAATTTGGATGCCGTACTATGGAACCGGAAAAGCCAGATGAATATGTGGATAACCTCAAAGAAAGACTCATTGACATTCATCAACGGACAAGGAAAACCATAAGAATAGCCAGTGATAGGATGAAAACACGGTACGACGCCCGTGCAACAACGATTGGATTCCAAGAAGGAGACCTGGTGTGGTTTTACAATCCCCATCGACAAAAAGGACTGTCACCAAAACTTCAACAAAACTGGGAAGGACCATACACCGTTGTGAAGCGAATCAATGATGTGGTTTACCGCATTCAGAGAGGGTTAAGAGGCAAGCTTAAGGTAGTTCACTGTGACCGTTTACATCGCTATAACAGTGATGACGGGAGTAATGGATTTAATCGGGACGATCAATCCTAAGAGGGGGACAATGTGGTGAATATACCCATTTATGCAAACAACGATATCTTTTATTCTTCTATAGCAGAATAAATTAGTAGCGCCATCTTTGAACAAAAGATCAACTAATGTTATCCAATACCAAAACCACACTAATGTTATCCAATACCTAAACCACTAAAAACTGCTATAATTAATTGAACGAAAGCTTTTGAGAGCTTTTTGAGCTACTTGTGGAGACTTGTGGAGGGGAAGCGTATTCCAGCGAATTCCAGGACATTCCAGGACTTTAGAGAAGATTCTAGTAGCTTTTTCTCAGATATAAATACAGGGCTACCAGTCCGAAGACCTCAGTTTGATTTTGAAAGTGAACGAATAAACATCGGTGTAAAATAGTGAATTGTGCTTGTTATAATAAAAGTATTGGAAGTAAAGTATTTGAAGTGAAATAAAGGTGTTTTATATTTGTAAAGTAATTGTTGTTCAGTTTAAGAAATAAGTTTTATTGGCGAACCCTAGGCAAAATAGTACAATATCTTAACAAAAACTATGCAATCATTATACTTTACCTTACTTGGCTATTCTCTAAAGATGGATATATCAACTCCAAAACTCGTGCTTGGACAGACGGAATCGGTAAACAAAATCATTATCGTCCCAATTAGTCATGTCTATTCTTTGAAACATTTTGTACTGTCTCCTTTCAACGATGAGTTCTTCATCATCGGTATCTGACCAAATGTCCCAGATATGATTCATTGCTTAAAAAAATAAGTTTTATACATTTGTATGGATCACTTTTATAAACATAACATGAAATATTGACAGACTGACAAATAATGTCAAAACGCGCTAATGTTTTGTCAAGAAATGGAATTTCTCTTAAAAGTCACTATTTTCAAGCGTTAATGGTACTCTTGAGTTCCATTAACTAATACCTCAGTTATCGTTAATTGACGTTTCTATAATAATGCCTTTAAATTTAACTGAAAGTGAAGAAAACCAATTCTGGAAAACTCTGGAATAATGGCTCAGTTAAATTTAACTGAAAGTGAAGAAAATGGGCATAAGATAAACTTGCGTTTTAATTTAACTTCCTCAAATTGTATTGAATCTCGCCTTTTTCTTGAGAGAATAATTTATTTATTTCGTTTGATTTTCTGCCAATTAATTTTCTAAAAAACTCGCTGGGTGTCTGATTGGTATGAACCATATTGGTTTATCATGGTCTGGATCATTACACAACCCAAAACTCAGAACCGTTCGAAAAATACCAATGAAGTACGTAGTTTTGAAATAAAAGTGGTTTGTGTGAAACACTTTCAATAATTTCGAGAGAATATCATACGAAATTCGTGTAAGTGATATATGCAAACCACCGTCATTCGAAAATTACTTACTTCATTTGGATTATTGAAATGACTCTGAGTTCTTATTTATGTCACCTAAGTGTTCCTTACAACCATTTTCAATTTAAGCAATAAAATAAATTCCCACGTAAAAGTATTTTCAACATTTTTAATTTTCCAAAACAAATGTTGAAATGTTTTTTATATGGAAACTTTTTGAGATAATTTTTTGAATTAAAAATGCTTTCCGGAACTAGTTAGGAGACATAAATTTGAACTCAGAGCAGTTTCAATCATGCCAATGAAGCGCGTAATTTTGAAATGACAATGGTTTGTATGTATCACTTACAAGAATTTCGTATGATTTTCTCTCGAAATTCTTGTAAGTGTTACATACAAACCACTCTCATTTCAAAACTACGTGCTTCATTGGGATGATTGAAACTGCTGTGAGTTCTGTGACCTGCAATGGTAAGAAAGATGAATAAAACTGGAAAGAAGGGGAGGGGCTAGCTCATCCAACTGAAATATGTTTGTTAGTAAAATAAAAGCGTATGTTTGGAAAATAAACTTTCGTTTTAATTTATTACTTTTAATATTTATTTTGTTTTTATTTAAACTTAAAAAATTAATATATTTTGTTTTTATAAATCTATACAGCTAAATAATAAAATTTATATTGTAAGCCCTGTGGAAATATTTGGCTGTGGTTGTGAACGTAGATTTGATTTTTCTGAACTATGTAGATACATTGTCGGTCATAAGGTTAGAAGCAGTAATTTTTGAGAATTGAATTTGCAATATCTCGTGTTATACGCCAAAGAGATCGAAATTTTGTATGACAGAAGAGAGACTGTTTAATGTGCCATAGCATAACTTATGCTTGCACTTCAAGAACAAAAATTAATGGCAGCGAAGAGAATAAATGTTAGATGAGTCACTTTTTTAAGTAATTTTATTGGGTCATAAGGTTAGAAGCACATACAAAATTGAAGAAAAACGATGGTTTAAATTTAACTGTCATCACAACAGGGATGGAGGCGTAATGATCTGGGCCGTAATATCCTATTAGGGAACAATTAACTTGGCAGTTGAAAGTACTAAGATGCCTGATTTCCAGTCATCTTGGTACTACAAATCATTGCCAGAAGCATTTGTTCCGCGAACCAATGATCTTTTCGGACAACCCGCATTGGTTTTCAACAATATATTGCTCCTTTTCATGCAGCTCGAGTGTTTAAATCACTATTTTAAGGACAAAATTTCCATTGCTGCCTTGGTTTCCTATTCACGGAACTTCAAAGAAAAAAGAAAATTTATTGCGATGGCTCACGTGAAAATTATACAAAAAATCGAAGCTATGCGATGACTGCTTCACATCGTTAATTTGACCTTGAGTAAAATTTCACTTGACTATCTGAAATCACTGTATAACTCACTTTAACATCGAAATTTGGAATATTTGTTTTAAGCTGGTGGCCGCTCACACTATTAAGTAAATAAATTTGTCGAAAAAAAAAAATTAAAAAAATGTAAACCATCGTTTTTCTTCAATTTTGTATGTGCTTCTAACCTTATGACCCAATAAAATTACTTAAACAAAGTGACTCAGCTAGTATTTATTCTCTTGGCTGCTGTTAATTTTTGTTCTTGAAGTGCAAGCACAAGTGGCACATTAAACAGTCTCTCTTGTGTCATAAAATATTTTGATCTCTTTGGCGTATAACACGAGATATTGCAAACTCAATTCTCAAAAATGACTGCTTCTAACATTATGACTGGCAGTGTAGGTTTCCTGGTATTGGTTGCTGGCTGGCACTTGTTGATTCGTTAGAATTGTTATTGGCACCACGACCACCTAAGGGGTAAAAGCTGTTATATTATTGTGTTCATTATTACAGGACAATTTAAATTAAAGTACCTCCAACGATAACTGGTTATGAACCCAGTCTAAGGCAACGCATTTTCCATACACCCTGCAACAATTGAAGACGGGCTTGCTTCCGCCACTTGGCTCTCCTATTTTGAAACCATACCTGTGAATGATACATCTTAACTGATTAAATGAAAACAAAATGAAGAAGTAATTTATAAACTAATCGCTTAATAAAATAAGAAAATAATGGAGAACACGCCTGTAGAAGTTAGTCAAGTTTTCACACCACTGCAACAAGGAATAAGAATACTGTGTCCCGTCAGCTCGGTTCAGTGTAAGCCAATCTTGCATATCAAAGATCTACGGAAGGTTTAGACAAACTCGTAGGTTAGTGTAAAGGCCATCAGGATCTGTGTTCCACCGGATGTTATGACTGAATCATCGTGATGGCGTTTCTCTGAAATCGTGCTTTGAATAGCGTTGACGTCCAACAATAGCAGAGACAGGTACGATAAAGACTCGTAATTTAATGGACAGTTAGAAGACGACTTAAGGAAGCAAACCTTATCCCAAAATGGCCCTCCACGGTACTAAAATTAACTGCAACTCAACTACAAGTTCGAGTACGATTTTCACTATGCACTACAATTGAAAAGTTGAGGAAAGTAGGCGATTTACGTCCTCGGATGAGTCTCTTTTAATCGGCGGAACTTTTGTATGGGAATGCCGACTGGCTAGCGGTCCACGTCTACTTGATGCCTAGATGTTATTCGTTATCAAAGTTACCAGTTATTTTAATAACCGGTAAGAAATAACTCTTAAGACCTAGATGTAATTCGTTATCAAAGTAACCAGTTATTTTAATAACCGGTAAGAAATAACTCTTAAGACCTAGATGTTATTAGTTATCAAAGTTACCAGTTATTTTTTTAACCGGTAAGAAATAACTCTTAAGGCCTAGAGGTTATTTTTATAACCGATATAAAAGAACTAACTAACGACTAACCTGTTATTTGTATTACCCATATGAAATAACTTTTAACAAATTTAAGTTACCAGGTTCTAGTTATTAAAATAAGTTACAATTTTCAGATCTTTCAGAGGTTTTTTTAATCCATCTTCATCGCAGTCATCCTTTAATGGAATTTGAGAAAATTGCTAGCTTCACAGAGCCAAGTATTTCATTCCAAATATTATCCAATAGTCCTGAAATCTTGTTTTTCTAGACCAAAACAAAAAATCCCAATTTTTTTGGATTTTTCGGGGGTTTTTTAATCCATCGACATCGTAGCCATCCTTCAATGGAATTTGACATTTGGTGGCTTCACAGATGGGGAACGAACTATGTTTTGACGTATAGTAAATAATTCGTTCCAAAAGTTAGCCAATAGCCCTGAAATTATATCTTTTCAGGGCAAATCAAAAAATCCCCATTTTTGTGGATTTTTCGGAGGCTTTTTAATCCATCGACATCGTAGCCATCCTTCAATGGAATTTGACATTTGGTGGCTTCACAGATGAGGAACGAACTATATTTTGACGTATAGCAAATATTTCGTTCCAAAAATTAGCCAATAGCCCTGAAATCGTATTTTTCCAGAGCAGAACAAAAATTCGCAATTTTTGTGGATTTTTCGGAGGTTTTTTAATACATCGACATCGTAGCCATCATTCGATGGAATTTGACATTTTATGGCTTTACAGATGGAAGATGAACTATATTTTGACTTCTAGCAAATATTTCGTTCTATAGGTTATCCAATAGCCCTGATTTTTTTGTGGATTTTCGGAGGTTTTTTAATCTATCGTCATCCTTCGATGGAATTTGACATTTGATGACTTCACAGATTGGGGACAAACTATGTTTTGACTTATAGTTAATATTTCGTCCCAAAGGTTAACTTATATCCCTGAAATCGTGTTCTTATATTACGAATTTTTCACAGTTTTTTTAATCCATTGACATCGTAGCCATCCTTTGATAGAATTCGAAAATTGATAGTTTTTCAGATGGGAAATAACTATACTTCGTTAGAAATATTAGTCGGATTTTTCCAGAACAAAAATAAATCTCAATTTTTTGGGATTTTTTAGAGGTTTTTAATTAATCGAGATTCGACATCATAGCCATCTTCTTAAAAAATTCCACAGATTAGCCTTTTGATATATTTAGAATTGTTCGTTCCAAATGTTAGCCAAAAGCCACAAAGTTAACCTTTTCGGATTTTTCAGAGTTTTTTTTAGAGCTAATGGCGTATAGAATATTATTTTGTTCCAAATGTCAACCAATATCTTTGAAATCACATTGTCCGGAGTAAAAAATAAAAGGCAACAAATTGCATATTTTTCATACATTATTTTTTATTTCCATATTGGATTGTAATGGAACAGGAACAATGAAAAAGGAGTAACTCCGGACTACCAAAAGAAAATGACATTAATAAAAACACAAGATTTATGTGCTTCTTCCTATAGTTGCTGTCTTAATGACATTTATATGCATTTTAAAAAGTAGTTTCTATGGATTTTTTTTTTTAGTTTGTTTTTTGTTACCTGTTATTGTGATAACTGGTAACTTTGATATCGGATAACCTGTCATAACAGTTACTAACAAACAACGTGTTCCTAGTAACAGTTATCGATATATCGTCCATCACTAAAGTTTTACTAGTGTACTTTAAAACACGCATACTAGTGCAACTTACTGATTTCCACCACCGCGTAACTTTGTTGTTGGATTTCACATTTATTCATGCACACATAATTAAATTACAAAAACAACAATGTAACAAATGGGTTTTGGGGGGTAAAACGTACGAAAGATGTGTATCTTTATATTGTTTATCTATGTTTCCCATCTAGGTATTGTTTTTCTGTGTGTAGGCCACAGATAAGCAATACCTAGATAGGAATCTTTCGTTCGTATCACCCCCCAAAACCCATTTGTTTACATTGTTGTTTTTTGTAATTTCATTTCGTGTCGATGAATAGATGTGAACTGCAACAACAATTTAACGCGGTGAATTTGATTTGTTTGACAGTTCATTTTTTTTTTTCATAAATGTGCTGTGCGAAGATTTTTATTCCGGTGTTTGTGATTTTCATTAAAAAATAAATTAACAAAAAAATTATTTTTTCACCAAGCACAATGCCCGCATGGCCAGCGGAACTTGAACGAGTCCTTGAATTTCAATGAAAAATCTTTTGGTGCTTTCATGTTTCTTTATTCCAATTCGCCAAAAAGCTACTTGGGCAGACGATGCGCGATGAGAACTTTTTGTAGAACTCTGTCGCCTCCGAAGGGGCCCTGTTTGAGCAGAGTATAGCAAAGGGCAAAAGACCTTATTATGTTTATGAAATTTAAAAACATAATTTCAATTTTTTTCAGCTCTACAGCACAATAATTATAAAAAAAATCTCGCCAACCAATAATAAGGTTCGAGAAATCAACAAAAATTAAATTCACCATGGCAAATTTGACAGCTACTATATTCTTAGTTTTAGGGTACAGACACACTTAATATATGAAATTATTTTAATTTATACGTTAGGGGTTGGATTGCATCATGGTCAAATTCCGACGTAAATTTTTAGAAATTAATTTAAGGTCCCCCAAACCGATGCGTGGACAACATTTTTGTCAGTCATCGGGTTCATATGGAAAATCGCACCGCTTTCATTGTGGGTACCTACTCTCAATTATTTTCATGTAACTTAATTTTAAAAAGTGAATGTTTTGTTGTCGTGAGTGTTTCGCTCCGATTTAAGGCTCACCCAAACCAATGCGAAACATTCGTTGCGGCGAAGAAACATTCGTCAGTCAAAATAAATTCATATGTTTCTCCGCCGCGTTGGTGTGGGCACTCTCATTTATCACCATGTAAATAAATTTTGACATGCGAATGTTTCTTCGCCGCAACGAATGTTTCGCATTGGTTTGGAAGAGCCTTTAACGTTGATTTGAAAGATCCTTTACACAATTTAAATTGTGTTGCAACAAAAATGGTCTCCTAAGCCGATGCGAAACATTTGGAATACCAACAAAACCTTCATCTGCCAGAATTAATTTGTATGCGGATAAAAGAAAGCACCCACAATGGTGTGAATCTCATCTGTTCTTAATTGCAAAAACTGAAATAAAGTCAATTCTGATTGAGGAAAAAACACAATAGGCGTGTTTTATCAAAAAAGCCATCCATAGTACAGTTCGATTTTACAGGCATTACAAATACAACATCGCTAGTAGCTCTACAGCCGATAAGAAGTTATACTACGTTTTCTGTCAAAACAATTTTTGTATGTTTTCTTGCAAGAAGGTTTCTTTAGCGAACATTTTAAATTCTCACTTTTGTACTTTTTTGCAAAAGTAGGTAGGTATATGTAGTTAAACCTAAATGTAACTTTCATTTCAACAAAAAAATCAAATCTGTGATAGAAAAATTTGATTTGTTTAGAAAAAAAGATCAAAAATCAAATCTTTCATATAGAAAATTTACACCGGCTACACGATTTTTTTTGCGATTTCCTTACAACAACAAAAAATTAATCTGCAATCGTCGAAAGGAAATCGGCATACAAGAACCTAGCACATTTAAACAAACCCTTGGATTCTTAAATTATCCGCCATTTTGTTCACGAACCGAGGTGAAACTCGGATTTTTTTTTTCACGTACACTAGTGCAAAAATCCGATTTTCACCACGGTCGTCTGCACGTACCCTAGTGCAAAAATCCGATGTTCACCACGGCCATTTGACGTTTGAGCTTGTAGGCAAACCGAATTGACAGCCGTAGATTCCCATCTAGGTATTACTTATCTGTGGTGTAGGCAAACCGGATTGGCAGCCAAGAATTTATATCCTTAAATTGTTTATCTATGGTTTTGCTCAACTAAAATTCAAACTCAAACGTCAAACGAGGTCGCACCGGCTTGTGTTTTTGGTTTGTGTATTTGTATTGTGTTAGTGTTATAAATCACTTTGGCTATAGAAACAAATTACTTTTTATAAACCAAAATTTGAATTAATTGAAAAAATCTCTTAAAAATGGCTGCTGGCCAGGATGCCTGCTATATCTCTCTTCTAGGTTTAGCCGAGTACTTTCGCACTTCCAACCCGCCCAACGTAAAAAAATGCATTCAGTGCTTGCAGGCATTGTTCACTTTCCAACCTCCTTCCAAAGTAGAGGCTCGTACTCACCTACAAATGGGTCAAATACTTATGGCATACACTAAAAACATCGAACTAGCCCGTAGCCATTTGGAAAAGGCTTGGAAACTCTCGGAGAACCTGTTAAACTTTGATGATGTTAAATTTGATACAGCAAGTTTACTGGCCCAATTATACCTCCAAATGGAGCATGGATCTCTGGCCAAAGGAATTCTTAGGAAAGCCGTAGAGCTTTCGCAGAATAATGTTTACTGGCACTGCAAGCTGCTACTGCAACTTTCGCAGATTCACGCTACCGACAAGGAATACAGTTTGGCTTCCGAACTTTTGGCGGTTGGTGCCGAATCCGCTGAAGAAGCTAATGCCACTTATTTAAAAGTTCTCTTCCTTCTCAGTCGAGCGATGATATTAATGATTGAACGAAAAACAAACGATGTTCTCACATTGCTTAATCAGGCCGGTTCCATTATCGATAACAACATCACAAATCCGCATCAAAAAGAGTACCTCAAGGTATTCTTCTTAGTTTTACAGGTTTGCTATTATCTGGCATTGGGTCAGGTGAAGACGGTGAAACCCAGTTTGAAACAATTACAAATGAGCATCCAAACGATCATGGTACCCAGTTGGCCTTCTGACGATATAATCTTTGGGCAAAATCCCCTAGAGATGTTTGTTTGGTTACCAAAGGAGCAACTCTACGTTTTGGTTTATCTGGTTACCGTCTCGCACTCCATGATGGCTGGGTACATGGATAAAGCCCAGAAATATACCGAGAAAGTAAGTACACAGCTTTTAAAAATTATAATTGAAAACAATTGCACACATTGGGTCATATGCTAAAAGATGAGAAAGTTCTCAGAGTTAGAGCTGACAAGCTTGAACTCGTATATGAGAATGATCGAGCAGAGTGGAACTCGGACTCAGTTTCATATGCCAAAAAACGGGTTCCCTCTCTACAGTTCTGACTCGTAAATATGAGAACGATCTCAAAGCTCTTTGTATGAACTAACTAACTAAGAGCACCAATGGAATAAGTAAACTCATACTGCTCCATAACCTTTGCGCTTCTTCTAGTTCTTCAGAATATGTTCCAACCAGTCGCACGGTTGCAATCTTTGTTGCTACTTGCTGTACCACCCTAGATATCATTGATTGATTGACACCAATGTCTTCGCCAACTCCAGTTTGAAATCCAGGATCTCCTATACACCGCAGAAAAATCTCAATAATTTAATGTTCTATGTTAGGTTTTCATTATTCTGAGATATTCGCTTCCCAAGTTTTACGAAGGTGAATTTGTGTCAAATTGTCATAATTTATTTAAAAACATAGTAAAATATTAAAACGACTAAGAGCTTAGTTAAATTAAGGACCTAATTTCTTTTTTCTGTTTAAAATATCGATATAATTAACATTTTTCAATTTTTTAACTACCTATTTTGAATTTTTTGTATGTTTTTTGTTCTATGTCGGACATAGAACATTATAGCACAGAGGGAGACATGGAATGCAATGGATAATTGGAGAAAAATAGAAGAAAATATGGAGTGAAATTACAAAAACTTGTTACTGCGATTGTTAGACCGTAACAAACTATTATTTATGCTTAAAAATTACATATAAACTACAAAATTCTAGATTAAAGTATATGAATAGAGTTTTTCCCATTTTCAAATACCTTTTGATCATTTATTTATTGATTTAATTTATTTTATTGTGTATGTGAACGTTTAAATACTGAGCAAAACTAAGAATCTTTGAAATGTTTATGTTTGTTCGGGCTATAAAAAAGCCATTTGTTAAAGAAAAAAAATGAAACATACATTTTCTTAAAGTCGACAAAAAGAAAAACATTTTGATATAAAAAAACCTATTTGTGCATTTTATATGACATAGGACATTAAAGTATTGAGCCAGCGATATGTATGTAGTATAGGGCAAGTTTAGGATTAACATTAGGACTAACATTACGATGATAGAGAACGCGAAAAAAGTGGGTATCGGAATTCTGTCTGTCTGTCCATCTGTCTGTCTGTCTGTACCTCGACCTGCAGCCTAAACGGCTTAAGCGATTTTCTTCAAACTTTGGACTTAAGGTTCCTTGGGGATTCTCTAGAGGGAAAATTGAAATTTTTTTAGTTCAAAAATAAAGGTAACCTCCCATACAACCAATATACAAACATTGATTTATTCCAAAAACGGCTGTAACGATTTTGAAAAAAAAAAAAATTACGAGCTACTTAATTACTAATTAATATTTTGGTCGAAAAAAAAATTATAACTGTTTTTAACGGAAGGTACCTGTCATAGAACCGATTTTTTGGTTTTTAGATTTCTCGTTAACGGGTTGACCGATTTTAACCAAAATACGAGAAGTGATTTTTCAAAAAAATAATTTTTAGATTTTTCAAAAAATATTGAATTTTTTTTTTTTTCAAAATTTAATATCTTGAAAACGGGTGATTGAATTTTGTTTGTAACTTTGTGCAAACCGTATTTTAATAAATACTAAAAGTTGGCATACCAAATTTTATTTTTGAAAATGTTTAAGAATTTTTATATTAAAAAATTAATTTTTAAGAAAACCCCTCTAACGATTTTTGATTTTTTTTTCATAAATTCATATTTATTAAACAAATTAGATGGCACATTTTTCTTTGAGCTCTATCTGTTTAAGCTATTAAAAAAACAAAGGACAATGGGCAATTATGTATGGAGCGTGGGCCCAGCACCAATAAGAACGGCCTTATATAGGTACATGTTTATGCATTCATTATCCGTTAACCGTTTGTCCAAAATCACTGTGTGACAAAAGTTATTTAATTTTGAATAAAAAATGAGTTAGGGTCACAATTCCCTTTTTCCTTAGTTTTTCTTCAATATTTTGTGTAACATTTTTCTTTGAAAAACCACAAAGACATTTAAAATCGATACAAAAAACTGACTGAGTTAAAAATCTTTTAGCACCATAAAAAGGAAAAAAAATATTCTATTTTTTGTTAATATTTTGATCTATTTACGAACCATTTCGCAAAAAATGTACAACCATTTTCTACGTTACTAAATAAGGAATAAGATACAAAAAATTCAACCCATAATAGTATATAAAAGGGTGGTCTGTGGGTTGTTTTGTCCAATTTGTACGAATTGCAATTTTAAACCATGAAAATAATACCCATTTTTATTACGATAAATGGGATACAAATTGATGATTGTTTGTTGTTTTGCAGAGATGATTAAAACCTCAAAAATATTGTTTAAAAACCAATATTTGTATTTTTTACAAATTAAAAACTCCAAAAACTGATTTTTGCATAAAATTGATGCTTGCGACCCCTAAACATAATTTAAAAAATCTGAAAAAATTCAGGTAGTGTGTCATGGGTTCAAAGAACTTAATTCCAAAAAATGCCTTAAATCGAGCGAAAAATACACAAAATATTAAAGTAAAACTATGGAAAAAAGGAATTGTGACCCTTAAACTCATTTTAATCAAAATTAAATTACTTTTGTCACACAGCGAATTGGGACAAACGGTTGACGGATAATGAATGCATATGGCCTTTCTTATTGGTGCTGGGCCCAATTTGCCCATTGCCTTTATTATTTTTTTTTTTTTTTATATTCCACGCGCGCAAAAGGGGTTATGGCTACCCTTAAAATGTTTTTAACACAGCACGAGCGATTAGGTAAGTAGGAGAGGATTTAGAAGGAGATACCGATGCACATTGGTTTTGAACGTTTGGACATCGAAATGGGAGGGGAAAGTCGAGTCAGGTAAAGCATTCCGCATTCGTGTGGTGCGACCGAAGAAAGAATCTCTGTACTTTACAGTACGTCCGAAGTTGGGCTCGAGGGTGAACTGATGGGCATTCCTAGAAGCGCGAGTATTACGGTTGAATTTTTTAAGGGGAGGAATGCAACTGGCTATTTCACTAGAACACTGATTGTAATAACAGCGATAAAAAAGAGAAAGACACGAAACATTACGGCGGTGTTCGCGAGATGTAATAATTGTTTCTGTTATAGATCTTTCGCCTATCATTTTTAAAGCTCTATTTTGAATTCTGTCCAACAAACTCAAGTGAGTTTTTAGAGCTCCTGCCCAAACATGAGAATTGTACTCAAGTTTTGGACGAATAAAGGCTTTGTAGATCACAGCCAGATCATAAGGGAAAAAAAACTTCTTGCATCTACGGAGAAAACCTAAACACAGCGTTTTTGGCGACATCAAATATGTGGTCATTTCACATAAGGTGGTCTGTGACACACATACCGATGCAAGTGCCGCCCATGGATAGCGGCATTGGGGGTGGGTTTCGCTTTAACGACAGGAGACAACATTGAGTTTTAGAAGAATTAAATTCTACGCGGTTTTTGATTCCCCATTGGACAATGCTGTCGAGTTCAGAATTCAATGAGCTTATCATACGCTGCCGTTCAAGTTCCACATCCGAAGGAAATGGATGAGAATCTGTAAACGAATATGAGAAGCTGAGGGTACTATCGTCAGCAAAACAGTTTAATGGATTAGAAGTTTCAGACAGAAGATCATTTATAAAAATGAGGAAGAGATTCGGAGACAAAACGGAGCCCTCGGACACACCAACATTTATATTGTGGATTTCAGACTTGAAATCGTCCAATACGACTTGTATTGAACGGTCCGAAAGGTAATTTCTAATCCAACGAAGAAGAGGTTCATCGAAACCAAATGCGCGCATTTTCGATAAGAGAGCTTGGTGCCAAACTCTATCAAACGCTTTTGAAATATCAAGTGCAATAATCTTACTTTCTCCAAAACGATGTAAAGATTTGTTCCACTGTTCGGTGAGATATACCATCAGATCACCAGTGGACCTATTGCTACAAAAGCCGTACTGCCGGTCATTAAGAAGCTTTCGTTCCTCGAGATATTTCTTGAGCTGGAGATTAATCAGCGTTTTCATGACCTTGGAGAGAAGGGACGTAAGTGCAATTAGTCGATAGTTAGAGGGTAAAGAATATACTCCTTTTTTAGGGACAGGCTGGACAAATGCTGTTTTCCATCCACTCGGAAAGAGACCAGTAGAGTAGGACAGATGGAAAAGCTTACGCAGTGGTTTTGCATGGTGTCCGCTAAACTGGAAAGTCAGGGAAAGTCAGGGAACAAAATTTTGTCAGGGAAAGTCAGGGAATTCGGGAAGCGGTCGGGGAAAATTTTGTCCATATCAATTTTTAAAAGTTCACTGAACTCCTTTTTCACTTTCTCTCATAAGAAACTGTTTTCTGATCGAACATTTCGTTTTGATTACATCTCTGTTTAAAATTATTCATTTCGTATCTTTTGCCATGCCTGTGAATATGTAAACAAAAATGAGTGAAACGCAACTAACTACACTTTGTGTTATTTCGTACAGTAATGGCCGCGATCGGAAATCTATGTAAAGCTATTCAGATAGGTTCGTGTTGTTGGAATCCGGTGTAAAAAACACCTGATGACAAAACAGCTTTTGCTGTTGGATAGCTATCCATGCTATCTGAAATAATTTGGTAGATATATGTACGCTTCTATCCCAAGCGAAATGTCAAAAAGAACCAAACCGTTCGGAAACCTATATGGATACGAAACTATCTTAAGATCGATTTACAATGCGACGAAAAAAAAAATTGTTATTTCAGCTCCCGTGTTTAGGAAAACTACACCATGGAATAAGAATTTTGTAGGCTCAAATTAAAGGCAATTGCTTACTGCTCCATTTGAGTCCGGAACATTCTAATTCCATGGTGTAGTTTTCCTAAACACGTAAGCCTAAATAACTATTTTTTCTTTATAATTAAGGGGGACAGCTTATGTGTGTTTTATTATCTTTTATCGGGATCTGGATCCGGATCTGGATTAACTTTTACACATAATACAAAAACAATTTCGGATCCTGCTTTATATCTGGATCTATTTCAAGATCCAAGAATTAGTTTAAATTCTGAACACCAGGTGACCATTTTGGTTCTCAGATGTTGTCAGCACTGTGAAAAAAAAAACAAGATCCAGATCCCGATAAAAGGTAATAAAACACTTACGCTTTTTTATTTTTTGTTAACATGTCAAAATTGAAAACGTCAAAAAACGTAGGATCTGGATCGTTTTATTATCACAGGATGATCCATATGGATCTTGTTGGATAATAAAACGCGGCTAATATTTAAATTATAATAACATAATATTTAAATAATAAAAGTAATTTCAGTTTGAGTTTTTCATTATTTTGAACGCACGCTGCTCAGCAAGAAGAAAAAGAATAAATAATTTAACGCTACCAAAAAACTCGTCGTCAAGAAACTCGTCGCATTATGAATTGGCAAACCATTTAATAACTAGACAAAAATGACAGTGAATCAAGTCACGCTCTCGTCGCGTTTACTCGTTCCATTGTGAATCGACCTTTAGACATCATAGCACAGGTTTCCGATCAAGGCCAATAAGAGGCAAAAAATAATAAAACTAACTGTTAAAGGACAATGCGCAAAGATATATGGAGCGTGGGCCCAGCACCAATAAGAACGGCCTTCATATCGTATATAGGTACATGTTAATGCATTCATTATCCGTTAACCGTTTGTCCAAACTCGCTGTGTGTTATTTAATTTTGAATAAAATGAGTTTTAGGGTCACAATTATTTTTTCCAAAGTTTTTTTTTTCATATTTTGTGTATTTTTCGCTCGATTTACGCCATTTTTTGGAATTAAATTCTTTGAACCCATGACACACTTCCTGAAATTTTTCGTATTTTCAAAATTATGTTTACGGCAACCATCAATTTTATGCAAAACGCATTTTTTGGAGTATTTAATTTGTAAAAAATACAAATATTGGCTTTTAAATAATAGTTTTTATGTCAAAATCATCTCTGGAAAACAACAAACAAACATCAATTTGTATCTCATTTAACGTTATAAAAATGGGTATAATTTTCAAGGTTTTAAATTGCAATTCGTAAAAATTTGACAAAACAACCCACAAAATCAACCACAAACCATCCTTATATATACTATTAGGGGTTCAATTTGAACTTATTCCTTATTTAGTAACGAAGAAAATGGTTGTACATTTTTTAACGAAATGATTCCTAAAAAGATTAACAAAAAATAGAATATTTTTTTTTTCCTTTTTATGGTACTAAAATATTTTTATCTCAGTCAGTTTTTTAGCGATTTTAAGTAAGTGTCTTTGTGGTTTTTCATAGAAGAATAAAATTTCAGAAAAAGAACATTTTTTGTTCAAGCTACAAAATCAAGTACAAGTTTAACAGTTTATCTAAAATAACGATAGTGAAAAGGAAGATTTAGTGCAAAAATGGTTTTTTTGTCTACTCGTTCAAAAATGACGACCTGGCTTTGATTTTGGACTATTAAGTGATTTTTGTGTATAACAAGGAATTGTGATTTTTGTATATGATAAAAAGAGACTAACTTAAAATAGGTTAGAAACTGACTGAGTTAAAAATCTTTTAGTCCGTACCAATCGAACAAAATATTAAATTTTTTGTTTATATTTTTTTTTTAATATTTTGTGCCCGTCAGCCCGTTATAAATGTAATACCAATTTTTTTCGTTACTAAATAATGAATAAGCTAAAAATATTTTAACCCCTTATAATAATATATAATGGTGTTTTTGAGGGTCGTTTTGTAAGTTGTTTTGTCTTACTTTTACGAATTGCAAAAGATTAAAAACAATACCTATTTTTATTCTGATAAATGAGGTAAAAATTGATATTTTTTGATTTTTTCCAGAAATGGTTTTGACACATAAAATATTATTCAAAAATTAATATTTGTTTTTTTTTTTACAAATTTAATGCATCAAAAACTGTTTTTTGCATAAAATTGATGCTTTGCGACCACTAAAAATAACTTTAAAAATGCAGGTATTATATCATGGGTTCAAAGAACTTAGTTCCAAAAATGGCTTAAATCGAGCGGAAAACACACAAAATATTAAAGAAAAACTAAGGAAAAAAGGATTTGTTACACTAAAACCCATTTTAATCAAAATTAAATAACTTTTGTCACACAGCGAATTTCGACAAACGGTAAACGGATAAGGAATGCATAAACAAATACCTTTATATGATATGAAGGCCGTTCTTTCTTTTTACTTATTTCTTCATACTGTTTCTGCATACCTGAATTAATACATTTTGATTTATTTAAAAAAAAAAAAAACTTAAATTTTAACATCGCAAAGATATATACATACTAGAAGACCCGTGCGAAAATTTCGCACATTCAATTAGGCTTTAAATTTTCAAATAGAATGTTTTAACAAAATAAATAAATTCCTTTTATTATTGATATGAACATATTAGTTTTACCAAAACAATACTGCAATAAACATCACTGCATTCCGAAATGCGAAATTTTAGAATGAAATTTTTTTGAATTTATTGTTTATCATTTTCTTACATATGTAAGTATATGTTGTTTTCACTTTTATTTAGTTTAATAAGCTTTTTACATACATACATCTCTCAAAAACACAGCTAAAAATTCTTTTGGGGGCCCCAGCATTTAGCTATCTCACTGCATTCCGACCCTGTGTGAATGCATTTGTGTTTGTGTAACTCGCACTATTTAAAAAAAAGCCCCAATTTCTCCTCGATATGCCCGTTCCTCTATTTCTTCTTCTAAGATTTTAAATTAAAGAATTAAATAATAATAATAATAATAATAATAATAATAATAATAATAATAATAATAATAATAATAATAATAATAATAATAATAATAATAATAATAATAATAAATAATTAAAAAATATGTTTCTTTCATTCATGCAATCTAGTGATACCTAATAAATGCATTTGGCTTTTTATAATGAGAAAAAAGATTACAAACAACAGAAGCAGGTAACAACTATGTTTCTCCACCACTCACTCAATGTGCAGGCGAAAAAAGAGGATTATACACTTTGAGTATATACAATATGGAGTGCTCGTTTACATTCCAAAAACGTAACCATCATAGGGGGCGCGTAATCTTTGCAGTAATTTCAATATAGAGAGGGTTTTTACAACAACACCTTCATAGCTGCAGCTGTCAAAATACCCTCTCTATATTGAAATCACGCCCTCTATCACAGGCTCAAGTACTACAATGCATTAGGGATAGGAACGAGCACTCCATATTATATATACTCAAAGATTATACATTACAAAAGTGATAAATATGTTTCTTTCATTCATGCAGGGCATTTGCAGAGGAAATGAACTACTGTTTCCTTTTCCTGCTGGTCCTCACAGCTCCGACAGTGAGTATTGTGAGGTATGCCCAGCTTCGTTGCATGCTCTCCTATTGGCCAGTGTCCGCTACAGGTTGCAACTACCCTGGCTATGTCTTGCCTGGGTCTGCGTATTAGGTCAATTGTTCGGTTCTTGTCATAGGTGGGCCAAATCTTCCTAGATATAATACAGTTTTATAAACTGCTCCACCTACGGTTTGCTTTAGTAAGATAAATCTTTCCGCAAGTGAGCCATGAAGGGCTGAACCTTGCCTGGCCAGCTCGTCAGCCCGTTCATTGCCCTCAGACCCGCAAGCTCATTCCGGCATTGCAGGACTAGTTTGGAGGATGCTGTAGCTGAATTAATGGCTTTAACAGCTGCTTGACTGTCTGTAATAATAGCTGCATTACGGTTTTGGTTTGGATCTGCTTTTAGTAACTTGCAAGCTTCCCTAATTGCCAGCAATTCAGCTTGAAAGACGCTAGCAAGGTCAGGTAGCCGAAAGGACCTAGATACATTTAGAGACTCAGAGAAGATTCCTGCACCAACGCCACACTCCATCTTTGAGCCATCAGTAAAGATAGTTGTGTCGAAATCTTTCGTCACGACGTTATCATTCCAATCCTTCCTGGATGGAAATTTAACTTTGAAATCCTTACTGATACTCATTGTAGGGTTGCAGTAGTCAGTGGGAGTCGAAAACATTTCCACTGGAATCAAGTCTGTGATATTGCTGTGACCATAGGGCTTGGCAAACCAAGAGTTTGATTCTTTAAGTCTTAAAGCGCTGCAAGATACTAGATATTTAATATGTAAATCAAGTGGTAGAAGGTGCCGAAAAACACAGGCATCAGTCCGGCAGGATCTTATAGCCCCTGTCGTGCCAATGCTAGCAGTTCTTTGAACCTTCCTAAGTCTATCGATGTTATATTTTTTGTTAAGTGCAGGCCACCATGCAATCGAAACGTATGTGAGGATCGGTCGTACCACGGCCGTGTACGTCCACAGGATCATCTTCGACTGAAGCCCCCTCTTTTTACCAAAAGTTTTACTACAGGCATATAATGCTATACAGGCCTTCTTGACCCTTTCTTCAATGTTCAACTTCCAATTTAGTTTGGGGTCGAGAATAACACCTAAATATTTAGCTTAAGAGGAGAGTGAGAGTGTTTGGCCGTTGAGTCGGGGTAGAGTGAAGAGGTGTATCTTATTCTTGGTAGTAAATAGCATCAGTTCAGTTTTGCTTTGGATAACTCCTAGTCCACAGCTCGTGGCCTAGTTGCTGACCTTCCTTAAAGCCATTTCCGTGATCTCACTTAACACAGTAGTAAACTTCCCTGACACTAATATCACCAAATCATCAGCATATGCCACCGCCTTTACTCCACATTTTTCCAACTTAACAAGAATTTTATTCATGACTAAAAGCCATGACAGAACCCCACCCTGTACCTCTACTTACATGTTTGGTCGAGTTTGTATTACCTAACGTAGCTTGAATCCGTCTGTCTCTGAGCATGGATATTATCCATTCCCTTATGTAGTATTCTACACCAAAATCAACTAAAGACTCTAGAATGGATTCAGTAAGCACGTTGTTGAAAGCCCCTTCAACATCTAAGAAATCTAACACAGGAGTAAACTTCCCTGACACTTAAATCACCAAATCATCAGCATATGCCACCGCCTTTACTCCCCATCTTTCCAACTTAACAAGAGTTTTATTCATGACCAAAAGCCATAGAAGAGGGGACAGAACCCCACCCTGGGGTGTACCTCTACTTACATGTTGGGTCGAGTTTGTATTACCTAACGTAGCTTGAATCCATCTGTCTCTGAGCATGGATATTATCCATTCCCTTATGTAGTATTCTACACCAAAATCAACTAAAGACTCTAGAATGGATTCAGTAAGCACGTTGTTGAAAGCCCCTTCAACATCTAAGAAAGTGGCAAGAGTATATTCTTTAAAGTTAATAGTTTTCTCAATAGTGCGCACTACCTCATGCAGGGCTGTTTCAGTGGATTTGCCTTTAAGGTATGCGTGTTGAGAGTTTTCTAGTGGATATCTATCCAGGATGTGTCAAATATGGATGTCGAGGATGCGCTCTAAGGTTTTAAGCACAAAAGAGGTTAGACTAATTGGACGGAAATCCTTCGCAGATTCATGCCCCCGCCTACCGACTTTCGGGATAAAAACCACTTTTACATGTCTCCAGGACTCGGGAACATAGTTAAGAGATAAACATCCTTTAAAAATTGTTTCCAGCCAGGGAACTGCTATCTCTTGCAGTTTCTGGAGCCGTCCAGGCCTGGAGACTTATACGGTGAGAATGTATTAATTGCCCAGGCAATTGTTTCTTTTGTTATAACGGTATTGGTATGCTCTACTCGAGCTGAAGACATGTCCCAAGGTTCCAGCGTCGCTAACCTACTGTTCTCGCAGCCCGGGAAGTGCGTCGTCATTAATAGCTCCAAGGACTCAGCTGGAGAGACTGGCCAGGAACCATCAGGCTTTTTCAAGAATGATGGATTGCAATGTTCCTTAGATAGAATTTTACCGAGCCTTGCGGAATCTTTTATATTTTCAATTGACTGACAGAATTCTCTCCAGCCTTGTTGCTTGGCTAATGCGAGAGCTCGCTTGTAAACCTTGAGACGGTCTTTATAGGGTTGATAAAACTTGTGTTTTTGGCAGATATTAAAGATTGTTCTAGTCATTTTCCTTGGATTAGATAGGTCTTCATTCCACCAAGGGGGTAGTGTTTTGTGGCTATATTTTATTGGACAGGAGACCCCAAAAGCAGTGCTCATTGATGCCTCAAAGGATTTCACCTTTGACTCAAGATCTGTCACCGAGTCTGTACTAAGGTTCGGTATATTGCCCAGTTTAGATTTTACAACTTGACTGAATTTCTTCAAGTCTATTCTTTTGGGATTTCTATAAGGGGATTTATTTTCGGTTTTGAAATTAATGCTGAAGAGTATTCATCTGTGGTCCGAAAAAGATTTCAGAAGGGATACCCTCCCGTTTTCTACTATTAGATTCATTTTGTTATTTACGATCGTAACATCCAGTACGTCCTCCCAGCCTTCATGATTATCCGAGCTCGGAAATACAAAGGTGGGAATGCTACCTCTGTTGCAGACCGTCAGGTTATTTTCAATAATAAAATCAAAAAGAGACTCACCTCGTTCATTGATCTCTGAACTACCCCATAGGGTATGTCGTGCATTAGCATCATTACCAATCACAAGGTTAGTCCCTTTGGCTTTAGCTTCATTTGTAAGGGTTCGCAACTCTTCTGGCGGTGACTGCCACTGTGACCCGGGACCCAGATAAGAGTGACATTGAGGTCAGTGTTCAGACCCGCAAGCTCATTCCGGCATGGCTGGACTAGTTTGGAGGATGCTGTAGCTGAATTAAAGGCTTTAACAGCTGCTTGACTGTCTGTAATAATAGCTGCATTACGGTTTTGGTTTGGATCTGCTTTTAGTAACTTGCAAGCTTCCCTGATTGCCAGCAATTCAGCTTGAAAGACGCTAGCAAGGTCAGGTAGTCGAAAGGACCTAGAAACATTTAGAGACTCAGAGAAGATTCCTGCACCAACTCCATCTTTGAGCCATCAGTAAAGATAGTTGTGTCGAAATCTTTCGTCCCGACGTTATCATTCCAATCCTTCCTGGATGGAAATTTAACTTTGAAATCCTTACTGATACTCATTGTAGGGTTGAAGTAGTCAGTGGGAGTCGAAAACATTTCCACTGGAATCAAGTCTGTGATATTGCTGTGACCATAGGGCTTGGCAAACCAAGAGTTTGATTCTTTAAGTCTTAAAGCGCTGCAAGATACTAGATATTTAATATGTAAATCAAGTGATAGAAGGTGCAGAAAAACACTTAAGGCATCAGGCAGGATCTTAAAACCCCATGCGTGCCAATGCTAAGTCTATCGATGTTATATTTTTTGTTAAGTGCAGGCCACCTTACAATCGAACCGTATGAGAGGATCGGTCGTACCACGGCCGTGTACGTCCACAGGATCATCTTCGACTGAAGCCCCCACTTTTTACCAAAAGTTTTACTACAGGCATAGAATGCTATACAGGCCTTCTTGACCCTTTCTTCAATGTCCAACTTCCAATTTAGTTTAGGGTCGAGAATAACACCTAAATATTTAGCTTAAGATGAGAGTGAGAGTGTTTGGCCGTTGAGTCGGGGTAGAGTGAAGGGGTGTTTCTTAGTTTTGGTAGTAAATAGCATCAGTTCAGTTTTGCTTTGGTTAACTCCTAGTCCACAGCTCGTGGCCAAGTTGCTGACCTTCCTTAAAGCCATTTCCGTGATCTCACTTAACACAGGAGTAAACTTCCCTGACAATAATATCACCAAATCATCAGCATATGCCACCGCCTTTACTCCACATTTTTCCAACTTAACAAGAATTTTATTCATGACTAAAAGCCATAGAAGAGGGGACAGAACCCCACCATGTACCTCTACTTACATGTTTGGTCGAGTTTGTATTACCTAACGTAGCTTGAATCCGTCTGTCTCTGAGCATGGATATTATCCATTCCCTTATGTAGTATTCTACACCAAAATCAACTAAAGATTTTAGAATAGATTCAGTAAGCACGTTGTTGAAAGCCCCTTCAACATCTAAGAAAGTGGCAAGATTATATTCTTTATAGTTTATAGTTTTCTCAATAGTTAGATTTGCCTTTAAGGTATGCGTGTTGAGAGTTTTCAAGTGGACATCTATCCAGGATGTGTCAAATATGAATGTCGAGGATGCGCTCTAAGGTTTTAAGCACAAAAGAGGTTAGACTAATTGGACGGAAATCCTTCGCAGATTCATGCTAAGCTTGAGCTTCAAGCCCTCCCAGTCATTGCTGATCTTAGCAACGCTTTTACTAAGTAAATCCCTAGAGAACCCGTCCTCACACTTAATTACCCTATATCCCCTGAGCACCTCACTAGAGTCGAAACCAGGATAGGGACCCACACTTTCCGATAAAGTGTATAAAAACACCATCTCTGAGAGCTTGGCCTCGATGAGGTTCCACACAGCCAACACACCTTTGTTGTTTGTGGAGAGCTCATCCACAACCAATACCTGGAGATCGTCTCTGACAACTTCCGGAGCATGCGGTTGCGCTGCTCTGAGAGGAGGCATTTGTTCACTCCTAATAGGGTTGTCTAGCCTTATTTTCTTCTGCGGTTGTGTGGTCTCTTCTTGAGACCTATTTCGCTTGAGGGCGTTTTCTTGTATAGCCAGAAGACCGTTGTAATCTTCAACGATCTTCTGGTACATTATTTTGTCAGCGGCGTCCCTCTCATGAACTTTTCCAGCTTTCTTATTCGTGGCTTTCTTGTCAAGAAAGTAGGTAGCTCTCTTGAACTGGGCTTGAGAAGGGCGCACAGGGGTACAGGGGTACTATGTCTAGCACTGCCTGTGTTCCTGAAGGTCCGGGTGGCCCATGATTACCGAGACTACCGGTGCTCACTGAGCTACCCTTAAGGGTTTCTTGGCTAGAGGCCAAGAGTTCATCCTCTGTCGGCGGATGGTTCTACGTCTGTATTGTCAGTATCGTCCATAGTGTAAAGCAAAAAATTCTATGGTCAAATCGCATTGCTGAGTGTTGAACTACTGAGAAGTAAAGGAACACTACAACAATTCGACATGACCTTAGCTGATCCTCATCTTGACATCGCACAAGATTAGCTGTGGTGATCATTACCGCCCAGCACCCACTAGGAGGGTTTGATACGAGGATTTTTGCCGAGCATTTTTTTTTTTTTTTTTTTTTTTGTTAAAGTCATGCAGTTGTTATTTTTCACTTTAAATGCAATCCGTTATGAATACCTACAGATAGATCTTTGAAAAATACAAGGTGAGTTCTTTTTGCCTAAGGTTTAATTAACTCCATTCAAAAACGTACATTTTCTATCACTTTGTGCAATATTTGTGCAACATTAATACGTACCTACTCATGAATTATTTTTTTTTGATTTTTCGGTCAGGGAAAATTTTGAAATTGGTCAGAGAAAGTCAGGCAAAATTTATTTGGAAAAATAGTGGACGCCATGTTTTGCCAGCGTTGAAGAACACCTCTTCAGAACAATGGGAGGGATACTATCCGGGCCAGGCGATTTGTGTACATCGAGATCCTTTAGAACTCTAGCAACTTCACGAGTGCGAAAGATCCACATAAAATCATTTACGCTCTCTTCTGTTCCTCTTCCAGTATGCTGTTGATAGTGCAGTGCTCATAGATTTTATTACTGATGAGAGCAGTAAAGAGTTTATATAGGACCGATAAGCAAGTTATTGGTCTATAATTTTCCCGGTTGTTCTTATCTCCTTTTTTATCGATCAAGAACGTTGTTCCCTAGGCCAGATGCCCAGGTAGCACGTGTGGGTTGTCGAGTGCATTCGTAAATACATTTGCAAGTGGTTCATGACAAGCGGTTAGATATTTTAACCAATAATTCTGTATTTTATCTGGTCCTGCGGCCTTCCAATTCATAGTTTTCTTAACCACTTCATACACTTCCTCTTTGGTGAAGCCGTTAACTAGCATTTCCGGGGTTGATTGTAATCTTCTAGTTTCCATATCAATCCAGTTAGCGGTTTGAATGAAAGGCCTTGTTTCGGACCATGTTGAACTCCAGAATTGTCGAAAAGCTTCAACTATTCCTTCGTTGGGACTTTCTACGCTGGTGTTTACTCCTTCTGGTTTTTCAAGGGTTCTAAAGAACTGATTCCTGCTTTTGTAGAAATTGTTATTCTGTTTTTTTCTCTTGTAATTCTCGTTATATCTTCGTAACCTAGCTCTTTTTACCTGGATCCTTTGTCTAAGGTTATCCTTCAAGTTGATTAACTGCTGGTTGCTTTCACGGGTACGTAGATCAGTTTGATGTCTGCGAGTTATATCATTAATTTTTCTTTTAACTATTCGTGATGGATTTCCGTTCAGGTACTCAGAGATTTGGTCGTGTACTGCTCTTAGTTGATCTATGCTCCTTTCCAGCTTTTTTTCCACATCTTTTGTCGGTTTTTTTTTGTTTATATTCCACTCGCGCAAAAGGGATTATGGCTACCCTTTAAATGTTTTTAACACAGCACGAGCGATTAGGTAAGTAGGAGAGGATTTAGAAGGAGATACAGATGCACATTGGTTTTGAACGTTTGCACATCGAAATGGGAGGGGAAAGTCGAGTCAGGTAAAGCATTCCACATTCGTGTGGTGCGACTTAAGAAAGAATCTCTGTACATTACAGTACGTCCAATGTTGGGCTCGAGGGTGAACTGATGGGCATTCCTAGGGTAGGAATTTAAGGGTAGGAATGCAACTGGCTATTTCAGTAGAACACTGATTATAATAATAGCGATAAAAAAGAGGAAGACACGAAACATTACGGCGGTGTTCGAGAGATGTATTGTTTCTGTTATAGATCTTTCGCCTATCATTTTTAAAGCTCTCTTTTGAATTCTGTCCAACAAACTCAAGTGAGTTCTTGGAGCTCCTGCCCAAACATGAGAATTGTACTCAAGTTTTGGACGAATAGAGGCTTTGTAGATCACAGCCAGATCAGAAGGGGAAAAAAAACTTCTTGCATCTACGGAGAAAACCTAAACACTTAGCAGCGTTTTTGGCGACATCAAATATGTGGTCATTTCACATAAGGTGGTCTGTGACACACATACCGATGCAAGTGCCGCCCATGGATAGCGGCATTGGGGGTGGGTTTCGCTTTAACGACAGGAGACAACATTGAGTTTTAGAATAATTAAATTCTACGCGGTTTTTGATTCCCAATTGGACAATGCTGTCGAGATCAGAATTTAATGAGCTTATCATACGCTGCCGTTCAAGTTCCATATCCGAAGGAAATGGATGAGAATCTGTAAACGAATATGAGAAGCTGAGGGTACTATCGTCAGCAAAACAGTTTAATGGATTAGAAGTTTCAGACAGAAGATCATTTATAAAAATGAGGAAGAGATTCGGAGACAAAACGGAGCCCTCGGACACACCAACATTTATATTGTGGATTTCAGACTTGAAATCGTCCAATACGACTTGTATTGAACGGTCCGAAAGGTAATTTCTAATCCAACGAAGAAGAGGTTCATCGAAACCAAATGCGCGCATTTTTGATAAGAGAGCTTCGTGCCAAACTCTATCAAACGCTTTTGAAATATCAAGTGCAATAATCTTACTTTCTCCAAAACGATGTAAAGATTTGTTCCACTGTTCGGTGAGATATACCATCAGATCACCAGTGGACCTATTGCTACAAAAGCCGTACTGCCGGTCATTAAGAAGCTTTCGTTCCTCGAGATATTTCTTGAGCTGGAAATTAATCAGCGTTTCCATGACCTTGGAGAAAAGGGACGTAAGTGCAATTAGTCGATAGTTAGAGGGTGAAGAATATACTCCTTTTTTAGGGACAGGCTGGACAAATGCTGTTTTCCATCCACTCGGAAAGAGACCAGTAGAGTAGGACAGATGGAAAAGCTTACGCAGTGGTTTTGCATGGTGTCCGCTAAACTGGAAAGTCAGGAAAAGTCAAGGAACAAAATTTTGTCAGGGAAAGTCAGGGAATTCGGGAAGCGGTCGGGGAAAATTTTGTCCATATCAATTTTTAAAAATTCACTGAACTCCTTTTTCACTTTCTCTCATAAGAAACTGTTTTCTGATCGAACATTTCGTTTTGATTACATCTCTGTTTAAAATTATTCATTTCGTATCTTTTGCTATGCCTGTGAATATGTAAACAAAAATGAGTGAAACGCAACTAACTACACTTTGTGTTATTTCGTACAGTAATGGCCGCGATCGGAAATCTATGTAAAGCTATCCAGATAGGTTCGTGTTGTTGGAATCCGGTGTAAAAAAACAGCTGATGACAAAACAGCTTTTGCTGTTGGATAGCTATCCATGCTATCTGAAATAATTTGGTAGATATATGTACGCTTCTATCCCAAGCGAAATGTCAAAAAGAACCAAACCGTTCGAAAACCTATATGGATACGAAACTATCTTAAGATCGATTTACAATGCGACGAAAAAAAAAAAATTGTTATTTCAGCTCCCGTGTTTAGGAAAACTACACCATGGAATAAGAATTTTGTAGGCTCAAATTAAAGGCAATTGCTTACTGCTCCATTTGATTCCGGAACATTCTAATTCCATGGTGTAGTTTTCCTAAACACGTTAGCTTAAATAACTATTTAATAAAAAAGAGGAAGACACGAAACATTACGGCGGTGTTCGAGAGATGTATTGTTTCTGTTATAGATCTTTCGCCTATCATTTTTAAAGCTCTCTTTTGAATTCTGTCCAACAAACTCAAGTGAGTTCTTGGAGCTCCTGCCCAAACATGAGAATTGTACTCAAGTTTTGGACGAATAGAGGCTTTGTAGATCACAGCCAGATCAGAAGGGGAAAAAAAACTTCTTGCATCTACGGAGAAAACCTAAACACTTAGCAGCGTTTTTGGCGACATCAAATATGTGGTCATTTCACATAAGGTGGTCTGTGACACACATACCGATGCAAGTGCCGCCCATGGATAGCGGCATTGGGGGTGGGTTTCGCTTTAACGACAGGAGACAACATTGAGTTTTAGAATAATTAAATTCTACGCGGTTTTTGATTCCCAATTGGACAATGCTGTCGAGATCAGAATTTAATGAGCTTATCATACGCTGCCGTTCAAGTTCCATATCCGAAGGAAATGGATGAGAATCTGTAAACGAATATGAGAAGCTGAGGGTACTATCGTCAGCAAAACAGTTTAATGGATTAGAAGTTTCAGACAGAAGATCATTTATAAAAATGAGGAAGAGATTCGGAGACAAAACGGAGCCCTCGGACACACCAACATTTATATTGTGGATTTCAGACTTGAAATCGTCCAATACGACTTGTATTGAACGGTCCGAAAGGTAATTTCTAATCCAACGAAGAAGAGGTTCATCGAAACCAAATGCGCGCATTTTTGATAAGAGAGCTTCGTGCCAAACTCTATCAAACGCTTTTGAAATATCAAGTGCAATAATCTTACTTTCTCCAAAACGATGTAAAGATTTGTTCCACTGTTCGGTGAGATATACCATCAGATCACCAGTGGACCTATTGCTACAAAAGCCGTACTGCCGGTCATTAAGAAGCTTTCGTTCCTCGAGATATTTCTTGAGCTGGAAATTAATCAGCGTTTCCATGACCTTGGAGAAAAGGGACGTAAGTGCAATTAGTCGATAGTTAGAGGGTGAAGAATATACTCCTTTTTTAGGGACAGGCTGGACAAATGCTGTTTTCCATCCACTCGGAAAGAGACCAGTAGAGTAGGACAGATGGAAAAGCTTACGCAGTGGTTTTGCATGGTGTCCGCTAAACTGGAAAGTCAGGAAAAGTCAAGGAACAAAATTTTGTCAGGGAAAGTCAGGGAATTCGGGAAGCGGTCGGGGAAAATTTTGTCCATATCAATTTTTAAAAATTCACTGAACTCCTTTTTCACTTTCTCTCATAAGAAACTGTTTTCTGATCGAACATTTCGTTTTGATTACATCTCTGTTTAAAATTATTCATTTCGTATCTTTTGCTATGCCTGTGAATATGTAAACAAAAATGAGTGAAACGCAACTAACTACACTTTGTGTTATTTCGTACAGTAATGGCCGCGATCGGAAATCTATGTAAAGCTATCCAGATAGGTTCGTGTTGTTGGAATCCGGTGTAAAAAAACAGCTGATGACAAAACAGCTTTTGCTGTTGGATAGCTATCCATGCTATCTGAAATAATTTGGTAGATATATGTACGCTTCTATCCCAAGCGAAATGTCAAAAAGAACCAAACCGTTCGAAAACCTATATGGATACGAAACTATCTTAAGATCGATTTACAATGCGACGAAAAAAAAAAAATTGTTATTTCAGCTCCCGTGTTTAGGAAAACTACACCATGGAATAAGAATTTTGTAGGCTCAAATTAAAGGCAATTGCTTACTGCTCCATTTGATTCCGGAACATTCTAATTCCATGGTGTAGTTTTCCTAAACACGTTAGCTTAAATAACTATTTAATAAAAAAGAGGAAGACACGAAACATTACGGCGGTGTTCGAGAGATGTATTGTTTCTGTTATAGATCTTTCGCCTATCATTTTTAAAGCTCTCTTTTGAATTCTGTCCAACAAACTCAAGTGAGTTCTTGGAGCTCCTGCCCAAACATGAGAATTGTACTCAAGTTTTGGACGAATAGAGGCTTTGTAGATCACAGCCAGATCAGAAGGGGAAAAAAAACTTCTTGCATCTACGGAGAAAACCTAAACACTTAGCAGCGTTTTTGGCGACATCAAATATGTGGTCATTTCACATAAGGTGGTCTGTGACACACATACCGATGCAAGTGCCGCCCATGGATAGCGGCATTGGGGGTGGGTTTCGCTTTAACGACAGGAGACAACATTGAGTTTTAGAATAATTAAATTCTACGCGGTTTTTGATTCCCAATTGGACAATGCTGTCGAGATCAGAATTTAATGAGCTTATCATACGCTGCCGTTCAAGTTCCATATCCGAAGGAAATGGATGAGAATCTGTAAACGAATATGAGAAGCTGAGGGTACTATCGTCAGCAAAACAGTTTAATGGATTAGAAGTTTCAGACAGAAGATCATTTATAAAAATGAGGAAGAGATTCGGAGACAAAACGGAGCCCTCGGACACACCAACATTTATATTGTGGATTTCAGACTTGAAATCGTCCAATACGACTTGTATTGAACGGTCCGAAAGGTAATTTCTAATCCAACGAAGAAGAGGTTCATCGAAACCAAATGCGCGCATTTTTGATAAGAGAGCTTCGTGCCAAACTCTATCAAACGCTTTTGAAATATCAAGTGCAATAATCTTACTTTCTCCAAAACGATGTAAAGATTTGTTCCACTGTTCGGTGAGATATACCATCAGATCACCAGTGGACCTATTGCTACAAAAGCCGTACTGCCGGTCATTAAGAAGCTTTCGTTCCTCGAGATATTTCTTGAGCTGGAAATTAATCAGCGTTTCCATGACCTTGGAGAAAAGGGACGTAAGTGCAATTAGTCGATAGTTAGAGGGTGAAGAATATACTCCTTTTTTAGGGACAGGCTGGACAAATGCTGTTTTCCATCCACTCGGAAAGAGACCAGTAGAGTAGGACAGATGGAAAAGCTTACGCAGTGGTTTTGCATGGTGTCCGCTAAACTGGAAAGTCAGGAAAAGTCAAGGAACAAAATTTTGTCAGGGAAAGTCAGGGAATTCGGGAAGCGGTCGGGGAAAATTTTGTCCATATCAATTTTTAAAAATTCACTGAACTCCTTTTTCACTTTCTCTCATAAGAAACTGTTTTCTGATCGAACATTTCGTTTTGATTACATCTCTGTTTAAAATTATTCATTTCGTATCTTTTGCTATGCCTGTGAATATGTAAACAAAAATGAGTGAAACGCAACTAACTACACTTTGTGTTATTTCGTACAGTAATGGCCGCGATCGGAAATCTATGTAAAGCTATCCAGATAGGTTCGTGTTGTTGGAATCCGGTGTAAAAAAACAGCTGATGACAAAACAGCTTTTGCTGTTGGATAGCTATCCATGCTATCTGAAATAATTTGGTAGATATATGTACGCTTCTATCCCAAGCGAAATGTCAAAAAGAACCAAACCGTTCGAAAACCTATATGGATACGAAACTATCTTAAGATCGATTTACAATGCGACGAAAAAAAAAAAATTGTTATTTCAGCTCCCGTGTTTAGGAAAACTACACCATGGAATAAGAATTTTGTAGGCTCAAATTAAAGGCAATTGCTTACTGCTCCATTTGATTCCGGAACATTCTAATTCCATGGTGTAGTTTTCCTAAACACGTTAGCTTAAATAACTATTTAATAAAAAAGAGGAAGACACGAAACATTACGGCGGTGTTCGAGAGATGTATTGTTTCTGTTATAGATCTTTCGCCTATCATTTTTAAAGCTCTCTTTTGAATTCTGTCCAACAAACTCAAGTGAGTTCTTGGAGCTCCTGCCCAAACATGAGAATTGTACTCAAGTTTTGGACGAATAGAGGCTTTGTAGATCACAGCCAGATCAGAAGGGGAAAAAAAACTTCTTGCATCTACGGAGAAAACCTAAACACTTAGCAGCGTTTTTGGCGACATCAAATATGTGGTCATTTCACATAAGGTGGTCTGTGACACACATACCGATGCAAGTGCCGCCCATGGATAGCGGCATTGGGGGTGGGTTTCGCTTTAACGACAGGAGACAACATTGAGTTTTAGAATAATTAAATTCTACGCGGTTTTTGATTCCCAATTGGACAATGCTGTCGAGATCAGAATTTAATGAGCTTATCATACGCTGCCGTTCAAGTTCCATATCCGAAGGAAATGGATGAGAATCTGTAAACGAATATGAGAAGCTGAGGGTACTATCGTCAGCAAAACAGTTTAATGGATTAGAAGTTTCAGACAGAAGATCATTTATAAAAATGAGGAAGAGATTCGGAGACAAAACGGAGCCCTCGGACACACCAACATTTATATTGTGGATTTCAGACTTGAAATCGTCCAATACGACTTGTATTGAACGGTCCGAAAGGTAATTTCTAATCCAACGAAGAAGAGGTTCATCGAAACCAAATGCGCGCATTTTCGATAAGAGAGCTTGGTGCCAAACTCTATCAAACGCTTTTGAAATATCAAGTGCAATAATCTTACTTTCTCCAAAACGATGTAAAGATTTGTTCCACTGTTCGGTGAGATATACCATCAGATCACCAGTGGACCTATTGCTACAAAAGCCGTACTGCCGGTCATTAAGAAGCTTTCGTTCCTCGAGATATTTCTTGAGCTGGAGATTAATCAGCGTTTTCATGACCTTGGAGAGAAGGGACGTAAGTGCAATTAGTCGATAGTTAGAGGGTAAAGAATATACTCCTTTTTTAGGGACAGGCTGGACAAATGCTGTTTTCCATCCACTCGGAAAGAGACCAGTAGAGTAGGACAGATGGAAAAGCTTACGCAGTGGTTTTGCATGGTGTCCGCTAAACTGGAAAGTCAGGGAAAGTCAGGGAACAAAATTTTGTCAGGGAAAGTCAGGGAATTCGGGAAGCGGTCGGGGAAAATTTTGTCCATATCAATTTTTAAAAGTTCACTGAACTCCTTTTTCACTTTCTCTCATAAGAAACTGTTTTCTGATCGAACATTTCGTTTTGATTACATCTCTGTTTAAAATTATTCATTTCGTATCTTTTGCCATGCCTGTGAATATGTAAACAAAAATGAGTGAAACGCAACTAACTACACTTTGTGTTATTTCGTACAGTAATGGCCGCGATCGGAAATCTATGTAAAGCTATTCAGATAGGTTCGTGTTGTTGGAATCCGGTGTAAAAAACACCTGATGACAAAACAGCTTTTGCTGTTGGATAGCTATCCATGCTATCTGAAATAATTTGGTAGATATATGTACGCTTCTATCCCAAGCGAAATGTCAAAAAGAACCAAACCGTTCGGAAACCTATATGGATACGAAACTATCTTAAGATCGATTTACAATGCGACGAAAAAAAAAATTGTTATTTCAGCTCCCGTGTTTAGGAAAACTACACCATGGAATAAGAATTTTGTAGGCTCAAATTAAAGGCAATTGCTTACTGCTCCATTTGAGTCCGGAACATTCTAATTCCATGGTGTAGTTTTCCTAAACACGTAAGCCTAAATAACTATTTTTTCTTTATAATTAAGGGGGACAGCTTATGTGTGTTTTATTATCTTTTATCGGGATCTGGATCCGGATCTGGATTAACTTTTACACATAATACAAAAACAATTTCGGATCCTGCTTTATATCTGGATCTATTTCAAGATCCAAGAATTAGTTTAAATTCTGAACACCAGGTGACCATTTTGGTTCTCAGATGTTGTCAGCACTGTGAAAAAAAAAACAAGATCCAGATCCCGATAAAAGGTAATAAAACACTTACGCTTTTTTATTTTTTGTTAACATGTCAAAATTGAAAACGTCAAAAAACGTAGGATCTGGATCGTTTTATTATCACAGGATGATCCATATGGATCTTGTTGGATAATAAAACGCGGCTAATATTTAAATTATAATAACATAATATTTAAATAATAAAAGTAATTTCAGTTTGAGTTTTTCATTATTTTGAACGCACGCTGCTCAGCAAGAAGAAAAAGAATAAATAATTTAACGCTACCAAAAAACTCGTCGTCAAGAAACTCGTCGCATTATGAATTGGCAAACCATTTAATAACTAGACAAAAATGACAGTGAATCAAGTCACGCTCTCGTCGCGTTTACTCGTTCCATTGTGAATCGACCTTTAGACATCATAGCACAGGTTTCCGATCAAGGCCAATAAGAGGCAAAAAATAATAAAACTAACTGTTAAAGGACAATGCGCAAAGATATATGGAGCGTGGGCCCAGCACCAATAAGAACGGCCTTCATATCGTATATAGGTACATGTTAATGCATTCATTATCCGTTAACCGTTTGTCCAAACTCGCTGTGTGTTATTTAATTTTGAATAAAATGAGTTTTAGGGTCACAATTATTTTTTCCAAAGTTTTTTTTTTCATATTTTGTGTATTTTTCGCTCGATTTACGCCATTTTTTGGAATTAAATTCTTTGAACCCATGACACACTTCCTGAAATTTTTCGTATTTTCAAAATTATGTTTACGGCAACCATCAATTTTATGCAAAACGCATTTTTTGGAGTATTTAATTTGTAAAAAATACAAATATTGGCTTTTAAATAATAGTTTTTATGTCAAAATCATCTCTGGAAAACAACAAACAAACATCAATTTGTATCTCATTTAACGTTATAAAAATGGGTATAATTTTCAAGGTTTTAAATTGCAATTCGTAAAAATTTGACAAAACAACCCACAAAATCAACCACAAACCATCCTTATATATACTATTAGGGGTTCAATTTGAACTTATTCCTTATTTAGTAACGAAGAAAATGGTTGTACATTTTTTAACGAAATGATTCCTAAAAAGATTAACAAAAAATAGAATATTTTTTTTTTCCTTTTTATGGTACTAAAATATTTTTATCTCAGTCAGTTTTTTAGCGATTTTAAGTAAGTGTCTTTGTGGTTTTTCATAGAAGAATAAAATTTCAGAAAAAGAACATTTTTTGTTCAAGCTACAAAATCAAGTACAAGTTTAACAGTTTATCTAAAATAACGATAGTGAAAAGGAAGATTTAGTGCAAAAATGGTTTTTTTGTCTACTCGTTCAAAAATGACGACCTGGCTTTGATTTTGGACTATTAAGTGATTTTTGTGTATAACAAGGAATTGTGATTTTTGTATATGATAAAAAGAGACTAACTTAAAATAGGTTAGAAACTGACTGAGTTAAAAATCTTTTAGTCCGTACCAATCGAACAAAATATTAAATTTTTTGTTTATATTTTTTTTTTAATATTTTGTGCCCGTCAGCCCGTTATAAATGTAATACCAATTTTTTTCGTTACTAAATAATGAATAAGCTAAAAATATTTTAACCCCTTATAATAATATATAATGGTGTTTTTGAGGGTCGTTTTGTAAGTTGTTTTGTCTTACTTTTACGAATTGCAAAAGATTAAAAACAATACCTATTTTTATTCTGATAAATGAGGTAAAAATTGATATTTTTTGATTTTTTCCAGAAATGGTTTTGACACATAAAATATTATTCAAAAATTAATATTTGTTTTTTTTTTTACAAATTTAATGCATCAAAAACTGTTTTTTGCATAAAATTGATGCTTTGCGACCACTAAAAATAACTTTAAAAATGCAGGTATTATATCATGGGTTCAAAGAACTTAGTTCCAAAAATGGCTTAAATCGAGCGGAAAACACACAAAATATTAAAGAAAAACTAAGGAAAAAAGGATTTGTTACACTAAAACCCATTTTAATCAAAATTAAATAACTTTTGTCACACAGCGAATTTCGACAAACGGTAAACGGATAAGGAATGCATAAACAAATACCTTTATATGATATGAAGGCCGTTCTTTCTTTTTACTTATTTCTTCATACTGTTTCTGCATACCTGAATTAATACATTTTGATTTATTTAAAAAAAAAAAAAACTTAAATTTTAACATCGCAAAGATATATACATACTAGAAGACCCGTGCGAAAATTTCGCACATTCAATTAGGCTTTAAATTTTCAAATAGAATGTTTTAACAAAATAAATAAATTCCTTTTATTATTGATATGAACATATTAGTTTTACCAAAACAATACTGCAATAAACATCACTGCATTCCGAAATGCGAAATTTTAGAATGAAATTTTTTTGAATTTATTGTTTATCATTTTCTTACATATGTAAGTATATGTTGTTTTCACTTTTATTTAGTTTAATAAGCTTTTTACATACATACATCTCTCAAAAACACAGCTAAAAATTCTTTTGGGGGCCCCAGCATTTAGCTATCTCACTGCATTCCGACCCTGTGTGAATGCATTTGTGTTTGTGTAACTCGCACTATTTAAAAAAAAGCCCCAATTTCTCCTCGATATGCCCGTTCCTCTATTTCTTCTTCTAAGATTTTAAATTAAAGAATTAAATAATAATAATAATAATAATAATAATAATAATAATAATAATAATAATAATAATAATAATAATAATAATAATAATAATAATAATAATAATAATAATAATAATAATAATAATAATAAATAATTAAAAAATATGTTTCTTTCATTCATGCAATCTAGTGATACCTAATAAATGCATTTGGCTTTTTATAATGAGAAAAAAGATTACAAACAACAGAAGCAGGTAACAACTATGTTTCTCCACCACTCACTCAATGTGCAGGCGAAAAAAGAGGATTATACACTTTGAGTATATACAATATGGAGTGCTCGTTTACATTCCAAAAACGTAACCATCATAGGGGGCGCGTAATCTTTGCAGTAATTTCAATATAGAGAGGGTTTTTACAACAACACCTTCATAGCTGCAGCTGTCAAAATACCCTCTCTATATTGAAATCACGCCCTCTATCACAGGCTCAAGTACTACAATGCATTAGGGATAGGAACGAGCACTCCATATTATATATACTCAAAGATTATACATTACAAAAGTGATAAATATGTTTCTTTCATTCATGCAGGGCATTTGCAGAGGAAATGAACTACTGTTTCCTTTTCCTGCTGGTCCTCACAGCTCCGACAGTGAGTATTGTGAGGTATGCCCAGCTTCGTTGCATGCTCTCCTATTGGCCAGTGTCCGCTACAGGTTGCAACTACCCTGGCTATGTCTTGCCTGGGTCTGCGTATTAGGTCAATTGTTCGGTTCTTGTCATAGGTGGGCCAAATCTTCCTAGATATAATACAGTTTTATAAACTGCTCCACCTACGGTTTGCTTTAGTAAGATAAATCTTTCCGCAAGTGAGCCATGAAGGGCTGAACCTTGCCTGGCCAGCTCGTCAGCCCGTTCATTGCCCTCAGACCCGCAAGCTCATTCCGGCATTGCAGGACTAGTTTGGAGGATGCTGTAGCTGAATTAATGGCTTTAACAGCTGCTTGACTGTCTGTAATAATAGCTGCATTACGGTTTTGGTTTGGATCTGCTTTTAGTAACTTGCAAGCTTCCCTAATTGCCAGCAATTCAGCTTGAAAGACGCTAGCAAGGTCAGGTAGCCGAAAGGACCTAGATACATTTAGAGACTCAGAGAAGATTCCTGCACCAACGCCACACTCCATCTTTGAGCCATCAGTAAAGATAGTTGTGTCGAAATCTTTCGTCACGACGTTATCATTCCAATCCTTCCTGGATGGAAATTTAACTTTGAAATCCTTACTGATACTCATTGTAGGGTTGCAGTAGTCAGTGGGAGTCGAAAACATTTCCACTGGAATCAAGTCTGTGATATTGCTGTGACCATAGGGCTTGGCAAACCAAGAGTTTGATTCTTTAAGTCTTAAAGCGCTGCAAGATACTAGATATTTAATATGTAAATCAAGTGGTAGAAGGTGCGGAAAAACACAGGCATCAGTCCGGCAGGATCTTATAGCCCCTGTCGTGCCAATGCTAGCAGTTCTTTGAACCTTCCTAAGTCTATCGATGTTATATTTTTTGTTAAGTGCAGGCCACCATACAATCGAAACGTATGTGAGGATCGGTCGTACCACGGCCGTGTACGTCCACAGGATCATCTTCGACTGAAGCCCCCTCTTTTTACCAAAAGTTTTACTACAGGCATAGAATGCTATACAGGCCTTCTTGACCCTTTCTTCAATGTTCAACTTCCAATTTAGTTTGGGGTCGAGAATAACACCTAAATATTTAGCTTAAGAGGAGAGTGAGAGTGTTTGGCCGTTGAGTCGGGGTAGAGTGAAGGGGTGTATCTTATTCTTGGTAGTAAATAGCATCAGTTCAGTTTTGCTTTGGATAACTCCTAGTCCACAGCTCGTGGCCTAGTTGCTGACCTTCCTTAAAGCCATTTCCGTGATCCCACTTAACACAGTAGTAAACTTCCCTGACACTAATATCACCAAATCATCAGCATATGCCACCGCCTTTACTCCACATTTTTCCAACTTAACAAGAATTTTATTCATGACTAAAAGCCATGACAGAACCCCACCCTGTACCTCTACTTACATGTTTGGTCGAGTTTGTATTACCTAACGTAGCTTGAATCCGTCTGTCTCTGAGCATGGATATTATCCATTCCCTTATGTAGTATTCTACACCAAAATCAACTAAAGCCCCTTCAACATCTAAGAAATCTAACACAGGAGTAAACTTCCCTGACACTTAAATCATCAGCATATGCCACCGCCTTTACTCCCCATCTTTCCAACTTAACAAGAGTTTTATTCATGACCAAAAGCCATAGAAGAGGGGACAGAACCCCACCCTGGGGTGTACCTCTACTTACATGTTGGGTCGAGTTTGTATTACCTAACGTAGCTTGAATCCGTCTGTCTCTGAGCATGGATATTATCCATTTCCTTATGTAGTCTTCTACACCAAAATCAACTAAGGACTAGAATGGATTCAGTAAGCACGTTGTTGAAAGCCCCTTCAACATCTAAGAAAGAGTATATTCTTTATAGTTTATAGTTTTCTCAATAGCGCGCACTACCTCATGCAGGGCTGTTTCAGTGGATTTGCCTTTGAGGTATGCATGTTGAGAGTTTTCTAGTGGACATCTATCCAGGATGTGTCAAATATGGATGTCGAGGATGCGCTCTAAGGTTTTAAGCACAAAAGAGGTTAGACTAATTGGACGGAAATCCTTCGCAGATTCATGCCCCCGCCTACCGACTTTCGGGATAAAAACCACTCTTACATGTCTCCAGGACTCGGGAACATAGTTAAGAGATAAACATCCTTTAAAAATTGTTTCCAGCCAGGGAACTGCTATCTCTTGCAGTTTCTGGAGCCGTCCAGGCCTGGAGACTTATACGGTGAGAATGTATTAATTGCCCAGGCAATTTTTTCTTTTGTTATAACGGTATTGATATGCTCTACTCGAGCTGAAGACATGTCCCAAGGTTCCAGCGTCGCTAACCTACTGTTCTCGCAGCCCGGGAAGTGCGTCGTCATTAATAGCTCCAAGGACTCAGCTGGAGAGACTGGCCAGGAACCATCAGGCTTTTTCAAGAATGATGGATTGCAATGTTCCTTAGATAGAATTTTACCGAGCCTTGCGGAATCTTTTATATTTTCAATTGACTGACAGAATTCTCTCCAGCCTTGTTGCTTGGCTAATGCGAGAGCTCGCTTGTAAACCTTGAGACAGTCTTTATAGGGTTGATAAAACTTGTGTTTTTGGCAGATATTAAAGATTGTTCTAGTTATTTTCCTTGGATTAGATAGGTCTTCATTCCACCAAGGGGGTAGTGTTTTGTGGCTATATTTTATTGGACAGGAGACCCTAAAAGCAGTGCTCATTGATGCCTCAAAGGATTTCACCTTTGACTCAAAATCTGTCACCGAGTCTGGACTAAGGTTCGGTATATTGCCCAGTTTAGATTTTACAACTTGACTGAAATTCTTCCAGTCTATTCTTTTGGGATTTCTATAAGGGGATTTATTTTCGGTTTTGAAATTAATGCTAAAGAGTATCCATCTGTGGTCCGAAAAAGATTTCAGAAGGGATACCCTCCCGTTTTCTACTATTAGATTCATTTTGTTATTTACGATCGTAACATCCAGTACGTCCTCCCAGCCTTCATGATTATCCGAGCTCGGAAATACAAAGGTGGGAGTGCTACCTCTGTTGCAGACCGTCAGGTTATTTTCAATAATAAAATCAAAAAGAGACTCACCTCGTTCATTGATCTCTGAACTACCCCATAGGGTATGTCGTGCATTAGCATCATTACCAATCACAAGGTTAGTCCCTTTGGCTTTAGCTTCATTTGTAAGGGTTCGCAACTCTTCCGGCGGTGACTGCCACTGTGACCCGGGACCCAGATAAGAGTGACATTGAGGTCAGTGTTCAGACCCGCAAGCTCATTCCGGCATGGCTGGACTAGTTTGGAGGATGCTGTAGCTGAATTAATGGCTTTAACAGCTGCTTGACTGTCTCTAATAATAGCTGCATTACGGTTTTGGTTTGGATCTGCTTTTAGTAACTTGCAAGCTTCCCTGATTGCCAGCAATTCAGCTTGAAAGACGCTAGCAAGGTCAGGTAGCCGAAAGGACCTAGATACATTTAGAGACTCAGAGAAGATTCCTGCACCAACTCCATCTTTGAGCCATCAGTAAAGATAGTTGTGTCGAAATCTTTCGTAACGACGTTATCATTCCAATCCTTCCTGGATGGAAATTTAACTTTGAAATCCTTACTGATACTCATTGTAGGGTTGCAGTAGTCAGTGGGAGTCGAAAACATTTCCACTGGAATCAAGTCTGTGATATTGCTGTGACCATAGGGCTTGGCAAACCAAGAGTTTGATTCTTTAAGTCTTAAAGCGCTGCAAGATACTAGATATTTAATATGTAAATCAAGTGGTAGAAGGTGCCGAAAAACACAGGCATCAGTCCGGCAGGATCTTATAGCCCCTGTCGTGCCAATGCTAGCAGTTCTTTGAACCTTCCTAAGTCTATCGATGTTATATTTTTTGTTAAGTGCAGGCCACCATGCAATCGAAACGTATGTGAGGATCGGTCGTACCACGGCCGTGTACGTCCACAGGATCATCTTCGACTGAAGCCCCCTCTTTTTACCAAAAGTTTTACTACAGGCATATAATGCTATACAGGCCTTCTTGACCCTTTCTTCAATGTTCAACTTCCAATTTAGTTTGGGGTCGAGAATAACACCTAAATATTTAGCTTAAGAGGAGAGTGAGAGTGTTTGGCCGTTGAGTCGGGGTAGAGTGAAGAGGTGTATCTTATTCTTGGTAGTAAATAGCATCAGTTCAGTTTTGCTTTGGATAACTCCTAGTCCACAGCTCGTGGCCTAGTTGCTGACCTTCCTTAAAGCCATTTCCGTGATCTCACTTAACACAGTAGTAAACTTCCCTGACACTAATATCACCAAATCATCAGCATATGCCACCGCCTTTACTCCACATTTTTCCAACTTAACAAGAATTTTATTCATGACTAAAAGCCATGACAGAACCCCACCCTGTACCTCTACTTACATGTTTGGTCGAGTTTGTATTACCTAACGTAGCTTGAATCCGTCTGTCTCTGAGCATGGATATTATCCATTCCCTTATGTAGTATTCTACACCAAAATCAACTAAAGACTCTAGAATGGATTCAGTAAGCACGTTGTTGAAAGCCCCTTCAACATCTAAGAAATCTAACACAGGAGTAAACTTCCCTGACACTTAAATCACCAAATCATCAGCATATGCCACCGCCTTTACTCCCCATCTTTCCAACTTAACAAGAGTTTTATTCATGACCAAAAGCCATAGAAGAGGGGACAGAACCCCACCCTGGGGTGTACCTCTACTTACATGTTGGGTCGAGTTTGTATTACCTAACGTAGCTTGAATCCATCTGTCTCTGAGCATGGATATTATCCATTCCCTTATGTAGTATTCTACACCAAAATCAACTAAAGACTCTAGAATGGATTCAGTAAGCACGTTGTTGAAAGCCCCTTCAACATCTAAGAAAGTGGCAAGAGTATATTCTTTAAAGTTAATAGTTTTCTCAATAGTGCGCACTACCTCATGCAGGGCTGTTTCAGTGGATTTGCCTTTAAGGTATGCGTGTTGAGAGTTTTCTAGTGGATATCTATCCAGGATGTGTCAAATATGGATGTCGAGGATGCGCTCTAAGGTTTTAAGCACAAAAGAGGTTAGACTAATTGGACGGAAATCCTTCGCAGATTCATGCCCCCGCCTACCGACTTTCGGGATAAAAACCACTTTTACATGTCTCCAGGACTCGGGAACATAGTTAAGAGATAAACATCCTTTAAAAATTGTTTCCAGCCAGGGAACTGCTATCTCTTGCAGTTTCTGGAGCCGTCCAGGCCTGGAGACTTATACGGTGAGAATGTATTAATTGCCCAGGCAATTGTTTCTTTTGTTATAACGGTATTGGTATGCTCTACTCGAGCTGAAGACATGTCCCAAGGTTCCAGCGTCGCTAACCTACTGTTCTCGCAGCCCGGGAAGTGCGTCGTCATTAATAGCTCCAAGGACTCAGCTGGAGAGACTGGCCAGGAACCATCAGGCTTTTTCAAGAATGATGGATTGCAATGTTCCTTAGATAGAATTTTACCGAGCCTTGCGGAATCTTTTATATTTTCAATTGACTGACAGAATTCTCTCCAGCCTTGTTGCTTGGCTAATGCGAGAGCTCGCTTGTAAACCTTGAGACGGTCTTTATAGGGTTGATAAAACTTGTGTTTTTGGCAGATATTAAAGATTGTTCTAGTCATTTTCCTTGGATTAGATAGGTCTTCATTCCACCAAGGGGGTAGTGTTTTGTGGCTATATTTTATTGGACAGGAGACCCCAAAAGCAGTGCTCATTGATGCCTCAAAGGATTTCACCTTTGACTCAAGATCTGTCACCGAGTCTGTACTAAGGTTCGGTATATTGCCCAGTTTAGATTTTACAACTTGACTGAATTTCTTCAAGTCTATTCTTTTGGGATTTCTATAAGGGGATTTATTTTCGGTTTTGAAATTAATGCTGAAGAGTATTCATCTGTGGTCCGAAAAAGATTTCAGAAGGGATACCCTCCCGTTTTCTACTATTAGATTCATTTTGTTATTTACGATCGTAACATCCAGTACGTCCTCCCAGCCTTCATGATTATCCGAGCTCGGAAATACAAAGGTGGGAATGCTACCTCTGTTGCAGACCGTCAGGTTATTTTCAATAATAAAATCAAAAAGAGACTCACCTCGTTCATTGATCTCTGAACTACCCCATAGGGTATGTCGTGCATTAGCATCATTACCAATCACAAGGTTAGTCCCTTTGGCTTTAGCTTCATTTGTAAGGGTTCGCAACTCTTCTGGCGGTGACTGCCACTGTGACCCGGGACCCAGATAAGAGTGACATTGAGGTCAGTGTTCAGACCCGCAAGCTCATTCCGGCATGGCTGGACTAGTTTGGAGGATGCTGTAGCTGAATTAAAGGCTTTAACAGCTGCTTGACTGTCTGTAATAATAGCTGCATTACGGTTTTGGTTTGGATCTGCTTTTAGTAACTTGCAAGCTTCCCTGATTGCCAGCAATTCAGCTTGAAAGACGCTAGCAAGGTCAGGTAGTCGAAAGGACCTAGAAACATTTAGAGACTCAGAGAAGATTCCTGCACCAACTCCATCTTTGAGCCATCAGTAAAGATAGTTGTGTCGAAATCTTTCGTCCCGACGTTATCATTCCAATCCTTCCTGGATGGAAATTTAACTTTGAAATCCTTACTGATACTCATTGTAGGGTTGAAGTAGTCAGTGGGAGTCGAAAACATTTCCACTGGAATCAAGTCTGTGATATTGCTGTGACCATAGGGCTTGGCAAACCAAGAGTTTGATTCTTTAAGTCTTAAAGCGCTGCAAGATACTAGATATTTAATATGTAAATCAAGTGATAGAAGGTGCAGAAAAACACTTAAGGCATCAGGCAGGATCTTAAAACCCCATGCGTGCCAATGCTAAGTCTATCGATGTTATATTTTTTGTTAAGTGCAGGCCACCTTACAATCGAACCGTATGAGAGGATCGGTCGTACCACGGCCGTGTACGTCCACAGGATCATCTTCGACTGAAGCCCCCACTTTTTACCAAAAGTTTTACTACAGGCATAGAATGCTATACAGGCCTTCTTGACCCTTTCTTCAATGTCCAACTTCCAATTTAGTTTAGGGTCGAGAATAACACCTAAATATTTAGCTTAAGATGAGAGTGAGAGTGTTTGGCCGTTGAGTCGGGGTAGAGTGAAGGGGTGTTTCTTAGTTTTGGTAGTAAATAGCATCAGTTCAGTTTTGCTTTGGTTAACTCCTAGTCCACAGCTCGTGGCCAAGTTGCTGACCTTCCTTAAAGCCATTTCCGTGATCTCACTTAACACAGGAGTAAACTTCCCTGACAATAATATCACCAAATCATCAGCATATGCCACCGCCTTTACTCCACATTTTTCCAACTTAACAAGAATTTTATTCATGACTAAAAGCCATAGAAGAGGGGACAGAACCCCACCATGTACCTCTACTTACATGTTTGGTCGAGTTTGTATTACCTAACGTAGCTTGAATCCGTCTGTCTCTGAGCATGGATATTATCCATTCCCTTATGTAGTATTCTACACCAAAATCAACTAAAGATTTTAGAATAGATTCAGTAAGCACGTTGTTGAAAGCCCCTTCAACATCTAAGAAAGTGGCAAGATTATATTCTTTATAGTTTATAGTTTTCTCAATAGTTAGATTTGCCTTTAAGGTATGCGTGTTGAGAGTTTTCAAGTGGACATCTATCCAGGATGTGTCAAATATGAATGTCGAGGATGCGCTCTAAGGTTTTAAGCACAAAAGAGGTTAGACTAATTGGACGGAAATCCTTCGCAGATTCATGCTAAGCTTGAGCTTCAAGCCCTCCCAGTCATTGCTGATCTTAGCAACGCTTTTACTAAGTAAATCCCTAGAGAACCCGTCCTCACACTTAATTACCCTATATCCCCTGAGCACCTCACTAGAGTCGAAACCAGGATAGGGACCCACACTTTCCGATAAAGTGTATAAAAACACCATCTCTGAGAGCTTGGCCTCGATGAGGTTCCACACAGCCAACACACCTTTGTTGTTTGTGGAGAGCTCATCCACAACCAATACCTGGAGATCGTCTCTGACAACTTCCGGAGCATGCGGTTGCGCTGCTCTGAGAGGAGGCATTTGTTCACTCCTAATAGGGTTGTCTAGCCTTATTTTCTTCTGCGGTTGTGTGGTCTCTTCTTGAGACCTATTTCGCTTGAGGGCGTTTTCTTGTATAGCCAGAAGACCGTTGTAATCTTCAACGATCTTCTGGTACATTATTTTGTCAGCGGCGTCCCTCTCATGAACTTTTCCAGCTTTCTTATTCGTGGCTTGTCAAGAAAGTAGGTAGCTCTCTTGAACTGGGCTTGAGAAGGGCGCACAGGGGTACAGGGGTACTATGTCTAGCACTGCCTGTGTTCCTGAAGGTCCGGGTGGCCCATGATTACCGAGACTACCGGTGCTCACTGAGCTACCCTTAAGGGTTTCTTGGCTAGAGGCCAAGAGTTCATCCTCTGTCGGCGGATGGTTCTACGTCTGTATTGTCAGTATCGTCCATAGTGTAAAGCAAAAAATTCTATGGTCAAATCGCATTGCTGAGTGTTGAACTACTGAGAAGTAAAGGAACACTACAACAATTCGACATGACCTTAGCTGATCCTCATCTTGACATCGCACAAGATTAGCTGTGGTGATCATTACCGCCCAGCACCCACTAGGAGGGTTTGATACGAGGATTTTTGCCGAGCATTTTTTTTTTTTTTTTTTTTTTTGTTAAAGTCATGCAGTTGTTATTTTTCACTTTAAATGCAATCCGTTATGAATACCTACAGATAGATCTTTGAAAAATACAAGGTGAGTTCTTTTTGCCTAAGGTTTAATTAACTCCATTCAAAAACGTACATTTTCTATCACTTTGTGCAATATTTGTGCAACATTAATACGTACCTACTCATGAATTATTTTTTTTTGATTTTTCGGTCAGGGAAAATTTTGAAATTGGTCAGAGAAAGTCAGGCAAAATTTATTTGGAAAAATAGTGGACGCCATGTTTTGCCAGCGTTGAAGAACACCTCTTCAGAACAATGGGAGGGATACTATCCGGGCCAGGCGATTTGTGTACATCGAGATCCTTTAGAACTCTAGCAACTTCACGAGTGCGAAAGATCCACATAAAATCATTTACGCTCTCTTCTGTTCCTCTTCCAGTATGCTGTTGATAGTGCAGTGCTCATAGATTTTATTACTGATGAGAGCAGTAAAGAGTTTATATAGGACCGATAAGCAAGTTATTGGTCTATAATTTTCCCGGTTGTTCTTATCTCCTTTTTTATCGATCAAGAACGTTGTTCCCTAGGCCAGATGCCCAGGTAGCACGTGTGGGTTGTCGAGTGCATTCGTAAATACATTTGCAAGTGGTTCATGACAAGCGGTTAGATATTTTAACCAATAATTCTGTATTTTATCTGGTCCTGCGGCCTTCCAATTCATAGTTTTCTTAACCACTTCATACACTTCCTCTTTGGTGAAGCCGTTAACTAGCATTTCCGGGGTTGATTGTAATCTTCTAGTTTCCATATCAATCCAGTTAGCGGTTTGAATGAAAGGCCTTGTTTCGGACCATGTTGAACTCCAGAATTGTCGAAAAGCTTCAACTATTCCTTCGTTGGGACTTTCTACGCTGGTGTTTACTCCTTCTGGTTTTTCAAGGGTTCTAAAGAACTGATTCCTGCTTTTGTAGAAATTGTTATTCTGTTTTTTTCTCTTGTAATTCTCGTTATATCTTCGTAACCTAGCTCTTTTTACCTGGATCCTTTGTCTAAGGTTATCCTTCAAGTTGATTAACTGCTGGTTGCTTTCACGGGTACGTAGATCAGTTTGATGTCTGCGAGTTATATCATTAATTTTTCTTTTAACTATTCGTGATGGATTTCCGTTCAGGTACTCAGAGATTTGGTCGTGTACTGCTCTTAGTTGATCTATGCTCCTTTCCAGCTTTTTTTCCACATCTTTTGTCGGTTTTTTTTTGTTTATATTCCACTCGCGCAAAAGGGATTATGGCTACCCTTTAAATGTTTTTAACACAGCACGAGCGATTAGGTAAGTAGGAGAGGATTTAGAAGGAGATACAGATGCACATTGGTTTTGAACGTTTGCACATCGAAATGGGAGGGGAAAGTCGAGTCAGGTAAAGCATTCCACATTCGTGTGGTGCGACTTAAGAAAGAATCTCTGTACATTACAGTACGTCCAATGTTGGGCTCGAGGGTGAACTGATGGGCATTCCTAGGGTAGGAATTTAAGGGTAGGAATGCAACTGGCTATTTCAGTAGAACACTGATTATAATAATAGCGATAAAAAAGAGGAAGACACGAAACATTACGGCGGTGTTCGAGAGATGTATTGTTTCTGTTATAGATCTTTCGCCTATCATTTTTAAAGCTCTCTTTTGAATTCTGTCCAACAAACTCAAGTGAGTTCTTGGAGCTCCTGCCCAAACATGAGAATTGTACTCAAGTTTTGGACGAATAGAGGCTTTGTAGATCACAGCCAGATCAGAAGGGGAAAAAAAACTTCTTGCATCTACGGAGAAAACCTAAACACTTAGCAGCGTTTTTGGCGACATCAAATATGTGGTCATTTCACATAAGGTGGTCTGTGACACACATACCGATGCAAGTGCCGCCCATGGATAGCGGCATTGGGGGTGGGTTTCGCTTTAACGACAGGAGACAACATTGAGTTTTAGAATAATTAAATTCTACGCGGTTTTTGATTCCCAATTGGACAATGCTGTCGAGATCAGAATTTAATGAGCTTATCATACGCTGCCGTTCAAGTTCCATATCCGAAGGAAATGGATGAGAATCTGTAAACGAATATGAGAAGCTGAGGGTACTATCGTCAGCAAAACAGTTTAATGGATTAGAAGTTTCAGACAGAAGATCATTTATAAAAATGAGGAAGAGATTCGGAGACAAAACGGAGCCCTCGGACACACCAACATTTATATTGTGGATTTCAGACTTGAAATCGTCCAATACGACTTGTATTGAACGGTCCGAAAGGTAATTTCTAATCCAACGAAGAAGAGGTTCATCGAAACCAAATGCGCGCATTTTTGATAAGAGAGCTTCGTGCCAAACTCTATCAAACGCTTTTGAAATATCAAGTGCAATAATCTTACTTTCTCCAAAACGATGTAAAGATTTGTTCCACTGTTCGGTGAGATATACCATCAGATCACCAGTGGACCTATTGCTACAAAAGCCGTACTGCCGGTCATTAAGAAGCTTTCGTTCCTCGAGATATTTCTTGAGCTGGAAATTAATCAGCGTTTCCATGACCTTGGAGAAAAGGGACGTAAGTGCAATTAGTCGATAGTTAGAGGGTGAAGAATATACTCCTTTTTTAGGGACAGGCTGGACAAATGCTGTTTTCCATCCACTCGGAAAGAGACCAGTAGAGTAGGACAGATGGAAAAGCTTACGCAGTGGTTTTGCATGGTGTCCGCTAAACTGGAAAGTCAGGAAAAGTCAAGGAACAAAATTTTGTCAGGGAAAGTCAGGGAATTCGGGAAGCGGTCGGGGAAAATTTTGTCCATATCAATTTTTAAAAATTCACTGAACTCCTTTTTCACTTTCTCTCATAAGAAACTGTTTTCTGATCGAACATTTCGTTTTGATTACATCTCTGTTTAAAATTATTCATTTCGTATCTTTTGCTATGCCTGTGAATATGTAAACAAAAATGAGTGAAACGCAACTAACTACACTTTGTGTTATTTCGTACAGTAATGGCCGCGATCGGAAATCTATGTAAAGCTATCCAGATAGGTTCGTGTTGTTGGAATCCGGTGTAAAAAAACAGCTGATGACAAAACAGCTTTTGCTGTTGGATAGCTATCCATGCTATCTGAAATAATTTGGTAGATATATGTACGCTTCTATCCCAAGCGAAATGTCAAAAAGAACCAAACCGTTCGAAAACCTATATGGATACGAAACTATCTTAAGATCGATTTACAATGCGACGAAAAAAAAAAAATTGTTATTTCAGCTCCCGTGTTTAGGAAAACTACACCATGGAATAAGAATTTTGTAGGCTCAAATTAAAGGCAATTGCTTACTGCTCCATTTGATTCCGGAACATTCTAATTCCATGGTGTAGTTTTCCTAAACACGTTAGCTTAAATAACTATTTAATAAAAAAGAGGAAGACACGAAACATTACGGCGGTGTTCGAGAGATGTATTGTTTCTGTTATAGATCTTTCGCCTATCATTTTTAAAGCTCTCTTTTGAATTCTGTCCAACAAACTCAAGTGAGTTCTTGGAGCTCCTGCCCAAACATGAGAATTGTACTCAAGTTTTGGACGAATAGAGGCTTTGTAGATCACAGCCAGATCAGAAGGGGAAAAAAAACTTCTTGCATCTACGGAGAAAACCTAAACACTTAGCAGCGTTTTTGGCGACATCAAATATGTGGTCATTTCACATAAGGTGGTCTGTGACACACATACCGATGCAAGTGCCGCCCATGGATAGCGGCATTGGGGGTGGGTTTCGCTTTAACGACAGGAGACAACATTGAGTTTTAGAATAATTAAATTCTACGCGGTTTTTGATTCCCAATTGGACAATGCTGTCGAGATCAGAATTTAATGAGCTTATCATACGCTGCCGTTCAAGTTCCATATCCGAAGGAAATGGATGAGAATCTGTAAACGAATATGAGAAGCTGAGGGTACTATCGTCAGCAAAACAGTTTAATGGATTAGAAGTTTCAGACAGAAGATCATTTATAAAAATGAGGAAGAGATTCGGAGACAAAACGGAGCCCTCGGACACACCAACATTTATATTGTGGATTTCAGACTTGAAATCGTCCAATACGACTTGTATTGAACGGTCCGAAAGGTAATTTCTAATCCAACGAAGAAGAGGTTCATCGAAACCAAATGCGCGCATTTTTGATAAGAGAGCTTCGTGCCAAACTCTATCAAACGCTTTTGAAATATCAAGTGCAATAATCTTACTTTCTCCAAAACGATGTAAAGATTTGTTCCACTGTTCGGTGAGATATACCATCAGATCACCAGTGGACCTATTGCTACAAAAGCCGTACTGCCGGTCATTAAGAAGCTTTCGTTCCTCGAGATATTTCTTGAGCTGGAAATTAATCAGCGTTTCCATGACCTTGGAGAAAAGGGACGTAAGTGCAATTAGTCGATAGTTAGAGGGTGAAGAATATACTCCTTTTTTAGGGACAGGCTGGACAAATGCTGTTTTCCATCCACTCGGAAAGAGACCAGTAGAGTAGGACAGATGGAAAAGCTTACGCAGTGGTTTTGCATGGTGTCCGCTAAACTGGAAAGTCAGGAAAAGTCAAGGAACAAAATTTTGTCAGGGAAAGTCAGGGAATTCGGGAAGCGGTCGGGGAAAATTTTGTCCATATCAATTTTTAAAAATTCACTGAACTCCTTTTTCACTTTCTCTCATAAGAAACTGTTTTCTGATCGAACATTTCGTTTTGATTACATCTCTGTTTAAAATTATTCATTTCGTATCTTTTGCTATGCCTGTGAATATGTAAACAAAAATGAGTGAAACGCAACTAACTACACTTTGTGTTATTTCGTACAGTAATGGCCGCGATCGGAAATCTATGTAAAGCTATCCAGATAGGTTCGTGTTGTTGGAATCCGGTGTAAAAAAACAGCTGATGACAAAACAGCTTTTGCTGTTGGATAGCTATCCATGCTATCTGAAATAATTTGGTAGATATATGTACGCTTCTATCCCAAGCGAAATGTCAAAAAGAACCAAACCGTTCGAAAACCTATATGGATACGAAACTATCTTAAGATCGATTTACAATGCGACGAAAAAAAAAAAATTGTTATTTCAGCTCCCGTGTTTAGGAAAACTACACCATGGAATAAGAATTTTGTAGGCTCAAATTAAAGGCAATTGCTTACTGCTCCATTTGATTCCGGAACATTCTAATTCCATGGTGTAGTTTTCCTAAACACGTTAGCTTAAATAACTATTTTTTCTTTATAATTAAGGGGGACAGCTTATGTGTGTTTTATTATCTTTTATCGGGATCTGGATCCGGATCTGGATTAACTTTTACACATAATACAAAAACAATTTCGGATCCTGCTTTCTATCTGGATCTATTTCAAGATCCAAGAATTAGTTTAAATTCTGAACACCAGGTGACCATTTTGGTTCTCAGATGTTGTCAGCACTGTGAAAAAAAAACAAGATCCAGATCCCGATAAAAGGTAATAAAACACTTACGCTTACTACTTTTCTATTTTTATTTTTTGTTAACATGTCAAAATTGAAAACGTCAAAAAACGTAGGATCTGGATCGTTTTATTATCACAGGATGATCCATATGGATCTTGTTGGATAATAAAACGCGGCTAATATTTAAATTATAATAACATAATATTTAAATAATAAAAGTAATTTCAGTTTGAGTTTTTCATTATTTTGAACGCACGCTGCTCAGCAAGAAGAAAAAGAATAAATAATTTAACGCTACCAAAAAACTCGTCGTCAAGAAACTCGTCGCATTATGAATTGGCAAACCATTTAATAACTAGACAAAAATGACAGCGAATCAAGTCACGCTCTCGTCGCGTTTACTCATTCCATTGTGAATCGACCTTTAGACATCATAGCACAGGTTTCCGATTAAGGCCAATAAGAGGCAAAAAATAATAAAACTAACTGTTAAAGGACAATGCGCAAAGATATATGGAGCGTGGGCCCAGCACCAATAAGAACGGCCTTCATATCGTATATAGGTACATGTTTATGCATTCATTATCCGTTAACCGTTTGTCCAAACTCGCTGTGTGTTATTTAATTTTGAATAAAATGAGTTTTAGGGTCACAATTATTTTTTCCAAAGTTTTTTTTTTCATATTTTGTGTATTTTTCGCTCGATTTACGCCATTTTTTGGAATTAAATTCTTTGAACCCATGACACACTTCCTGAAATTTTTCATATTTTTAAAATTATGTGTACGGCAACAATCAATTTTATGCAAAACGCATTTTTTGGAGTATTTAATTTGTAAAAAATACAAATATTGGCTTTTAAATAATAGTTTTTATGTCAAAATCATCTCTGGAAAACAACAAACAAACATCAATTTGTATCTCATTTAACGTTATAAAAATGGGTATAATTTTCAAGGTTTTAAATTGCAATTCGTAAAAATTTGACAAAACAACCCACAAAATCAACCACAAACCATCCTTATATATACTATTAGGGGTTCAATTTGAACTTATTCCTTATTTAGTAACGAAGAAAATGGTTGTACATTTTTTAACGAAATGATTCCTAAAAAGATTAACCAAAAAAATATTAACAAAAAATAGAATATTTTTTTTTTCCTTTTTATGGTACTAAAATATTTTTATCTCAGTCAGTTTTTTAGCGATTTTAAGTAAGTGTCTTTGTGGTTTTTCATAGAAGAATAAAATTTCAGAAAAAGAACATTTTTTGTTCAAGCTACAAAATCAAGTACAAGTTTAACAGTTTATCTAAAATAACGATAGTGAAAAGGAAGATTTAGTGCAAAAATGGTTTTTTTGTCTACTCGTTCAAAAATGACGACCTGGCTTTGATTTTGGACTATTAAGTGATTTTTGTGTATAACAAGGAATTGTGATTTTTGTATATGATAAAAAGAGACTAACTTAAAATAGGTTAGAAACTGACTGAGTTAAAAATCTTTTAGTCCGTACCAATCGAACAAAATATTAAATTTTTTGTTTATATTTTTTTTTAATATTTTGTGCCCGTCAGCCCGTTATAAATGTAATACCAATTTTTTTCGTTACTAAATAATGAATAAGCTAAAAATATTTTAACCCCTTATAATAATATATAATGGTGTTTTTGAGGGTCGTTTTGTAAGTTGTTTTGTCTTACTTTTACGAATTGCAAAAGATTAAAAACAATACCTATTTTTATTCTGATAAATGAGGTAAAAATTGATATTTTTTGATTTTTTCCAGAAATGGTTTTGACACATAAAATATTATTCAAAAATTAATATTTGTTTTTTTTTTTACAAATTTAATGCATCAAAAACTGTTTTTTGCATAAAATTGATGCTTTGCGACCACTTAAAATAACTTTAAAAATTCAGGTATTATATCATGGGTTCAAAGAACTTAGTTCCAAAAATGGCTTAAATCGAGCGGAAAACACACAAAATATTAAAGAAAAACTAAGGAAAAAAGGATTTGTTACACTAAAACCCATTTTAATCAAAATTAAATAACTTTTGTCACACAGCGAATTTCAACAAACGGTAAACGGATAAGGAATGCATAAACAAATACCTTTATATGATATGAAGGCCGTTCTTTCTTTTTACTTATTTCTTCATACTGTTTCTGCATACCTGAATTAATACATTTTGATTTATTTAAAGAAAAAAAAACTATTAAATTTTAACATCGCAAAGATATATACATACTAGAAGACCCGTGCGAAAATTTCGCACATTCAATTAGGCTTTAAATTTTCAAATAGAATGTTTTAACAAAATAAATAAATTCCTTTTATTATTGATATGAACATATTAGTTTTACCAAAACAATACTGCAATAAACATCACTGCATTCCGAAATGCGAAATTTTAGAATGAAATTTTTTTGAATTTATTGTTTATCATTTTCTTACATATGTAAGTATATGTTGTTTTCACTTTTATTTAGTTTAATAAGCTTTTTACATACATACATCTCTCAAAAACACAGCTAAAAATTCTTTTGGGGGCCCCAGCATTTAGCTATCTCACTGCATTCCGACCCTGTGTGAATGCATTTGTGTTTGTGTAACTCGCACTATTTAAAAAAAAGCCCCAATTTCTCCTCGATATGCCCGTTCCTCTATTTCTTCTTCTAAGATTTTAAATTAAAGAATTAAATAATAATAATAATAATAATAATAATAATAATAATAATAATAATAATAATAATAATAATAATAATAATAATAATAATAATAATAATAATAATAATAATAATAATAAATAATTAAAAAATATGTTTCTTTCATTCATGCAATCTAGTGATACCTAATAAATGCATTTGGCTTTTTATAATGAGAAAAAAGATTACAAACAACAGAAGCAGGTAACAACTATGTTTCTCCACCACTCACTCAATGTGCAGGCGAAAAAAGAGGATTATACACTTTGAGTATATATAATATGGAGTGCTCGTTTACATTCCAAAAACGTAACCATCATAGGGGGCGCGTAATCTTTGCAGTAATTTCAATATAGAGAGGGTTTTTACAACAACACCTTCATAGCTGCAGCTGTCAAAATACCCTCTCTTTATTGAAATCACGCCCTCTATCACAGGCTCAAGTACTACAATGCATTAGGGATAGGAACGAGCACTCCATATTATATATACTCAAAGATTATACATTACAAAAGTGATAAATATGTTTCTTTCATTCATGCAGGGCATTTGCAGAGGAAATGAACTACTGTTTCCTTTTCCTGCTGGTCCTCACAGCTCCGACAGTGAGTATTGTGAGGTATGCCCAGCTTCGTTGCATGCTCTCCTATTGGCCAGTGTCCGCTACAGGTTGCAACTACCCTGGCTATGTCTTGCCTGGGTCTGCGTATTAGATCAATTGTTCGGTTCTTGTCATAGGTGGGCCAAATCTTCCTAGATATAATACAGTTTTATAAACTGCTCCACCTACGGTTTGCTTTAGTAAGATAAATCTTTCCGCAAGTGAGCCATGAAGGGCTGAACCTTGCCTGGCCAGCTCGTCAGCCCGTTCATTGCCCTCAGACCCGCAAGCTCATTCCGGCATTGCAGGACTAGTTTGGAGGATGCTGTAGCTGAATTAATGGCTTTAACAGCTGCTTGACTGTCTGTAATAATAGCTGCATTACGGTTTTGGTTTGGATCTGCTTTTAGTAACTTGCAAGCTTCCCTAATTGCCAGCAATTCAGCTTGAAAGACGCTAGCAAGGTCAGGTAGCCGGAAGGACCTAGATACATTTAGAGACTCAGAGAAGATTCCTGCACCAACGCCACACTCCATCTTTGAGCCATCAGTAAAGATAGTTGTGTCGAAATCTTTCGTCACGACGTTATCATTCCAATCCTTCCTGGATGGAAATTTAACTTTGAAATCCTTACTGATACTCATTGTAGGGTTGCAGTAGTCAGTGGGAGTCGAAAACATTTCCACTGGAATCAAGTCTGTGATATTGCTGTGACCATAGGGCTTGGCAAACCAAGAGTTTGATTCTTTAAGTCTTAAAGCGCTGCAAGATACTCGATATTTAATATGTAAATCAAGTGGTAGAAGGTGCAGAAAAACACTTAAGGCATCAGTCGGGCAGGATCTTATAGCCCCTGTCGTACCAATGCTAGCAGTTCTTTGAACCTATCTAAGTCTATCGATGGTATATTTTTTGTTAAGTGCAGGCCACCATACAATCGAACCGTATGTGAGGATCGGTCGTTACACGACCGTGTACGTCCACAGGATCATCTTCGACTGAAGCCCCCACTTTTTACCAAAAGTTTTACTACAGGCATAGAATGCTATACAGGCCTTCTTCACCCTTTCTTCAATGTTCAACTTCTTCAACGTTAGCTTAAGAGGAGAGTGAGAGTGTTTGGCCGTTGAGTCGGGGTAGAGTGAAGGGGTGTATCTTAGTCTTGGTAGTAAATAGCATCAGTTCAGTTTTGCTTTGGTTAACTCCTAGTCCACAGCTCGTCGCGCAGTTGCTGACCTTCCTTAAAGCCATTTCTGTGATCTCACTTAACACAGGAGTAAACTTCCCTGACACTTATATCACCAAATCATCAGCATATGCCACCGCCTTTACTCCACATTTTTCCAACTTAACAAGAATTTTATTCATGACTAAAAGCCATAGAAGAGGGGACAGGTAGCTCTCTTGAACTAGGCTTGAGAAAGGCGCTCGCTCATTGTCTTTTGGGTTTGCGGGATTTATTGGTGGGTTTGGAATGTACAGGGGTACTATGTCTAGCACTGCCTGTGCTTCCTGAAGGTCCGGGTGGCCCATGATTACCGAGACTACCGGTGCTCACTGAGCTACTCTTAAGGGTTTCTTGGCTAGAGGCCAAGAGTTCATCCTCTGTCGGCGGATGGTTCTATGTCTGTATTGTCAGTATCGTCCATAGTGTAAAGCAAAAAATTCTATGGTCAAATCGCAATGCTGAGTGTTGAACTACTGAGAAGTAAAGGAACACTACAACAATTCGACATGACCTTAGCTGATCCTCATCTTGACATCGCACAAGATTAGCTGTGGTGATCATTACCGCCCAGCACCCACTAGGAGGGTTTGATACGAGGATTTTTGCCGAGCATTTTTTTTTTTTTTTTTTTTGTTAAAGTCATGCAGTTGTTATTTTTCACTTTAAATGCAATCCGTTATGAATACCTACAGATAGATCTTTGAAAAATACAAGGTGAGTTCTATTTGCCTAAGGTTTAATCAACTCCATTCAAAAACGTACATTTGCTATCACTTTGTGCAATATTTGTGCAATATTAATACGTACCTACTCATGAAATTTTTTTTTTGATTTTTCGGTCAAGGAAAATTTTGAAATTGGTCAGAGAAAGTCAGGGAAATTTATTTGGAAAAATAGTGGACGCCATGTTTTGCCAGCGTTGAAGAACACCTCTTCAGAACAATGGGAGGGATACTATCCGGGCCAGGCGATTTGTGTACATCGAGATCCTTTAGAACTCTAGCAACTTCACGAGTGCGAAAGATCCACATAAAATCATTTACGCTCTCTTCTGTTCCTCTTCCAGTATGCTGTTGATAGTGCAGTGCTCATAGATTTTATTACTGATGAGAGCAGTAAAGAGTTTATATAGGACCGATAAGCAAGTTATTGGTCTATAATTTTCCGGGTTGTTCTTATCTCCTTTTTTATCGATCAAGAACGTTGTTCCCTTGGCCAGATGCCCAGGTAGCACGTGTGGGTTGTCGAGTGCATTCGTAAATACATTTGCAAGTGGTTCATGACAAGCGGTTAGATATTTTAACCAATAATTCTGTATTTTATCTGGGCCTGCGGCCTTCCAATTCATAGTTTTCTTAACCACTTCATACACTTCCTCTTTGGTGAAGCCGTTAACTAGCATTTCCTGGGTTGATTGTAATCTTCTAGTTTCCATATCAATCCAGTTAGCGGTTTGAATGAAAGGCCTTGTTTCGGACCATGTTGAACTCCAGAATTGTCGAAAAGCTTCAACTATTCCTTCGTTGGGACTTTCTACGCTGGTGTTTACTCCTTCTGGTTTTTCGAGGGTTCTAAAGAACTGATTCCTGCTTTTGTAGAAATTGTTATTCTGTTTTTTTCTCTTGTAATTCTCGTTATATCTTCGTAACCTAGCTCTTTTTACCTGGATCCTTTGTCTAAGGTTATCCTTCAAGTTGATTAACTGCTGGTTGCTTTCACGGGTACGTAGATCAGTTTGATGTCTGCGAGTTATATCATTAATTTTTCTTTTAACTATTCGTGATGGATTTCCGTTCAGGTACTCAGAGATTTGGTCGTGTACTGCTCTTAGTTGATCTATGCTCCTTTCCAGCTTTTTTTCCACATCTTTTGTCGGTTTTTTTTTTTATATTCCACGCGCGCAAAAGGGATTATGGCTATCCTTTAAATGTTTTTAACACAGCACGAGCGATTAGGTAAGTAGGAGAGGATTTAGAAGGAGATACAGATGCACATTGGTTTTGAACGTTTGCACATCGAAATGGGAGGGGAAAGTCGAGTCAGGTAAAGCATTCCACATTCGTGTGGTGCGACTTAAGAAAGAATCTCTGTACATTACAGTACGTCCAATGTTGGGCTCGAGGGTAGGGCATTCCTAGGGTAGGAATTTAAGGGTAGGAATGCAACTGGCTATTTAAACTGATTATAATAATAGCGATAAAATAGGGGAAGACACGAAACATTACGGCGGTGTTCGAGAGATGTATTGTTTCTGTTATAGATCTTTCGCCTCTCATTTTTAAAGCTCTCTTTTGAATTCTGTCCAACAAACTCAAGTGAGTTTTTGGAGCTCCCGCCCAAACATGAGAATTGTACTCAAGTTTTGGACGAATAAAGGCTTTGGAGATCACAGCCAGATCCGGGGCCTATTTCAGCGATACTACACCAGTTACATCAACTTCATCATACAACTTCTTTCTACAACTACACCATCTACATTTTGCTGTTTCACATATCCCACTGGAAGTGTTGTATTGTCTTTTTTTCGGTTGTTTTGTCTTTAGTCTTTAATGGTGGATTTACATGTATCTGCATTTGGTTTCTGCAAAAAAAAAAAAGGGATGCCAAATACAAAATTACAATTGTTAGATAGAGAGAAAAGATCAAAATGCAGAAGAACATCGTTTCTGCATTATAAGAAAGTGCCATAATGCAGAAATGAAGACGAACATGTTCATGTTCTTAATGGTTCTCTTTCACTCGCTCGGATTTTTTGTATGCACCTGTCCTGCTCTACTTTTCTGCATTATGCAGACGCAAATTCATGTAAATCCTTAGCAAAAAACGATTTGAATACTAATGATTGAATTGGATAATAATAGTTTTTCGTAATGAGTATAATTTATATACGAGTAAATTTGACCGTTTAGATTGGGAACATTGAGTACGGACTGGTGAGTACCACCGTGTTTACATAACAAACTTTGGGGCGCCTCAAAATGCATTGAAACAACAACAACTTCCATATTGAGAGAACAACAAAGCAGACTCGTGTCGTGAGTCCGGTGTTTATATTTTCTACATGCCTCACGAGACCTCTTACCCCGCACTTCTCTTTCCTACAAACTGGCGTGAGTCCGTGCACAAACTTCCCAATCTAAACAGGGTCTTTTAGAATGAAGTGATTAAAAAACTTTTTGTTTTATCACAAAATAACCCCAAAATCCATGAACGTCAAAATAACGAAAGGAAATTAATAATACAAAATAAAGGCTTAACTACATAGGCCTACTTTTGTACAAAAGCACAAAAGTGAGAAATAAATATCTATTCTGAAGACACCTGAAGTGTAGTTCCGCTGAAGTTGAGTGCGGTCTTGCCTTCAAAGAAGGCAAAATATATATTTAGAACGTCTGAAGAGAAATGTCAACAACAGCTGACTTCAAATTAACATTTTACGTTGAATTGTTCGAGATAACATATCTCAGTGCAACGTGAACGAGGCCATTTATATTGTTTTTTTTTTTAGAAGTGAGATATTTGAACTTTGAAGAGACACAAATAAATAAAATAAAATAAAAAATGGATTTCGATATAAATATTTTCGACGAAGATTTTGAATTCAACATAAGAATTGAAAGAAGACCGAAAGTGTATTTACAACGAGTCAATTTTCATCGACTATACAAAAAAACAATAGATAAATCATACATTTTTTGTATTTCTTATGTTTAAATACAATACAAAAAATACTTACATTCGTATATTTTCTTTTAAATGCAGCAATTTTATTCTGTTACAGCAATCAAAGCAATTTTATTATTGTGAAAATGTAACAAAAAATTACAGTAAGTTGTACTACAACAATTTAGTATCAAAAGCTGTGAAACAGAATCATACATTTTTCCAATATTTCCAGTCGATTCTCCAATGCTACATTGATGTACTACACCTGAAAAACCAATGTATGTTTGAAACAGAAATGTTGTAATATAACTGTTATACTACTACATTGTAGCTGCTGTAGTAGCGGAGAAATAGGCCCCAGAAGGGGAAAAACAGCGTTTTTAGCGACATCAAATATGTGGTCATTCCACAAAAGGTGGTCTATGACACAAATACCGATGCAAGTGCCGCCCATGGACAGGACAGGAGACAACATTGAATTTTAGAAGCATTAAATTCTACGCGGTTTTTAATTCCCTATTGGACAATGCTGTCGAGATCAGAATTTAATGAGCTTATCATACGTTGCAGTTCAAGTTCCACATCCGAAGGACATGGATGAGAATCTGTAAACAAATATTAGAAGCTGAGGGTTCTATGGTCAGCAAAACAGTTTAATGGATTAGAAGTTTCAGACAAAAGATCATTTATAAAAATGAGGAAGGGAGTCGGAGACAAAACGGAGCCCTGGGGCACACCAGCATTTATTTTGTGGATTTCAGACTTGAAACCGTCCAATACGACTTGTATTGAACGGTCCGAAAGGTTATTTCTAATCCAACGAAGAAGAGGTTCATCGAAACCAAATGCGCGCATTTTCGATAAGAGAGCTTGGTGCCAAACTCTATCAAACGCTTTTGAAATATTAAGTGCAATAATCTTACTTTCTCAAAAACGATGTAAAGATTTGTTCCACTGTTCGGTGAGATATACCATCAGATCACCAGTGGACCTATTGCAACGAAAGCCGTACTGCCGGTCATTAAGAAGCTTTCGTTCCTCGTGATATTTCTTGAGCTGGAAATTAATTAGCGTTTCCATGACCTTGGAAAGAAGGGACGTAAGTGCAATTGGTCGATAGTTAGAGGGTGAAGAAGATACGCCTTTTTTAGGGACAGGCTGGAAAAATGCTGTTTTCTATTCACTCGGAAAGAGACCAGTAGAATAGGACAGATGGAAAAGCTTACGCAGTGGTTTTGCCAGCGTTGAAGAACACCTCTTCAGAACAATGGGAGGGATACTATCCGGGCCAGCGGATTTGTGTACATGGAGATCCTTTAGAACTATAGCTACTGCACGAGTTCGAAAGAAGATTTGTCCCATAAAATCATTTACGCTCTCAAGTACAGGATGAGCCATAACACTTTCTGGCAGCGTCGAATTAACAGCAAACTGTGCTGCAAGCAAATTGGCTTTATCTTGCGAGCTCACAAAAGAAGTATCATTGAAGACGAGCGTTGGAACCGAGGACGAGGTGGTATTTCGTATGTTTTTTACAAATGACCAAAAATTTTTACTACCTTTGGGACATTGTAGTATTTTTTGCCGTAATTTTTGATCATGTACAAATTTGGTTCTTCGAATATGAACGTTAAAGGTCTTTCTAGCTTGTTGAAACTTTTTCCGGTTTTCCTCAGTAGAGTTGGCTTTATAACATCGGAAGCTTACTTCTCTAACCCTAATAACCTCTTTACAGCTCAAATCAAACCATGAGTTTTCTTTGAGTTTGATAGATTTTACCCTATTCGGGATAAAATTTCTCATTCCACAAAGAATCAAGTTTGTCATCGTATCTGCACTGGCGTCAACATCACTATCGAGGAAGCATAGTGAACAGTTAAAGCTCTTGAAGAAATTATTGAGACCGTCCCAGTTGGCTTTCTCGTATTGCCAAAAGGTTCTCTTTGGAATTTTTTCTTTAAATGTGATTTGGTGGCACGAGAAATTCGCAGATATGACACAATGGTCTGATGAGCGTAGTGGAGATTTACAAACATTAAATTTATAATGAAATACATTTTTTTTATTTTTTTTTTCGATATTTCTATTCCAGCATCTCTCTTGTTTCCAGAAAAACTATGAACATAACTTTTATTGGCAGGGAATTTAATTTTCTTTCACTTTGTCGTATTGACTTTGCTTCTATTATGCTCAGTTTCTGAAATATAGAAGAAAAACTACAAAAGGGGACCTTTACCCCCTAAGGATTGCGACCCTGGGCTGGGGACTTTGATTATGTTATACCTTAGGGTCCCCTCTACCACTAACACAGTACCTTTGGTGGCTTGCTTCGCAGGTTCAAAGAAATTATTATTATTATTTTGGGCGCCATATGAAAACAAATCTTGCTATTTAAATTTTGCCTTATTAAGTATACATCAACTTTTTCGTATAGTTTCGGATATAGAGAAAAAAAAAAGGAAATTATAACTCCTTTCTTAGCTTCACGACATGATGAAACAACAGTGAATGAATGTGTACTAACACTTTTTTGTTTTTTCCAAGTAAATTGGTCAGAAAAACGTTCAATATCTAAGACAATAACTGGTTTTTCAGACTTGTTGACTTTTCTACCGCCCGCATCTCCTTTATTTTTGACCCTAGAAAAAATGTGAATATATATTTTTATAGATAATTTAATTGTCTCTAATTAAGTAGTATAGACTTTTGCAAGCAAAATTCCTTCGTTGACTGTACTATTAGTATAATTCTTATTTAATAAGTTTACAAAACATGATTTTTCTTTGTTTAATACACAATTTCTGTTTCTTACTTCTGACTTACAATTCTTCAGATTTACAAAGTTCTGTTTGCATTTAGCAATTTTGTTTTCAATTAATATTTTTACATCACCTTGATTAATACTTCTGGTAATATAAGTTTTACATTTTTCTATGATTATGGGATATTTTATCAAAATTACAATTATATTTTCTTGTTGAAGTATCTTAAAATTACTTACTTACTTACTTTACTTTTGATGGCACTCACAGCCCAGGGTGGGCTTCGGCCTCAACTAACAAGCCCCTCCAGCCAGCTCTGTCCCCAGCTAGCCGCTTCCAGTTGCGCACACCGAGTGCTTTGATGTCGTCATTCACTTGATTGCGCCACCTGTTACGGGTTCTTCCTTTGCTGCGTAACCCATCGGGGTTGGATTCGAAGACTCGTCGGGCAGGTGCGTTGCTGTCCATACGCTCCACGTGCCCCAGCCATCTCAGCCGCTGTATTTTCAGCTTTTTGACCAGGTCAACGTCGCTGTATAGCCCGTATAACTCGTCGTTGAATCTTCTCCTCCATACTCCTTCGATACGCACCGGACCGAAAATCACACGAAGAATCTTCCTCTCAAAGCACCCTAGCAGATTTTTATCCGAATCTTTCAGTGTCCATGCTTCTGACCCATAAAGCAGAACCAGGATGATTAGGGTTTTGTATAAAGTCTCCTTGGTTCTCTGAGAGAGGGCCTTACTACTTAAATGCCTTCTTAGACCGAAGAAACAGCGGTTGGCAAGAGTAATTCTTCGCTTGATCTCTGCACTGATGTCATTCTGCGATGTAATAGTGGAGCCCAGGTAGACAAAGTCTTTGACAACTTCGAAGTTATATCAGTCCATCGTGATATTTTGCCCGAGTCGACGATTTTGAGATTCCTCTCTCGATGACAGCATATACTTCGTCTTGTCCTCATTAACCGCCAATCCCATTCTAGCCGCCTCCGATTCAATCCTCGCAAATGCCCCTGCCACAGCTCGCTTCGTTCTGCCGACAATGTCTATGTCATCCGCATACGCAAGCAATTGAACGGACTTTTGATAGATTGTACCGCTGGTGTTGACATGTGCGTTACGTACAATGGCTTCAAGAACGATGTTGAATAGGTTGCATGATAACGCGTCGCCTTGCCTCAATTCTTTCTCAACATCAAAGGAATCGGTTGTGTTCTAACCAATTTTGACGGAGCAGCGAGATTTCTCCATCGTCATCCTGCACAGGCGGACGAGTTTGGCAGGGATGCCGAGGCTCGACATGGCTCTGTATAATTCGTCCCTTTTCACGCTATCATAAGCGACTTTAAAATCGATAAAAAGGTGGTGTATATCGATCTGGAATTCCCGGGATTTTTCTTAAATCTGTCGGAGTGTGAACATTTGATCGACGGTTGACTTGCCTGGCCTAAAACCGCACTGATAAGGGCCGATCAGATCGTTGACAAAAGGTCTTAAGCGGTCACACAGGATGGCCGACAAGATTTTATAAGCGACGTTTAGGAGACTAATTTCTCTGTAGTTGGTACATTTCAGAACATCTCCCTTTTTATGGATGGGGCACACTATACCGAGGTTCCATTCATCGAGCATACTTTCCTCCGACCAAATTTTGCAGATGAGCTGGTGTATGCTCCTAGCCAATTTATCTCCCGCTGATTTAAATAGTTCGGCTTGTAAGCCATCCGCACCATCAGCCTTGTACGACTTAAGTTTGGATATCGCCAGTCGCACTTCGGTTAGGTCGGGTGGACGGAACTCTTGGCCATCATCGTCCAAGTTGAATGGAGCGTTCTGCCTATTAGCGGCATCTTGGCTATCTTCGCCATTAAGCAGTCTAGAGAAGTGTTCTTTCCAGATCCTCAGCACTGACTGTGTGTTTACTACCATATTCCCACTCTCATCCCGGCAGGCTTCCGTTCTAGCCTTGAATCCTTGGGTGGATCGCTTCACCCTCTGATAAAATTTTCGAACATCTCCCCTACCGCTACAACCCTCAATAGACTCTACCGCCCTCGTGCTCTCTCTTTTTCCTCCTGAGAAGTCGGCGTTCCTTTTTTCGTTTCAGCCCGTAGAGCTCCCGGGCCACTCTCTCAGCAGCTCTTGTTCGAGTCTGCAGCATTACCTGGTAGGCCTCGTCCTTAGCTGCATGCGCTAGCCGGCACTGTGCATCGAACCAGGGGTTTCGTGGTATTCGCCTAGTGAAACCCAGCACATCAGAGGCGGCACTTCTGATGGCTTGTTGACAGTGTTCTCACTGGTCCTCTGCACTTGATGCTGGTGGCGGACCTCCTGAAAGAATAAGAGTTACGTGGTCTGCAAAAGTTCTGGTGGTCTCTTGCGATTTAAGCTTCTCGACATCGAATCTTTTCACAGCATCTGCTCTGCGTTGTCGCGTCATGGATATCCGCATACGTAGTCTAGCTAGGAAGTTTCGTCGTGTAGGCTGTGTCCTCCGACTATCGAACCAAAGATGCCCTCCTTTCCGAATCTTGCGTTGAAGTCACCAAGAATGATCTTCACGTCGTACTTCGGGCACATATCATACGTTGTCTCCAGGAGATCGTAGAATGCTTCTTTGGTTGAGTCCTCTCTCCTTTCATGGGGGGCGTGAACACAGATCAGGGAAATGTTCTTAAATTTGCCTTTGATGCGGATTGTGACCAGGCGCTCGCTAACACTTCGGAAGCCCAAGACTTCTTGCCTAAGTCTTCCCCTTATCACAAAACCACAACCAAGGAGCCGCTGACCCTGTTCCTTCAAGCACCCGCCGTAGTAGATGTCACACGTTTTCAGTCTCCGTATGCCCTCTCTATCCCATCGCACTTCCTGGATGGCTGTTACGTCAGCCTTTAGCCTGTCCAGCTTCTCCACTAATTGTTCAGCTGCACGTGTTTTGTATAAGGACAGGACATTCCACGTGCAGATCCGAAATTCATTGTCCTTGTTTCGTTTGCTGGGGTCGTCAACTTTAAAATCATCCATATCCGAGGCTTGTTGTTGTTTCGGAACAACTTTTTTTTACGTGGTAGGGAAGTTACCCCGACACACAATCCCCGATCCGAAGGACCAGACCCTTCGTATATTATAGGCCTGAGTTACAAATATGGCGTAATAGCCTATATAAAGTGTTCACTAAGTAGTTCAACGTAACTGGAACTGTAGACGCCACCGTTGATTCCATCTAGAGAATTCGTCCGCTGCCGCCTCGATGAAAGGAGAAGTGCCTTAGTGGGAACACTCCTCCCCCCTCTCTCGTTGGCTGTCCCCAACAGCTTTCCACGGGGATTTAAACCCCGTCTCCAGCTGAGGTACTAGACACCCGATGTTCACCACTAGGAGGTGAGAGTAGGAGTTTTGTAGACAGAGATGGGTTTTGAGAAAAACCTGTGGACGCTTGTGTCCTCTTGAATGCACATAACTACTAAAAATTAAAATTAAAATATTAATATTAGTGAAATCTTTACTTTCATTATATAAAATTGACATTATATTTTCATGATTTAAAATTGCTGGATAAACTCCTCCTAATTTGGCAAAAGTTAAGGTATTTATTACGTTTTGCAATTCATAAGTTATAATTTTCAATTGTTTTGATATCATTCCATCTTTATCTGAATATACAAATTTCTTGACTAAATTAAAAATTTTAGAATTCGTTACAAATTGTTGATTATTATTTTTAATTAAATTATTAATTTTACTTTCTACGATGATTTCGTCATCATGATCATATTTCAATGATTTGTGTTAAAGTATGTTCTACTAATGTCAAGTTTTTGACATGAAATAGATGGTTAGTATTATTCGTGATTAAAGTTTCACCGTCTTCTATTAATATGTATTCTTCCCTTGAATATTCTATAATTTTCGCGTTAATTATCATCAGAATGATGATTAGCAATATTTTTGTGATCATCGCAATTTTGATCTGAAATTGAATTTTTTGTTCTTTTTAGTCTTGATTTTCAAATTGTCTTTGTGAATAATTTTCCCTGCCTTAGTCATTATTTTGTGCCCTAAGTCTCTGTCTGTTGTATGTTTTTATATCTGGGAAGTTTCTTATTCCTAAAATTATTTTTCTCATATACAATCTGATTTTCTTCTACTAACTTTTCCTTTCTTTTTCTTTCTGTTTCTTGATTAAATTATCTTGAACTTCTTTATCTCTATTTCTACCAAAGTATCTACTGGTCTGTAACTTGTCGTTGAATGAATTGATTTGTTATAAGTTCAGTTTAAAATTGTAGGCTTATTCATTTTATATCTTTTGTTAACAATCATACAATTCATTAGCAATGACTTATAGCCGTCTGCCTGAGTGAACAATATTTTATTATAAATTTAAAAAGAAACCAAAGTTTGAGTAGTTAAAACCTTTTGATTATAAAAATTCGAAAAACTAAAGTTGATATGTATATAAGTAATTAGAAAAGTTCATTGATGATTCTTTTACGATATTTAAGCAGCTCCCTACAAAACTCGAATAATTTCATCCAGTCCTTCCCGTTTAAAATGTCCAGCACCTCGTTCCTGTTAAGATAGTTGACTCTCCAATATACCCTTCTTATTTCCCTCAATATCGCACATTGGCCTAGAAAATGCATTGTATTTTCTCTCACTCCCGCATTACAGAGATTACAAATCAGGGGCAGGTCTTCTCGATGTGGAACAAAGTTCAGACGTAGCAGCTCTCCCCTTGCTTGAAAAATAGTTGAGATGACCTCTGTATTAAACTGGTCACTAAAATAAGAGTTTTCTCCGAGTAAATAGTCAAGAGTTGAATAAATTTCGCGATGCACTGATTGTCTCGCCTTTTCTATACATCTTTGCATCGTCAATGGCAGCAATGATTTCATAGAAAATCCCTCTACATTCTTCAACGTTTCCAATATTTAGTTCAAAGGTCTTCCCACACTGAATCGCTAGCTCCTTCCAGTCATTAAACCACAGATTTCCTTTTGAAATTGCAAATTTCGTGATTCTTTTGGGCATTCGACCGTCGGACATACCAATTGTTCTACAGATATAGTCTGCGTGCAACTTAAGAGTTTGTATGTACAACGGTGGTAGCCCAGTCTCCAAGTGAAGCATATATGAGGTTGTCGTCATCGGAAGTTTAAAAGTTCTTTTAAGGTAATATGCTAAAAGTCTTTCAACCGTATCACTTTCTTTGTATCCCCAGTACTGTGATCCGTAGAATAATATTGACTTAACGTTTCTGGAGATTCTGCTAGTAACACTAAATCGTCTGCGTACATTAACACTTTTAAGTTCCATTCATTAAAATGAATACCACCAGGTAAAACATTCGGCAGATCATTTATGTAGAGTGAAAACAGAGTGGGACTTAGCGCAACCTTGTTTTAATCCAAGTTCAGTACTGAAGTAAGCAGAAAGCATTTCCCCATTCCATATCGCTGCACTTCTTTCTGTATACATGGCTTCAATAGATTTGAGCAGCTTGTACGACAGTCCTTTGTTTGCCAACTTGTAGAGAAGAGATCCAATTTCAATTAAATCAAACGCTGCTTTAAGGTCAACAAAACACGCATACACCTTTTTGCGTTTATCCATATACAGCTCAACAGCATTTGCCAGCACATAAATGTGATCCACCGTGGAAAAGCCCTTACGGAAACCGGCTTGGAATTCCGACAAGATTGAGTTCTCATTCAGCCATGAGTTCAGTCTCTGCTGTTTAACGCTTGTGAGAATTTTTAAGCCTGAATTCAGAAAAGAGATTGCTCTATGGTTTCCATCTTCATTTTTATCACCTTTTTTAAAGATTGGAAAAATAATCGATTTCATATATTCCATCGGAAGTTTTCCAGTAACGTAGATATGGTTAAGTGCCTTTGTAAAAAGAGTTTGGAAATTCAGGTTACTGTATTTATAAAACTCCATAGAAATTTGGTTGGAGCCGGGAGCTTTATTGTCTTTGCTTGTTTTCAGCGCTTCTAAAGCTTCAAACAGTTCAATATCACAGTCAATGTTAGGGATGTGGTTGTTTGGGAGTTCATAGCTATATCTTAACTGGCTTATTTCCGGATTCATAAGATTTTTAAAGTAGTACAGAAATTCATCAAATTTTGGTTAAACTCTATTTGAACTTATATTTCCGTTAATAACGCGCACTTTTCTCCAAAAATCCTTACTATTTTGTATAACTCCTAAGATTGCAGCTTGTTGATTATCGTATTCCATTTTTTTCTTGCGGCATAGCTCTTTGTACTTCTTCTGCGCTTCACGATATTGTTGTCGAAAAAAAAAAAAAAAACCAAGACGTTTAAATGTTTTCAACAGTCTAAAAGCTTTTTTCCTTGCTTTTAAACATTCAAAATCAAACTATTTTTCAGAGAAGCTTTTTTCAATTGCGCCATGTTGTTTTTTTGGGGCTGCCTGCCATAATATTTGGTCGAGTACAGACGCATCCAAGTGTTTGAAACCCTCAGTTTCATGTTGAGCAAGTAATTGGTCAAGTGCCTGAATATAATTGTGCGAGTTTTCTATAGTCCACTTCAGTTTAGGCAGTGAGGTTCTATTTACTGATCTATTTTCTCTGATCCGATCTAAACCAGCTGTTACTACAAGTGGAAGATGGTCAGAAAAAGGTGTATTCGCAACCATCATATCATAGAGCAAGGTGCACCAGTCACCTTTGATGAGGCAGTAATCTATTGTTGAGCTCCCTTGTCCACTGATAAATGTCAACTCTCCATTGCTATCACCTTTACTTTTACCATTAACCACACAAAAACCAAAAGAATTACATAGGTCGAGTAATGCTCTTCCATTAGTATTAATGACATTATCTCTTGCCACTCGTATTGTTTCCGAAAATTTTATGAATGTGTCTTCTTGCCCTATGCGCGCATTGAAGTCTCCAATCAACATAACATTTTCATGATTAAAATTTAGTAGAAAATCGAGCAACTTAGTATGATCTTCTTTCCAGTGAGAGCAGTTCAAGTAAATAGGCACTATGAAGTGATTCTTACTGTCAATCACCATTTCTAAAACTTTTCTATCAAATATTTCTTTTAAAATGCATTTTTCCATGTTAAGTTCAGTTTTTAACGCCAGCACCATTCCCCCGCTTGCGCGGCCCCTTGTACTCGTTTTTACTGCTGGCACCCACTCGGTTTTAAATCCATTGAATAAGTTTAAATAATCGGGAATTTGCTTATCTAAAACATGCGTTTCTATAAATATTATAATATCGTAATATCTCAAAAAACTATTATTTATATCTAATTCATTTTTTAATTCACAAATATTATAAGAGGGGCGACTTTCCATTAAGGGCGCACGGTTAGAATTTTGATTTTTTTTTTTACAGTGAGCTAGGGGTCTCTATAGAACAGCTTTAAAATATTACGGTGAGGAAAACCCCCTAAATATGATTAAAAAATGTTTAAATTTTTCGATTTTGGCACTTTTTTTTCACACTACTCAAGTTTCCCTTAAGATAGCACACATTTTCACATGCAAATACTTTTTTTTGGGTAGATTAAATAATTTAATTCAATAATTTAAATATCAATAAACTTTTATTTCAGTTTTTAATAAACATTTAAAGTTATAAAATTGATGAAATCTGAGGCCACTAAATAAAAAAAATCACACAATTATTTTGACAGTTCTACTATTCAACAACTTTGCTATGGTAAGTGTTGAATGGCGTGTGGGATTTTATTTTGGGATTTTTTGTTGGGAAGTTTTTTGCGAATTAGGATATTTTTTTTTTCGATAAATAGTAGGTTTGGGTGGCCCGCTTTGCGGGTTTAGAGATTTTAACTCCCTTTTCGGGTCCTCAGTCCCGCTCACGCGACTCCGTCGCTCCGCTTAGGGTATGCTCAGTCGTCTGGCAGGCGCCTATGTTGTCAGTCGATCTATTATCAAAGTTCTTTGTAGTAAACAGTACATTGGGTGGCCCGCTTCGCGGGTTTAAGGATTTTAACCCCCTTTTCGGGTCCTCAGTCCCGCTCACGCGACTCCGTCGCTCCGCTTAGGGTATGCTCAGTCGTCTGGCAGGCGCTTATGTTGTCAGTCGATCTATTATCAAAGTTTTTTGTAGTAAACAGTACCTTGGGTGGCCCGCTTCGCGGGTTTAAGGATTTTAACCCCCTTTTCGGGTCCTCAGTCCCGCTCACGCGACTCCGTCGCTCCGCTTAGGGTATGCTCAGTCGTCTGGCAGGCGCCTATGTTGTCAGTCGATCTATTATCAAAGTTTTTTGTAGTAAACAATACCTTGGGTGGCTCCCAAAAAAATCCCAAAAAAAAACCACATATCCCAACACTTACCATAGCACAGTAACATACTCTTACTTGTGTGATGGCAGAGCACAGTACACATAATACACATGTATATACCCTGATGGTAAAGAATTGTCAAAAGAAAAAAAAAAAACAGTGCTTCGTGGTCGTCAATTGCATACATTTTGTATGAAAAATTGAAACTTTAAAAATTAATTAAAAATATAAATAAAAGTTTCCTCACTTTAAAATTGTGATATTTATTACTTTTAGTCATAAATCTATTAAATAAAAGTATTCGCGTGTTAAAATTCGTGCGCCCTTAAAGAAAAGTTCAGCCTTATAAGATAAGATTTTATAAGTGTTTTTATTATTAATTTTTTCAGGACAGACGGCAAGTACCTAATCCACATCATTAACTTTGTCCCTATCTAAATATAAGCCCGAGCTGGACGCACCCATTTCTGCTGCTGCTGCTGCTGCTGCTGCTACTACTCCTTGTGCGCTGTACTCTACCATCCCATTTGACATTTGAGTCGACATGACATTGACAGTTTGTTTTCGATTGTTTACGTTTGCCTTCCGCCATGCATGCTCAAATTTCTTACCAATTCCTTCGATTCCGTAATTGTGTTTTAAAATTTGCAGCACATTTTCCTCGCCGCAGCTTAAGCCCGTTGTTTCATACCAGGTTATGATCTTGTCGTCAACTTGTATTTTATCCTCACGTAGCACTACTTTTGCTTTCAGTACTTTCATCTTGATTTCCCTACGGAGTCTCAAAAGTTGCTGTCGTTTCTCTCGTACCGACGAATGGTAGTCACGAGACACAAACACACCTTTGTTCCATAGAAACCTGCAAGATTTTAACACCGCCGCTGTTCTACCTGCGTCTGCAAATTCTACCGCGAATGAACAAGATTTCGCAGCACCGTTTGTACGAAGCTTGCGCACAGATCTTTCCATAATTCTGTCGTCTTTGGTTATGTTCACGCAAACGTTTCTTATTTTGTTCTCCTCATCTCCAAGCTTGCGCATCACAGATCTTTCCATAATTCTGTCGTCTTTGGTTATGTTCACGCAAACGTTTCTTATTTTGTTCTCCTCACCTCCATTTTCATCGTTGACACGGAATATAATATTTTTTTTCGGTACTCCGCCTGTACATGAACTCAATCTCGCTTTCAAGTCGGTCGCACTTAGCGGAAAGATTCACCACTTTCGCGGATAGCTCAGAATTTTTGCCCTGAAGCTCCTCGAATTTGGAATGCAGTACGCACAAATCATCCTTAGTGGCAAGGTCTTTAAACATTAACTGCATTGGATTTTTCCATTCGCGAACAGTCAACTCTCCGAGTGATTTGTCCATAACAATGTTGTAGCCAAATCTCTTGCTAGGTTTAGACGATTCTGGAGAGATTTGGGACAGTGGGCGTTTGTCCATAAAACAATATTGTGTGTGGATTTTATAATAATTTTTTTTTTTTTTTTGTATGAATTTGTTTTACGGTGTTTTGTGATCAGTGACAGTTATTTAGACAAAGCATTTAAGATTTTCTGTTTTAGCTTAAAATAACTAAGCCAAACCTGTGTTTTGTTTTTTAAGTGTAGTTTAGGTACAATACGGACACTCGCTTATTTATTCGAAATAGTTTCCAGTTTTTTCTTTAGATTTCGTATTTTTTTTAAGAGCCGATCTTACTCACAACCTTTCAATTTAGTTTGACAACTCTCCCCAAATTGTTATAACATAACGCTGCTTTTAGTAATAATTCTCCTGTATCTAGAAGTTTATTTTTCTTCTTTCATACATCTATACATTTTTGTTAATGTTGAATGAAATCTTTCTATCTGTCCATTTAATGTACTATTATTTGCTTCTATGTAATATATTTCTATGCCTTTTCTTTCCATTCAACTTTTTAATATCGCCGATTTGAAACTAGGTTCGTTATCGCATGTTATGTGTTTTGCATAATATATATATTTGTAATAATTCTTATATTCCATGTCTTATCTCTAATTTATCATTGATAAGTGTTTGACTTGAATATTTGCTGAATTTGTCGATGCATGTTAAATATTGATTATTTTCTAAGAAAAATATATCTATGTGTAGATATTCCCCTTCCTTCTTCGGAATTGTGTTCTCGCCAATCTTTTCTATATGAGGCTTCCTATCTTACTTGTTTTTGTTACAAATTTCGCAATTTTTCACATATTCTTCAAATTGATCTCTCATTTTTGGCCAATAGTATTTTTTTTCTATTTGTTTAATGTTTTCTCGAGCATTCCTATGTGCTGTGATATGGGTTTTCTTCATGTTCAGTAATTCTATCTCTAATTCAGTATAATTCCTCAATTTTTCCTCGTAAAATAAACTCTTATTGTTGTTACTACGTATTCATTGTCCTTGAAGTTGATTATTAATCCTCTGTATTTTCCTTTGAATATTTCTATTAATTCACTGGAATTATAGTCCGATTCATAAAATATTATCTGTTGTTTGAATTGATTTACACATTTTTCAATTCTTTCTAAATGTTTATTTGTATTTTCACTACTTTCTGCGCTATGTTGCGTTTTTAGGTAGGTAGGTAGGTAGAAATGGCGGCCACGGGCAGACTAGCCCATAGCCAAATTAGCGCTGAAGTGCGCCGTTTTGATACCATAACTCGTTTGAACCTGTGAACCATGTGGAGGGAAAATATGGGCATATCCTCAGGATATCGTCCCTTTTTATTTAGTTAAGAATAGGCTTTTGTTGTAGCTTTTAGCACAATCACCAGAAAGTGGATCACTCACTCAACCAGATCAGCACCCGCACTATCCACAGTTAGCCCATTAGGCAGTTCGTTGGCTAGCACTGGAGCGTCCACTGATCTGATTGGATGATCATCCGGCCGCTGTGCACCACAAACCCCCACCAGAACCCTAGTCTACTATCTTGTGATCATAGGGAGTCGACGGAAGGTATAATGCAGAAGTAGCCGAAATTTGTCCTAGAGCGTTGAAAAAAGAAATCAAGTCTTTGATCTTCATTTCAGAAAGTCTGGGTCTGCGTATTAGATCAATTGTTCGGTTCTTGTCATAGGTGGGTCAAATCTTCCTAGATATAATACAGTTTGATAAACTGCTCCACCTACGGTTTGCTTTAGTAAGATAAATTGAGAGAATGTTGCCCTTCGTAACTCCAAGCGGAATGTTGACTCTTTCCGCAAGTGAGCCATGAAGGGCTGAACCGTGCCTGGCCAGCTCGTCAGCCCGTTCATTGCCCTCAATGCTACTGTGACCCGGGACCCAGATAAGAGTGACATTGAGGTCAGTGTTCAGACCCGCAAGCTCATTCCGGCATTGCAGGACTAGTTTGGAGGATGCTGTAGCTGAATTAATGGCTTTAACAGCCGCTTCGCTGTCTGTAATAATAGCTGCATTACGGTTTTGGTTTGGATATGCTTTGGATCTGTAACTTGCAAGCTTCCCTGATTGCCAGCTATTCAGCTTGAAAGACGCTAGCAAGGTCGAAAGGACCTAGATACATTTAGAGATTCAGAGAAGATTCCTGCACCAACTCCATCTTTGAGCCATCAGTAAAGATAGTTGTGTCGAAATCTTTCGTCACGACGTTATCATTCCAATCCTTCCTGGATGGAAATTTAACTTTGAAATCCTTACTGTTACTCATTGTAGGGGTGCAGTAGTCAGTGGGGGTCGAAAACATTTCCATTGTAATCAAGTCTGTGATATTGCTGTGACCATAGAGCTTGGCAAACCAAGAGTTTGATTCTTTTAGTCTTAAAGCGCTGCAAGGTACTAGATATTTAATATGTAAATCAAGTGGTAGAAGGTGCAGAAAAACACTTAAGGCATCAGTCGGGCATGATCTTATAGCCTCTGTCGTGCCAATGCTAGCAGTTCTTTGAACCTTCATAAGTCTATCGATGTTATATTTTTTGTTAAGTGCAGGCCACCATACAATCAAACCGTATGTGAGGATCGGTCGTACCACGGCTGTGTACGTCCACAGGATCATCTTCGACTGAAGCCCCCACTTTTTACCAAAAGTTTTACTACAGGCATAGAATGCTATACAGGCCTTCTTGACGCTTTCTTTAATGTTCAACTTCCATTTTAATTTGGGGTCGAGAATAACACATAAATATTTAGCTTTAGAGGAGAGTGAGAGTGTTTGGCCGTTGAGTCGGGGTAGAGTGAAGGGGTGTATCTTAGTCTTGGTAGTAAATATCATCAGGTTAGTTTTGCTTTGATTAGCTCCTAGTCCACAGCTCGTGGCCCAGTTGCTGACCTCCCTTAAAGCCATTTCCGTGATCTCACTTAACACAGGAGTAAACTTCCCTGACACTAATATCACCAAATCATCAGCATATGCCACCGCCTTTACTCCACATTTTTCCAACTTAACAAGAATTTTATTCATGACTAAAAGCCATAGAAGAGGGGACAGAACCCCACCCTGGGGTGTACATGTTTGGTCGAGTTTGTATTACCTAACGTAGCTTGAATCCGTCTGTCTCTGAGCATGGATATTATCCATATCCTTATGTAGTCTTCTACACCAAAATCAACTAAAGACTCTAGAATGGATTCAGTAAGCACGTTGTTGAAAGCCCCTTCAACATCTAAGAAAGTGGCAAGATTATATTCTTTATAGTTTATAGTTTTCTCAATAGTGCACACTACCTCATGCAGGGATTTGCCTTTAAGGTATGCGTGTTGAGAGTTTTCTAGTGGACATCTATCCAGGATGTCTCTAATATGGATGTCAAGGATGCGCTCTAAGGTTTTAAGCACAAAAGAGGTTGGCTAATTGGATGGAAATCTTTCGCAGATTCATGCCCCCGCCTACCGACTATCGGGATAAAAACCACTCTAATAAATTGTATAATATTTGTGACCTTTTATCGATAAAGATTGATATAACTTTTTGTGGGCTATAGGTCAGTAAATTAAAGATGTTATTTGATGTGCAACGTTTCGAGCATGTTTATGCTCTTCATCAGGCCTTTATTTATAAAAATTATAAAAGTTATACATACATACATTAATATAAAAAGTATTATATATGACGTCAAGTAACTTACAAACAATATTTAAAGAATTTACGTTAAGGGAATAAACCACTCATTATAGTTACATGATAATCTCATGAAATAAAATCTATTACAAAGAAACACATTAATTAAAAAGTTTAAACTTTAAATTTGAATTTGAATTTACTGGTGGACAGGAAAAAAACCTCCATTTATCAAAACAATCACCTATACTTTAACCTGCTGTATGTTGTTGGTCGCTTAATCAGTTGGCTGTATGCGCTGCTAAGCTTTTCGCAGTCCGATCTCCGGTTGACAGCATTGTTGTTGTTATTTATGTGTAGCATCTCCAGCAACATTCTCTTTGAATAATGTTGCTCTGTTTGCAAAATCTCCACATTGTCCAAATCTGGTTTGTGTTTTTCCTGTAAACAATGGAGAGCTAATGCAGTTTTTTGTGCAGCCCTGCTGTTCAAATCAGATCTATGACCAGACAGACGATTTTTTAGTTTTTGCTTGGAGGTACCTATATAGACCGATGAACATGTTGTCTCTTTCCCACCCAAGCAATTGATCTTATAGATAATGTTGGCTTTCTCCATCTTATCCACTTTCCCTTTGATGTTAGTGAAAAGCTTGTCTTTCAGGGGATTAGCAGACTTGAAAGCAATTTTTGTTTTCGTCTTGTCTCTTATAGGTGCGGTGACGATACGGTTGGAGAGGTGGGGAATGAAAAGTGCGCTCTTGTACAAAGTTACTTGTTGGGCATCAATTTTTTTGTCTTTTTCGGTTTGTTGGTAGTTTTTGATGAGCTTGTTGACAATGATGGTGGGGAAGGAATTGAATAACAGGGTGTTCCGGATAATGTTTATATTCTTCTGGTGGAAGGAAACATCGCTTATGTCGAGAACACGGTTGACAAAGTTTTGTGCCGTGTTGATAATTATTGGTTTGGGTTGTTTGGAGTGAAAATTAATAAGGCGACCTGAAGCAGTAGGTTTTTTATACCAATCGAAAATCAGTCTATCATTCCGCCTTAAAACTTTCACATCCAAATATGGAAGTTCGCCATTTAATTCCAATTCGACCGTGAATTTGATTTTATTATTGAAAGAGTTCAATGCATTAAGTGTATTTTGTACTTCTTGGGATTTGATCACAACAAACAGGTCATCTACGTACTTGGTAATGATCTTGGGTTTATAATCCAATTTACCCAATACATCTTCTAGTAAAGTTTCCATAACTAAATCCGCTAGAATTGGAGAAGCTGGACTACCCATAGGTATACCTTGTTTTTGTTGGTAAATGGTGCCAGAGTACTCTAAATAATTGTTGTCAATGACACAAAATCTCAATATTTCCATAAATTTCGCTTTTTTAATATTGGTATATTCTTTAATTTTATCCCAATTCATCTTTGTGATATCCAAAACCAACGCAATCGGAATGCTAGTAAACAAGGAAACCACATCAAATGAAACCAATATTTCTCCATTTTCCAGTTGGAGAGGTGCAACTTTTTCAATGAAGTCTTTCGAATTCTTTACATTGAATTTCGAATTGTGTGTCAGATTCTGAAGAATTTTCACGACAAACTTCGAAAGCTCATAACAAGGGACGTTCGTAGAAGCACAGATAGGTCTCAAAGGTACGTTATCCTTATGAATTTTTGGTAATCCATATATTTTTGGGCTGCTAGCAGTGTACGTAGTCATCCTTTTCTTCTCAAATTCGGAAATCTGACCTTCTTTAAACAAATATTTGACAAAATCATTGTTAGAAGTTTGCAACGTTGTTGTTGGGTTGTTTCTCAAAACCCTATAAACGTTCCTGTCGGTCATAAGTTCCTGCATTTTATTGTTGTAATCTGTTTTATACATAGCCACTGTAACATTTCCTTTATCAGCTGCGACAATATAAACATCTTTATGTTTTCTAAGGAATAATTGGGCTATGTTATATATTTTGTTTAAGAATTTGTCAAACGGAGGAATATATGTTGATCTTAAATGGTTTTGTACAATCTCTGTAAAATTAGATCGAGCTATCTCCTGGTCACCCTGTTCTAAAGTTTTAACCAATTCTTCTCCATCAGCGATAATTTTGAAGAGTGGAAGCTCACCTTTCTTTGTTGGTAAAGTGAATTTGGGACCTAATGATAGAAGCCATTTGACATCCGAAGGGAACTCTACAGCAGTATTGTTTACAAACCATTTATTGTGAAATTCTATATTCATCGTTTGTTTCAGATTATCCTTTAAACGTTCAAGTTTCTTTATGTGTCTGTTTTTTATGCTCTCATTTACATTATTGTGTTTGTTTTCTTGGCTATTGAAGAATGTAGAATATTCCCTTTGTGTAAGTTTATCGGTTATGAAGCTTTCTAGTTTTTGTATCCTTTTTAACTCTACCTTCTTTTGTATTTGTTTGAGAGAGATAGCAATATTTAATAATTTTGCATGAAAATGTTCAATATGCAATAAAAGCTTGCTCTCCAATTTTCTTTCAGTTTCATTATTAGAAAATTGAAAAATTTGATTCAAGTTATTCGTTGAATAACGAATGAAATTAGGAAACAAACCAAACTCTCTACATTTTAAAAGAAAAATTAGAGAATTATTGTTTTTTGTGTATGAGAGTGTCTCTCCGCTATATTCCTTAAGTTTGTTGCAAGTTTCTGTGTCGTAATAATTTCTAATGTGGTTGTAGAACTCCATTTTTGTTAGGTGGTGTTTACGGCGTGCCCTCCGTAATAATAATAAATTGTATAATATTTGTGACCTTTTATCGATAAAGATTGATATAACTTTTTGTGGGCTATAGGTCAGTAAATTAAAGATGTTATTTGATGTGCAACGTTTCGAGCATGTTTATGCTCTTCATCAGGCCTTTATTTATAAAAATTATAAAAGTTATACATACATACATTAATATAAAAAGTATTATATATGACGTCAAGTAACTTACAAACAATATTTAAAGAATTTACGTTAAGGGAATAAACCACTTCAAATTCAAATTTAAAGTTTAAACTTTTTAATTAATGTGTTTCTTTGTAATAGATTTTATTTCATGAGATTATCATGTAACTATAATGAGTGGTTTATTCCCTTAACGTAAATTCTTTAAATATTGTTTGTAAGTTACTTGACGTCATATATAATACTTTTTATATTAATGTATGTATGTATAACTTTTATAATTTTTATAAATAAAGGCCTGATGAAGAGCATAAACATGCTCGAAACGTTGCACATCAAATAACATCTTTAATTTACTGACCTATAGCCCACAAAAAGTTATATCAATCTTTAAAAACCACTCTTACATGTCTTCAGGACTCGGGAACATAGTTAAGAGATAAACATCCTTTAAAAATTGTTTCCAGCCAGGGAACTGCTATCTCTTGCAGTTTCTGGAGCCGTCCAGGCCTGGGGACTTATACGGTGAGAATGTATTAATTGCCCAGGCAATTTTTTCTTTTGTTATAACGGTATTGATATGCTCTACTCGAGCTGAAGACATGTCCCAAGGTTCCAGCGTCGCTAACCAACTGTTCTCGCAGCCCGGGAAGTGCGTCGTCATTAATAGCTCCAAGGACTCAGCTGGAGAGACTGGCCAGGAACCATCAGGCTTTTTCAAGAATGATGGATTGCAATGTTCCTTAGATAGAATTTTACCGAGCCTTGCGGAATCTTTTATATTTTCAATTGACTGACAGAATTCTCTCCAGCCTTGTTGCTTGGCTAATGCGAGAGCTCGCTTGTAAACCTTGAGACAGTCTTTATAGGGTTGATAAAACTTGTGTTTTTGGCAGATATTAAAGATTGTTCTAGTCATTTTCCTTAGATTAGATAGGTCTTCATTCCACCAAGGGGGTAGTGTTTTGTGGCTATATTTTATTGGACAGGAGACCTTAAAAGCAGTGCTCATTGATGCCTCAAAGGATTTCACCTTTGACTCAAGATCTGTCACCGAGTCTGGACTAAGGTTCGGTATATTGCCCAGTTTAGATTTTTCAACTTGACTGAATTTCTTCCAGTCTATTCTTTTGGGATTTCTATAAGGGGATTTATTTTCGGTTTTGAAATTAATGCTGAAGAGTATCCATCTATGTTCCGAAAAAGATTTCAGAAGGGATACCCTCCAGTTTTCTACTATTAGAGATTCATTTTGTTATTTACGATCGTAACATCCAGTACGTCCTCCCAGCCTTCATGATTATCCGAGCTCGGAAATACAAAGGTGGGAGTGCTACCTCTGTTGCAGACCGTCAGGTTATTTTCAATAATAAAATCAAAAAGAGACTCACCTCGTTCATTGATCTCTGAAATACCCCATAGGGTATGTTGTGCATTAGCATCATTACCAATCACAAGGTTAGTCCCTTTGGCTTTAGCTTCATTTGTAAGGGTTCGCAACTCTTCTGGCGGTGACTGCCTGTCATGGGCCGAGTACGCCGAGACCAACAATAAGCCGTCTGCATTTTTATCCACCAACCTTACAACTGTTAGATCAGGAGTGCTAAGATTTGGACACAAAAAAGCTTTTAAGTGTTTTTTAGCTAAAATACAAGTTCTAGGCTTACCTTGGTCTGGGCTTGCGGTTTTATAAAACAGGTCGTATTGGTGATCTTGGAGGCCTCTTACTCTGAGTCCATTCACCCATGGTTCTTGAATGACCGCTACGTCGACGTTTTACTCCCTCAGGAAAACCCGCAGATTATCCGAGGCACATTTAGAGTGCTTCAGATTAATCTGTACGACTCGCAGCTCGTTTTTAATTTTGTGAGCAGCCTGCACAGTCAGGGCCCGGCGGCTCGCTAGGGACAACGACATCACCAACAATTTCGTCGATCTCGACTTTGTCATCAGCTTTGTCGGGGTCTTCTCCCTGACTATGCAAGATTTTAATGCGGATCATACGAATGCTCCCCGGCTTTCTTCGCTGATCCTCAGAAGATAAGATCCACTGTTCTTCTGCGGTTCCTCTGCCTTAATGACAGCCCAGTCATGCATAGGAACCAGCGCTTGTCCGATCGGCTTGATGCCCATGAGGGGCAACCAAATGCGAGCCATTGGTTGCCTAGAGATATCCTTAGCTGGGATAAGCTTGAGCTTCACGCCCTCCCAGTCTTTGCTGACCTTAGCAACGCTTTTACTAAGGAAATCCCTAGAGAACCCGTCCTCATACTTAATTACCCTATATCCTCTGAGTCGAAACCAGGATACGGACCCTCACTTTCCGATAAAGTGTATAAAAACACCATCTCTGAGAGCTTGGCCTCGATGAGGTTCCACACAGCCAACAGACCTTTGTTGTTTGTGAAGAGCTCATCCACAACCGATACCTGGAGATCGTCTCTGACAACTTCCGGAGCATGCGGTTGCGCTGCTCTGAGAGGAGGCATTTGTTCACTCCTAATAGGGTTGTCTAGCCTACTCTTCTTCTGCGGTTGTGTGGTCTCTTCTTGAGACCTAACTATTTCGCTTGAGGGCGTTTTCTTGTATAGCCAGAAGACCGTTGTAATCTTCAACGATCTTCTGGTACATTATTTTGTCAGCGGCGTCCCTCTCATGGACCGTTACAGCTTCCTCATTCTTGCCTATCTTGTCAAGAAAGTAGGTAGCTCTCTTGAACTGGGCCTTGAGAAGGGCGCTCGCTGATTGTCTTTTGGTTTTGCGGGATTTATTGGTGGGGTACTATGTCAAGCACTGCCTGTGCTTCCTGAAGGTCCGGGTGGCCCATGAGTACCGAGACTTCCGGTGCTCACTGAGCTACCCTTAAGGGTTTCTTGGCTAGAGGCCAAGAGTTCATCCTCTGTGTCGGCGGATGGTTCTACGTCTGTATTGTCAGTATCGTCCATAGTGTATGGCAAACAAATTTGATTCCCACGAGTAGGTCGGAAAGGAAAAGTCAACCCCGGCAGAGCCGATATACCGGGGTAAGGCAAAGAATATGACGGACCCTGCTAAGGCGTCCGAAAGAGCTCGTTAGAGACTGGTTTACCCCCCAGCCTTCCATTTCTTCGGCACGGATTATGAAAACGCTCACACCACCACTGATAATTAGAAACCCCGTATCTATGGTCAAATCGTTGAACTATTGATAAGTAAAGGAACACTACAACAATTCGACCTGACCTTAGCTGATCCCCATCTTCAAATCGTACAAGATTAGCTGTGGTGAGCTGTGGACCGCCCGGCACCCACTAGGAGGGTTTGATACGAGGATTTTCGCCGAGCGTTTCTTGTAGCTGTTAAGTGATTTAAATTCTGTCAACTTAATGCATCTGCTACGAAATTCGTAGTTCCTAGCTTATAAATCATTTTAGGTGAATATTCTTCTATTAAAGCGTACCATCGCTTCATTTTCGCATTTAGATTGCGTTTTGAGCATGAAAATGTCAAAGGCTGATGATCTGTATGTATTTCTAGATCTTTTATTCCGTATAAATAATTTCGTAAATTTTTAAGTGCGAATATAATTGCAAATAATTCTTTCTCATTTGCTGCATAACTTCTCTCTGATTTGCCTAATGTTTTACTTATAAACGTGATAGGGCTAAGTAAGTACAAATTTCTTACTAAAATCAGGCTGATTTAATTCTACTTCTTCAATTAAAAGTTTCTTTAGTTTTTCTGCTGCATCTATGGCTTCTTTATCTAACGTTATGTTAGTTTTCTTTGCTACATGAGTCGAAACTTGTCCAGAATCTGACTGCAAATACTTTGTTAAAGGCTTAGCTATTTGAGCATAATTTTGTATGAACTTCCTGTAGTAGCCAATCATTCCTAAAAATTATCGTAATTGACGTAGATTTTGGAAATGGATATTCCTGAATGGTTTTAATTTTATCATTATTGTTTTTTTTTGCTACCATATAGCCTAAGAATTTAATTTCTTTTTGATAAAATGTGGATTTTTCTAGAGATATCTTCATAATGTGAATCTCCTTTAAAACGTTTATAATTTCATACAAATGCTTTGTATGCTCTTCTTCACTATTTGAATACATAATGATGTCATCTATGTAAATATGACAGAATTTTCCTACAAAAAGACGTAATATGTCGTCCATAGCCCTCTGAAATATACAAGGTGCGTTTTTTAGACCAAATGGCATTCTAATATACTCATATTTTCCATTATTAACCAAAAATGATGTCGTTTCTATATCTGATTCTTTCATTTTTATTTGATGAAAGCCGCTTTCTAAATCTATGCTTGAAAAGTACCTTGCCTTTCCTAAATTGCTCAAAATAACGATTGTATCTGGAATCGGATACTTATCTGTAAGAGTATTCTCATTTAACTTTTTTAAAATAAATTACCATGCGTAATTTTTGACTTCCGTCTTCGTTTCTACCTTTCTTTGGTACTTCCCATACCGGACTGTTATAAGCACTTTAACCAGGCCTTATTACTTCATCTTTTATCATTTTTTCTATCTCTTTGTTAATAAAATCGTTAGCACTATGAGCATAAGGATACTGTTTGTTTTGTCCGAATTGCCCTCTCATCTACTGTATTAATTTCAGCTAATATATCTGTTCTTAAAGGTAAATTTAAGTTCACTTTCCTATGTTCGCTTTTAATTTAATTTGTTACCTTTTCCTTGAGTTTCTCTAAATTTTCTTGTACAACGTGATTCAAATTGCGTTTTTATTAAAATATAGCCGTTCAGTATCATTTCCAACTGTAATCGTTTTATTAATTTTAGCGTTAATTTGTTTCAAGAAATTATTACCCAAGAGTATGTCGTACTCTAATTCTTTTAATTCATAAACTCGCATTATTTTACCGAATATTTCAGTTTCGTAAAAACTATCTATAATTGTGCTTCCATTCACTGTGACTGCCTTCTTCTTTATGACTAAATCTTGTTTCGTTTGTAAGACGTGTGGCATGCAATAATTTGCTTGTTGCGCCTGTGTCTATAAGTATTCTTATCTTTTTATCACGAACTACCCTTCGTACGTATGGTAGTCCGTTGCAATTCCTAAAAAATGCTCGTCATTCTAGTTAATTTTGTTTATCCTTTCTACCTTTTGTGCCGTGGGCTGCGAAGAATGCTGTGTAGTGTTCCCTTTCTCGTTTGAAAACAGGTCTGGGTTGGTTATTGTACGTATTGTAAGTCATTGGTTCCATCTGCCTGTATTTGTGTGATTTTGTTGATTATTCTGATTATTTTGGGCGTTAGCTGGTCTTGAGTTTATATTTTGTCTTTGTTTATAATTATTTCTCTGAGTATTAGTATTTTGCATTGGAATGCTCTGTGTACTCATTGCAGACAAATTATTTCTGTCCTGTTTGTACCGATGAGGTATGTTTTCATGATGAAATAAGTTTGAATTGCTATTCAACTGACGATTTTGTTTCGGAAATCTCAGTGTCTCTTGTTGTCGACCATTTTGTCGGTCTTCATTAAACCTCAAAGCGAATTATGTCTTGTATTATTGCTTTCTAATTCCTGAGCTTTTTCTAGTGCAATAGATAAGTTTTCAGGACTGATACTAAATAAGATGTTACTTAATTGACCGTTTAGGCCTGAAATGAAAATCCTTAAATCGTCTCTTCTATGTTTATGACACATTTCCTGAGTAATCGGATTATTGTCGCCGTAACTCATAATTGTTTTATTTATCAGAATAGTTAGTTGGAGTGAACTATAATTGTATTTCTCAGAGTGACTAATGTTGACAAATATTGAATACTACGTCTTTTGTATGTACTTATGGCATGATTTGCCGCTTGTCGCCATGAGACGTATTTTTGTGTTTCACCTGTGAATAATGGCATTGATTTTATAACATCTAAAGTCATTCTATCTTCTATGGTTGGATCGATTTCTTGTATTTTATACTCAGTTACTTCATTAGTAGAACTTAAATCGGAATCTTTAATTTTCCTACTTGACGTACTTTGGATAGAAGGAAGTCTGATTTGACTTAATAAATTGAAATGTTCTAATTCAATATCTTCACTAATTATACTTAATTTTCTTTTGATTGCACCTTTATCATTTAGTAATTATTTTTATTGATTTCACTCATATTCTTAATTTAATTTAATTTATCTTTTTAATATAAAATAATTCTTACTATAATTGTTGATTGATGAGATGGCCTTCTTGTAGCTTCCTGATGTAGCTGGCACGTCTCGATGCTCTTTCACTTCTTTTAAGTTACTTTGGCTGTTTTGTTGCGTAGAACTTATATTTATCGTTCTTTTTTAAGAATATCGTTATTATTTCCAAGCAATTATTCTTCCCTTCGCGATAGTTGAAATCTAGTCTTTTTTTATAGGACTGTTCATTCGATTTGCAACTATATATTTTGGCAAGATCGCCTCACTTTTCCCGTTAATTTTTTTTTTTTAATTTTCACGGCACTATTTTTACGTTCTGAGGGATCCCGTTGAGCCCCCAATTAATAAATGTACAACACAAGTGTTTAAAAAAATATATTTATTTAAACTTAAAAACCTACGATAAACTTAATTTTACACTTTACATTTAAAATTCTACTTATAAGTAAGTAAGTAGTAAGTAAGTAGTGAGTAATATGTTTACTCAGAAATTCAATAGAAAGTAGATACATATAATAACTACTTGAACAATTTAAGATTCGCAGACGACGTTGTTCTTCTTTCGAATTCAGCAACACAGATACAGACAATGTTAAATCAACTTTCAATATCCTGCAGATGAGATGGGCTTTGCTTAAACTTGACTAAAACAAAAGTGATGACTAATCATATAAAGGAGAACATCTTATTGGAAAATACTAAAATAGACTATGTTGAAGACTACATTTACCTAGGAGAAATTAAATCTTTCAAAAACCAAGACGAAAAAGAAATAACTAGACGAATTTGATAACGGATGGAAACTGTTTTGGAGCTTAAAAGACATACTGAACTCGAACCTTAGTAATGATACAATCAACATCAACATAATAAACTAAGAATATATCAAACAAAAATGGAACGAAAACTTTTAAATATACGACAAATACAAAGGATACGTAACGAAGAAATTAGAAGAAGAACAAATATAGTTGACGTGATAACTCGAATAAAACAACTGAAATGGAGCTGGGCAGGGCACTTATCAAGAATTGAAGACCAAAGATGGACGAAAATAATAACAAAATGTGAACCTAAATGATGAAAAGAGACCAAGAGGGCGACCGAAAAAGAGATGGGTTGACGATCTAAAGCTATTTAATCAAAACTGGTATAATGATGCAAAAAATAGATTCTTATGGACAGCAATGGGGGAGCTTACGCCAGATAAAGCAAAATCGAATTTTGAACATACTTAGAGAAATAAACTGTAACTGTAATTGTAAATTAATATTAATTGTTAAATAATCTAATAAGAAGTATTTATTTTTATGTAGTTATTTATAATAAAAAATGTTTGTATATATTAAAACAACAATATTGGCAAATAAAGATTTATATAATAATAATAAAACATATAATAAGAATATGAAGAAATTTAAATATTAAAATATTGAAATTACTTCTGTTTTATGTGGATTGAATGAACAAAATTCAATTTAAAAGTACAAGTGACCTCAACTCCAGAAATAATTGTGTTTCGCCCAAGGTATAACAGTGGGCTCTTCAGTCAGTCTGTTATACCCTACTAAGACACAACTTTTGGTCGATGTTTACCGACTCTTACAAAAATCACAGCAAAAAGATACTGTGAATTTTATTATTTTAGGGGAATTTGTTTAAATTCGTGCACCCAGAAAATAAATACCCGTTGTCAGGTTTTTTATAATAAGAAGATGAAGAAATTTAAATATTGAAATTACTTCTGTTTTAGGTGGAGTGAATGAACAAAATTCAATGTAAAAGTAAAAGTGACCTCAACTCCAGAAATAATTGTGTTTCGCCCAAGGTATAACAGTGGGCTCTTCAGTCAGTCTGTAAGTAGGGTATAACAGACTGACTGAATAGCCCACTGGTATACCTTGGGCGAAACACAATTATTTCTGGAGCTGAGGTCACTTGTACTTTTAAATTGTAGATAAATATAAACATACAATTTTTTTTTTGTTTATATATAGATATAAGTTATGTTTGATATGTGTAGATTAAGAAGATTAAACATAGAATTTTGCATCAATGGCTCGGTTGAGCCGTCTGTTGCGATGAAATATCCTTATTAAAGTAGTTCCTTATGTTAGTAATAGTATTAGTGCTGCTGTTGTTGTTGCCGTTGTTGTAGATGGTGTCATTTATGTAAATGCTTTTGTGACTGCTGTCATACATCTCGTTGTTGGTGTTCATGATGTCATTGTTATTGAGGCCGTAGTTCATGTTATTATTGGTGATGCCGTTATTGTTATTGTTTTTGTTGGTGTTGTTGTTTTTAAAGCTGTTGGTGATGTTGTTGTACTTGGTGTTGATGTAGGAGGCGGTGATCTTGCGGTTGTTGTTGCTTGTTGCTGTTGTTGTTGTTGTTGCTGGTGCTGTTGCTGTTGTGTTGGCGTTGGTGTTGTTGTTATTGTTTTAGTGATGACGTTGATGTATTTGGTGTTGTTGTAGGGATGGTGAGCTTGTTGTTGGTTGTTATTTTGTTGGTGATAAAAAATGCGGTTGTTAATCGCTCTTGTTTGCTGTTGAAGTTGTAGTTGCTGTTGTGTTTGTTGTTGTTATTGTTGGTGTTGTTCTTGTTGCTAATTGATGGTTGTTGGTGGTATTGTTGGTAGTGTTGCTGTTATTGTTGTTGCTGATATTGTTTTTGTTGTTTTTATGGTTGATTTTTTTTTTTGTTGCTGTCGTTGTTGTGAATGCTGTTTCTGTTGTTTATGCTGTCCTGTTGTCTTTGTTGGCGTAGTTGGTGTTGTTTCCATTGTTGGTGTGACTTGCGTTGTTCTTGTTGCCGATTATTATGTAATTAATATTGTTGTTGTTGGCATAGTTGGGTTTGTTGTTGTTGTACGAGAAGCTGTAATTCGTGCGCTGTTATTGCTTAGGTAAGGTTAGGTTATTGGGCTGACAGTTGATCTTGTTACCGTCACACTTAGATCAGTGTAGATCCATTGTGATACCCTGGGGATTAATCCCCATAAAAGAAATATATGATAAATCCTATGACATAGTCCCTAGAGGGCGTCGATACAGTTCTTACAAGCTGAAGCTTGGAAAAGTCGTTTACAAATTGATTGAAGGAATGTCAGTCGATGCGTAAATACCGGGTTGAGGATAGGTTGCCGCACCATTGTCTTTTAAGAGCGTGTCCCTTTCCTTTACCCTCACTGGATTGATCAACCCCACACCAGACCCGTAGGAGCAGTGGCTCCATGCAACGTCTGGCGCTGGGTTCGATAAATCAGTGGTTGGTGCCAGCGATTGCCCAGTTCGGTCAGATAAGGAGAGTCCGTCGACACGATCACCGGGCAAAGGAGAGGCCAGCCCACCATAGTGTTTTAGAGCGTGAACCTCTCCCTTACCCCCAACAGGTAAATCATTCCTCCGCCAGGCCCGTAGGAGCAGTGGCTCCATGCAACGTCTGGCGGGTAAGTTTGATAAATCAGTGGTTGGTGTATGTTGTAGCTTTGTTAAGTTGGTCCCATTAAGGTGTTGGAGAAGTGTCTGTTTACGCATAATCACCGGGTTGTGGAGAGGTTAACGCACCGTTGTCTTTTAAGGGCGTGGTCTCTACCTCTACCCCCTCTGAATAGATCATCCACTCACCAGGGCCGTAGGAGCAGTGGCTCCATTCAACGTCTGGTGAGTGAGTTTGAAAGATTAGTGGTTGGTGTCTGCATCTACCCCGTTCTGTCATACGTCGTCCGCACAATCACCGGGTTTAGGAGAGACCAACGTATCACTGTCCTTTAAGGGCGTGATCCCCCCTACCCCCTCCGGTTAAATCATCCCCCCACCAGGCCCGTAGGAGCAGTGGCTCCGTGCAACGTCTGGTGGATGAGTTTGAAAGATCAGTGGTTGGTGTATGTGCCTGCCTAGTTAACTCGGTGAAGATATCAAGGTATTGAAGAATTGTCTGACGGCATATTAACACCGGGTTGAGGAGAGTAAAACGCACCATTGTCTTTTTAGGGCGTGATCCCCTCATTTACCCTCACCGGAAAGATCATCTCTCTACCGGGCCCGTAGGAGCAGTGGCTCCATGCAAAGTCCGCTGGGTGAGCTTGATAGATCAGTGGTTGGTGTATGCGTCTGCCCCGTTCAGTCAGATTAGTCTTCAGGTTACTGAAGAAGTGTCCGTAAGCACAATCACCAGGTTGAGGAGAGGCCAACGCAGCATCGTCTTTTTGACGATGGTGCATCAAGCTGTTTGCTTAGTTGGTGGTTTCTTGTTATTTTTTTTTTTTTAGTTGTTGATGATGTTGTTGTTGTTTGTTTTTTATGTTGATTGTGATGTTGATGCTGTTATTGTAGCTGTGATGTTTTTCTATCCATTATATTCCCTCATAAGTTTATTGCGATATTTAATGGCTAGAGAGAGGTATTTTACCAGAGCGAACCAGTTCCCGTCGCCATTAAGGATATTATTCTGTTACTTGTTGAAAATGTACCGTTCAAATACAGAAGTCCTCCTCTTCCTTTAAGGATCCATCATATTGCGGATGCGAACCTTTCTTACACCCATTTCCGTATCGAACCACTCTGATAGATTTTTTCCATCCCATACTGCACTTGCTGTCCCTGCATAGAGATCCTTTATGATGTTAAGGAATTTTGTTGATAGACCAATTCTTTTTAGTTTGACAAACAGAGCGTTACGACAAATACTATCAAACGCTGCCTTGAAGTCTACAAAGAAGCAGTATGTTTTTTTGCCTTCATTCATCCTGATTTTAACTATGTTTAGTAGATTGAACATATTATCCGCCGTGCTATATCCCTCTCTAAACCCTGCTTGATATTCGTTCAAAATATTGTTTCTTTTTTCGCCGTGGCATCCATAAAAGAAATTCCTCTGTAGTTGTTTTGTCGACAACTCGAATTTATAGACCCCTTACCTCTGGTGGGGGGAAGTTAATAAAAAGCGAATTGTATGGTTGCCGTTATAATAGCAAGTGACCTTTATTATTGAAGATTTTCTACTTTTATACAAATTTTATGCTTAGGTGTTCTAAATTAATTGTAAGTTCAATGTACATTTATATTCAGAAAAAACTGCATTCTTGCAGAATGACAAAATTATAATGAATACAAAAAAGACGAATTTGATATCGTCGTTTATATTGTTGTCGTGTGTTAATGTGCTGCTTGTTGGCGGCTATGTGCTGCTTGTTGGCGGCGATGTATTATTGTTGGTGCAATTGATGTTGTTGTCACAACATGCTGGGCCCCTCAGATTGAAGAAACGCAGAAGTCGATGTCTTCAAATGAAGTTTGAGATTTTCGTCGCTTGTTGAAAGTCCTCATTGGTATACCTGTTGCTTTAGTTGGTGGGTTGAAATTTCTCATCGGTATAGTTGTTGCATTAGTTCCTGACCTATGTTGTTGATCTCTCTTTCGTTTGGTGATGAAGTCAATAGTTATTATGACAACTATTATGATGATAAAACCATTGACTCCAAACAGCGAATATTGGTGTATTCGATGGGTTGTGATATCGTTCAGTATGTTTTCTTGGCTCTTTTGAAACTTTATTGCGATTTCTAATAAAGAAATGTTCAATGAAGCGTTTGATGGTAAGACTGAGTGTTATCCTCTTTTGGCGGTAAATGCTGTTAACTGTTCAGAGAGATTAAATGATGGTAAGAAAGATGATTTGAGTGTGCTTTTCATCGTTTGTCTTCCCACAACTGTCATGCTTTGGGCATGTACTATGCACCTGGCTGGCAATTTTAGCATTCCGCTGCCTCTCAATGTTACGGGTACAGTATTAAAGTCACAGTTAATGTTGACTGTTGTCTATTCTGGAGTACTATAAAACCATGCATTCTGCTGATACATCTCAATCCAGTATAACCTTGCTGGAATATCCTTTGTCGTGCATGAGTTCATGATTTCCTTATGCTGAATAATGTTCATCTCACAGACACTAACTGAAGCACCGGTTGTGTATAGTGGGTGTTGAATTGAGCACCAGAAGATATTGGGTGACCTCATTTTGCAAAGTGAAAACTCGTCTTTTTTCAGCGGATAAAAGTGGTTGACTTGTAGATTAACCATTAAGTATTCCGATGATGGAACAATACTCGTAAGGTTCCCATTGTGTTGAGTTGGACCTGGTAGGACCTTGTAGAGTTTAAACTCTTCGTTATACAGCAACGGTAGACTTATCTCAATTATTATGTTGTTGTCAGTCACTCTAGATCTTGGACTTAGGATTTTGTATAGTTGCAGGATTGATTCATGATGTCTTTCTCCAGGGATCATTAATGATTTTGGAATATTTTCGTGAATTCTATTTAATTCATTCTTGAATTGTTGCACCGAAAGTATAAGTGGGTGTATTCTTCCTGTGTGTGTTGATAGCAAGATATTGAGTAGTATACTCTGAGTTGCCTTGTAATTTATCATTATGAGTATGGCATTCAGAGCATTTGAAGAAAAAATCTTCATGTATTCGTATTTGTTGGTGTCGTCTTCTAGTTTTGTTATGATAGAACTTAGTAACTTGATTTGTTTAGTATTTTCAAATTGCTCATTCTTGAAAATATTGACTGGAAAATCAACTATTGTTGTTTGATTTTTTATGAGTTGTAACAATTGACTCTCATTTTCTTGAACGGATTGAATTGATTGTTCATACCCTTCTGCGAATCTTTGATCCAGTATACCGAACAATTCGTTGGTGATTGTTCCGATAAAATCAAACGGTGATCGTCTTTGTCTTCGTATCGAATCATCGTTTGCATGCAAAAGAATTTCGTTGTTTAGCTGAATTTGTTGAACTTGATGTTGGAATTGGTTCAGTATTCCTTCGCACATGACCGATTTTAGTTCCTTTAATTCAGTTGATGAGTATATTTTTTCCATTTGCAGAACTAGTCTTTTATATGTTTCGAACTCTTGCCAATAGTTCGTCAAATTGAAGAAAACAATGGTCTTCCATGAGCTCGAAATTAAATTTGCTTGTCCCACATCTTCGAAGTATATTTCAGGGTGACTTTCGAATGGGAATATCTCGACATCGTGTAATTGGGGGACTGGAGTGGAGCCAACTATGTTCAGTAAGCCAAATAAAATGCACATCCAAAAGAATGGTTGTAAACGAATTGTTGATGCATTGACTTGTCGTAGTTCTTTTTCTGGTGTTTCATTTTCTATTGGTAATTTACATAGCTTGGTTATCGGTCGCTTGAAATGTTTATTGTTGCTGAGAACTGTTGCAGCTCGAACAGCTTTGTCGTTAAGGTGTACTTCAGATATTTTTCCCATCATCCAGGTTGTTGGTGGTAATCGATCTTCTTTTACTAAAACAATGTCACCAACTTTTATGTTGACTTCTTTTTGCTTCCATTTGGACAGCTGCTGGAGTTGTGACAAGTATTCAGAAGACCAGACCTTCCAAAAGTTTTGAGTCATTTTTTGGATTAGGTGCCACCGAGATCGAAATGTTTTTGTTTCATCTATAGTAGGTTCGGGTACAGCATTCAGAGCACTTCCATTTAAAAAGTGACCAGGGGTTAGAATGGAGGTGTCATCAACATCATTTTCGATTGCTGTGAGTGGTCGAGAGTTTAAACAGGCTTCTATTTGTGACAGTAAAGTTGACAGTTCTTCAAATGTCAGCATAGTTTCACCAATTATTCGTTTGAGGTGATATTTTGTGGACTTTACGCTTGATTCCCATAGTCCACCGAAGTGAGGAGAGGCGGGTAGTATAAAGTGCCATTGGATTTCATCTTGTATTAACTTTGATGATGCATCCTCTTCACAACGTTTTATAATTGTTCGCATCTGCTGTTGGATCTCTTTGTTCGCTCCAACGAACGTAGTTCCGTTGTCACTGTAGAAATGCGAACACGTTCCTCTCCTTGAGGTAAATCGTCTTAAAGCAGCTAGGAATGCTGCTGAGCTAAGGTCACTCACAAGTTCAATGTGAATTGCCTTGGTGGCGAAGCAAACGAATATGGCGATGTAAGCTTTAGTCGATCGGTAACCTCGCCCCTTGGAGATTAACACTTGAATTGGTCCAGCATAATCAACACCTGTGTGAGTAAAAGGTCTTGATGGTGTTACTCTAGCTGCTGGAAGAAGTCCCATTTGTTGAGTACATGGTTGTGCAGCAAAACGAAAGCATCTTATACACTTATTAATGACTTCTCTAACACATCTTTTTGCTTGAATGACCCAATAACGTTGCCGAAGTTTCGCAAGTGTAAGCCGAATTCCTCCATGCAGCGTGTGTTCATGGGCGTCTTCAACCAACAATTTGGTGAACCATTCTTGGTGAGGCAGGATGATTGGATGTTTTTATGTAGTAGTAAGCTTCGTATTTTGTAGTCGGCCGCCCACAACAAGGATATTCTCGTCATTTAGATATGGGTTCAAGGACAGCACCTTACTTCTTTTGTTGATCGTTTTTCCATTTCGTAGGCATTCTAGTTCATCGGAATATACTTTTTCTTGAATATAACGTATAATTCCTTTCCTGGCAACATTCAACTCTGTTACTGTTAAATTGCCAGTTTGTATTGGTTCTTCCAATTTCTGTCTTTGGCAGTTAGTTACGGGTATGTTACGGGTACAGTATTAAAGTCACAGTTAATGTTGACTGTTGTCTATTCTGGAGTACTATAAAACCATGCATTCTGCTGATACATCTCAATCCAGTATAACCTTGCTGGAATATCCTTTGTCGTGCATGAGTTCATGATTTCCTTATGCTGAATAATGTTCATCTCACAGACACTAACTGAAGCACCGGTTGTGTATAGTGGGTGTTGAATTGAGCACCAGAAGATATTGGGTGACCTCATTTTGCAAAGTGAAAACTCGTCTTTTTTCAGCGGATAAAAGTGGTTGACTTGTAGATTAACCATTAAGTATTCCGATGATGGAACAATACTCGTAAGGTTCCCATTGTGTTGAGTTGGACCTGGTAGGACCTTGTAGAGTTTAAACTCTTCGTTATACAGCAACGGTAGACTTATCTCAATTATTATGTTGTTGTCAGTCACTCTAGATCTTGGACTTAGGATTTTGTATAGTTGCAGGATTGATTCATGATGTCTTTCTCCAGGGATCATTAATGATTTTGGAATATTTTCGTGAATTCTATTTAATTCATTCTTGAATTGTTGCACCGAAAGTATAAGTGGGTGTATTCTTCCTGTGTGTGTTGATAGCAAGATATTGAGTAGTATACTCTGAGTTGCCTTGTAATTTATCATTATGAGTATGGCATTCAGAGCATTTGAAGAAAAAATCTTCATGTATTCGTATTTGTTGGTGTCGTCTTCTAGTTTTGTTATGATAGAACTTAGTAACTTGATTTGTTTAGTATTTTCAAATTGCTCATTCTTGAAAATATTGACTGGAAAATCAACTATTGTTGTTTGATTTTTTATGAGTTGTAACAATTGACTCTCATTTTCTTGAACGGATTGAATTGATTGTTCATACCCTTCTGCGAATCTTTGATCCAGTATACCGAACAATTCGTTGGTGATTGTTCCGATAAAATCAAACGGTGATCGTCTTTGTCTTCGTATCGAATCATCGTTTGCATGCAAAAGAATTTCGTTGTTTAGCTGAATTTGTTGAACTTGATGTTGGAATTGGTTCAGTATTCCTTCGCACATGACCGATTTTAGTTCCTTTAATTCAGTTGATGAGTATATTTTTTCCATTTGCAGAACTAGTCTTTTATATGTTTCGAACTCTTGCCAATAGTTCGTCAAATTGAAGAAAACAATGGTCTTCCATGAGCTCGAAATTAAATTTGCTTGTCCCACATCTTCGAAGTATATTTCAGGGTGACTTTCGAATGGGAATATCTCGACATCGTGTAATTGGGGGACTGGAGTGGAGCCAACTATGTTCAGTAAGCCAAATAAAATGCACATCCAAAAGAATGGTTGTAAACGAATTGTTGATGCATTGACTTGTCGTAGTTCTTTTTCTGGTGTTTCATTTTCTATTGGTAATTTACATAGCTTGGTTATCGGTCGCTTGAAATGTTTATTGTTGCTGAGAACTGTTGCAGCTCGAACAGCTTTGTCGTTAGGGTGTACTTCAGATATTTTTCCCATCATCCAGGTTGTTGGTGGTAATCGATCTTCTTTTACTAAAACAATGTCACCAACTTTTATGTTGACTTCTTTTTGCTTCCATTTGGACAGCTGCTGGAGTTGTGACAAGTATTCAGAAGACCAGACCTTCCAAAAGTTTTGAGTCATTTTTTGGATTAGGTGCCACCGAGATCGAAATGTTTTTGTTTCATCTATAGTAGGTTCGGGTACAGCATTCAGAGCACTTCCATTTAAAAAGTGACCAGGGGTTAGAATGGAGGTGTCATCAACATCATTTTCGATTGCTGTGAGTGGTCGAGAGTTTAAACAGGCTTCTATTTGTGACAGTAAAGTTGACAGTTCTTCAAATGTCAGCATAGTTTCACCAATTATTCGTTTGAGGTGATATTTTGTGGACTTTACGCTTGATTCCCATAGTCCACCGAAGTGAGGAGAGGCGGGTAGTATAAAGTGCCATTGGATTTCATCTTGTATTAACTTTGATGATGCATCCTCTTCACAACGTTTTATAATTGTTCGCATCTGCTGTTGGATCTCTTTGTTCGCTCCAACGAACGTAGTTCCGTTGTCACTGTAGAAATGCGAACACGTTCCTCTCCTTGAGGTAAATCGTCTTAAAGCAGCTAGGAATGCTGCTGAGCTAAGGTCACTCACAAGTTCAATGTGAATTGCCTTGGTGGCGAAGCAAACGAATATGGCGATGTAAGCTTTAGTCGATCGGTAACCTCGCCCCTTGGAGATTAACACTTGAATTGGTCCAGCATAATCAACACCTGTGTGAGTAAAAGGTCTTGATGGTGTTACTCTAGCTGCTGGAAGAAGTCCCATTTGTTGAGTACATGGTTGTGCAGCAAAACGAAAGCATCTTATACACTTATTAATGACTTCTCTAACACATCTTTTTGCTTGAATGACCCAATAACGTTGCCGAAGTTTCGCAAGTGTAAGCCGAATTCCTCCATGCAGCGTGTGTTCATGGGCGTCTTCAACCAACAATTTGGTGAACCATTCTTGGTGAGGCAGGATGATTGGATGTTTTTATGTAGTAGTAAGCTTCGTATTTTGTAATCGGCCGCCCACAACAAGGATATTCTCGTCATTTAGATATGGGTTCAAGGACAGCACCTTACTTCTTTTGTTGATCGTTTTTCCATTTCGTAGGCATTCTAGTTCATCGGAATATACTTTTTCTTGAATATAACGTATAATTCCTTTCCTGGCAACATTCAACTCTGTTACTGTTAAATTGCCAGTTTGTATTGGTTCTTCCAATTTCTGTCTTTGGCAGTTAGTTCTAAACCGTATGCAATAAGCAGCTATTCTTATTAATTTATAGTAACAAGAGAATCTTTTGGTTACATCAGTTATTTCTTCTTCTTCAATTGTCAGAACTTTTCTTGCTTCGGGACGATCGGTCTCTGCATTCGGATGCTGTTCTTGTGAAGGCCAATGTTCTGGAACGAATTGCAGCCAACCAGGTCCATTCCACCATAATTGATTGCCTATCATTTGTTCTGGTAAGCAACCTCTTGAACCATAATCAGCTGGATTGTCTGAAGATCGTACATGCCCCCAGCAAGTTATATTTGAAGCTTCTTGTATTTCTTAAACACGGTTGGCGACAAAAGTCTTCCAGTTAGATGGACATTTTTGGATCCAGGCCAATGTTATAGTAGAATCTGTCCAGGCAAATGTTTGTTCTACTTGCGAGCCAAAAGTCTTCAATGTTTCTGTCAGTAATTTTGATAGGAGATGAGCACCGCATAGTTCCTGTTTTGGTAGAGGAACTTTCTTTCTTATTGGTGCGACCTTGGTTTTGGCGGTTAAGATAGTTGTAGCGAAGAAGCCATTTGGTAGAGCAACTCTGGCATATACTACTGCTGCTTGATTCCCAAGGTTTTGATTGTTTCATCCTTCATAACGTCTGTCGTCTGTTGGTTTCGCTCCTCGACTGGTATATGTTGAAGTAGTTTTTTGTTGTTAGCAGCCCTTTTATGTAGATGAAACCCTGCTCCCTTTAACATCTCATTAAGTTCGTTCTGAGCTTTTCTGCACTCTGCAATCGTGTCTCCTCCGGACATAAGATCGTCAACATAAAAGTCATGTTTGACTATTTCTGCAGCAACTGGATACTTCGGTTGTTCGTCTTCGGCTAGTTGTTGAAGAGTCTTAATAGCCAGGTATGGCGCTGAAGCTGTACCATAACTGACAGTGGCAAGCTTATACTCTTCAATGGGTTGGGTGTTAGAACTGCGCCATAAAATTCTCTGGTAATCTTGATGGTCTTCGTGTAGTTCGATTTGGCGATACATTTTCTCTATATCCGATGTAAAAACGTATCTATGCTTCCTCCAACGCGTCAGAATTGTTGTTATATCGTCATGTAGCTTGGGGCCTACCAACATTAATTGGTTAAGGCTTACTCCTGTCGTTGATTTTGCCGACCCATCGAATACAACTCTTAGTTTGGTTGTTGTACTTGTAGGTTTAATGACGGCATGATGAGGCAAGTAGAAAATATTGCCTTTTATCAGGTCGTTATCGCGTACTTCTTTCCTATGGCCGAGATCTAAAAACTCGTTAATTACTTGTGTATATTCAAGTTTTAGATTCTGGTTCTTGTTCAGTTGTGCTTCTAATTGACGAAATCTCGCTACTGCTCTATTTTTGGATTCACCGAGTTGAACAATTTGCATAATTTCTTCGTTAAATGGGATCTTGACAACATATCTCCCATTTTCATTTCGGTAGTACGTTTCTTTGTAGAACTGTTCGCACAGTTTATCTTCTTGTTTTTGAAATATTGGTTGGGTAACTTTTTCTAGCTCCCAGAATCTTTCTAGTTGTTGAGCGACTGAAGTCTGTGCCACTAGTCCGGTGACACTGTAATTGTTTGGTACTTCGTTTGATGTTCGTCCAGATATTAGCCAGCCCACTTGTGACTTCTGAGCTATCAGCGAATTTGCAGAATCACGTTTTATTCCATCCAGAATTATGTCACCGTACGCATCAGCACCAATTATCATGTCAATCGGTCCAGGAACATTGAAGGTAGGATCAGCGAGTTCCAGCTGATCCAAGTTTCCAATTTTCAGGTGATTTGTAGTTTTGGATGGTAGTTGTCTTGTAAGTTTGGGAAGTACAAGCGCTTCTACATGGAGATTGAAACCTGAGGTAAAGTGCGGCTTTATTGTGACATCCACCTTGTTTTTAGCGGTTCCTGCCTTCGTTGCACCTAGTCCACTAACCTCAACACTAACATTTTGCCTTTTGAGTTTAAGTGCTTGTGCGAGAGATTCAGTGATTAATGATGCTTGCGAACCAGGATCGATGAGTGCTTGTACTTTTATACTTCGACCAATTCCATCTTCATTGTTTACCTTCAATATGGCTGTTGAAATAAGGACGTTTTGATTCTGCTCACTATGATTAACTTGTTTGCTTGTTGTTGGTGAGTCTTTTTGAGCTGAATCTGTCGGTTTATTTTGGGAAAATCTTTCAGCCCATTCCATATGCAGAAACGAATGATGCTTCTTGTTGCAATGATGACAATTTCTTTTGCTGAAGCATTGAGACTGCTTGTCATGACGTAAGCAATTTACGCAAAGCTTAGCTTGTTTACATAACTGCCACCTTTCTTTGGGTGTGGAATTGAGGAATTTTTGGCATGAGTAGACCACATGTTCACCCTTGCAAATTGGACATTGAAAAATTTTCGTATCAATGTGGAAATTGCGAAGTGCGTGCTTCGGTTCATCAAATGTTTTTTGTTGTGGTTTTTTGGTGGGAGCAAGGACTTCTAATGCTTGATAAGTTCTTTCCAGGAAATCCAGAAGCGTCTTTAGAGCTGGCATTTTGTTTGGCTCTGTCAGCCCTTGTTCAAACAGGTTTCTGCTTTCTGTATCAAGTGCTTTCGTTGTTATGTGCACTATCATTGGGTCCCATGATGTGGTGTCGAAACCCAAGTTCTTTAGTGCTGCTAGTTATTCTTTGATGGCATCAAAAATGTTTTTTTATTGAAGTCACTGATGGGATATTACTTGGCTGCCGAGCTTTAAACATTTTTTCGATGTGGATTGACACAATTTTTCTTTTCTGATTATTGTACCGTTCTTTTAGTATTTCCCACGCACTGTTGTAATTCTCTTTTGAGAACGTAAGGTGATTTATTAAATGGAGCGGTTCCCCCTCTAGGTGAGTCTTTAAATACTCCATCTTTTCTGTTGGCGAGAGGCTGCTTTTGTTGTGGATTATGGTGGTAAACAGATCATAAAATGGTTGCCATTCCAAGAAATTTCCCTTAAACGTTGGGATTTTGAGTCTGGGAAGCATTGACTCTTTTTTTGTTTCTTCTGGCTTGTTGTTGCTTGTACTAGGTAGCTTTGAAGTCATTTGGTGCAAGAATCTGTTGATGTCTTGTCTTATTCCCTTGTACTCGTTTTGCACGACGTACGGTTTCTTGAGATCTTCTTCAGAGGCATTTGACATAAAGTCTTCATGAAGGTCCGTAATGCTCCTAAGCTGTTCCATGAGCATTGTTTTTTGATACTCGTACACTTCTTTGGAGTAATCTGAGAATGTTTCTTCAAATTCTTCTAGATTATCCACAATGGCGATGATTTTCAGCTCTAACTTCTTTACCCTTTGAATTTGTACTTGTTTTGCATGATCCTTCATATTGTCGTTGGGATTGATTGTACCTTCATCGGTTTTGGTTGGTTCTGCGGCTATTGGAACAATGTTTTCCAATTTTGCCTTAAAGTATTCACACAACGTCTTGACTCTGTTGTGCGTATCTCTCTACATGTATGGTGTATCTTTTTTTTACCACCGGCACTATTTTCTGGTGGTTAGTGTCAAACTCACACCATAGAACATGGAGGCGCTGAAGCCTTTCTTCTTTGTATTTCTGTGTCTTCCTTGATATACTCTCCTTTCCAACGTTGCGAATGAGTGTCTCTATTTCCTCAAACAAAGCCTTCTGCCTGGCTACTATTATAAAAACCTCAGCTTCGTCCAACATGTTGATTTAGTTGATGAAATTAGATGTTTTGTTTTTGAAGATTTAGTTTCTTTGTATTCACTTTTGATTATTACTGTGGACTGTAGATTTAGTTTTGTTGTATTTTATGTTCACTTTAAATTGTTACTTTAGATTGTAGATTTAGTTTTATTGTATTCACTTTTGTTTGTATTTGTATCAGTGTTAAAAGCCCTGATAACGCGTTCAATAGGTAGATATTTTTAATAAACCAATGTTTGTAGCCTTGGTTACGCTTTTGTCGATTTTTATTTAAAATAATTTTTTACCAATGTAAGAAGCCTTGGTAACGCTTTATTTCTGGTTTCTTTTTCATTCGAAGGACCAATGTTTTGTCGACAACTCGAATTTATAGACCCCTTACCTCTGGTGGGGGGAAGTCAATAAAAAGCGAATTGTATGGTTGCCGTTATAATAGCAAGTGACCTTTATTATTGATGATTTTCTACTTTTATACAAATTTTATGCTTAGGTGTTCTAAATTAATTCTAAGTTCAATGTACATTTATATACAGAAAAAACTGCATTCTTGCAGAATGACAAAATTATAATGAATAAAAGAAAGACGAATTTGATATCGCCGTTTATATTGTTGTCGTGTGTTAATGTTCTGCTTGTTGGCGGCTATGTGCTGCTTGTTGGCGGCGATGTATTATTGTTGGTGCAATTGATGTTGTTGTCACAACAGTAGTTTTGTGCAAGGTTTATATCTCCCTTTTTGTGTATGGGAAAGATCAGCGACTTCTTGAAAGAGGGTTCAACAGTTTCTGTGCTTTGGATCCTATTGTAGACTTTGACTAGACGATCTTAAAGTATCTGAGGTGCATGCATACAAAATTCATATGGCACACGGTCGTATCCGGCAACTTGGTTTGTCTTAGCTTTGTTCAGTACTTCCAGAATTTCGAAATTTGTAATCTCGCCATCAAGCTGTTCATCCCAGGTGTCTTCTATCGCGTCTTCCAGTGTTACTATGGCCTGAAGTGGAGGGTTCAAGAGGCCTTCAAAATGTTGTTTAAAATCACTACTTTTTATGTTTGGTCCTATTCTGTGGATTTTATTTCGTAATTTGTTTGCAATATCCCATCATTCCTTTGTATTTCGTACGTTTCTCAGACTGTTACATAACGATTGATAGTATAGCTTTCTTTTCGTCTTACAGGTTTGTTTGTATTTTCGATTTGCTTCAATGTATGTTTTTTCATTATTTCTGACGGTTCCCTTCTCCACCTGTTGGCCATTTAAAAGCATTTTTCCTTAAGGCCATACACGCTGCTGCTCGCCCACTACTTCCTTAATGATTGATATTATCCCTTCTGCCGTTCAACTGTCCACTCCAAAATCACCCACTTCTTTGGTCAGAATACTTTGTTGAATTACAATTTTGTAATTGTTTTCATTTTGATTCAACCATACTAGTTTGGGAAGCAGACTCCGTTCTGCAGAAGGCTGAAAGCCGAATAATTGTATAGTCAACACAAGCGGCATATGATCTTAGTAGACCATATCCTCAACTTTTAGTTCTTTTACTTGGCTAAGAACATTATACGTATCTCCACACAGGTCGTTGGCTGAGCACCCAGCTGTGCTTATGTATGTGAAATTTCCTTCAAAATCTCCCGGTGTACGACCGTTCAGTATTACAATAACCGCATCGTGGCATGTCTCAATGAACGGTTTTCCTTTATTGTTGAGTACCTTGTCCTTAGAGTTTCGTTCCGGTTTAAGCAGTACATTGAGATTTGCTGTTTGATCTTCCATTAGTATTTGACTTTCTCCTATTCGTACATTGAAATCTCCTTATACAATCACGTTTTGGAAGTTTGATTCCTGTAGGATTCTATTGTTCACTATGTAGTCTTCTTCCCATTTATTATAATTAAGATATGTAGGCAGCACATACAGTTCAAAGTTGGTTGATACGATGCGGACAACGTCTCTATCCAGAAGTTTCGTGCAATCAGTTATCAGCTCTTTGTTATTATCTTGGCTAATGCCAACTAAGAAGCCCCCGCTCGCTCTTCCAGATTGCGCAGAGCGTACTGCTGGTGTCCATATCAATTCAAATCCTGGGAAACATTTTTCATATCTCTCAAAATGGTCCGCAAGAAAAGTTTCATACAACAAAAGAATGTTAAACTTACATAAATAATTTAAAACAAAATTGGAGCTATTAACTTATTTGCTAGTCCTGACACATTGTAGGACACGATTTTTATTTCAGTTTTCTTACAATCTATAACATTTAAATTTGCATCGCAGCAAACATCTAACTGATGATCTGATTCGAACTCGTCCAGAAATTCTTCCTATCACCTCTTCCTATTCTTAGAATTCTTACGATATGTAAGTTTTCATTTATTTTAAGTATATTTTGGCAGAGGCTCCAGATATCATTTTTATCCAGTGAATCCTTTTCGAAACCTTAAAAAATGAGATTATTTTTTCTCATAAATTTTTCAAGTGTTTCGTTTTTTCTTAAGCTCTCTTCTTTATGTTCTTCAAGCTGTTGTATTTTGTTTCTCAGATTGGAGTTTTCTTTTTTCAATTCTTCTATTTCTTTTGTATGAAAATCTACTGTCTCCTTTGTACCCTTCATTTCTTCTTTTATTATTCTTCTAAATTGTTCCATCATAGTAGACTCGTACTCTAAATCACTATTTAGCTTATATTATTATTGTTGTTATTGTACTATTCGTACTAGAATGTCAGCTTATTAGGCTTGACCATTCTTTATTCCGTCAATTTCATTGAATTTTTGAACAACAACAACAACTTAAAGGCGCTACCACCAATTGTTTGGCTGGAGATATAGCTATTTCGTGCTTTGCCACTTTTGCACTCATCAGTCTCCTTTTTGTGGTGCTGAGCTTTAATCCAATTTTATTTGAAAAACTTTTGTATGCACGCCATAGGATTCGTACCTACGCATATCAGATTTGCTCAGTCTTAGCAGTCGTGTGCACTACGCACTCCATCGCTTCAGACCACTGACGTCACAGGTCTAGATGTGTTATTTGTTTATCAAATGCATTTGGAGCATCAGCATTTTTATAAGCGCCTCTAAGTATGCTGTCTTGTTCCGCCTCCATTTTTCTCCATACCTTATTTCGATAGACTACAATTCGCAGTACGTATCAAAGAGGGAGAGGTTGGAAGATCGGTAACGAACCAGACTATTAAGTTATTATTGTTATTATTGTACTATTCGTACTAGAATGTCAGCTTATTAGGCTTGACCAGCCAAACAATTGGTGGTAGCGCCTTTAAGTTGTTGTTGTTGTTCAAAAATTCAATGAAATTGACGGAATAAAGAATGGTCAATCCTAATAAGCTGACATTCTAGTACGAATAGTACAATAATAACAATAATAACTTAATAGTCTGGTTCGTCCGATCTTCCAACCTCTCCCTCTTTGATACGTACTGCGAATTGTAGTCTATCGAAATAAGGTATGGAGAAAAATGGAGGCGGAACAAGACAGCATACTTGAGGCGCTTATAAAAATGCTGATGCTCCAAATGCATTTGATAAACAAATATCACATCTCGACCTGTGACGTCAGTGGTCTAAAGCGGTGGAGTGCGTAGTGCACACGACTGCTAAGACTGAACAAATCTGATATGCGTATGTTCGAATCCTATGGCGTGCATAAAAAAGTTTTTCAAATAAAATTGGATTAAAGCTCAGCACCACAAAAAGGAGACTGATGAGTGCATAAGTGGCAAAGCACGAAATAGCTATATCTCCAGCTAACAATTGGTGGTAGCGCCTTTAACTTGTTGTTGTTGTTCAAAAATTCAATGATATTTAGCTTATAGTGAGATCAGATCTATGCTTTCGTAGTGTAGTCGCCAATAACACTACTCAATCTTCACAGACTGGCGGGTTTGGATTCTTCGTCTAATCGCTGTTTGTTTTCCACAGTTATTTTTTGCTGCAGTGAATACTTCTCTTTAATTTTCCTAAGTAGTGTAAACGTTCAACTAAACTGTGGGATCACCTTTAACAAATCAGTAGATTATAATATTAGTTTTTTTTTCTAGTTTTTCATTTCCATCACCCTGTACCTTTTCACTTGTTACTGATGGTAACGTGGTTGCCCTACCAACCCACAGGTGGCGATGGTATAATCAGAAAGATTGACGATGACAGAGAAATCTCACTTGAAGTTTTGACAGTTCACGCGCAGATCTATTTGTTTTGGTTTTTAGTTTTAAAATATTTCTCTTATAAAAGTATTTTTCTCAATAAAATTTGAGCAAAAAGAAACTTACGGTTTCAATTTACTTTCGCCAGAAAGAATTCTTTGATTTTTTCGCGAAATTTATTTATAAAAATACTTAATTAATACCTGATGAACGATAATTTCCTCAACACAAATCAACGCTGGGCTCCAGATGACACCACCAATCCAATTTCAGGTACCCTCAATTCCTCCAAGATAGCTTATCCGCGCACCTTCCAAAACCTTGCACTCCTTTTAAGTACTCATATATTTGTATACCCATCTATGTATGTACTACTTATAGAATTATACTTTTTCCATCGGTCCCTCGGACCTTGTTGCCTGTGATATCAACGGATATTCACTCAGTGCGATACAATTTGCCGAATTGACGAATTATTATGTCGACGATGTGACGGTAGTGATATTGATCCTTGAATGACGTGCCATGCTGAGTTTGCATTCAGTATTTATGTGATCTGGCTTCATGTATTTAATAACTTTTTTTTTATTATTATTGCTTGCAGGATAACCTTCTTTGTTCTTACTATCTGTATTTAATTACCTTTCTAGGAGTTACTTTCTTATATACCTGGTTCAGGTTCTGGTTATTGTATTATGTTTAATGTTTGAACGGGACTACGTGACCTTTCTCATGTAGACGATTGTCTATTATTTGCCGCTTGCTGATGATGTCTATATTATCTAGATATGACTTCCTGGAATGAATGACTGTACTTTTGTTCGACTGTTGTGAGTGAAGCGATTTATTATTTGTTTGGTCGATTCGGATTTACTTTCTTTTAGTTTATAATGCTTGGTGGTATTAACTCGCGCACATAGCAATGGTTGCGAGTTGTTAGTCACTAGGCCCTGGTTCTTCACGAGCAGTTGCGCAACCTAATTTATTTTATTTTACATCAAAATTATAAGAAAACTTGTTATAAAAAAACATACGCTTACAAGTACAAGTTTCCTAGTAAATCTGCGAAAGAGCAGAGAAAGATTGATCCTCCTCATATTGTTCCGGTGATGCAAAAAATCTATAAAAAAAATCAGTTTCATGGAATTTTCTTTTTTAATTCGAGTAAGTCGCGGAACCCTGAAAACTCTTCCATGGAACCCAAGGTTCGGCGGAACACAGTTTAGGAACCGAGGGTCTAGACCCCTACATTGAATCTTCGGGTGTAAAACTCTACCGCAAATGCCGACACATTGAATTCCTGATTTTCCATTTATCGCACTTTTGCATTTAAAGCACTTCATAATTAATTTATTTTTTCCAGAATTTCAAACTCCTGCGCACTTTTAAGTTATTTGTTTATGCACTGGTGATAAAACTGATTAAATTTATTACATATTATAAGTTATTTTTCAACTTTAAACTTCGATCGATCTATCACACGTCTATCCTCTACGAATGTCACACGCAACTACAAAATCCCACATTTTCTTTCATGCTTAAAAAGACACCCTCTTCATTCTTATGGGAAACCACAATTAATAGCCCAGTCAACGAAGACTCAAAATTATAAAATAAATTCAAAAAAGAGTGCTCTCTGGATTATTTTTTTATTTGGTAGGGGTTACCCCCAGCTATAACATACCCAAAGTCCCAAACCCAGGGCTGCGAGCTAAACTCAGGGGGGGGGGTATAAAGGTATCCCTTTTTAGATTTTCGTGAATATTTCTACAACCTAGCATGTTAGAGGAAAAGTCTATACTACTTAATTAGAGACAATTAAATTATCTATAAAAAAAATTATATTCACATTTTTTCTAGGGTCAAAAATAAAGGAGATGCGGGCGGTAGAAAAATCAACAAATTTGAAAAACCTGTTATTGTCTTAGATATTGAATGTTTTCTTACCAATTTACTTGGAAAAAACAAAAAACGTTAATACATATTCATTCACTGTTGTTTCATTATGTCCTGAAGCTAAGAAAGGAGTTACAATTTCCTTTTTTTTTTCTATATATCCGAAACTATACGAAAAAGTTGATGTATACTGAATTAGGCAAAATTTAAATAGCAAGAGCTGTTTTCATATGGCGCCAAAAAATGATAAGTTTTTTTTTAACGGAACACAACACAAAATTTATTTGCCATAGAGGGAGGTTCTTTCTCCCCTCCTTTAGAGAGTAGGGGCATTTTTTTTTTTTTTAAATAAATAAAAACAACGGCAACACTTACAACAATAAAATTACCTTTTTTGAAAGAAATTTTGAAATTTTATTTCATTTTATTTTATTTTATTTTATTTTATTTTATTTGACTTTATTTTCAAATCAAGTTATTGATGTCCATAGTTTTTGTAAAAATTACTTTCAAACTCAAATTAAAAAAAAAAGTTGAAAATTTCGTTTTTGATTTTTGTAAAATTGTAAAATAAAATACAGAATTGGCTTTTATTCTTCACAACCCCTGTTAATTCTTAATTGAAAACTAAAAACTAAATGGTTTTATGTCTCCTAGTTTTTGAGAAAATTAAAAGTTACGACGACAATTTTTTTTTATAAATTTTGTTATTATAAAACATTGTAGTTAATGAATGAATAGTTTCTTTGAACCTGCGAAGCAAGCCACCCAAGGTACTGTGATAGTGGTAGAGGGGACCCTAAGGTATAACATAATCAAAGTCCCCAGCCCCGGGCCGCAAGCTTTTGGCAGGAGAGGGGGGTAAAGGTCCCCTTTTGTTGTTTTTCTTCCATATTCCGGAAACTAAGCATAATATTTATATAAAATGCATACAATTTAAACAAAAAAATCAAAAACGATATTTTCACCATTTTTTTTTTTTTTTTAATTTTGAGTTTAAAAGTAATTTTAACAAAAACTAAGGACATCAGTAACTTGATTTGAAAATAAAATAAAAGAACGGAGTTCTGACTTTCAAAAAAGGTACATTTTTTTGTTGTAAGTGTTGCTGTTGTTTTTTTTTTCTTTAATATTATTTTTAAAAAATGCCCCCCCCCCTCCTGAGTTTAGCTCGCAGCCCTTGGCTGGGGACTTTGGGTATGTTATAGCTGGGGGTAACCCCTACCATATAAAAAAATAATTCAGAGTGCACTATTTTTTGCAAGCAAAATTCCTTCGTTGACTGTACTATGAACATAGTTGCATCGTTTCACCAACACTAATTTTTTTTGCTGGGTTTTGTAAATATCTCGGCT